>WARS01000046.1:13616525-14216283 GCA_008933995.1 Datnioides undecimradiatus
CTTCAGCTATGTGACCAGGGTTAGTCGCCGTGGTAATACAGCCCCAATGCTCCCGCCTCCCCCCTCTTTTTCTGCCGCATTAGTGCCCAGCTGAGTGGCGGTCAGCTCTGTTTGCTCTAACTGCAGGTGGCACCGGTGACATGCATTAGTCCCCGTCTGCCCCCGTAACGGAGGAGCAAATGCGAGCTCCCCGGAGCGCCGGGGCCCAGACGTAACTGGATAAAGGCTGTCGGAGGGCCTCGCCTGAGCCACAAGTGGAAACGCAGGCCCAATCTAATAAGAGTCCAAGCCGCAGCCGTGTAGACTGTATCAAAACAAGGGCTCTGAATACGGACTTCTTCTTGCAGGTAATTTGGTCTCGGCTGGGCCTAAACTAGTGTTATTCTGTTACATTCCCTCACGCTCCCTGTTTGGCGCTCCGTCTTGTTCTGGTTCGCTGCTTTGTACAAGAGAAAAAACAGACATATGCTGACCTTACAAATTACATTTTCTGACAATGATGTATAGTCGGCGCGGACAGCTGATTTGAAATTAATAACATTGTCGGCGTTTCTCCGAGGCTTTTTGCTTTCCTACATGATAAAAAACATCTTTCGTGAAAAAGCCCCAATAAAGGCTTGTTTTTTTAAAAAGAGGCCGAGAATGAGAACGAGATTGGCAGAAGCTTGTTTGTTCGGGTGTGCGCGAGGGTATCAGATAACACCGTGCGTGTTTTATTGGGTGACGGACAAATAAAGAATAGCAGGACAACGTGTGGGAAGACAGACACTGGTCTAAAAGCCTCCATTCATCTCTGAGTCATGTTTCATGGGGCTGCAGTGTCAGGTTGGACCCTAATCTCCTCCAGATGCCCTCGCAGGAAAACAACATCCAGCGCCTGAACCGGCGCACAACAAGAACACCGCGGCAAACCTTGATAACGTAATTGACTCGCGCGTTTCCGTTGTAGCTGTTTTGACTATGCATCTGCTCACGTATTGTTTCTGTGTGGTTTCCACTATTCTTGCTTTCTAGTCTTGATCAAAAGTGTATCTCCTTCCACTCATCAGCGTTCCCCGTACGCCTGCCTGTTCCTGTTGGATGGGAAGAGCGAGGGAAATATATGCATAACCCTCCGCTGACATGCCGTCTCGTTTGATGTGGGATTCTAAAACAGATGCCCCGTCTCTCCAACGTTACTGGGGATATTAAAGTGCTGCGTGGCTCTGTCTCTCTGACTCCTTAATGCAAACACACACCGTCATTTGCAAAAGCCAATTCCATTTCCTGCTTTAGAAACCGGCTTCACAGCCACCATCTCCTGTTCAGAAAGTAAATAAAAATCTCAGTCGGGGAACTTTAGAACCGATGGAGGTTTGCTGGTGAAGTCAGTCGATTGTGGGGTGGGGCAAATAATGATTATTGTCATTATCTAGTAATCTGTCGACGATAAACATATAAAAAAGAAATTTGATATTTGAGAAGCTGAAATCAGGAAGTGGTTCTTATTTTTATTTGATGGATGCTTTTAAAGATAAGTCTGACAGTCCTGAAATCCCATTTATTTGCATTGTTGCTGGCGGTCCGTTACAAAGATCCCTACCACCTCCACATCTGCAGAATGAAAATGAAGCTACAAGCTAGATTAGCATAGCTTAGCATAAAGACTTAATCAGCTAGCATGGCTCTGTCCAGAGGTAAAAAAAAAAAAAGAATCAAAAACGGATATGATATGTCCATTTGTAAGTCTTTAAGTTGTTGCCAGGCAGATTTCAGACAGTGAGGCTCTTGTTTGCCACTCTTTGTGCCTAGCTACGCTAACCAGCTGCTAGCGGCCGTAGCTTCGTATTTGTCGGGCAGACATGTGTCATAAATCTAAAATGCAAATAAGGGCATTTCCTAAAATGTCAAAGTAATCCTTTAAGCAGCAAACCAATTAAAAAAGCCACTCGATGTTTCAGCACCTGACATAACTTTTAAACTGTTTCAACATAACGTCCGCATGTGTCCAAACTTGCCGCAGAAAGACATGAAAATACCTGACGTGACCCCGACAGGATGACACATTTCCAAAGCTTCCAGCGTTTGAGCAGGGATGCATTTGTCCTTGTAAAACAAAACTGTAAATACACATAAATGAAATTTACAAGCCAATTACATATCTGGAGTGGAGTCAAACTTGTAAACACAGAGGAAGAGGAGAAGGCAGAAGGAGGCAGAGGGGAAGATAAGCAGGCCTTGAAATATCTAGGCCAGTCAAACAGAGGTGTGGTCGGGGACGGACGGTGCGGCTCTCGCTCCGGGCCAGGTCTGTGAGAAGGTCATGTGAAAGTGGAATGTGGCTGAGCTGGATGCATGCCAGAGGCTGTTTAAGTCAAGAAAGATTATTTTTCTTAAAACAAAGTGAAAACTGTATGCCACCTGGGAGAGATTATTCCTCGCTGTTTCAATACAGTCCAGGTTATTTGAATAATTGGGTTTGGAAACATGTGACAATATCTTCTTGCCACAAGGCAAACATCGCTACCTTTTTTTTTTTTTTTTTTTTTGGGGGGGGGGTTGGTATATTGTTTCAACAGACGTAATGAAAGACCGGTCTCTTGCATGCCGCATTACTGGACAAACAATTACCCAGCAATTACTGGGAAGCTTTTGAGATAGAGGGGAATGCATCACTCAGCAGGCAGCTGACAGCGTGAGCTAACTCAGCAAGCGACATGCAAAATAGGAAAATAATGGTGTAGAGTGCCAGAAGAGAAGATCTTCCGCACAACACGGAGTAAGAGAATAAACAAAGAGGGGAAGGCAATGCGTAGAAGAGGGGAAAACACATTTATGTAGACAAGTGAAAGAAACGTATATAAACAAAATGACATGCTATATCCAAGGAGAACCGCACTGCACATTCAGGCTCAGCTGTCAAAGCCTGGCTGTCAAGAAAGAGCCTCTCGGACTGAACACGGGACAGGCGGGGAGACCTGGAAAGACCTGTGCTGAAGAAGAGTTTTATTGAGCATGAATCGTATATCGGGTGGTATTAAAGCAGCACATGTACGCAGAATGATTAAATTTGCTCCCATGTGAAAGGACAAGTTCATTTCGTGATATTATGCAGCCGATTTTCTGGTGGTTTCATAAAGAAAAACTTTAGGGTACAGCAAGCAATAACAGGAAGTCCAGGGAGTTGCGTGATGTCTATATGGTGCAGGGTTTGGAAGTGTAGCTGGTGTATTGTGTTGACTAGACCTTTGATCCAACCCCTGAGTCATAAGTTTGGGTATTGCAGCAACGATTCTGTCTGGTGAGGCGAAGAGCGAGAGGAGAGTGAGGAAAAGAGTTGAAGACAAACACACGGGGGAGAGAAAGCACGAAACAAAGGGAGAACTGGAGAATATGGGTAAAGACAGGCACTAAGGTTACGTCCAGACTGGCAGCCTAAATCAGATTTAGGGCATATCCAGATTGGAATCAGATTGGCTTTATCGAGTGTGGATGGCAAGAAACACGTAGGAGTCGTCGTGTAGGTGGTTTGAAATCGGACTCAAATCAAATTTGAAGTGACTTAGCCGAGCCACGCAAATCAGATTTCAAGCTGTCCTTTACGTCAATCGCCGAGCGTAACGCGGAACACATGACGGTGACATCACATCTGGCTGCGAGTGGCGCACCACGGCGGGAGAACCGCTGGGACCTTTACTGAAGTGCCAGTCCCAGAAATGTAAAAAGCCATTAAAAACCATATTAACTGTGAGTTAAAGCACACATGTTTTGGATGAAAAAGTGCTGACTCTGCACAAGAATTGTCACCTGTGATTCATGCACTAGATGATTTTTGTAATTATTAGATGATGCATCATGCCTGTTTTTTTTTGTTGTAGCTACTTTTAACTGCTTTATAAAACAGCTGAGTTTAGCACAATGGTTTCCAACCTGAGTACGGCGCCCCTTCTAAAGATCACAGGATGAATGTGAAGGGTCATGACATCATCCAAATTCGCCCACGTTCTTCAGAAAAGTTATTTTTCCCGGCACGCACCTCTTAGTATGCATCCGTTCTGCTACAGTAGCTGCCCTCGAGCTAACTGTCAGGTTTTATATGATGGGAGGAGATACCTCAAATTATATCCAATTGGATAAATTGCTACTTCTACTCATACGTAACCGCCCTCAGGATAAGTGATCAAAAGTACCATGTGATTTTTTTTTTTCAGTTTCCAAAGAAAGCAAAGGTGCACTTTGACTTGACTTAACTTGACTGAAAGTTTTTTAAACATATTTAACATTTAACAGACACGGGGAAACTGACACACAGGATTACCTGGAAAACAGGATGATATGCAAACGACAATCAAAAAGCTTATGTGTATTATTACTGTTCAGTAATAATTACATGTTATATTATATTACATAATTACATGAGCAGAATATTGATTATACTTATTGTTTGCATATTTTAGTATATAGTAAATTACCCAAGAGTAGTGGAAATTACCTATGAGCGCTGGCTAAAGGCAAATCATTATTTCAATAGCGCAACAACGATGGAAATTGTGTGAATTTGTGTTTGTGAAAAATTAAATTTAAAATAAATCTATATTCTTTCGTTTTTCTACTTTTTTCTCTAATTTGCACGGTAATTTCAATTTAACATTTTGAAAGTTTAAGAACTCAACTCTTTGTTGAAGTAACTCATGGCCATCTGAGACCAACGAGGAGCCCAAGCAAGACAACTGTTTAACTTGTTGTAATTCAAATTACTGAACAAATTAGAGAAAAAGATGATTTCCATTTGTAATGTGGTCAACTAGAAGAAGAATATAGCAGAAAGTAGGACCTGATAGAGAGGTACTGACGGTACAGTATCCTTAAATAAATGTAGTTACTTTCCACCACTGCTTCCACATGAAACGTGGCCGCACATGTATAAATATAACCTCCTGACGCCGCCTGTGTGACACTCCAGTGTGAGAGGCTATATCTCCATTCTTCATCTAATCAGCGTGATGTTTTGGTTTCATTCTAGAAAAAAGAATGCGCAGCCTGACGTTTTTACAGCGCCTGAACACAAAATGTTCCACCGCTTGTAAATGACAGAACGGATCCCGGTCCTAAAGATCAGACTTACGAGACAAATTGAGTTTTTACGAGGTGCGAACATAAAAATTTAAGATAAGAGGGGAGAGACGAGGGTAGAGGTGAGGCTGGCGGAGCTGCTTGGGTCCAAAATGCGTCAGCGGCACGAAGCCTCCTAAAAGTTCAGCGTGGTCGGAGCAGAAAAATCAAGGAGCGCTGCCCTGTGCTGTGTGCTGTACGCCTGCTGGCAGCTGCTCTGGCTGGCATTCACCATCGCTTTTTTGGCTGCTTTCAGACGGCTCCAAAGCAAACAAGGCCGGCCCCGCTTACAGGCCGTAAAACTTGTGTGTCGGCCCGCTCAATCACACACACGGCGCTGTACTTCTCAAAATGGCGTGAAGTGCTTACATTTCTTTTTCAGGCTGTTACGAAAAATGAAAATGATTTCGAGTTACGATGATAGATTAGATGTTTTTAAGAATTCTGCTGAACGGACACATTAACTATCATTTTGTGTAAGGACATTTAAATTACAATTAAAAAAATGAATAAATATAACTGAAAATATTTTTAGATGTGCTAATGTATCAATTGGGACCTTTTGCTAGGTGTACATGGCAGCTGTTAAGTGACATTTGAGAGCCAGCGTTGCTAGGAGACACGCTGTCGAGCATGGTGCGCTACTGACATAGCCTACAAACAGTGACACAGCACATTTCATTTGGATTCAACTTTATTGTAATTGTGCCATGTACAGGTACAAGGCCAATGACATTCAATCAAATTCGACTTAGAGCTCCCCCTACAGTCCTGGAGACAATTGCCTGAAGTGTGTTTGCTGCAGGCAATACAACACTGTTACAAAGGTGCTGCTGAAAAATGTTTTGGGCCACTGTAACTTATTTGCTCTGTTGGGCCCCCATACTATCGTGCTGGTAAGTCATTGGAAAATAAAATGAAATGGAAATCAGTGCGACTGATATCACATTTGTCTAACTAGCTTCAACTGGAAACTGGATGCTATTTAAACATGTTAGCAAGTCGATTGTGATTTGACTACTTTTCTTTAACTGCTGACCGCAGCAACTGCTGCTGAGCTCCTATGGGACCAGATATGGTGACAGGGTGACAGGACCAGAGAGTCAAAAGTCACAACAGCAGCTGGTGTTGTAAACTCGGCACGCTAAAATCTGCTTGAAAAGTCACCGGATGAACAGGAAGTAAAGCTAAATACAATCGCTTTTTCGTCAGCTAAACTGTTTTTTATTCTGCATGCAGAATAAAAAACAATGGGAAAAGCGTTCCCCCGGACAAACACTGATTGATCATCATATCTCATACACAAAGTCTCATTTCTGTTCCCGTCAGGCTGTTGATGTGTCTCCTCCATTCACTGATCACAGCAACACTGTTTTGAGAAACACTGGTGACTCTCGACAAAGCAGGGGAGTCAGACACTGGATCTGTAGCTGAGCGCTTTTTGAAAACAAAAAAAATGCTAAAAGGCTAATTAGCACCGCCACCCTGCTGATTAACTTTCGGTGTCCACGGAAATTGTCATTATTAAAGTCATTATAAAGAAAAAAAAAAGGTGCTCACCCAAACAAATACTGTATCCCACCACACTGCCAACTTTTTTGGTAGTCCAACACAACACAGGTCCCCCCAAAAAATAAAAAAGGTGCATTTCAGTTGGATTTTAATTAAAGTCACGTTGACTTGTTTGTTACAGTCATGTCTTCCACCATTCATAATGTAAAACAAATTGCAAACCAGCCCCAATTACGTGCCAGTCCAATAATGTGATTTGTTATTTACAGTGCGGCAGTCCCTGGGCCTTTTCCACACAGAGGGGCACGCGAGCCAGGTTTAAATGGCTGTTTTGAATGTTTATGGGCTTTCTTCATCCCTAAGTGGCTTGAATTGCAGAGCGTTTTCAGGACATTGTTACCGCGGCAATCACAGCTGTGATTTTCCTTTTATGCCGCTCCGTAAAGAACAATCAAAGGTGCCGCTAAATGATGTGTGATTCATTTGGGGAGAGAAACAAAACAAAAAAACAAAAAAAATATCATCTGTCACCTCTGATGTTGTGATGCGTTCACCGCGACGCCGTGAATGTCAATGTTGTTGCCACAAAAAAAAAGGCGTCCTGGAAGCGGAAAAAAGTCTTTTTTCCCCTCCCGTCCCTGCGGTCGTCTTTAGAGGTCAAGGTTGTATTCTGAGGTGAGGCATTTTGAGTCTGTCTCTCCGAATGACAGCTCCAACATAAACAGGGTGTGAGCGGTCACACGTGGGAGACGATGAGGGTTTGACGAGAACGTCTCCTCGCTGGGTTTTTTTTTTTTTCATGGCGTACCATCGCGCCATTCGACCTCCAGGCACGCGGTAGGTACTTGGGGCGAGGTCGCCGTCGGCTCCCCGTGTTATTGTGATCACGTCTACGCCACTGACTGTAATCTAATGATTGCCCAGGTATTATCGTCAGAAAATATACATTTGCAACATTCCTTCTGAACTATTGAGTTGTGTGTTTATTTTACAAAGGCGTCAGTAGGAATTCAAGCCCTTTTGGCAGAATGTCCCTTGACTTGCACATGTATGTATATATATAGGCTGTTTTTTTATAGACACTTAACTCCAATTAACCCTCATTCTCCTATTTGCCTGTAATCACATTATCCTCTGGTATTTGAGTCTATTTTTCTTTCATCCGAGGGAGGCCGTGTCCTCCTGCTACATGCCCACAGAACGCTGAGGCAGTGCAAGAACAAGCTTCTCCTTGTGCTGGATCTCCCAGTTGGCCAGAGAACTAGTCTACGGTCTACACCCCCCCCCCCTCTCTCCCCGTCTCCCCCTCCTCACCCTCGGATCTTTCTCAACGCTCCCTCTTTAGCCCCTCTCCTTCTGCTCCCTCGCCGCATATCTGAGCTCTGCCCTCGGGCCATGTCCAGCGCCAGACAACGTCTGATTCATGCCTCCAGTTAGCTGCTGCGGTCAGCTGACGCTATAGTAGTATAAGATCGGGCTTGTTGGAGGATTGATTCAACATCCTGCCAAGACGCTGATTAATTTCGGTGTACTGTCATGTGCGCCTGAACCAGAGAGCCGTTTAAAAGAACAGTTTAATAATTAAAAGCCAAGAGTTCCACAAAAAACATATTGCTTTTTAATTCTCATCATATCCAACTTTACTGTCTTTATCGTTTATTTCTGATAGGCTCAGACTTAGTGAGTCATTCCTGATGTCAAAATAAGATCTAAAGCCTGTCTCCCAAATGTCTTAAAATGGACATTTTGAAACGGAGACTTGAATCCGTGCCTGTCTCTCTCCCCGCTGCGCCACACAAAAACACATTCCAGCTGTCACACGCGCTCATTCATGTACTTCCATATAAAACCGCTTCTGACTACCTGCATGTCCCCTAAAGCAATTATAGGTGAAGGAGCTCTTTTTCAGCACTTGAACCCCCCCTCCACATGCCAAAAAAGGTGCGTGTTGAGCCGTCACCTGCGCCGACACTTCACTGACACGTCTTCAGAGCGGGCGCATGAATGATGAGCCGTGGAATTTGAAAGATTTGGAAATGTCACCTCAGTCGGGCTCAGGCAGCCACTTTACAACGTCACAGATCAAGGTTCGATACGCAAAACACGGCAGGAGGTTATGGATTAGAGTTTAAATGAACAAGATTGAACAACTGGAATTCTGCCTTCAACTTTTACTTTTTACTATTTTAAGGGCATTTATCTGATGATAATATCAGAAAGGTAACAATACAGGATTGCTATGTGTAGTTACTTTAATGTAGACTGCCATTGCACCAAGCTGTGTAAAACTATACAGCTTTATAAGTAATGCATGGATATTTAAATGCACAATGCACAAGTTCAGCAAGCTAAAAGCAGCCTAAGGGTTGATATAATGGATAAAAACTATACAATTATTAGATAAAAGTAATAGAAAAATGGCTGAAACGGCACATGTGGTCCATCCGAACACTGACAATTCAATAATATGAGAAAATAAAACAATTTTCACTTTTGATGTACTATTGAACTATATTTATGAACTATGTTACTAAACTTTGACAGTAAAGTCAGTTGAAATAGGATGACGGCTACAGCAGACACTGAATTCTTTGCTGTGGTCGCGGTGCACGCGACCATCTCAGTGAATCGTGCACTCACAGGAGAAGTTCCGCAACGAAAACCAACACCGGCTAAAAGCCCCAAGCGCCGCTCGAAAACACTGAATTACTGCGCATTTATGAAGAGATTTCAACGTCAGAGGTCGTGTCAGTGCCGGTGAGGTATGCGCCGTTATTCCCTATAAGTTGCACCGTTCGCTCATTAATCACATCCGCTGGCAGTCATTGGTCTGGGCTCTGGCACGCTGGCGCTGCGTTAAGTAAAGGCTGTGAATAAAACAGCTTTGTGAATTAAGTGCGTTCGGGGCAGCGTTCCCTGGCGGAAGGAAAAAAAAAAAAGCTTTTGATCATCGAGATGTCATTACTGCCCAAGAAGCGTGGTGTGTTTACCTGTGAGGAGCAACGGAGCACTTCACACCCATTTAAATAATGAGACCACTGCAAAAAGATGTTACAGATAATTGTTACTGTTTCACCTCAGACATTTTTAAAGTTATCGCTGGAAACGCTCACAATTATTTTAAATTGCTTTCTGCTCTGAAAGGAAGAGCAGGTGGCAGATTTCAGAACGCAAACCGGCCCTCACGCCGCTCTGAGTTTTTAAAAACAACCCCCCCATCCACGTGATTCTGCTCTTTTATTACGCTTTTTTCTCTTTTAAATAACGCGTGCTCAACCTTTTACTTCCACCCCTCCTTGTAGGCCGCGCATTTAAAATCGTCGCCCCTGCTTAAAACTTCTGTCTTAAAGGGATTTGTCAGCCCCCAAAGGTTGACAAGACAAGTGCACAAGGTCAGGGAGAGACACGGTGAACAACAGGCAGTGAACTAGAAAGAAACATGGCAGCCATGAATAATGCATGGGTGAAAGGTTTATCTAATAGCGCTCTTAAAACTTTTAAAAGTCGATCTTTGCTTTCAGCTGGAGATGCTCCCGGCTCCTAAAAAAAGCCCCTTTTTCCCGACTTTGCCGCAGCCAGTTCTCAGCTTGAGCGAAACGCTGATTGGTTTAATTATGTTTGCGGTGATTAAGCATCTTAATGGTACTCATCACAATATGAGGCATGAATCACACGGATTCTGAGCTGTGACATTTGGTCGCAGCTTTTATTCCTCCTCTCTCTCTCTCTTTTTTTTTTTTTTGCACCTTTTAAGAGGCAGTCAAAGCCGCACAATCCCACACCGCTGCGCACAAACACACACACACACACACACACACACCGGCAGACAAATTAAAGAGAGGGACACTTACCGTCTTTGGACACTTGGTGGTCATGGCGGGGTCAGAGAAGAACAGAGGCGCAGACGGAGCGGAGAGCGCGACCTCACGGCATCACACTCACATCCCGGGCTCCCAAACGCGAGGACGAGACCGAAGGGGCTCGTTAACTTGAAAGCGCGGATGGAGGGCGGCGGGCTCGCCGGAGTGTGTCAAGAGGAAACTGCAGGCACCAGTCAGTCAGGCCGCTGAGAGGCAGCGAGAGGGCGAAAAGGAGACAGACAAAAGCGGAGAGAATTCAAAGACGCCAGCAGTTTCGTCTTCCTCTTCCTCCTCGCCGTCTCTGGTGTAACTTAACCCCCGAAGAGCCCCGGCAGAGCACACACACAGAACCAGTTCCAGACCTGTCCCGCACCGACGGCTGCCTCTCCCCCTCTCCTCTCTCCGTTTTCTCTCCTCTCCCTCTTGTTTTTTGGTATCATTTAACTCTTGATTCCGCGGCCCGCCGATGAGCTCACCGCGGGCTCAGGTTTCAGCGCCTTTACTGGAATGCAAGGGCAGTCGCACAGAGAGCCAGAGGTGCTGGAGAGGTCAAAGGCTACTGGGGCAGTTGTGTAGGAACAGAGAGGAGAGGGGGGGTGTCTGTCATCTGGGGGAGCTCCAGTGGAGGGATATCTGAGGGGCCTGGAGAGCCGAGAACAAAACAGGAGTTACAGGGGTCACGGGTTACGGAAGTTGCGGGGGCCAGGCAACATTTGACAGCTCTGGAGGCTATGGACTTGAGGACACTGAGTACATTTGCACGCTCAAACACACACACAACCGCTCCTAAGTGCCAGATTTATTGCTCACTTAGAGAGTGGGGTGTTTTCCTCAGGGGGAAAGGCTTTTTTTCTTTTTTCTTTTGCAGAGTTTGCTGTTTTTACACCTCGGGATCCGAGATACAAATTAGAGAATTAAAACAGAGCAGATACATTACTAATGAGTATTACCACAATCACAGGAGTGGTTGCAGTCTGAATGAAATCCTGATAAAACTGTAAATAAAGGGGGAAATGATTAGATAAATGCAATTTGAAAACAGAAATGAGGAAGGTTTCAGTAAAAAGCAAGAACGAGTCAACGAGTCAGCTCTGTGTCACTTCCCCTGACCCCTTCACCTTTCAGCGCGCCACCGCCGGCTACCTAACATTAGCAAGATCCTGTTGGCAACGGCAACCAGACCGCGCGACACTTGGTTGTGCCGCTCACGGTGTGCGTCTGCGTGTTTGTCTGTCTCTGCACAACATCGTCAAAACCATATAAAGGGCATCGCCAAGATGTTAAAAACACATCGCAAGCAAGACAACTGCTCCGTTTAAAAAGGCTAAAATCAACTTTTCAGTGCAACGTCCTGCTCGACCCGAGCCAACGTACCACTTCCTTCTCGTTTGGATGCCAGTAGATGCAGATAGCAGAAAGTCTCGCTCTACAGTCGCACATCTTGGTGTGATCGCGCCCTAAAGCTGCAAAGGCAACTCCAGATTAGCCAGCTAGCTTTCGTTAACACTGGCTGTCCAGTTTAACATTGAATAATATTTAAATACAGTGCAGTAGGGCCTGCAAATGACAGTTCCAATGTAAAACATCGCAAATCACATAGCATTGTTTTTGATTGAGCGGGCCTTTAGAGTTTACGTGTAGGTTGTGACTTCCCGGTAAATTCCAGTATCGCTGTGGATCACCCAAAGTATCCGTGGCACCGTTCACCGTCATTTGGGTCAAGGGATCCTCTAACTCAGCTCTTTAAAGCCATGTGTTTATGCGTACTGGACTGCATCACACTGAGAGGTCTTCCTGCTACCCTACATTGCGCCATATATATTTTTATAATTAGGATTCATATTTCCAGGCTGCCGTCCTCAGCGTGTTTTTTTTTTTGCACTTTTACTGTAAAAACAAAGCGACCGTATCGTTTAATGCAGAGCCCGGGCTTGATATGTAAATTGCGTGGCCGCTAACGGACTGACACCTGTTCTGCGGCGCATTTGCATGCGCTCCCATCAAGCGGTGCAGAAATATTGCAGGTACACTCCGTACTAATTATATGGTGTTTGTACCACCTGTGGCGGTGCTGCAGAGGTGTGAGGTGGAGGTGCTCGTTCCCACTGATGACTGACTTGACAGCACGAGCCAATTACAAAAAAAAAGCCAGAACAAAGTGCTGCCTCTAAAGACGCCGCCGTCGGACTGACTGCCCCTCCGTCATTAAAAAATAAAAAATAAAAAAACTGTGGCTAATTGAAGCGGCCTGGCATTTATTTGTTTATTGTTTTGCCAGTCGACGTTCTGCTGTTTACTTCTCTCCCTCTCTTCTGCAGCTCCGGCTGGCTTTGAACTGCAGCTCCGCCGGCCCAGCGCTGCTCCAGCCGCTGGGAATGTGTGGTCTTTATTAAGGAGAGGAAGTGTGCGAACGAGCACCGCCGGCCCAACATCTCAGGAATCTTGATCCTTTTTCCCCCTTGTGGCACTTTTCACAAGCGGGGCCAGCTAATCGCTTACACTGATAGCGGCGGTTCTGCGAGAGGCCCCCGGTTCTTGGAGAAAGGGGGTCGTGAAGGCCGTGCAGCAACCCACACCCCCCCACACACACACACAAGCACACCTCCCCTTCCTCTCCTGGTTTTGTGTAGCATGCTGGGGAGCAGGCTTGCATACTGTTTGTGCAGATGAGTGTCGGAGCGGGCACACCCTCTGCGGGCCTGTTCCCATGGGAACGGCAGTGATAGCGAACAGCTTGTTTTTGTGTTTTTTGGCAATGCTGCCACTGCTGGAATACTGACAGGCACTGGGGAGGTCTGATATGCAAAAACAAAGCCAGGTAGGCCTTATCCGAAAAAGAATGTTTTCCCTTTGACTTTCTCCCGCGTGTTGTTACATCCACGCTGAGTTATTCGGGCACGCAGCTTCAGTGGAATCCAGTGTTTTTCACCTTTCGCTGGGCGATGTTGATCAAATGGAGTTTATGTTTCAGAGCTCGCTCCATGCCACGAGCTGACAGGCTGAACTTGTTCTTGAGGGTTCACAATCCTCAGGTGGATCACGAGATCCGTTTTAGTCAAATGACTTCAGGTTAGTGTTACAGTCTCCACACGCTCGGCCGACAGACACTTGGCTTTGGCTCTGACCTTTTTGTCTTTCAGAGGGAATTCCACACTACATAAACAGGAAAATAAGTCGTTTTTAAAAAATCTCCCCTTCCCAGAAAATTTCAAATGATAACATCACTCCACGGGTTAGCCGACTTCGTTAGCATATTTGTAATTGTAAACCTCTCGTTCTTAACAAGAGCGAGGAGCAGTGAGGTCTTCCAGCGTACATGCATTGGCAGCAAATCTAGTAAAACCGGTGGAGTTGTGAACAAGAACTGCGTCGCAGCACAAGCGAAAAGCAGAAACGCATTAAAAGGCTGGATTATTCTTTTAGAGAAGTCGACCTCAAACTGTGATGAAAATAAAAATATTCTCCTGCAGCTTTATGAAAACCACGAAAAGATTAATGTCGGACAAACAAAATCAATCGCCATCTGTTTCCAGGAACAAAGAACATCCCCTCCCGCCCTTCACACATCAAAGAGACCTAACCTATATTCTTTTAATATTATTTTGTTTTCACAAATATTAGACACCCGCAGAGCAGGGGGGAGCTTGAAATGAAATTAACGTGTACGTTTATTGTGCGAACGACCACCTCACTTTATGGTGTTTGGAGTTCTAAATGAAAACATACTCCAGGAAACCCTTCACCAGGCTTCTTGCTGAGAGAGCAGGCTGCGCGGAGAGCGAGCGCCTCTCCTCCGCCGCTGCCCTCTCGCCTGGGACGGCGGGGTAATTACATCATTTGGAGATGGAATGAAAGCACTTTACAAGCGAAAGTAAGTGAAATGCTTTATTGCTCGCGGAATTGCCAATTAAAAAGCAACACCTGGAACGCAGAGGCTCGGCTAAAACAGCCCTCTCCCCCGTGACAGGCCTGAAACCAGCCGGTCCCCTGCTCCGCAGAGGCCCCCAGAGAATGTTTTTCTTTCCATCTTTTTCCCCCCCTTTTTCCCCCGTCTTTATTTGCGAAAAGTTGCCGACAATGCACCTTCACATCGGCTTACATAGCCCATAAGTCACCAAAGCCTGACGTGCTCTTAAACGTATTAATAAAGCCCATTTCCTTGGTAGAGCATATGGCACGGCTACAATGTAAACCAGCTCAGGGCACGCTTCTGAAAAAGAAAACAGTAATGATTCTCTCCAGCACCCAGTCTACACTACTGTAGGTACATCCCCCCCTCCCATTCCAACACATACACACACGTTTAGATCAGTCCAGACTTGTCCAGTCCCAGATGTGTCCCACGCTCAGGTCTGTTTCCCCCAAAGAGAGAGAAACAGACCACGCTGAACAAATAAAAAGGTGCAGAAAAGAAAAATGTCTTTCATAGTCTTCCACAGCTCCTCCAGAACACAATCGGATCAGTATCCACGGCTTACAGGGGGACTCTTGTTGTCTTGTTTGACCACTTTACCTCCTTGGATGAATAAAATCAGTTCAAGGTTCCCCTAAGACTAGGAGCCTACAGCCATGTTACCATGGTGACCACGATGCTATAATAATTACAATGTTCACTCTCTTCATTAAAGCATCCTGACATTTGCCAGTGGTAGTGGCTTAAGCCCAGCTACTTAACACTAAACACAATGTTCAGCTGGGGCTGATGGGAAGTAATTGGCTTTGCATGTATTTGATCATAAACTGAAATACTAAAAAAATACAAATTAAAAAATTGGGGCCAGTGATGGGGGTAGATGGGACATGAGGGCACTGACAATGGCTCATCCTGAGGGGAGCATGGATGTTGAGATAGTTCACTAAAAACTAAAGTGCCGACATCACCAACAGTGAAAATGTCATCAAAGTCATTGGATTCATCCTCTGGAGACCCTGCATGTCTGCGCACAACACCGCTGAAATCTTTCAACAGAACTGAACAACCAACCAACCTACGCTGCCCAGTCCTGGAGCCAGGTCACAGGCACAGCTAAGACTGAAGGAGTAAAGCGAGAAAAGGAAAATAAATAACTGGGCTACAAGTTTGTGCGTCAAAGCAGAACCTAAAAAAGTTTTTCAAATATCCATCCCTGACTTTATCCTGGCCCTTTTCCCAAACAGTAGCTGACTGACACATTTACCACACCCCTGTTTCTGGAGTTGCCACTCTGCCCAACCACAAACTGTCACACCCGCAGAAAAGATTAACATCAGCCCACACTGCCATGACGACACCGGTGACAACGATGCTGACAGGCGGTACCATGGGGACGGCAGTCACAGACGCACATTTGCGGTGTCAGAAAGGAGGACTTATTTACTTTGCAAATGTCTTTACCAGCGGCGTTGGCTTATTACTTTTGAGCCTGACTGACATAGCTTTATGGAAAATAAATGGGTAGACCCACATTTGATGCATGGCATATTACTTGTGATACTGGTTTGGTCCCTGAGGAGAGACATGAAAGGAGATGGATACTCTATGATAAGAAGCATTGTCATGAATGAGAGTGAAAGGGATGAGTAAAACCCCTGAATAGGGCTCATAGCCCCTTTGTAGCAACAGTCAAAGTGTCTCTTGCAAATTCAGAGCCAGCAGCCAAGGATAATGTGCCTCTCGTGTTCAAATAATGGGTGCTGCGCTTTGCACATCCCTATAAGATCAGGGCTACCCAGTTTACCAAGACCAATGCTATCACTTGTTACTGTAAGCCTGCATTGATTTCAGGGGTTTATATAAAAGCATAATGTCACATTTCCTTTGTGCATTCTCTTTCATTAAATACTGCTGGGGGAAGACGTAAGCTCCTTCATGCAGGGTATTTGTACAGTGGCTGGTTAAAGGCGATTCTTGCACTCGGTGTTATAATTGTGGGAAGAGAGGTCTCGGCTGAAACACAAGAATTGCAAAAGGAGCTTATCTTTCGATGAGCCATGTGAGGACTTGATTGCCTAAAACCTTCCGGATGACACATAAGCAAATGAAGCTGGAATGCTGGTAACCTGCGGTCTAGCCTTGAGTCAGCGCTGAAATGCGGGAACAAAACACAACATTTACATGAATCAATCGAAAAATGCACAATCCTAAAGAAGGAAACATGAGCTAGTCACTGCTAGCATTATGCTGAATGTCCAGTGATCAAACTCCCAGATCATGAGGTTGCATCCGTTTGTGGTTAGAGCTAAAGATGCTGGTGATAGCTGAGCTGCCATAATCTTCCTGAGGTCCTCTTTAACTGCGGATAAATCTTGCATATGCGACCTTCTCTTATCGGAACAGATAACAAAAAAAGTCCTAAAGTGACCCAAGCCCATAATGTCTCGATACATTACCCCTGTGCTCTGAGCGTGCCTGGCACTAATGCCCCACCTGTAGCGCTGCAGCCTGTGCCAGCATGTCTGACTCAGGGCTAATATCCATTTTGACTTACTGAAATATTCATTGGCACACCTTGGGCGCACCAGAGGAGGTGTATAGTGTGTCAAATAAGGGTATGGCAGCGGCGTTCGTCTAACCTCTTGGAAATCCGGGTTAACGGCAGTGAATCATCACAAAACGCAGCCCTGTCTGGGTTTTTGGGGGATTTTTCAGGCTTTTTTGTTTACAAAAAAAATACTTTATAAAACTTTTTAATAATTGCTTTGAAGGGTGATCTCATGGTTCATACAATAAGTACAAAGTTATGAAACCTGCACACTACATAAGCACGCATGTGTAAATATAACACACAGGGCAGAAAAAGTAATTGTACTTACTGTGTTACGCAGTTATGATGTTTACATGAGTCTTGGTCTATATCTCAACAATGATTGGATGGATTGCCTTGATAGGTTGCACAGACATGTGGGTGTAACCAGCACATAAAAATAATAATAATAGCACTAAATTTGATTATAAAACAAATCTGTAAAGCATAGTTACAATGTGCTTTACAATAAAAAGATAGAGTGAAGGTAAATAAGACCCAGAACAGATTGAAACAGTATAAAACATTCTCAATAATCAAAACAAATACCATCAGTTAACTCCCAAAAAATAACTCGCAAGACAAAGCGGGTATTGAAAAGAGGTTGACACAGAAGTGAGTTTGCCTGGAGATCTGAAGCGGCAATCAGGTTCATAGAGAGTTTGCGATCACAAATGCAGTCAGGGGGGCCTTTCAACGCTTTAAAACCATGCAGTAAAATATCTAAACCAGCTCTGAAGCTCACAGTAGCTGGTGAAGGACAGCAAGGTCTGGAGTGATGTGGTCGCGCGTTAAAAGCCTGGCAGCAGAGTTTTGTATCAGCTGAGGTCTTTGGATGATTCGCCTGCTGATACCGGAAGAGTTCCTTGCAGTAATCAAGTCTGGAAGGGATGAAAGCATGAATGACTGAATTTTTTCAGAGGAAAGGAGTGACTTGATCTTGCTTGGATGTCTCAGTTGGGCAAAGCAGGATTGCAGCACGCTTAGCCTGACACACCAGGCTGACGGATGGCTGTAGTCCTGGCATGTCTGGGGCTTCAGTCACCTGAGCATCAGACGGCAATTCTGAATTAAAAATAACCCACCCAGATTAGAGGAGCCATTATTAATGCTGCTAGTGCTGAGCCGCGGGGGATAGTTATAATTACCTCTGATTTGGAGTCATTCAACGGCAGGAAGTTTTTTGGAAATCCAATTTTTTTTCAGTGAGGCAGGACACAGGAAATATCAGCGGTAGCAGGAATTACTGGTACATACAGTTGGGTGTCATCCACATACAACTGAAATCAAAGTCATGTCTGAAAAAAGAAGAGGAGGTGTCTCCTTCTTTTACTCCCCTTCTATTCTGTGGCTTTCTTCTATTCGTGATTCAGGCTGAAATATATCAACCGCACGAAATTTGCTACAGACATGGATGGACCCCAGAGGATGATTATTAATATCCTCTAGCACCAACCTCGGTTTCACGGTTTCAGCTTTTCTAATACTTTGGTTGTGGCCAAAAGCACAGAAAGTAAGATTCTCGGGAATAATGGAGATGCATAAAAAGAAGTAACCCAACAGATGCAGAATCAGCATCTACCTTTTTTAAATGTGGGCCTAAGCAACACGTTGATCTGACGTATTAAAGGTCGTAAAACAGCGAAACATATTTGTGCACCGTCATTTTTGAAGTGTGCGCCTTGAAATTGAAAGCTTGGTTCGTGATTGGTAAACTTGGCTCCAGACAATCGCACAAAAACCGTGGCTTGTATATACAGTCAAAGTAGAGTACATGCTATCAAATACATTTTTAATATGTGCACTGATGGACCAATTTCCTAAATTAGTATTTTCCACTGAATTCTTAATTGCATGGACCCAAATTCAAAGAGTGAAACACCGAGAACTGACACGCAGTGTGATTCATCACGTTGCCATCTGGATACTACTCGCCACCCACCTGGTGAGTCCTGTCCAAATGTTTATCTCTTTCTTCATTTGTTCAGCTGCCTTGTCATCTCTGCATACTCTTCTTAAAACACACACACACGGACAGCACAAACAGTACACATAATTTGTAAGGAGACAGAGCAACTCTTACACACACGGCAGATTGCATGAATGAGCGAAACCTAAAGACACAGTGGAATTCTCAGAGACGGGGGATGATTTACATGTGAGAACAACTTTACAGGAAACCCCACCTTCATGTGGTGTGCTCCCCACTTCATTTTAACCAAACCGATGCTCTGTGCACACTGCAATACTCCAAACAACACCACAAAACAGGGAGGGGAAGAATGCCTTAAACATCTGGCAACATCTGAGTACCGTCATTGCAGAGGGAGCGAGCTGAAGCTGGAGGTTTGAGATTTTTCAAAGCAAAGGTCACTGAGCAAAACGATCCCCTCTCGCATAAGCTCTAGTGTCTGTAAACGCTGGACCTGGCACAGATTTTTCCATTACCTGACACCGCTTAGGTTGATTTAATGTAAACACATCCTGGGATCGTGAGAAAAACGGGATACCATCCACTTTTTCTTTTTCTCACACTCTTGTAAAGTGAAGCTGTCTTGCAGTATCTGCACGCACACACACGCATACGTGGCCCAGAATGGGAACAGTGGGGCCGGCTCTGGCGCTGTTTCGTTCCTAAAACATGCAGCATATGGGCAAGTTACATGCAGTGTTCTCATGGCATGCATTACACAGTAGTCTGAGTGATGGGATGCTTATGGCTGCAGTTTAAATGTGATTTTAGGTCAGCCCTGAGGAGAGTGATGCGAGTGAAGTGCCGCTGCCGGTTTGCCGTTTGGCTGCGTGCCTGTCGTCCGATATGCTCCGTGTCCCATGTTTCCACGGCTCGATAGACAGACGACCTCCCGCTCCCCCCTCCTTCTCTCCTCCTCCTACGCCCAACCTGGGCTTGGCACCACCAGCTGTTGAATGCATCAGGCCCCAAAATGGCTCCTCAGCTGCTGCTGTGGCACACGGAGAAACGCCTGACAGACTGAGCAGCTGCTGGGCTGAAACAGGGCAAGGTCACTCTCACAATGAAATGTATCGCTACTACCTGCTAAAACATCACTGGGTACGGTGATCATTAGATCACTGCAGCTCAGGGGTGTTACAAAAATGCTATTTGGGCTGGTATTTAAATGGAAAATAGATCTGAAATCGCAATATTCACAGTTTCAGAGTTTAATCTCAGTAGTCTTGTCAATATTTACAACTATGTAACATCACAATCAGTGCGCCTTTAGCTCTTCAAACGTGTCCAATGACTGTCATAAAGAATCTCAGTTTTACTCAATTACCACTCTTTTGTAATAGGATTAGCATAATTTGTCATCAGATTGATGTAATTATACTACATGGAATCTTGTCAATCTCCAATCCTGTTAACTGCTGTGACAGCGCGGAGATAAAGGGTGGGCAGCTGATTTATTGTTGCTGTGCACACGGCGAATGCTGCCCCGAGGCAGTACACTGCGCCACCACTCCCACATTAGAGTCTTAGAAAACGGCTGTGTCTAATAAACCAATCAGTGGTGTCAAGTTCATGGAGCATGTGGCACAAAGTGATTTGATGTCATTTGCTGATCTTCCCAGAGGGCGAAGCTACAAATCGGGTTCAGTTTATTCAGTTGGTGGATAGATTAGTGATCCCCAACCAGAGGTACTTGTACCCCCCCGGGGGAGCACTTCTGCAGCTGCCAGGGGGCACGTGGAAAGGCTGAGGAGTAGCTCAGCTAATTGGGGAAAAAAATAGAAATCATGATTTTATAATATATTGGAACAGTATTTGTGTGAGCTTCCAAAAATAATTAGAAAATAGAGTGATTAATGTTATATTTTTGTCACGACAACCAGTTGGCTTCGAGATACAATAGGTCTGCACAGACAGCAGCTCCTACTAACTTGAGTTCGTAACACCTGAAGGACATGTGAGATTACAATAAGTAGTTCGCAAGACAGAAGGAAAGTCCAAGCAATTCAGTAAAATCATGGATAAATGGTTTAAATAGTAAACTAAGGGAGGATAACCATCTGAAATAGCTGTTGAAACTGTTAGCTAGATGTAAAAGATAAAAAAAAAAATTAATTGTTGAATGATAAACATCAGCTACAGGCAAAGAATAAACAAGAATGAACAAGAATTAGCTATTTGAAACAGCTAGCTGAGACTTCATCAGCATTTTAGAGGAAATATCAGAGAAGACAGTGTATTACCACTCAACTAACCTAACTGGATGTAACACAGCATTAGACTGACTGGCCCACTTATTAATGAACACTGAGGAGACAGACTGCTTTCCTGCTTGGAAAAGGCCTAATCCTTTCCAAGTCTATTTGATTGACTTCAACAACCCCTTCCCACCCACCCACTTCATCCCACCGGTGCTAAAAGGGTGTTTCCTGACAAGTGAGGTCGTTTTACATTTATGCGTTAAGGTTTTAAGGCCAGGCCTTAGGTTCAAAATTTATTGGCTATTGTATAATGTTTCATGCCGGAGTCTGGGCGACTTTGCCTTGTGTTTAGCCGTCGGGCCCGCACTCAGGAAAAAGCCGATGTATTTTGATAGCAGTGAGAGTTGAAGCTGTCAGAGACTCGGCCTGAGGGAAGCTCACCTTTTGCATTTCTGACTGATTGCGTAAACCTCTGTCACACAACAAAAGCACCTCTGTGAGGTCCTCTGCGCTGCAATTAACTCTGACTTTGCCACGGCAGATTGATTTTACATGAACTCCAAGGTTGCAATTTATGGAATATTAACCTCCTCTGTGGTGCAGAGTGCTAATTAGTGGGATTCATGTGTACGATTCACACCTTTAGAACGTATGTTTACCCAACATGCCATCCTGTGTCATCCAAAAAGGATTCCAAAAGCTTCAAGAAAGACTAAAAATGCGTGTATTTTGAGTCATTTGAATAAAAGACTCCAGTTTTCTTTACAGAGCAAGGCGAGCTTAAGGCAGCAATTTCAAGAGTTTACTTTAAACCTATTTCAGATGAACTTTTGATTTCAAGGCAAGGACAAGTATCAACATGGGTGGCAAACAACACAATTGCTGTTTGATTACTGTACAGCCATTCTATGCAGTGAATAAAGCCTAACCTCTGTACATATCCACTGGTCACTCAACCTCCCCATTGTTGACAAGAATTTATGTGGAAACGCTGTGTTTTGTTACCGCTGCCGTGACCTTATTCAACAGGTCCTCTCCTGCTCTGATTAGTGCTTCTTCTCCATGTGCTGATTTTCTATCTGAGCTCCCATCTCCTATCTATCCACAGCGTACTTCCTTTCAGTTTGACTCCTGACAACTTTTCCTTTGTTCCCATCACTCTCCTCCATCTTACTCACAGCAGGGCCCATCAGGGGAACTATAAGAAAATGCCCTGCAGGTTTCCCTGTCTACACGGTCTTGAGATAAACCTTGAACGTCAGCGTTAAAAATGCAGACAAACGCACACATCCAGTCATACATCACACGCCGACGGAGGCTGGCTCGCACGCTCGGTACGCGCACAGCGTAACCCCTAACCCAGTATGACACACGCCCACATTAATGAGTCAGACGACTGGCCGCGTGCATGTCGCCACACAGATGTCAAGACAGGACACGGATGAAATATGGATTTAAATTACGCCCTAACTCTCTCCTATCTACTCATGTAGATAAACAGGAAATCAGGTTTTGTGGCTCCAGAAATGTGAAACGAAGCCGGGCTGATCTGTAATTTTGTTTATTGCAGGGCTGCATTAGGCTCTCCGCAATCCGCCTTTTTTAGGGTTTTAGTTCGGCTTCCCGAGGCCCCCCCCCTCCGTTTTTTAAAATATTTCCACTCACTTTTTCCTGCTGATTGCTGCGCATTATCACGCTTGATCGGCTCATTACATCTTCCTAAGTTGGATTGAGAATTGTGCACTTTTGTACAAAGATGCAAACCTCCGATCTGCTGCATACACACACACACGCACAAGAGCAAATTACATGGTCTGAGCGTGCATGCTCCTGTGAAAGCAGCTATTATTGTACATTTTTTAACGTCGTAAACACGATTATGCAAATGTTTTGTTTTGGATCTATTCTCTAACATTGCCGTGAAATCACTGCTGGGAATTTTTGTGTGGCTTCCCCAAAACTGCTGACATGGCAATTTTTTTAAAATCAGTTACACAAATTGAAAACAATACTGAAAAGTTAGTTTTGTTAGGATTAGTGGGAAATAACTAAAAATCTAATGAACAGCCTAAGGACAAGACGGTTATTTTGAAATGCTCCACCTTCTACAAACTGTTCATTTTTTATGTGTTTATTAGTACAGTTTTGAAAAGTACCCATAATTCTCTTTGTCATCTTGAGGGATTAGTTTAACCTGGCATTCCTATTACAAGAGGGGAATTCTGTGAAGCAAAAGCAACTCAAACTGTGAGCAGGCTATGCAGCTTTAAGAGATCTCTTGCTGAAAAGAGGAAACATCCAAAGTTTTTGAGAGCTGTCAGACTGTTTGTAGAACAACACTGCGTCTCCTATAGTTTCCCTCTGCAGTGCGTAGTACATAATTGACAAATGCAGCCAGAAAGCTCAGTTTCTGGCTCAGACTAGGCATATTATATTATTGAAATTTTGCATTACGGATCATGCTTGACTAGAGAAATAAAAGGGACCCGCTGTTCCATTTGAAGAATGCATGACATGTTCATTGCAGACAATCCAGTTTGTACCGGTTAAAGTAAACCACTCGTTTCTAAAGCCAAGACTCAGGCAGGTACTTTACAGCCTTACTTGGTCTGGTATGATGAGAAACATTTGGCAGCGAATGTTAGCTAATGTTAACATACTTTAAATATTGCCTCAGGTCAGGCACTAACTTAATAACTCCTCTCTACCTGTGCTAGTGTTACACGGCTACGTTTAAATTCTAAGTGCCCCTTGTGGCCACAGCGATCATTGTTCAGCAATGCGAATGGGCAGCGACAAACACAACGAGATTGAGCATCCAACCCTGTGGTTTCCCTCGATGGGGCATTCAAGCACCTTTCAGGCAACTGTTTGTAACTAATAAAGTTAGCTGCTAGCTGGTGAACAAAGAGGACTGTTTAGCTGCTAACGAGTCAAAAGTTTCCCTCAGGAACTGGTGGAGACCGGAAACAGGGACGTAAAGAGAGTGAACATGCGTCGAGTGGTTACAAACGAGGCCTCAGATGAATGCTAATGATAATCCATGTGTGCTGGACATGCAAATAGTCAATTGATTGCTAGCACATTCTCGCCTCACAACAGTATGAAGTTGAATTTAATGTGGTCACTCCTGGACAGCTGCACATGGTGACCACTTTGAAGGGGTTGTGTGGCAAATTTAAATTCATGGTTTCTGTTGCAAAGGCACAGTTACATAACAGCTAAGACCCCCCTGCGCAGTGCAGCTTAAAGGTTAAAAATCACAAAATTATGATTATGATCTCTAATTGTATTCTGGCTACTTATGTTATATTAAGCAAGCAGAAATACATTTAACTTGCATGTACTTGATATTTTCAAAAATTTTGTTTCTATGGGTGCTAAGGAAAAAGAAAACAGCTTGGTACCAGAATGGCAGTGGTATGTGTGAAAAGTTGTGATCATCACAAAAAGAACAAATTTCTTCACCGACCGACCTCCAACTTTTGGACAAAAACATCTCTTCCTCACTTAATGCCTCTCTCTTCACCTTACTCCTTACCTCATCCCAGCCAGCTCACTCTTACCCAGCAGGTCACGCCACCTCTCACAGATGGAGAAGAAATGCTGAGACAGGCTGTAGCAGCCGGGGGCCTCGGGCTGCACACGGAGCCATACCAAAAGCAGCATCATTATGGCCGGTCACCCACCGTTTAGCAGACGCACTCTGTGTCTCCCGTACCTGCTGGTGAACAAAGTTGTGAAGCTGAATCACCCTGTTCACTGCCACAGAGCCGGGCGGGGAGCGATTCCACCATCGCTGCAGCCGTGGACACGCTCACAAGTTTGCAGGAAAATGTGAAAGACACAAAGTTGAAGGGCAACAGCTTTACTGTGCTGGGCGCCCCTGTTGATGGGTTAGGAAAAGTCATATCCTGTGGATGCATCCAGGAAGTTCTGCTTCTTTTGTATTCTGTCTTGTTCCCAGCCACTACAATTAGAAATATGTGAAAATGATAAGAAAAGGCAAATTTCTAGTGTGCCACACGTTGTAGGTCCCTACCTGCAGATCAAACTAACAAACACATGTAAACCTCTCACTACTGTCCTTAAACTGATGTTCTCAGTCACGCCAGGGGCATGTTCGTTGAGATGGAAATGTCTTCCAGCCCTTTGGTCCAGAATATAAAGTTTTAACTATTTCTATGTGGATTGCCATGAAATTCCATTCAGACAGTCCCTCAGGATGAATTGTAATACTATAATGATCCCCTGATTTTTCCTTTAGCGCCAACATTGGTCAAATCTTGTTTCATAGCTTGGTTTTAATGCCTGCAAAATGCATGAAATATCCACCAACCTCTCGTCTGCTTTGTGTTTAGTAACAGCATGCTACACAGGCCAGAATAACACCACAAAATAACATTTTTCCTGCTAAACACCAGTATGTTAGCAGCCTTGCTCATGTTAGCATTTAGCTGCAAGCATGACCCTGAGCCACCAGCATGGCTGTAGTTCAACGTTTCTTCAATAACTGGGTTTAAATACCAGCCAAATTAATCAACTGGCCATTGACGAGCTGTTTTGATCCAACTTTTTATCAGTCTCTTACATACAATATATAGTTAAAGTTAATATGTTACATAATCCCCATTATTTCTTCTTAAAAGCAGAGGAAATATCATTAGAGGGAACCAGTGAAAAGAACCAGATGGCATAAAAAAACATTTTGTAGTCACCCTCTTTGCTCTTTTCTATCATAAGCGGAAAACGATCCACTGAAACACAGCAGCTTCGGAGCAGCATCAAAGCTCATATAAACACATGAAGATTACACTTGAAACACTCTAAAAATACATCGCAAGTAATGACGGTTTGATGTGACTCCAGACAGTTTTACATTAGCAAAATAATCCACTCTAAATATTCCCAAGGTGATACATTCAGTCACTTCATACAGATCTCGCAAGTCCAAAGAGATAGCAGAGAGGAGATCTTGATTCTTGCCACTTTTCCCTCCACTTTGAATAGACCTTCATATGAACATTATTATTAATTCATCAACCTGCCAGACTGGGTTTTAACTTTAATACATTTCGAGATTGAGCTATCTTCGCCGGCAAGACTCTGAGTGATTAATGATTGAGAAGAGGTGAGAGCATCAGCTTGGTCCACTACGCCATCCCATCCGAAAAAAAAAAAAAAAAAAAATCCAAAATATGAACTAATAGGAAGCCAGGTTCGGAATTGAAAATGAGGGTAACATTTTGTTACTGTGTCCTGGTGAACATCGAAGTGTTCAGAGCGAGTCACAGCAAGGGCAGGGGTAAGAACAGCAGTAGCGCTCAGGCCGCTGTATAAAGTAGAGCATCTCTGACAATGCTTCAGGATCAAATCTGGTTACACACAGCTCCAAGCTTATCCTGTCTGTGTGATGGTTGCTTTTGTCTGGCCTCAAAGGCTTCTGAGCTCCAGAGTCACCTTAAACAGGGGGAGAGAGCGAGGGGGAGAAAGCTTCAGGGGTGAGGCGACGGAAGAGAACGAAAGGTATCAACATACGCGCAAACAACTAGCAAGAGCCTGCGCGGATTGTTCAGAGGCAACACACACCGCAAGCACCGCGGTGTTTCTTAGCTTTGTCGCCTTTTCCCGTTTTTCGCTCTCTCGTTTTATCCGCTACATTAAAAAGCATGAAGCCACATGCAGCAGACAGGCCTGAGCACAGACGCTAACTTGCGGGTAGCGCACATCTCTCCTCACTCAAACAGCCAGACACTATGTAGACAAAAGATAAAACGGGACCTTTTGAAGGTCGTCGTGCTACAGGTGAGAGATATTGGGGCCTTGGTGATGCGGTGGTCTTGTTTTGGTGTGTGTGTGTGTGAGTGTGTGAGACTCCCAGCCTTTTATCTCAGGTGATGTGATCCCTTCATCCTGCTCAGCCCCTATGTTACTAACTCCTCCACCTGCACTTTGATGTCTTCGCCTGTGTCTGTGCGTCAGCTGTCACGACGCTGTCTGCAAAGAGCAGAAGAATCCAGTGCTCACGGTTTTGTTTGTGATTCATGTGGAATCATTAGCAGAATTAACAGCTTCTGGTAAATACAACTTCTTTTTTTTTTTTTTTTTTCTTCAAATTCGTGACATTTTCACCAGCGCACCAGAGGAAGAGCTTGTCAGTGGATTCGCCAAGAATGTCAAGGCCGATGGCATGCTGGGTTTAGTCATCGAGCGACAGGCAGAGACTTGCATTCTGGTTTCATTTTCACGCAAAACTCAATGGTTTGAAGAGTTAAAGTGCAGGATAGAGTTTCAGTAATGTACATGTCCAAACTGAAGACGTTCTGTTCTCATCGGTGACAAGAGATGATATAGTTTCAGTGCACACAGCGCCTGAGATCTGTCGAAACTTGACATTGCCCTGCCAGTCACAATTCACTTTAACTCTTAACCTGAGCTTGAACTTAACATCACTGTAGCGCAAGAATTCTTAACTGTTTCTGACCCCTGACCTTGTTTCTGTAGGTCTCACAATTCTCAGGACCTTTGTAATTCGACAGCTGTCAGGTTGTCATGCTACTTCAAGTGTTGCATACTTTTGTCTTTTTTGTTTGTTTTCCTCGAACTTGGTTAAAAAGAAAAGTCTGATGACCATCATGACTTTTTAGTTTTCATTGAGAACAATACACTCTCCATTCATTTTCCCTAATTAGCTTCATTGAAAGCCAGACTGTGTGTAAAGAAGAGACAGCACTCTCTTTCAGATTTTTCAACTCATAATTAATACATTCCTTTCTCAGTTAAATACAATCAAGAGGTTTACTGCAACAGCTTTCACTTAGTCTGGTATGATCACTAGAACACAGAGGCTGATGATAACTACAGTAAATTACCAATGTGTGATTCTACACCCACCTGATGACATAAAATGACATCGATGAAGTCTCAAAACTTAATTTAAGAGAAAACATGGGCGCAATGCTTTGCCGGTGCACTGGAACAAAGCTCTGCCACTTTTCTGGCTTTTGAAATCCATTGATTGAACCCATTTTCATGGGTAAACACACTTCGACACAACACCGCTAGTCTTTGAGGGGCAGAGTGAATTAAATGTTATTTTCTTCGGTTTGCAACTGGGTAACATTAACCAGTATGAAGATGAAAAGGCAGCAAAATATCCTTTCATTCATCATTCACTGTTCTGACAGTTTCTTTATTTGTGATGAATTCGCAAAGAAACATGACAAACCCAGCCTGTTAAACTAGGCCAACTTGTGCCGAATCCACAGTGCCCACAGGGAAATGAAAGCTCGCTTAGCTACGTATTAGGCTAAGTGTCAAGGTCAACACAAACTACTTACCGCACTAATTGCAGCCCGCTACATTCATGTTTGGCTGACTGCTATGTAATATGCTCAACATGATGAAGCTTCTTGAAGCGGATTGTGTGGTCATTTTATAGGCCAGAGGAACAATGGCTCATTAACCTTCAAAGCCACAATTTAACAGTGCATCATGAGGAACAAGAAGTGCTACACCTCTAAGAAAAGTGGTGAATGAGGAAGTGATTTCTCACCGAGGCTGTCTAATTGTAATTCCTTCAAAGCAACTCATTTACAAGAGTCTTGGTAAATAAATTAAATATGAAATATGAAATATGAAATTAAATATGCCATTTTTCTAAAACTGCAACTTACCCCAACTAAAGCAAACTACTGCCCATGCTTTTCCTCTTCTTTGTTAGAAACCAATCATCTTGTTGCACAATCCGCTCTGATTAGTCTAAAAGAAGTTTCACCAAGATTGGCTGTAATTAATTACTCGCATGGAAAATGTTTAATCTTACAGAGAAATGTCTCTGCATTTTAGACAAACTTGTAATCATTGGATCAGTCAGATGAGTTAGCAAACATAAATAGACCATGAGCATCTGCAGCCGAACTCAGTTTTTTTGTCACTTTTAATTTAATTGGACTATTCTGGAGGCGTCGCTTGGACAATCATCCCTCGCATTCGTTTTAGCCGACACAAACCTCCAAAGACGTGGAACCTCTTCAGTGAACCTCTTCACCCCGGGAAGCGCCAACTGAAGTAAGTATCCTGTATAATTTCTGTTACTGTGCCAACCAAGCAATCCACATTGCAGCTAATGAAGACACGATTGCGTGTACGCTGCCATATGTTCTCCAATGAAGTGCTGTTCTAATGCTCTTAACGGCCACAGACTTTATTGTCTTCTTTGTGGTAATTAGCTGTTTAGTGTACCTGAATCCGTCTCCAGATGTAACCAGGGTATATGTGGGAGGAACACACTCACTTCATCACACCAGGAGGTCCAATACCAACATCACGATTGTCTAGAGCCTAACATATAAGTAGCATAAGGATTGGCGTTTCATATTGTTTCATGTTCTTCTTTTCCTGGCCTGTCTCAGACATATTTTCACACCTCACATCTCCAAGATGTAAAATGATGATAACGAGCTACAAATAATAACTGTACCATCTAATGGAGGTAGGCGGGAACTGACAACACCAAAACTCGCTGCAGCATCTGAACAACAAAATGTGCTACCTCTTTTGTCACTCTTTCGAAACGTTTGGTTAGCTCACGGCAATTTTTAGGATTCTGTTTTTATCGCAGCTGCCGCAGTGAGGAGGCACCAAGACGTGGCGTCAGTAAGTGCATGGCAACACTTTCCTGCCTCCTAAACAGCACCAGTGATTAAAGAGCGAGCTCCCCTGCTTAATAAGCGACTAATCCTCCTGCCCTTTTGGTCTGTCAGTCCAAACGGATGAGCTAGCAAGGCAGGGAAATTCATCAAGGCAGGATCTCTGGTACATTAGCATTGTGCCGGTTTAACTGAATTCCTCCTTAACCAAAAATAGATGCGTTTGCATGTGCATAAAATTTACACTTAGTTTAAAAAAATGTAAATAGTAAAGCAGTTCTAATATTTTTATATACAATATGAATATGAAATGACGGCGTGCAATGCGTATGGAGTTGTACATGGTGATGAACCCATAGAAAAGAGCCAGACCTTGGTCGCAGGTGCCGGTGGAGACCAAAACAGAGCAAAAAGAAAAGACAATAATAGACTTAAATCCATGATATCATCACAAGCATCAATACAAATGATTGGGAATGTTTCTCTGTGTCCGCTCAATGTTTCATGACATGACACAGTTGTCATGGAGGCCGCTCCTTTGGTAGTAAAACCGTGTGAAAAAATGCTGATTGCAATTTAGCATTTTACTTTATGCAGCTCCACATCCCATTGTCATTGCTCTAAAAATGGATCAAATCAGAAATAGTTGAAACTCCTTCCACGTCCAGGTTGGGCTTGACATTTTCTATCTGAAAACAAAATATCAATAAGGACTCGTTCAGTTTTCCATCTGCAGGTCACTTCACCTGCTTTGCACAAGGACATGTTTTCTCCCCTGCTGTCGCTGGTATTTTGGTTTTATAAGAAAAATAATCTACTGAAGCACTTTTCCAGACAGAATCTCTGAGTCGATAATCCACTTCACTGTCAACAGTTGTACCAGAACGTCTTTCTACTCAAGACGTAGTTGTGGTGATGTTAAAAACGTCTATTAGTTCTAGTAGTTCTATTGAAAACTGCTCATAATGGGATCAGTGGATCAGGGAGAGCAAACACAATAATGTAGCTTAAAAAAAAGACAAGTTGCCATTTGAGTATTTGAAATGTGAGCATTAACCTTTGTTGTCTTGCGGAGGCTGAAACGTCAAACACGGCTAACTCAAATTATGAAAGCTGAGCAAATTAAACTAAAACCATCTGCACGACTAGATAGCACTAGAGATCAGTCATAATATGTGCTTGTCATAATTTGGGTGAGCCTTTATTATATTGTCAATTTGTTTTACTGTGTTTGACAAGACCCTTCATGCTCTGTGCTAGTGAGCTCTTAGTAACATAGTCAGCCTACATAAATCAGCGATGAGGCTAAAAGCGCCCATTACTCGGCTGGGAAGTTGACAGACAATGGCAATTGGTTGAGAAGGCATCTTAAGTAGGGTTTGATTGTCACGGGGATAATGTTTCATTTCTTTTGTTGCAGTGCAGTCGGTGACCCTTCACCCCTCCAAAGCCCTCTCCTAAATCAGTTGCTGTGATGTGGATCACATTCCTGGCTGTTTACATTATACCCCTATGCCAGACGCTGCCGCCAGCCTTTCACACCTGTCCCGTCACGTCCTCGGAAAGGAAACTGTGATACATTTTTGGAACAGAAAGGCCTTTGTATGTGTGTGTGTGTGTGTGTGTGTGTGTGTGTGGAGCTTAATGCGCAGACATTCACACAAATTCACAATTGCCTGCCTGCGAAGACATACACGCAGCTGAGAGATGGCCCACACAAAGTCACACAGGAACACGCACACTCATCAGGCTGTCAAAGCGTCAAACGAGTGAGTTATGGAGGTGAACACAGAGAGGAAGATTCCATTGCTGTAAGGAGTGATAAATGAGGGAGAAGTCAGAAGGAGAAGCTCTTCAGTCCGACAGCGACGCCACAGTTGCTCACCAGAGACCAGAAAGGCAGATAAGTGCCACCTCGGTGCCATACTATCCGGATTCATATATATACAGTTACAGAAGCATGAAAAATCTGGACCATTTCTCATTTTAATAAGAAAATCTTCTTTTACTGTAACAAGACTTCTCCTTAAGCCACTGAAAACCTGTGTTTACACTTCAGTATTTCTCAGTAATATTAAAGGTGCCCTGTGGAGCTTTCTCGCAAACAAACATTATGTTTACTTAGAGTGGTGCTCACCAAAATGCTTTGTGTATCTCTGAGGTCTGATGGCTCAGGATGTGCCTCTGTCGTCCATAAAACACAAATCTGACAGAACAGATGAGCCTCTATTGGATCAACACAGCTGTCTGCACAGGCTGCGTGACGGCTGGTGTGTCACTCACGATGAATGTGTGTCATCCAAACCTGCGCTGGTGCCGCTTTACATCTCTTTTATCTACAGTGGTTCTGCGTCGGGCTCTGAGCGCCACCAAAACCCGGGTGACCTCAGCACCGTGCCTGAGTGCATCCTGTATTACCCAGATACCAACTCAGGTGCTGTGCCAGCGTGCTGCTCACGTTAAGCAGGCTGTGTAGACACTGTGTAACAGGCACGTTGCGAGTACTCCCTCATAAAACATTTGCAAAGCTGATTTATTGAATATTTTTAATTCTGGACTGTTTCATGCAGCAGTGTGACACGATAATATGACAAAAACATGGTACCATTAAGTATATTCCCCCTAAATAAGCAACAATAAAAGTAAAGAAACATGTCTTTAAGTACTCTCTTGAACTCTCAACTCAACTAGTCTGCATCTGCCGTGATTACGGTTTTACTGGTTACTGCAGTCTCTTCGTACGTGACCAATTTTAATGACATTTCTGTTTTTATCCCCGAGAAATACCAGCCCTCTGTTTTCACTCAGACGTTTTCCTCACATTTTTTTCTGAGCACGTCATCTCATCTTGTCTTTAAAAGTCTTTATTTGCCCAAATAAAATGTATTGCTTTATTATTAGAAAATTCAACTAAAACAGCCCATTCCTAACTTCCAGGTATTTTCAATGCTTCGTACAATGACATGTAACACCACGTTTACTCAGGAGCAATTTCCCTTGCTGATTTTTGCCAAATGAGTTATTTTCCACTCTGAATAACCTGGTTAGGGATGCTGATGATTGCGCAGACAAAGTCTTTAGAAGCATTATTATTCTTGCATTGTAGGGATTGCATTTTTTTTTTCCCCACCCATCAGCAAAACTGCACTCAATTTCAAACAAGGCAGAAGCTGCTTATATTGTTAGAAACGGAGATTTCATCTGCTTCTAAATACCAGCGTGTGATTGATGTTGATGCATCTGAAACACTCTCCGGTCCTATCTAAACTCACAGCGCTGTTCATCTGAAGAAAATGCTGATTTGTGCTTCACGTTTTGCTGATGACACTTTCTTCCCTTCGTGTTTTTAGTCCAATGCATATGGTGCTTTAATTTCTACTTACCAAACATTAAAATGTATCACTTCCAGTGCTTTAAAGGGTTAGAAGGGTTTTTTTTATTACCATGCTCTGCAGGGCTCTGGGGCCAGTCAGTAAATTGGTGAATCAATGGCTATGACATTTTCTACACATATTCACGGTCCCCAGAGGATGAACCCCTGACTTTTGCATCCAAGGCCACCGACAAAACCCTACAAAATGGATTGACACTGGCACAGATACTGAAAGTCCCTAGAATATGTACTCTTGTAAAACTGGTGACCCCCTCAGCTATCCGTCTTGCATCATCATCATCAGATCAAAATTTAATTTGTCCAGTACTTTGTTTTATGGATGAACACTTACAAAAGCTCTGACGTTCCCATCAGCCTTAGCTGCACTCTTTGTTTGCGCTGGTAAGCCACGTCATCGCTGACACGCCGCAACCACATTTGACCAACAGGGTGAACAAACTTTGGTTTAGGTTTAGTAGCATTTTACACTTAATTTAATAACATCAGAACAATAAAAGTCAGAATTTGCCATCATTTAATTATTTAAGGAGGATTTTCAGCTAAAACTTAAACTGGGCAGCAGGATTCAGTTTTCAAATGGTGGAGGTGATGATAACGCTCATGGGAGGTCCACTTGGGAATCACCTAATAAAGTCTAATAACCATCATGAGCCTGAGCCAGTCGTTGTTTATTTAGTGATGGTTTCAAAGCCCAGTCCTGATGCAGTTAGCCTGTTTGATCTGAGGCATTTTAAACGCTTTGATGAAGTGGATTTAGGCAGATATAGTTAAATATTAACAAGCAAAAGAGGAGGAATGGTTTGTTTTTAGTATAATGAAAGCTTTTCACCATCCACTGGCACATATATGTAGCCACCAGATGTACCTGAAATACACGTTATGGAATCAGTTATCTTGTTTTTTCTTACTCCCTGTTCTTCTATACCACACACTCTTCACAGCCATCCATTATACCACACACTCATCACATTCATAGCTGCCCACACACACACAGCTCGCAGCAGTGCACGCAACCCGCATCACCGCCAATCCATTCCTCATCGTCCCCACTCAACACCAGGATATTGGACTAATGGGTCTGATCGCACGCCCACTGTTTTTGCAAGACTCACCGGGTGCACTGGAATAAAGGATGATCTGTGTGCGCCGAGGAAGAAGCATGGGAGAGAGGCAGGGTGGAAGACAAGGAGGCAGAGGAAGGAAAAACAGATGGTGAGAGAAAGAGAGGAGTGATGAACCTGAGAGATGCACAGAAAGCCGGAGAATGACAGGGCCAGACTGACAGGAAGCTCCAGCAGAAGGGAAATGTGAAAGTGCATCGCGCTGTAGTCACACGGCGCTGCTCAGCTGTCAGCACCTCTGGTGTACAATCTAAACATCAGGATCCTTTGATTGTGACATTTTTTTTGTGCCTTTTTTGTCTGAGCTCAAAGTAAGTGCTGTCGGACGAAATGAAAGCGACTGAGAGGAACTCGGGGAAAAAAAACATTGTCTCGCCAGTTGCACACAAAAGAAAACACTTGTCTGGTCGGACTCCAGTGTTCAAAAATGTGTATCCCCGGAGCTTGAGTGATTTAAGCGCATTCTTCCCACATGCTGTTATTACTGGTCCGACACTGAAATATTGCCTTCGAGAAGGGAACGGTTTCTCCACCTGACTTTTATTTTCTGAGACTCGGATGAGTTGATGGATTTTTGTCTGCCAGAGGAGAAAACTGTTTCACTTCCCCTCTATCTCTCCATCCACACATGCCTGCATGCGTCGTAGGATGGTTACTGGTTTATTGGAAAATGACATTTCAACAAACGCGCACATTTCGGAGCAAATTAGCGCCGCTACTATTCCCTTTTGTCTTTAATAGCCCTGATTTAATAAATGATAATTATCTCCAGGTATGTGTAAAGCAAAAAATGAGAAACAATGGAGCTGATTGGCTCAGGGATGGAAATTGCAGACGGGAAAGTAAAATTATAGAAACATTTGTCTGTACTTTAATGAATTAAGTTCTCAGACGGGGAGGAATTGGAATCACAGAGGCTTGTTTCTGCTGATGAAAAATATTCCTCCTCCACTCGCGTATAACAGAAATAGATTTGTTTATTTGATAAACCTGCGACTGAGCCATTTCATCCCTCTCCCCAAAACGGCATCTTCCTGCTATTTTTAAAGGTGTCAGCGCAAACTTACAATTTGAATGTAAATTGTCTCTCTCTGTCACCCGGTCCCCATTCATTAAGGCTTATTTCAGTTAAATCCCTCTGAAAAAAAGAAAAATAAATGAAAAAAAAAAATAATAAAAAGGCAAACAGGATTCAAGCTAACGCAAACAGAAAACATCTGCAGCTGCTTGTGATCTTTTCTAACTAAGGCGGAGAGGGAGGGGGGGGGGAGAAACGAGACAAAAAGCACAACAACAGTTAAATGCCTTAAATCTTACGACTGACTCACAAACAAATGCCTTTTTAAGGATGAATTATTCATGTACGACTCACTTGATTGCTACAAGGGGCACACACTGCGCGCACTTCGCTGTCGTTTTTTTTTTTTAATCTCATTCGGGCATGTTTTTTCTTTTCTTCACCACAGAAGTTTCCTGATAAGGTTCCAGCTTTCCCCCCTAATCAGCTAATGTTAGATCCCTTTAATTAGACAGGCCTTCCCCCGCTTGATTTCTATCACTTTCAAAACTTTATGTGTCTATTTACCATTCCTCCATAGTAATGAACATATCAGCGTTTTGCAATCATGCAGCCGGCTTCACGGATGGGAGTAATTAATTAACTATATCTAATTAAAATGTGTTTTCGATGCGGAGAGAGACGGCGGGAGGAGGGGGGGGGTCGAGATGTTTCCAGGGGTTTGATGGTGTGATTCTGCACGGGGGCTCGCGTGCATGCCTGCGCGTACCGTAATTGGATTCTTGATTGTCTTTGAAAACACTTTGAGTCATTTTTTTGAGTTTTTTTCTTGTTTTTTTTTTTTTTTTGGTTGGTTTTTTGTTTGTTTTTTTTTTCCCCTTCCCCGCCCGCTAATGCTCCACTACGCTTTTTTTATTTTGTTGCTGCTACGTTCGGGTAAATATTCAGCAGTTGTCGTATCGGTTCATTCAGTTTTAACTCCGGGGAGACACGTGGCATAATAGACTGAAAGGTTAGCTAGTGGAGCAGCGAGAGGCATGTTCCACTTGAGTCTCTACGTTAAATTGCTGGTATTCATCAACTTAAGTGATGAGTCTGCATGATGAATGGTCTCTCATTAATATCATTATGCTATTAGGCAGCGTCTCTCTCACTCGGCTCTACCTAGAATATGCATATGTACTCACTGGCTTGCTTGTGCATTATGTGGGTCTGTTTTCTCCGCGTCCTCTCTCTCTCCTCTTCCCTTTCTCTCTCTGCTCTCTGTTTACCATTCTCAGATTCTTTTCCCTCCCTACTCTGCCAATAGCAATGCATCCCTAAGTTTAAAGGCTTATCACATGCCAAAACGCAGCACAGCGGTTCATAATGTTCTGGATTTTACAAGTGGAAAGTTGTACTGCCGGCAATCTCTCTGTCGCGTTGTCGACTTTTGGAGTCTGCGTTACAAGAGGAGTGATGCGTTTGTAATGAGCCTGCCACGGGACCCAGATGTTTCAATCATATCGCTTTTATCGAGAAACCGACAGCCTTTAAAGTAAATCTGTGGAGTCTAATAGTCAAGCATGGGGGCTGAAGTTGTACCTGACTAAAATGTCCCCCGACAGATGCAGCTGGAGCGCAGAGGCCCGAGCTGATGTTAATGCTAATTCAATCAGGGGAGACTCGTTCTGAGAGAATTTATTTACATGTGCACAATCATTTTATGAAAATGTAAGTAGTCTTTGGTGATTAGACCCATTCGTGACATCAGCATATTTGAATGGGGTAGTGAAGCAATGAATAGATATAGGTTTCCCCCTCGGATGGAGTCTAGACGCACACGGTGGTGGAGGAGGAAGGGTGGATGAACATCTGGATGCGATGAGGAGCGGACTTCTGGTGAGCACGATGTGATGAACGGGAGGTGAACGGGGTGGAGGAGGGTCGCAGCAATTACGCGTCTGAAATGACAGCTGACAGGAGAACAGTTTTAGAGTTTGACAGCAACAGTGTGACGGACTGACGGGGGCCGTGGCGAAATCTGATTGGTTACCGACATACAAAGGCAGCGCTCATATGAACAGCTAATAGAAAAGTGGGATAGAGGGAGAGGGAGACAGAGGGAGTGTAGAAGACAGAGACTCTCGCTAAGTGAACTCACGCCGAGCTTCACTAAGCAGCAAATGGTGCCACAAGCTACTTCACTAAAACAAAGTCTTTAGAGGTCTAGGTGTGTTTACAAGGTTTTGGGGGGAGCATTACTGCATTTGTGAAAAAAGTTGCTTGTAGCCTTTGTTCCTCCAGAAGAAGCAGCACGAAATCCTATTAATTGCCTCAAGTGGCGTCACTGGAGTCAGCGTCAGTTTGGGACTAAAGACTAAAAATGTAAAAATACAAAAAGAAACATGGGTGTCAAGTTGAAAAGAAGTCAGATCTTCGTAGCCTGCTCCTTGTCCATGCGTGAGGCTAGCGACTCAAGGCCGCGTTGTTAGCTGCTGCTAGCTTAACACAACCCAATCCATTATTAATGCTTCGTGAATATCGGTGTTCTCTTTTAAGCAGCAGGGAGCAAATTTCCATTCCAGGCTGGAAGCTACTTAAAAAACTGTTTTGAAATCGACGGCTTCTCTTAGCAATGATTTCGATTTCCATCATCGCCCTGGAAAACCTGACGCCAGCTAAGACAGCAGGCAATACTGTAAGAACCACGTTAAGACTTGTAGACAAGACAAACTGCTCCAGGATTTGCATCATAGGAGTGAAACCGAGTCGAGAAAAGGACAAAAAAAACAACTCAATCTGTCGCAGATCTCCCAGAAGAAACATTACGCCTGAGGAGGACTCTGCTCGCTCAGATAGAGATGCGTACTCCCAGCTTCTCTGACCACTCACACACAAACACACCTAATACACCTATCACAGTAGATTTATTCCCACCAGATATATAACCCATAGACCTCACCAAGCTCCAGCCATCCTCCTGCCGGAGCGCTCCAAGCAGATGTTCTTGAACCCTCGCAGCCCATGGGCAGGTTGATGCCTTATAATTATGGATATAAACAGATTGTGCACATGGTTTAACCTGCCATGAGTGATGAATGGCAGCCCAGTCCTGCTGCATAAACTGCCAGTGCCAGAATAGAGTCCTCTTGGCCGCATAGGGTCAACTGCACGAGGAGGATTTAATGAGGGGGGGGCGTCCAAACAGTCTGGGTGTCCATCTGCCTGCTTGCTCCGCTTTTACATGTCACACGTTCGCAAAGATGGTTGCAGCGCTGGACCAGCGGAGCTGCTCAATGAGGTGTATAAATGCATCACCCAACAGCACATTTTACCTCAGTGAGTCGGAGGGATAGGAGAGGAGCTTCCAAGACTAAAGCAAGAAGACTGGGAGCTTTCAAAAGAGGAAAAAATAAATAAAACGCATGTTTTATTAATACATTTGGGCAAATTCAAAACAGAAAAACCGGCCTGTCAACTGAAACCATGGGAGACACTGGGCTAATCTGATGGATTACTAATTGGACAGGCTCTGTCTGTCAACACTGGCTGCAAGGTCCGGTTTGAGTGCAGGATTCGTCAGTTTGATGCCAAAACACAAATATATCTAATAACACTTTGACGCAAGAGACAAGAGAAGTCAGTCATTTTACCTCCTGTCATTGCAATTGCAGGGTAAACAGTGAAATTACAGTGTTCAAGTTACAAAGTAACCTAGCAGGAATGTGCATCCTCATGCTTTTGATTGGCCACCGCGGCGCTTGCTGAATCACATGTTGTCGGGGCAAAAAGTGGCTTTTTTTTTGGCTGGATGAGGCTCTGTTGCTTTGGGCAGAGCCTTTTGTCTGTGGACGCCCACTGTCTCAGTGAATGAGTGATCCCATTCAAATCAATGAGCCTATGAAATGTGTTTCTATTGTGAGGTCATATTGTTTCTTTGCATCCTGGTAGCAAATGATAACCCTGTAGACCCTGTGGCAATCCACAGCCCAGAGGTTTTTATGGAAAATACATTTTTTATTATATTTTTCCAGAGTCAGAGCTCATCCATACCAACCAACACCACCACAGATGCAATAATAATTAAATATCAATGATAAACCACAATAACGTATTGATTTTCTAACTGGAATGAATACATTTCACATTCTACAGTATATACCCACAGCAGTGTCGGATGATATGGCTGCATCTGTATTCTCTGCATCACTACAAATTGTCTGCTTTCCCCCCCGAAACCTCTCTGAAGCTGCGATTATGAAATTCTCAGAAAACCGACGGCACAAAACATAATTTCATACATTATTCCTCCATTACTTAAGGCTTGTTATGGTATTATGGGGCATTATGGGTATTTGCAGAAAGTTGGTGGTTGCCACCTTATATGTGTAAACACTCACAGCTTACAGCACATGTAAAGCACTCGGGCGAACCCTCCATCACAAAGAATGACCATTAAGACAGGAAGGAGACATTGAGGTATCAGAGATGATCAATATGGCCGCTAATGCGGATTGGCAAGACGGATAGAGTTAAAGTGAATGATATACGGCGGCGTAATGGAAGTAATGCTGTTAGTGACAATCGCTGGAAATATTATTGCCTGTCTGCTCTGTCTGAACATGTCGGCTGTGTGTGTGTGTGTGTGTGTGTGTGTGGCCCGTGAGGTGCTGCGACACGGGCGAGAAAAAGTCCGGGAATGAAAAATGCAGAAGGCAATGATACCACAACAAACACGTGTAATGGCAAAATTGATCCGCAGCTTTCTGCTGGAAAACAGAAATGGAAGTTGTTCATGATCTGGAGGCTACTGTGGTTTGTCCGACAATCTCTCGCTGTAATCTCCACTGGCAGCGCGCTGAAAACATCCAGTTAGAATCCAGCAGCCGACAGCATTGTCTGGTCTTTATTAACAGTCTAAGGGTAGCCTGTGAAGGCGGACCAATGCCCCCCTCCTCATTTAATATTCGACCAGAGGTTGTATGACATTCCTCGAGGGATGTGCCTGACATTTGGAAGTAGACTTCCATAGATAGAGTAATAATGTCACAGGGGCTGTGGGTGTATTTTTGTCTGAAAAACACAGAGAAACAGCAAACAGACAGCCATTGTCTAATGTGGAGAATGATTTAATCTGCAGAGACAGACGGTCGAGGGGTGGAAATGACCTCGGAGAATATTGAGTTTTCTGTTTGCTTTAAACGCAAAAGACAGTCCATATATTACAGTTGAGAAATCATCGAAGGAATGTGCACAGGAGTCATTACGGAGAGGAAAACCCTCTGTTTCATAGCAACTGCTGTCGTTCCTTAGAATAAGTCAGGCAATACTCGTAGTCCACTATTTAGAGGCTTGATGAATATTTTTATATTGATTTTATAGAATTACATTTCAGAAACCATCCTTACACCAGCAAATCTCTATCTACAAAGCTCCTTCACTGAAAATCAATCCATGTCCGCATTAAAATGTCCATAATGCACGGATGCTTTAATGCTTTTTGACGCAGCTTGAATCCACTGCAACTTTTGTGAATCAAAGCTGACTACAGGTGTGTCGCCCACCATGAAGGTGCAAGCTGTCAACAAGCGGATGTGCAGCTCCAAAGATGGATTTTCGCTTCCTTTTGATTGTAAATGCACGGGTTAAAAATAACTAAGCGGGCGGCCTTGTGTGCCACCGCAAGTAACGTCTCCAGACACTAATGTGCAGTAAAAGGATTCATTTTGGTGTTGAATTAAACGCGAGGATAAGTTCAAACTTTGGGGGAAAACCCACACGCTGCCTGGATAAGGTTGATTTTCACATGAGACCCAGCGCTGTAAAGGTGCGCTAGTCCCTCACTGCTGCAACCATAAGAACACGTGGAAAACTCAATACCTTCATGCTCCGTTGGACAAGATTTATTCCTCGGTGCTGAATTTTCCCACATAAGTAACAGTATCGATGCAGCGAGACCGTTGGAAAGCAGTGCAGTACAGTAGGAGCGTGCAGGAGAGGTGTGTGTGCTGCAACTAGCTGTGTATAGACTTGCAGGTCTGTGCGGGTGTTCCTGTGTATATACTGTACAGGTACTGTAGGTGGGTGCGTGTGTGTTCGTGCAGGGTTGTGCATGCCGATGTGTTCTTGTGCGTGCGTGCATGGTATGCACAGAGGATAACGGGTAAAAATGTGCACATGTTGCTGTCAGTGGCGGTTGATGGATGGGGTGGAACATCGTTTATTGACACAACACCTTCATGTTTCACAAGGCCATCAGTCATACAGAATGCCCATCTGCTACTCTAGGCATGACCGGCAATTCTTTCACACACACACACACACACACACACACAGCTCCTGAATGTTTTTATACATTTCCTCCCAGTAGTGGTGACCTTCACCCATTGCCCCGTTCACTCTGAGAAGGTATCAAGGCCAGCGCCTCGGCTTAAACGAATGCACGTACTGTATATATTTCAAAAGGACACTTAATGTTAACATCACCATATCAGAGTTTGGCAGGAGCTTAAAATGCCAAGAGGGTGTCTTGAGAAAAGGACAGAATTCTTGAACACTTAGTAAGGTCAACGCCCCTCTTGTGGCTTTTCCTCGCTAGCACAAAAAGTTTTTTTTCCAACACTATGTGTTTCTTCACTCCTCTTTAAAGCTGCACTCAACAACATTTTTTATTATTAGTAATAAATTAATAATTAGGCTTTTGGCCGTATTGACAAACCCACAGAAATATTACACTGTTATTGCCTCTTCAGCACCACAGAGCTGTTTTAGCTACTTTCAGCATGTTGTTTTGGTTCAATCTTACAACTCTCGTCACTACTGTCCCACTACCTTTAGCTTTGCAGCCAACAGCAGTGAACGCAGGGGAACATCAAGGGGTTAAAAAGTCAAATATTGCCCTCAAGCAAAACAAAGCCACAAGAAGACTTTCCTGCAACCCAGCAAATGTAAGTCAGACAGACTGTTCTGAATGTATGCTAACATTTAAGAGCAACAGCAACTGTCAATGTAGTGGTCGCAGTTCAGCAAAATCAACTTTGGTTTTCCTTAGTTATCTTTGTACATCCCCACTTTTACATGAGGGAAATCAAGGATAGCTTCGGGCTGAATGCCCTGCTAACATTGCACCACTGCAGTAGCCGTTTACTTGATCACCTCCTGAACCCAGCTGCTCCACGACGTTTAGCTGGCAACCTTTAGGTCGCAAGCTAGCTTTGAATAAATGGAAGGTCATGACTTCCGAAGACCCTGATGGGAAAATGAACACCTAAACAAACAAATGCTTCCTTTTTACTGGCGCATATTTCTTTGACTGTATCTCAGAGCGAGCGAGCGCCCATTTTTCACAAACTTACGTCAACACTGAAAGATAAGAGAACAGCGTGCAGTCTACCCTAGATCAGTCATAACCTTTCTCTCTCTACAGCTGTGCTCTTATTTTCCTTGGCACCCTGTGACCACTCCATCTCCTATTTCTTTGAATCAAATATACACTCCAAACAGGCAGCCAATGATCCTTTCTCAATCTCAAACCTACAAATCTATCATGACAAAACCTGGAAAGGAATGATGCCTTAAGGCCTGGCTTCTTTTGATTGTGCGTGCACGTGTTCCCACAGAAAGTGATTCAGTTTGGGTAAATTGTTTATGTACACCACGGTTGCATTGCATTCTATCCAGATTAAAAATGGGCAGCGGTTGGATTTTACAGCAACCAGGTTGTCTCATCTCACCTTCCCTTATTCTCAACAGCTTGTCCTGATGATCTGAAAATCATGTGCTCGGGACAGATGCTGCAGCAACATGATGGACTGGGTTTCACTGCTCGCACTCTTCCCCTGCCCATGTAGGAGAAAAACAGAAGCGCGAGGCGAGGAAATAGAGGAAGTATGGGATGGTGAAGGAGGGAGGGGGAAAGGGGAGAGCGCTGTCGTATTTTCAAGCCTTCCTCGGCAGTGACACGTACCCAGGCTCTTCCTCTTCTCCTCGCTGCGGTGTCCTCATTACGGTTAATACGAGGATGGTGGCAGGGGGCTGTGGCGCTGCCTGGGGCTCTCAAGGGAGTAATGATGGGGGCCAGTGGCCAAGGGCCCCAGGAGGGAGGTTTGTTGGTGGTGATTCCCTGCTACTTATGTAGAGGCCACAGAGGTCAACTTCACCCGCTCGCGCGCACACACACTCTCGCACTCAGACAGCTGCAGCTCGCTCGATTCTCTGTTTGCCCTTGGGAGAAAAATGGGATGAGAGAAGCAAACAGCAGGGAGTGTTTGCCCAGACGCACACCACACCCCATCCATCTCCGAGCTCTCTCTCCTTCTCTCCCCACTTGCTGAGAAGACACAATCATTTCTCCCTCTCCTCTCTCTCTCTCTCCCTCAATCCCTCCCTCCATCCCCTCGGGTGTATTGGTCCAGTCTCGGTTCTGCGCAGATATAATCCTTTAACGCCTCTAAATGATCCAGAGGTTGAGTGCTCCTCCTGGATGCCAATGGGACCTGCTGGGCTCACACCTGCTGGAGCAGGTTAAGATAAATGCCAGCGGCCAGTCGGGCATCTGGCCCTGCATTAATATTTAACAGGCCCACTCTCATCGTCTCCACGCTGAAGGTGTGAAGGTGCCAAACCCCAAAGACATATCACAGCTTAATATGGATTTGTGCAAACCGGGGAAATGGAAGAGCAGTGATAGCATTGCGAGATTCAGACTGCATGTTAAGTTTGTGGCTGTCCGCATGTACCGAGGTGAACTTTATTTCTGCAGACGGGGAGAGTAAACCTGCATGTGCGACTCCCGGGGCAATTATCGAAGCATTAGTTGGTTTTAAGCTGCACGGACTCCGAATCTAAGATTGATTCGGCTCATTGTCTGCGTACGGCTTTTTGAAAAGATGCTCAAGGTTTCATTTCATTAGCTTGACAACAAAAGCAGGAGTGCTTTGTCAGAATACCCCACCTTCACCTGTGTCGCCTGGGCTTCAAAACCGTAAACTCGGGGATAGCCTTTGTGTCGGGGTTAAGTGCACAACAGTCAGTCTCTCAGGAAGTACAAAACAGTTGCTAAGTGAGAATCAGCAGAATGTGGACCTCGTTAAAAATCCAATCCGACAGTTTCAACTTAACTCAGGTCAGCTTGTCTCTCTGAATCACCGCATGGTTGGATGTTACCTAATTGCTCCAGTGGAGCTAAGAAAGATTTTGACCTTTCTAAGAGGGTTAAATGGTTCACATATTTTCTTTAGGAGAACCCTGAGAAACTGCTATAACAAGCATCAGGTGCTGTTGACCTGTAAACCTAACCCTTGTTGAGTTATGAATGCAGCTTAACCACAGGAAAAAACTTGTTCCTTCTGTTTGACACAATTTAGGTCATGTTATTGCATGACTAAAAGGTTTGACTTCTCTTATATTTTTGCTGATCGTAACTCTTGGTCATGGTAACACAACCTCCTTTGTAGAGATTTAGGAACCACAGACTTTGGCAATAACAACGCTGATCAGAGCCAGGAGCGTCGGCCTCCCGCGGCTTCTTAAACTCCAGGTCAGTACAGAACTTTTCACTCACTTCTCTCTGATTACAATCAGAAGTTAACACAAAGAGTAGCCCTCTTCAAATCCCTCCAGCTGTTGTATAAAATTGTATAACAAAGCCTGAACACATGTCTCAACTTTGAACTCAAGTGTTTTCGGTGACTTTGTCGGTAGTTTCAAGTTGGCTACACGTTGGCTCCTTTCTGCCAGACAAAGCTCCTTGATCGCATTTGGGTCAATGTTTTGAGCAACCGGCCACAGCTGTAGTATTTGTTTATTGTGCAGCGAAATTAGATGAAAACTGTTTGATGTGTTCTGTGTGTGCGCACGTTTATATTTTTGCAATTCATAAACTTGCAGACATGAACCTTTCTTTGAATGCTCGCCTCTGCTTCAACTTGCAAGCACTAAAAAATGAAAAGACAATAGACCAGATATTTAGTTGTATCCAAACAAAATGCCTGCATGCATAGTACACAAAAATGGTGAGTTAGCTAGCAAGTTGGCCAAAACAATCTCCTGGGTCCGTTTCACCCTAAATAATGTAGCCGAAAGCTGCGTGCCGTCCCCAGAGCCACGCTGCTCCCAGGATGGTATGACGTGAAATTACAGGCATTCGCGATGCCCTGGGAATAAATCCTCCCGACTCTGGTGGTCTTTTGACTTTTCCTCAGTGCCACCGTGAAGTTGACATTTGTGGTTTTGAGTGAAATGTCTGGACAAATGTTGGATCCACTGCCAAAACATTTGTTGCAGACATTTCTGTGTCCCTTCTGGCTGAGTAGGAATAGCGTTGACGATTCTGTGGCTTTTCACTTAGCGCCATCGTCAGGTCGGATTTTCATTTGTCCAGTACTTCGCTTCATGACCAGCCTCAGTTGCACGCTAATTGGTGAATGTTTGCATGCTAACGTGACTGGAGATGACAAATAAGTTGATGATCATCTTTAATATCATACCTACTAAACACCAGGATGTTAGCGCTGGCACTGTGCGGTGGTGAGCATGCTAGCATGGGATGTTCACCTGCTAGCATGGTTGTTAAACTGTTGTATTCATCCCTGCATCTAATCGAAACATATTTCCATACATAAGCAGTTGACAAAAGGTCAACTATTTTAGGAACCTTTAGATATCAAATCCAGATCAAAGTGTATAATCTGTTGGCTTATTTATTTGTATTGATGTAGATTTATGCATTTTATGTATTTTGCACCTTTGATTTTAAAATTCGAACGTTCAAACATAATTTCCTGCATGGCCCCAGGGTGTGGAAGCAAGCGTTTTATTTTATTCTTTGTGTGGTGTGTTGTTAGATTTGCACATCCATAAATAAATCAAACGAAAAGCACATTATGAAACGTACATTTGCTACAACAGGATTTCTAGGGAACTACTTTCTGTGTTTACTGTTGGACTCAAAGTGTTTCAGGTGATTTCTGTTACACTGGGGTTGTTTTGATGGTGGTGTCAAAAATGTTATCGTGGTAGCAGAAATGGTCAAAAGTCTGATAATGACATCCGGACTGAGGCGTACAGGTTTTTTCCTTTAATGGATTTACATGCGCGTCGTCACCGGTCAATGAGCTGTCAATTTGATCAGAGGTAATCTTTTGATGTGTCTTCGCCTCAGTGATTTGTGAGCAGCGTGATAGCTGCTATCATGTGACATCGCCCGGATAGATTAAGGTCGTTCATGTGCCAGCAGGGTAAGAACAGATACATCAGGCTAGCAGTGTGAGTTAGATTAGACGTCATCCCGTCTCGCTACAGGGATCAGAACATGAAAACCTACCGACGCAACATCAGGTCAACGCGAGCTCTTTACGCTCCATTTCTCGCTTTGTACGGGAAGCCATTTTCGCACGGAGGTTTTTGTTTGGCGCGGTGCATTATCCCCCCCCCCCCCCAAAAAAAAGCTTGCAAAATAAGGGGAATTAAGAAAAACAGAGCCAAATGATGGCGAGTAAACAGACTGAAAGCTTTTTTAAGCTGCACAGCCACCGTCAACACAGATTTGTATCATTTGCAGGGTTGCTCATAGTTTGACGGATTCAAATAAGAAATCAGTCTTCTGTATACACATTTCGCTTTCTAATGGAGGCAGCTTTCTTTATGCACATCTAGGCCAGGACCAAAGAGGGGGGGATCTAGTGTTTTGGTTTTTTTTGTCTGTCTTCTCAAAGCAATACGTTTCTTTCACCCCAGTTGAGCTGATAGCAGAAACCTCAGGGGTGCCTTTTAGCGGCGCATCACAGTTTTCCCTCCTCTCCCTTTTGCCTGTCGGTGGCCTTTCATGCAACAGCAATATCAGCTCATCCCGGGGTAATGGGTAACAGCCTCAGAGGCAGCCGAGATTGAGATCACTTTGAATTATTAATATTCATTCTCCACAAAGGGGCAGGCGGGGCGGGACTCCCACTCGTCAACACAGCCGAGCGTTCAGACTGTCACCGAGCCAGTGTCAACAGTCGGAGTCAAGCTGTGCTCTCCCACGCAGACACACACATGCACACAAATTAGGCACATGCATGGATGACCTTCCATACCTAAATACAGACTGTGACAAATGTGAGCGCAAAGAGAGGGCCGCGCGCACAAACACACACACACACACACACACACACACGTACCATTTTACTGTCGTTTGAGTCAGAGGTGGGGCTGTGTGGGCTCCCATCTGTGCACACAGCTCCATTTCCTCCGAGCTGCTACTGAGCCACTGACACTATGGAGGACAATTCAAACTGCGGGAGCAGGAAACGGTCTCCATAGTGGTTTTATGTGCTTTCATGTAAAGGCTTCCTGTCGTATTAATCAGAAAGTGTAGGAACGATCAGCAGGAGCCCTTGATTTAGAGCAAACACTTGTCTGCTTTGCTTGTAAACGACGGAAAAGTAACATCGTTTACTCACTATTTCCTAAAAGTTTTAATCTGTGGGTGCAGACTTGACATTTTTATTAGTTAGGACCATTTTTATCTCCTCTCTCAGGGTCTATCTGCTTATTTAACTGTGGTAACCTTGGTTCTCATCACCCTCAAGCTCTTTTAGACATTTCTCAGCTATTCCCATGCTCTATGTATGGTCTACTCCAGGTACACATCTATTAGCAACAGCCGTGGCGGGGCTTCACATCTAAAACGTGAAAACGTACGTTTATTGTTCTAAACAGCAGCGAATAGCGGAGAATTTACTCATACTGGAGCTCGCCCACCGTCAGCACCATGCGGCTCCATATTTCTGCACATGATTTGTTTTGAATTACACCGCTCATCCACGGGAAACATTGGACGGCGTACTGGGAGCTGTGGACATTTGATAGCGGCAGAGGTGGATAGGCGGTTGACATTGTGTGCGCGTGTCATTGTATGCGAGGGGGGACCGACTCCAGCGGGAGGATGAAGGTGCGGTCAGTGAGAGTTGAGCAGTTGCCCAGTCAGGATGTGTCCCGGTGGAAGAGGTCAATTTTCTTTTATTTAGGTTTTTTTTCTTGTCTGTCTTTCAGTGTGATTGCACAAACAGATGGGAGCTGACATCCTAATATCAACAGGAAACACTCTCGGTTTATTCTCTGCAGGGATATGACATCAACAGGCAACAGGAAAAACCCTGCTTCATCTCTGTGGGGACACTCGCAGACGGTGCGCCGCGGGCCAAAGGAATGTAAATGAAGCTTGTCGCTTACCTGCACAGATCTGGAAATACAATAGACCTGATCCATGAATTATTCTTGTACGACAAGCTGGACCGTGAATCATGTGTGTAAATGCGGCGTTCAGGGTTCGTTCTGCGCTGCGTTGTTCTATTTTATGATCAACTGCTTGGATGATGATTGATCGCAAAGAAAAATTCCAATCTGATTTGAGTTTTTGCTCATTTCCTGCATTCCTCAGCCGTTTCACGTCACTGTACATTGTTTTCCTTTGAGTTTCATGTAAGAACATATTTGCCGTCCTCCTTTGTCCTTGTTTTGTTTTTGTTTTTTTTGTCATGGCTTCTGTTCTGAACGTTGAAACGCTGCCAAAAGATCTCCAAATAAAGGCAGCAATTTCACGATATGATTCTGTAAAAGTCTATTTTTAATTTCCGTTTTACTTGATGTGCCACAGCTGGCTGCAGTGGCCCTGCTTTGGTTTGTCCGTTGGTTTGGACAGGCTGTAAAAAGACGGCAGGTCGTAATGTGACCACAGAGACTTCGGAGTTTCTGAGAGCAGGCATGGAAATGTTTTCACAAATGTAACGTGAGCCTGAGAGATATAGAAAAACTGAGCTCTGTGCTGCATGCGCCTTAAAACAATCACTAAAAGATAAGTCGGGTGATACTCTATAGTTTTCTTTTTGTCATTAAAATCAATGAGAAAGCTAAAAACAACAATGAGTGTATCCTGCCAACAATAACGTCAGAATGCAAACGCTGATGTATCGGGGTTCTTCCATTACCACGAACACACAGAGACGTTTGTTTTAAAGGACTCGTTAGAACACAAATCCTTAGCTGACAGTAGTTCCCATCAAACGCATGACTTATTCTTGCTCTGGTAATATTTGCTCACTGTTCCCAGCTGGTTTTTAAAAATCTTTTAAAATTAAAAAAAACAAACAAACACTGAGTTTTGACTAAAAACCAAAAATGCAGTATAAAGGTTTGAAAGTGCTTTAAAGGAATGAGGACAAATTAACAAATTAACTAAATGCTACTTTTTTCATTTCATTATATTTCATAGGCAGATGTTGCACTTTTTAATTCCTTACTTACTTTATAAAGTTTCTAGCTTCTTTTTAAACCTAGATTTAAAAGCAAACCAAATAATATAGTTGTGGCAATCAGCTAATGACACATAAATGCATCACTATCATAATACAAGATGATTATAATAATGTCAATAACAGTCACGTAGGTATTTTTTGGGTACTACTACTTTTAATAATGTCATTCTTGGTTTTATAAATACCACTACTGCTTTATTTAAAGGTACCCTGTAGAGAGGCAGTGGAGAAGACTTCCACCTTGTAAACATGGATGTAAACAATGGATGTAAATAAAATAATAAAACATATATTAAAGGATTGATTTTGCAATATTTTATAAGGATAACACTGGTGAGTAACTGTGGATGCAAACAAACCATTTTTGGTTTTGTTTTGTTTACACTCAAACTCCACAGGGCACCTTTAAGGAAAATTAAAATGCAGGTGTTTAAACTTAGTTGGATGCCTGGATCAATGGATTATTTGCACATTAAGGTATATATACTTTTACAATAGATGGGCCACTACTGGTAAATATGAAATATGCAAAAATCTCTTAACATGTCCTTTAACATACATGCTTTTAATGTGATAGTTTTGAATTCACAAATACTTTGAGTCCTTTGCAAGAAAAAACAATATAAAACAATAAAGGTGTTATTCTTACAGTAAGTGTGACAATGCTGAACACTGGGTGAAGGCACTCAGTGATTAAGAAGTAGTGTAGAATGTAAAATGTGTCCTCACATCCACTGAAGGCCACATCCTTTTAGTCCGATTTAAATCAACTCAAAGTGAGTTCATTCAAGAGGCGGGCGTGTTGTTTCCACAGTACCACCCAGTGCCATCACAGACCCCACCACATCATGATGCCAGCGCACAGATGTCATAACTCACTGTCCTCCCGGTACGAGCCCTGCTATTGTCTCTGAGACAACAAGCTGCATCTGTATCATGTATGACAGCATGTTTTCCCTCAGCAGCTCTGTTGTCACTGCGTATAGACGGCGACGAGGAACCTGCTTCAGAAATGATCCGTGCTCGACTGGAGCGTCCTGAGCATGTCAGCGGATACGGAGGGAGACTGTTCAGCATGCCTGCTACCGCTGACTCTCCCGGGACAGCTTTAATGTATCCACCTGCCAGGCGGCAATATGCCGTACACTCAGCAGTCATTCAATCATTCGCCCGGGCTCGCCAGATGGTTTCACCTATGATAAGGCTGATACGCTGCCTGGCACCTCACAAAGTTTGGAGCTCTGGGATGATATGCAAACAAACTTAAATCCCCATTTTCGAGGCAAAGTAAAGATCTCACTTTGCCTTTGTTCATATTTTATTTTATTGCCATTGCTCGCGTGCCAGCGCCCCGTGTTGGTTTCAAGTCCAGCCAAAGCCACAGTAACAGTGTAGGTATCCCTGTCAGTCTGCAGCGCCTCAATGCAGCCTCACTGAACAGATGCCCATTGTCGTGCTGTGGGCGGTAATGAATTAAAACACCGTGTTCTCTCCAGCAGGTTAATTGTGCTGATTTGAGTGAATACGGGGAACGTTTTTGGCGGCGCACGAGAGCTCGCAACACTTTTTATTACGACTATATTTTCCGGAACATTAATTCTGTGGATTTTTCTCTTTTACAGTACGAAGTGAAAGCGGGGAGGATACAGTATACAGGCCTGTGTGAAAGTCATTTGCTAATGAGTGCTCGTAAATAACCTGGATGGCAAGGGCCAAAGTAATTTTGGCTGTGGATACATTTACATAGCTCGGTGGCTGGAAATTTTTTCCGCACAAATTCATTTAGATCTTATGACTTCTACTGCTGCCTGTGTGTTTATATTATTAGTTTTTAGAGGTTAAATTTCATCATGTCCTGTGGTAGTAACTTATAAGCTGAATGAATAAGTGGTCCCGGTGCACTTGGGTACTACCTGGGCGGGTGCAATATAAACGTGTGATTTATTTCACTGAAAAAAAAGAAAAAAAAAAACACGTGTAACATTGTGAAAACATTAAAGCGCAGTAGGAGCGAGCGCTGTGGAGTTGTGTTTGTCTCGGCGTATCTTACAAACACTTCATTTCCAAGGGACATCTCTGAAGGGCACAGTAGACTGATGTTCTCCCTGGTATCTGTCATGTCATAGCACACTCATCGGCTATGAAAAGAAGCTGTGAAAACAAACAGCAGCTTACACTGTGTCACATCTGACAGTGATCTAGCAGCCCCCGCGGAGTATCCGCAAATCCATTTCTTTCCGGAGAGAAAACGGGGGAATTTTACAGACATCCGGAATCAAAACAAATTCCGCCGACGCTAAGGACACCTCACAAATCCAATGTCAATACCATTACAGGCCTTTCATTTTCTATATATTATGCAGGAGTCATATTTCCTTTCCGCTGGACCGGGGCCAAGCACATATTTGAGATGTACCAATGTACACCTAGGGTCATTTAGTATTCATGGTTGAGATGATTTCCTTTAGCACCCCTGCTGGAAGCGCTTAAGCACTCTGAGCTCAGCAAGACAGTTTCCTGTGAACAGTGCAGGCCACACCTGCACGGGTTGTGTTGTGTTTGGCATCAAGGAAGCTTTGAAAGTGGCAATCACCGCAAAGGTAATCCCTCGAGAGGTAATTAAATTCACACATACGTAGTAGTGTTGGAAAGGGGTATCCAAGGCATAAGAACACTAAATCTAGCTTGTTGTGGACAGCTCACGCTCATTATGGTACGTCCTTTATGGTCTCGGGTTTTTCTATTGTGCCCGACTCAGTTTTAACCCACTCTACGTTTGCAGGGCACGGGCGCAACATTCAGGTTAGTGCTGTGGAAATCAGTTAGGTGTCGCAGCGAGCTGTCTGGCTACTGGCTGAAAACACGAACTCTACAACCCTGGAAGCAACACACTGCAATTAATTGAAACACAAAAATGACAATCCAACAAAGAAATGTTTTCACTCATTAGATTAGACAGATGCAACGCAACAAAACCAACCAACGAATGCTGCAAGAAAATAAAGGTAAGGAGAAACGCTTGCGTTGTTTGTGACTCTACGTTTTCGCAGGTTTTCTAAATGCTGCTAATTTGGGATGACTTTCTTTCTTCTGGTCTGTCTGGTTTATCGGCAGATGTTTACTTAATCTGCAGCATGTTAAGCTGCCAGAGCCGCTGCAAATACAAGATCTATGTGGAAACGTAGACCCCGCGACCCCTGGATGCATATAGAAATTGATTGATGTCAACGCAGAAAACACATGTGCAAATGACAAAACCATCGAGACGTTACCTTCTCCATCCTGGTATATTTCAAGGTCGCAAGTTTAGATCAAGCAACTTCAGCAGAGCCCTGCAGATATACATCATCATATCAAATACATCCTGCCTCACAGATAGCGCATACCCTGATCGAGGCATATAACCTTGTAAAGGTGACGTACGTGTAGGTACAAGATGATTCATACGAGCGCGCGGGACGTCACATGCATGAACACCTTTACCTCTAATTGTATGACATGCGCTCTTTCTGTGAGGCTATAAGCCGGTCCTCGCAGGGACACATTTAGGAATCGGGAAGGAGTCAAAGTCGTAAATTCCAAAATTAATAAGACACACCTGGCTGAGTCACGTGTCAGCCGCTGACGGGCTGCTCGTGCTTTTACGTGACACGGAATTGAGGTCTCTGTGGGATACGCCTTTGCACGTGCTGCTGCAATAACCCAGCGAGGCAGTAGCTTATTATCCATGCCCAGACACTGTTTCTCCCCAGGTTGCCCCCAGTGACCATGGCTGTTTGTCTGTCACCCTCGCTGTCTGCCTCATATCTCGTCTGCTCAGCCGCCTCGATGATACGACTCTCCCTCCCTGGCTGTCTGTCTGCGGCGCTGAGCGTCTTTGAACAGCGGCGGGGGGAGAAAGCTGCCTGTCCCAGCGAGCTATATCACACTTTAAGTGGCATTTTAGCATGATACTTGATCAGCCAAATATCAGTATGAGCTTTTCATCTCATCCATAATTCACCTGCGGGGGAGTCAGCTAAGAATAGCCGGCGTTCTGTGCTTATGGCAGAAGAGCGAGGGACACAGAGAGACGGAGGGGAGAGAGAGATGGCATGACGTGGATGTGAAATCGGTACAATGCATATAGGAGTGCAGTATATTTTGGTGCTATATGGTAGCCTGCATATCCCATTATTCTTATTCATCACTCAGAGGCAGCCAGCAGGTCATGTTCCTCTTTTTAAATAGAAAAGAGAAGAGTGTGTGCCACAGTGAGCTCATCTCCACCCTGTTTCCTGTCTCATTGTGTCACTTCTTGGCTTTATCACTGAGGAAACAAACAATTAGACAGATATAGATGAGCTAAATTCATTTTTTTGTCTCATGACATTGTTCTGTCCTTCCCCTCGTGCCACTTGGTCAGACAAACACTCACCTCGGCCAAATTCATATCTCATGCACACATTCGTCTGCAGGATGTGACTTTTGTGAACTCTGAAGTATACAGAGGGATTGTTTGTCTACCGAAAAGAGTACACACCATCAGCAGCCAAGTCTGCATACATGAGGGCACACACAGGCTGTAGCGATAGGATGGGGAGAGACAGCTCAGCCCCCGAGGGCCGTTCTGCTTTTGTCCACTCAGACGGTCCCTTTCCAGGGTGACGATACAGACGTATCTTACCATTAATCTGTTTGGACGAGATGTCAGTCTAAGCATGACACATCGTTCCACCTCAAGGCTCGGCAAAGTCTGACAAGAGCTCTTAGACTTGCCAGTGGGAGGGGAATCAAACTCCCAAATGTCTTTGGCCTTTTTCCGCTCCAACCAGGGGGCACGGCGACCTTTTTGGAGCCACACACACTATTCTTAGATGCCGCAAAAAGCTGACATTTGACCTGAATAAAAATGCATATCTGGTCTTAGTGCTGCAGTGTTGGCTGAGGAGTCACTCTGACTATAGAACCCTCTCATCATCTGAATCAGCACAGAAAGGCCATCGACTAACCACACTCCACTCCCAGTGCAATTCTCACATTCCTACAGCTGAGCAGTGAAAGTGTCAGATTGTTCCCCATGCAAATGGGATGGAAAGAGGAAGAGAAAGTCTGTGAATGGGCCTGCCTCTCCTCCCTGATGGAAAATAAATGATTGCAAAAAATAGTGGAAGGTTTTGGGAGGAAGTTAGTCAGAGAGGGCTGAGAGTCACCCAGTCAGTGCTTAATTCATGCATACCAGGGACATAATGTGACAGTAATGCAATTTGTTCTGGGCCAAAAGCCCAGTCGCACTTATCTAACAGTTACAGGCTTGATTTGTCTTTTTACCCCACCTCTCAGGCCACCGTGCATTAAAGAGGCCTTTTTACGCCCCTCGCCAGGTTGGAGGACGGTGCCCTTATTAGATGTGACTGCATGATAATGAAACGGCGTAATGCAATGTCAGAGTAGTTGACACGACACAAAAGGCTAAGGCTGGTGAAATTCCTAATCAGCTCAAAATGTCACAGGGCTCACCTTGGGTCTGAATCACAGCCCGCAGGCAGATTAGTTCTCCACGTCGATGTCAACCTCAAGGATGCCTCCACTCTTTGGTCTGTCTCACAAAGTCACTCTGACTCTTGACTTACTCCCCTCCATTCTCCTCCTCCCTCTCTCCTCTCAGCGTTAGAATCGTGAGAGCTGTGAAGACAAAGAGTGGGACATTTTAGAAGTGACAGAGTTGCCAAACGGTGTTGATGCAGTGGTTGGTTTTTACTCTTAATGTGTAAAAAGCCTTAACTTTAACCACACATTTTACTTAAAATCAATTGTATCCGTCTCCCTTGAACCAGTCAACCGCTTACTGAGTAAATCACTATCACGATACAACTTTTTGAAACAATGGTTTCTGGATTTTCAGAGCGAGGCAGATAAAACTTAGCACTTAATTCTAACCACTGGCGATTTTAACATCTGAAAAGACAACTGGTACCAGTATATTTACCGAGCTGATTAGGTTAACACAACTAACGTAGCTGCATATTCTGAGCTTTCCTGAGCTGCTGAACCTCTTAAATGACACAGCAGTAAAGAAACAGTGCTCCTTCTGGATTGTATACACTGTGCGATACAAATGCTTACAACAAAACCCTTTTTATCTGCTTAGCTTAGGAAATTGTTCTTATTTTCGCTAAGTAAATTTCACTGGTAACCTTTACGAGAGAAAAGGGCTTTTAAACTGAGGTCTAACTGATGTGTTGGGTTAATGAAATGCTATTACAGGTTTATGTTTCTCGGGGTGATGGAGTGAAGCCTGCACTTAACGTAATCCAGCAAAGAGGAGGACTGAGCTGCTAGCATTACCCTAATCCCTGACACTATCCAGGTCCCACACACACCACACAACGACTTTTTACGCAACTCACAAACTTAGACTGTTAGTTAATGTGCTCCTCAGCCCAATTACAACTGTTGCTAGGTCATGTTCGAGTTAGCCAGGCACGCTAACACGACAGCACTGATGAATCCAATCGTTACACTTTTGCCCTTGTGGGTTTTGTCATGAATGGGCACAAAACAGAAGAAACCACCATTCAAACTTGTAAACATAAAATGCAGGTCTTACTTGAGCCCTGGGCACACTGGTTTCAGCATCTGGGGAAATCCAAAAGCTTGACAGGTCCGCCATGCCCCAGTTACAGTTGCTAAGCTATGGCTGGACAATCACTGTCTGGGAGAGAGCTTTTGAAAATGGTCAGTTATATCAATTATTGATCAAACCCTTCTTGGTCTGAAACGGTGCCATGTAAAATATAAGCTGTTCCTTTTAACAAGAGCAGGCAGTTTGCATTTCCAACTACGCTGATGAGTTCTGACTACAGATACAGTTTTTCCGTCGTGCTGTTAGAACTTTTTCTCTGTTCAGTAGTTGAAAAGCTCCCAGAGGAACTGGTGCAGCGAGAGATGTGAGCAATTTACCATAGTTCACTGTCCCTACTGCTGCGCTACAAACACAGCACGTCTCGGCTCGTCATATAGTTTGCCGTAGGGATGAATACAGTGTGTAGATTCCCTCCATCACCCCTCACTCCATGAAAACCCCAATGGAGAAAAACACTTTTATTAAGTGCTATTATGAGATCTTTGGGGTGATCATGCTAAAGTAATAACCAGACAATTCACCATGAACACTTCTGTAAAAGCCAATTCACTTTAGACCGCTCTAATGTAATGGAAGATCATGTTATCGCAGCAGTCGAGCATGGTCTGTTTATTTTATTTCACCCTCAGACCCAATTCGTGTCCACAGTCTTGCAGCGCGACATCACACCTCATTAAGTACCAAACCTGGATTTGGCTGTTTCGTCTGGCTACATTTCTGGGCCCGGTCTGGTCACACTGAAGCAGAACAAAAGCCAAGTAAACTTTGCAAGTATACAGCAGTGCCTTCACCAACCCGCTGGTCGCTGAGGAGGTAATTTCAGGGTAAAAGTCAGGGCAACATATTTTCTTGAGCTGAGAAAACAGCACCGGCACTCTTGCTTTTCACAAGCTGGAAGGTTATTTTAGTCACAGAAGCGGTGGTCATATCCTATTTGGAGAGGACGGGGCGTCCAAACAAAACTAAGGGATAGCCTAATAAAACAACATCTACAGCATGAGCCTGTTTCTTTTTTCCCGTCCTTTAATTATCAAAGAAAACATTGCTCGCCTTAAGATACGGTAATGCCTCGCATGTTGCGCAGGATGCTGGGCACGGACAAAGATTCCCAACACCTTCGGAAAGCTGGGTAATAACTGCGATTGCTGCGAAAGACAAAGAACCAAACATTCACTTCTTTGTGCAAATACGATGGTAATTTAAAATGTTTATCCCACGTTCGACTGAAGAAAAGTCAGGTATATTAATAGACAGCCTTCTGCAGGTCAGGCTCAGCAACATGTGATGTTTTCAACATGGTCAACAAGTCTGAATTGAATGCTGTCAGATTAATATGAAGGCCACAGCGAGAAATTAATTGTATGTCTTGCTTGCCTGATTAATAACAATGCTGTACATTTCATTTCCCATGCTCAGAAACAATAAATGATGATGTCTGCGTGGCAAGATTGCCGAAGGCTAAAGAAATTGGCACTAAAATAATCAAACAATACATGAATGATTAGTCTTGAGAAACCCCTCATATACAGAACATTCAGGCTTTCACCTATCTCCCTCTTGAAATGGCCTATGAAATTACAATTTAATACATTACCACTACCCTTGCTTCACACTCAGATAAAAAGTGAGTGGACAAGCTTTATGGAGATGTGTTGCCGTCATTGTTATGGCTAACAGGCAAAACAGTAATCAGAGGAAAAATATCATATTAATTGTACAAGAACAAACAGGAACCGAAATGGGAAAATAATTCAGGATTAAACAGCAAACACATTTTTATTCCAATAATCAACCAGAACAAATTGAAAAAAGCAGTCTCAAACATATTATCCACAAAACCCCCTCAATTCCTAATCCAAATTTAATACACCAGTTTTTATTACTGCAACAAAATTGGCTCAAAAAAAGAAAGGCAATTATGGTAAATGATAAATTCCAGAGGTGAAACTGTCCAGAATCCACACGAAAGAAATCTTTTTGACAGCAAATCATACTCCTCATGAGGCCATCCAATCAGACATATTATCTTTTCGAAACTACTTGCACCTACCTACGCAGAAAATTCTGCGAGCATGCTGATAGATGCATCATTTGCCCATGAAGAACTCAATAAAAAGATCCTATCCATTATTCCACCTATCATCCTTTTACTTTAATAAAAAAAAATACACAAACAAGCAAATTATTGTCAGATCAGTCAGTTAAAAATATTTTCCCCAGTGATGCAGAGCAAATGTGGTTAAGAAAACCTCATTAAAAATCTGACCTGCTGCCTTCCTTCTCATATTTTTAACTTTCTGCCTCACCGCATGAGTGAAATTATTAATTTGCGTGATGATTTACATACAACATGCGCAAATGAATCAGCATACTGAACAGAAATATTACAGGTACTTAAAGTAGTAATGTAATAAATCATAGGCACAAGACCATAACCCCCATTTAAAGGTTTTTTCTTGTTCCAAACAACTTCCAAACAGCTGCCACACAGCTGCAAAGAGATGTAGAGCAACTACAGAGAGATTTATGAGAACTACAAAGAGATTACTACAGAGAGATTTATAACAACAACAAAAAGATGTATAACAACTACAAAGAGATGTATTAGAACAACAAAGAGATTTATAAGAACTACAAATGGACGTAAACTAAAAATATATATAACAACTACAAGGATGTATAACAACTACAATGCTATATAACAGCTACAACTACAGATAGATTCCAAATGACTCCAAGGAGATGTGAATCAACTAGAAATAGATTCAAATGACTCCAAAGAAATGCAAAATGAGTTATCCTGACTTGATAACCTTTATGTATCTGTATAGTTTGTACAGTACTTTGGTCAACTGAGGTTGTTTTTAAATGTGCTATATAAATAAACGTTGACTTGACTTAAAAGAAATATGAAATGGCTCAAAGGAGACTTCACCTCCTAATGAATTATATACTTGATATAGAAACATATAAGAATATTCACCAGAAGAGAACTGGGAGCAAGAATTATAACCTCAATCTTCCGGAGCGTGCGACACTTTCGGTAACTGCCCTGTCATGGATGAATAAAGCGTTACGTAAACGTGTAGAAGTCACCTTTGTTTCTATTACAAAAAGCCCTCACTTTTGCAGCTTGATGAAGCCAGCAATGTTTCGTGTTTTATGTGTACAAAGAGCTTTTAACACAACACTCTCAGCCCACCTAAGCAGAACAATTAAATGCCACCCATGCAGGCACATTCACTCATCAGAAACCTGTGTATGGAGCAGAGGCATTCAGAGAAAATTGAATTCATAGTGGGGGAAAAAAAGGAAGTCACATGTTGTAACGTGCTTCCGTTGGTACTGAGAAACATTTTAAAAATTAAAAAAAAATTTTTTTTGCAACTCGTGCACAGAGAGCCAGTCCCAAAAGCATGGCAGAGGCAAAGCTAACAGAATGGCTGGGATGTAATTGCAGCTCTACACTGGGGAGCTGTGCAGTCAGAGTCTTAATTCCACAAAGCACTGGCCTTGCAGCAGTTTCCTCCCTGATTGATACCACTATTGGACCGGTCTGGTTAGCCAGTGGAAACCACCATAAATTCCAGGCCCTCTTTATCGTTAAGCTCAGTAGCCCGGGAAATAAAATTAGCTGTGTCCAATTTTGGAAAGGGCTGCACATCACTATAAATAACAATTTACAGTAGGTGATAAACTAACAAAAATGGAATTAAAAAAAGCAATTGGCTTGCATGATTTTGTTTATGTGCATGTTTTGTGTGTATTTATTGAGTAGCTTTTGCTTCTACAGTCTACCATTGTGATATAATAATCAAACTATTATTGCTTGCGCATTATTCAGGCAATTTGCTTTTGTTGTCAGCACATAAAGCCGGCATGTAAGCAGCATCTTAACTCTGTTACACACGCCAAAGGGCCCATCACAGGGAAATGACTGATGACCAGACCTTTTTTGCAATGTTTCTCCTGCCTGTATATATAGCACAGGCCCCGCGGTTTGTTGAGGGCGAGGATGGCTGTAGCTGCGGCTACACTCAGGGAGAAACAGCTACTATTCTTAATGTCAAATGAACATGTATCCGCACTTTATCATTTTTGACTGCTCCTTATTGCTAAATCCTGAGCAGGCCGGCTGTGTTCCCCTTTCTGCCTTCGCACTGTGTTCAGTTTTGAACCGAAATCCTGCTGAGGAGGGAGCTAGGCCGAGGCAAAATAAATGACATGTCCTACATCTCCCTCTTTAGGTATGTTTTCACAAAGTCCTTTGTGTGTGTATCGGTTCGTGTGTGCGTCCAAGTGTAGAGCTATGTTTGTCTCTCGGTATCCTCCCTCGACAGACAGGGCCCTCTCACTCACAAACATGTGTTTCCGATTACAATCCCGCATTCCTCTCTCTCCCCAATCGGCTGCCAGAGCGTCACGTCTCTCTGCAACTGCTGGCGATGATGCGGTATCCCATGAAGCCACAACGCACAGTGTATGATGATGCTTCCCATGCCCGTCCTGCCGTATGTCTATTTGTCTGTCGGAGGAAGCGACATTGTTAAAAGATGGTAATGTAATAAGCTGACCTCTTGACCCCAAAGTAGCTGCCATGCAACCTCCTTTTCATGCTGGATGATATGTTAAGTGTGTCCCGGACAGCTTGTCAACAAACACGTAGGGCAAGCCAATAAACGGCGCACGCTGCGGTTGTTTTAACCCCGGCAGGGCAAAGCACATTAATCACAGTTAAGGCGGCGACGATGATGAGGTGTTTGGTGGTCGACTCCAAATAGCTGGTAATGGAGCTGCAGTGTGTGGAGGTGTCTTCCATCGTCCATCGTGAATGCAAATAGTTGCCAGGCAGACGCAGCAAAGGCCAAATGGCAACCAGCCGTCTGCCATGCTAGCTGCACTGTGAGGCTGCGCTAAGGCACAGATGTGCTCTGAGATAAATGCCACAATGTCAATATATATATACACAGATATATAAACGAGCTCAGTGAAAAGTTTTACTCTAATAGCCTCTGAGAACAGTAGTAGGCCATGGTGACTACTGTGGCTCTGGAGGAGCTTTCTAAACTTTGAACAAATAACACCAGTGATGTCATCAAGCCTGCATCACAAACTGGATGTGTGGAGTTTAAAAAGAGGTGGCCTTTTAGCAGACAGGGGAAGTTTACTGAAAGATATATTGAGCTGCATTATGGAAACTGCATGATTCCAAATTTTTGGAATTTGGCCCAGGCAAGAGACTAAAATTCAGGATAGATCGGCCTGTACTTCTGCAGTCCTGCCTGGATCTGTTTAGGTGAGCACCACAACTTATGAAAGTGCAATACTACATTGCTGAATTACCCCTTAAAGCAGCAAATGTTTACCGTTTTCATCAGTGTAGTTGAGGCTGTTAAAATGCAAACTATTTTTGTGATGGTGGCGGTACATGGGAAAGTTCATCCTGAGGGGAGTATGAATGTCTGAAGCACCACAGTTCAAGGTAATTTGTAAAAAAAAAAAAAAGGTATAGATGAGATACCCAAAACCTCAAAAATCACTGTCTTGATGGCACTACAGTAGAAGTCAAGGGATTGCTGAGTCACTTGGATCCATCCTCTGGGGACCGTCAATGTAATAGCATCCTTGTTGAGATAGTTTAGTTTTGTCAAAAATGGTTGACCAGCGTTGTCTCCTGTAGAGCCACCTCACTAGCTAACAACACAGTCTATAGCCATGTTAGCATCTATAGCCATGTTAGCAGGTCTGTGAGTTTGTGCTTTGAGCTAAATGCTAACTTCTACATGCTATCAAGCTCACAGCGACCACAGAAACGTGCTAATATCAAGTGACGGGAACACCTATGCTGTTTTAAAAACATTCCATTCAATTTTTGTTGAGGTATTTTAGTTTTGATCAACTGACTGACGGACAGACATTGTCATTGTTAGAGCATCGCTGCTAGCACAGCTAAAAAACAATGAGACAATACAAGTGTGTGTGTGCATGCAGTAAATTCATGTGTACACAGAAAGGAATCGGTGTTGTGTTCACTGGTCTGAGAATCCTTGGAGTGTTATTGACCCAATACATCACTCAGCACACTGCTGAACACCATGGTGGGTGCATATTTTCACACTGTTGAATTTAATATCCGATTATTTATATTGGATTGAGGAATAGGTTACCTAGTTCATTCAATTCTGATACTACAACTGCAATGACATTTAGGAGAGCAATTATTTTCAGATCTGCAGTTACCAACTGCGGCTGAGATGCAAATAAGCTGATCGAAATCCCAGTACTGTCCAATATTTAATATTTAAGTCGTGCCAAAATGATGAACCTTGGCATACAGTTCAGTGGCAGAGACACTCAGAGGGGGTGGGGGTGGGGGGGGCACACATGCAGATAATATTTTGCTTTTCTCTAAAACTACACCTCCCAGGGTCACACGTTGCCTGCAGCGTTTGGCATTCCAGGCAAGGCCAGACAGCCTTACCAGGCAGAGCAGGTCCACTGCAAGGTCGGCTCACGTGGGCGATCAGTTTCACGGTGAATACCAAATGTAAAAGCGCATCCAAACCCTGAGAGATGAGACAGGACATTAAAGCTACAGTCCCCCGGAGGAAGGAGGAGGATGAGGATAACAGGGTGGGGAAGAGCACCAGGGGAGAAAAAACAGGTGGCAGCACTTCAAAGCAGGAGACTTTTATGAATTATGGGAGATAATGTGTCTGCTGACTTCTGCAGGGGGTCCCAGTGGTGCTAGGTATCATTCTTTATGGACAGTATGAGACACTTTTTTCTTCTCTTCGCTTTTTTTTTTTTTTTGTTACACAGCAATAAATAATATACATTTCCATGCTATCTGAAGAGTAAAAATAACAGCTCCCTGTCTTCCTGGAATTATTCCTGCAATGATCTCAGTTAATGTGCCATCATTTTAAGATGATGAAATCATTTCCTCTTTCCGCAGACGGAATTAAGTGACCAGCGGCCTAAGAGAATTTAGTGACTCATCTCTCACAAAAGAAATATAATGCCATCCTCATCCATGTAATTCAATTGCAATATCAATCCATTGGATAGTATTATTATTATTATTGTTATTGAATGTTTTAGAGGCTTACCTTCAAAAGGGTGAAATAGAAGACAGAAGTCACAGTGCACTCAAACACAATGATGTACGACTGTGCTGAAATTGTCTGGCAAATGTTAGATAACGTTATGTGTGAGAACGACTTGGTTATTCTGATGTGAACGCACCGTGTGGAAGACACAATATAGCTGATGTGATATGCGATTCCACGTGACTCCAGTTCGGTCATGTTTACACCGTGTAAAGCTGACACGGAGTCCGGGTTGGCAATGACTGCTCACTGCAAGCACTGCGACGGCTTCAACAGCGGTTGTTTAGTCACAGGAGAATATAGCGTATGGATTCTGTGCACTACAGGGACTCCAGGAACGAGGATCCTGAGGATTGGTAACTCATAATGTTATACTTTAATTGTTTACATGTTTTAAACACTTAATGCATTTAGTCTAACAGGTTTGTAGGTTGGCAGCTCTTGTGCTTTTACATCAGATATCCTGACAACACTTTAAAGGCAGATTTCTACTGATTCCCACTCAGGCTCTAATGTATAAACTCTCCGTCCTGTACCCACATCGATTATGTCTTACTGAACCAGCTTTGGGCTTTAACTTTTGTGGATATCTCTAATCCTCTGTGAATGTGCTGCAAATGTATTCACAAATCGTCTGCTCACAGTCGACGCCCCGCTCTGAGGTTGCAACAAATAATAGTCTTTAAATATTTATTGAGGTCAGTAAGCCATTTGTTGCAATTAGGATGAAGAGAGGGTAGACTTGGGGATGCAGTGAACACATTTGGTTTTGTTCCTCCTGTGCTCGTCTCCTGATGATACCTGTATATACCTGTAGTACATTTTTCTCCATTGGTAAGTTGAGTGTCCTCCAATGTGTCAATATAAACGTGTGTATTTGCACATTAATGACTGAGTGTGCACTGCATCTAGGCTCGAGACCTGACCTCTTCTTTCACGGTCTGACATGATATTAGCTCAGATAGAAGACACAGAGCTTATCTCCTGTTGCTTTTCTGCTTCCATGGCCAACTGTAAATACCTGACTAAATAACAGATGCAAAGGTTTTCAACCACCTGCACTTTTTCTCTAATTTGTAGTGTTGAAGACCTAATTCAAAAAGGACCAAACTGTAGACAGTGTTCCAGCAAGGGTACAGACATGCTTTCATAGTTTTATTTTGTAAATAAAACCAAATGGTTACATATACAAGTCAAGAAGTATTTGACATTTGACATTAAATTTTCAGCTATAGACGGTGCTAGATAATCATCAGAGAGTCCGTACCACATTGAATGGTAAGCAGTTGTTGAGATGTTTCACTCTGAACAAGTGTCAAAATGCTGTTGAATGAAAACATAGTTGCACAAAATATCATCGTAATCCAGCAAACTGTTGTTGAGATATGTCAATAAAATCAAAAAATATAAATCTGAATGATAAGTCAATGGTTCAAAGTCACCAAGCTTTAACCAGGCAGGAGCTTTGAATGACTGTAGAATATTTTTTGCCAATCGATAAAGGAAATGTTTTTTACTGGGTAATAATTACACTGAACTGTTGGTAGCACTGCTGGTAAAGTCAGGAGATCACCAAAGTCAGCAGGTATCATCATCTTGGCTCCATGGAAGCCTTCAATAAATTTAATGGCAATTCACCCAACAGTTGTCGAGACATTACACCGAAAAACAAAAATGAATCCAAAGGCCGCATGCTTTAATTTCTGTGGTCCGTGAAAGTCACAGAGAATTTCACGCCAGTCCAGCCAATATTTGCAAGTGGTGGGCCGACCAACCAACTGACAGACCAACTGGAATAGAGACTTTTAATTTACATTGAGTAGCATTGAGTTCTGACGAAACACTCCGACAAGGAGCATCAAGGTTTTGGAGGTCTCTCAGTTCCCAGTAGGAAGCTGGAGCTCAGTCACATCGTCAAGTCATTATGCAGAATTTTCAAAGGATTTCGATTCTGTCCTTTATTGGGGTGCTACAGGACTTTGGCAGGCCTGTTTTGAAGCAATTCCAGCACCGATTTGGCTGTCAGAACATTAGTGGCTGAAGCTCATATATGGTTTTTGGCACTCGTGGAGGCAAGTTCTCTAAAAAAAAATTAGTTCATTTGCTTCCATTTATTGTTCCCTCCATCCTTACAAGTCTCCCAGTCCCTTCTGCTGAAAAGCCCCTCCACAGCATGACGCTGCCACCACCATGCTTCGCGGTAGGAGTGCTATTAGACGGGTAATGAGCTGTGCCCGGTTTCCGCCTGACAGAGAGCTTTGTTTTATGGCTGAGAGTTCAGTTTCCATTTCATCAGAGCGGACTCCTCTGCCTCTTGTGCCCTTCAAGAGTCTCTCAAGAGCCTTTTTGCTATGCCCAGGGGCCTTTCCCTAGGTGGTCTATACCCCTTCTGCATCTGAGCTCTACTCATTTCCTAGGGCTTCATGATAGGACTCCTCTTTGAGGACCATTCATCCATTTGTTAGATCCACCGTCAACACTGAGATTGTTTTATTCTGTCAAGATCATTGTGGTATGCCACACAGCTTTGGCAGGTAACTTAAATTAAACACTTTAATATCCTGTGTAAAGCTGCAAAATGTGGGAAAAAAAATCAGGTGATTGAATATTGAGGTTCTGTATAACCAGGTGTGGAGCTTTTTCCTGGCATGGATTAAATCCACCACATCAGGGAGCGCAAGGTGAAGTCCAGCTCATTCAAAGGTGTTCCCAGCCACCAAACTTCCTTCAGTGCCACCATTTACAGAGCAGGAGCAGCCACTGAAGCATTTTGCTGGCGAACACCACAGCATCCACTGTATTTCTAGTAGAGAAGTGGTCATGGTAGCAAATAGCAACCTAGCACCCAATTAACACACTTTCTAATGGTGTTTCATTTACATTGACAGCTGTTTAAATCCAGTCAAGCTGCTGTTAAACACGAGAACGCAGGTAAACTGCAGCGCAGTGACTCCAGAGCTCTACGATGATGCAACTTTCACCGTTAGAACGTCGCGTAAATTGTTTGTTTGAGCTTCATGCTGAGCGCAATCCTACAGTAGCTTGACAATACTAATAAAAAGCCCCTGGCGTGGTTGATTTCACCTCCCATGACACTTATTTATTGTCTCACAGCGTGTAGCTACAGTGCGTTAGCAGTCGTTATCAACTGCAAGTGGTATAAGAATTCCAGCTGTCTACAGTGACAAATGATGTAAGATGCTAATCACTATTACAGCTGCATTAACTGATGCTTACAAGAGTCAGTAAGAGGTATAGGGTGTAAATGGATCTGGTTGCAGGGATTATTACACATACAGTATGTGTGTATGGTCGTGAGGTTTGCAGTACAGAAAGCAGACGAGGTTGTGTGTACGGCCTGTGCTCCACTTCTCTCACACTTGTTTTTCCTATTTTATCCTTCCTCAGAGACCCCAGACATGCACCTCCTTTCTCCCTCGGGTGTGATGAGAATTCAAATTAATTACAAAAGCCAGAAGACCGTGAAAAACCGAGACCACCGGTAGACATGTGCATATGGTGTCTGACGTGTGTACGTGTGAGCGTGGACGTGCGAGACGAAAGTTCGGCGGTCAAAAGTGTGGTCAAAGCGTACTTTGACTACTCAAGTGTACTTTTCAGTTGTGTAAAAAAGCATCTGCGTGTGTGTGTGTGTCAGGGCCGGACCAGTTGGCGGCCTGTGCCAGGTGTGATTTCATTCTCGCTGCAGTCACGGGTCTGTGAGATCGCTTTAGACACAGCTCCTACCACCCACTGGCAGAAGATGGTGCGCTCCTCCCCCTCCCCCGACAAAGTGTGTGTACGGTTTGGTGTCAGGGTACAGTATATCATCTGTGTGTCTGCGTGCGTGTTTATGTCATTGTCACCTTGTTATTTAGGTTTGTATTTCATCCTGTGTTCGATCTGCCCGCAGGCAGTTATGTGTGTGTTTGCTTATTCGTGGACAAAGACTCGTGTTTGCCGCCGTGTCTATCTGCGGAGCTGCACAAGGACGAAAGTGTTGTAGCACTGTGTGTCTGTCCATTAGTGTGGGGGGGAACCAGAGGGAGGCCCCGGGGCTTTTTACGAGGTCAGCTTCCTGCAGAGTGGAACGGTTAGAGGGAGATAATAATAGCCAGGTCAAGATTCAATTATTTGCCTGGGGATTAACCTTATGGGGTCTTTCAGGAAGGTCAGTGGGTGGTGAGGGGTTTTAGGCTTCTGAAACAGAAGCCACTTACAAAGCACTTTTATTGTCGTTAAGTCCCCTGATCGTAAAGATACAGAGGCTGCTGCAGCAGGACAGAGCTACAGGTCAGTCAGATTTGTTGTAGGTTTATACTGAAGACACTTATTATGGAGCAGCAGTTGAAAATGTAAAAAAAAACCTTTATTAAAATTAAAATTAGGATGAAAACAACATTAAGTGCTCCTTCATTGTGGGGATCTGAGGGCACAAAGACATCATATCTATGTCAGGTGAGGACACATGAACCGAGAGTCATTTGCATTGATAATTCAGTCTTTAATCATAGCACCCTCTAGCATAAGTGGGAAGACGTGATGACTCAGGATCAATCAGCAGCCCTTGGTGGGATTTTATACACAACTTCTACAGAGTCTCAATCCGCAGCAAACAGCAGCCCCCCAACTCCAGCACTCGCGCCTCTTTTATCCTTGCTCCACACTAATCTATCTCGCCTCATTCCCTATGTGTGTGTGCGCGTGTATTCCCTTGGGAACATTTTCTTGGCGCAACATCTCTTTGGTTTTCCCATTATACAACATCTCCTAAAAATAGCATCTCGATGACTTCTCGATATTCAAGAACCCAGATGTTTCCTCATCTTACCCTCTAAACATTTCAGGTCACACACAAGATGACCAAATGTTCCCACAGGAGGTTATCCAACGGTGATCATATCATCATCATATCATATGTTGTTGTACTGTTCCAGGTTTCTCAGGCCCATGCCCAGGTCCAGGACACACACTTCTCGCCACCACATAAGCTCTCAACAGAGGACAAATTTACAGTGACATTTAGATAAGCAGGGCACGTGAACGTGTTGGAAATGCTACACGTTTGCTGTTGGTAACGTGGCATTGTCGCTTTTCCATCCTGTATGATTGCATTGATTATGTGGTGGCCGACAGTGTCGTGAGTTATTGTAATGGACTGCACGGCATGTTCAGAGTTGCTGCCACGCTACCGGTGCTCAGTGTGAGTCAAGTTGCAGAGCTAAGGATCAAGGGCCTGTTTAAGTGCGGCTGAGATTTCCCAGGAGGAAGTTAACATGTCGTCAGCTTAGAGGCTGTCAGGCCTGTCCGTCATGTCCCCTCTTATGACACTGATTTGTGTGAGATAGCGTACCTGTAATCGGCAGGGAGGGAACCGGGTGTTTGTTGTGGGAGTGGGAACTTCAGATGGACGCGTTAAGACGGCCCTCATTCATTTCAGTGTGGATGCTCCATCATGTGGTGTAAACACAGGGGGCCCCCGACGGAAGAACACGAGGTCCAGCAGAAAAGTTGAACCTGGATCACAATGTGGCACCATCAATCAAGGCAACATGTTGCACATGTTTACCTCTCGATTGCTCAAAATATAACATGCTCGGCACAGTGATAACTTTCCAAATGGGTAAACCCTGCATGTTGTAAATCACTGTGCAGAGTCTTAAAATCCGATTAGCTCTAAAACCCATGGATCGACTGCTCTAACTGGACTTCCTGTATTTCACTGTCCCACCTTGATTACTCCTAACTCAGTGCTCTCTTTGGTCAGTGCACTGTTTTCATGTATTTGCAGGAGCTCCTAAGCTCTTACCTCACAGCTAGCGGCACAGTTAACTGGTTTTTCTTTTTCGCTGCAGGCTACAGCCCTCAGTGGCCGGTGCACTGTTGCATTTTGTGTCTTCCTCCTGAAGGATGTTATATTATTTAGCAATATTGGATTTACCAGTCTTTTGCATCAATATGACGAATGACCTGAGTTATTCTGAATTATGGTCCCATAGGAATTTATTCATTTCATTTCCAGAACACTGTTTATATCATAACAAATGTTGGTCTTCCATTTACCATTACAGAACCTCTCCATATTGCCTCCTTCTAATGTAAAAAGATAATTACAAACGGTTTATTAAAACATGCCACATATGGTAGTGTTGGTCAAGTCAGATCTGTTGCCTCAGTATCTTAAGCTGGAGCTCCTTTAAACCCAAAAGTGAGCACTGCTACCAGCACTCATTCTGTCATTACACAGAAAGACTGTGTTTGTGTGCACAGCAGGTCAAAGTTGAACCAGGAAGTCGGTGTGCAAACCGTGATTGATGTTAACAACGGACAGCTCGGGAGATAAATGTTACCATTCGCCTTTGTTTTCCCTTCCAAATAAGTTCAGCCAACCTTGAGGCTGGTTTAAAACTTGTCTGATCATCAGACTGCCTGCATTCGGTGCCCATTCAGGTTTCTTTTTAACACTGTCGCCACATTCCTAGAGCTCAAACATTGGTTAGTGAAATGTTATCATTACACTTGGAGCCGTGTTTAGAGGAGTGGGCTTTTGGCAGGAGGCTGGCCTGTTTGATCCCTGGAGCGGCAGGAGAAATCTGGGTGGGGAAAGTGAAAGATCAAAACTTGACCCGCTGTCATTACAGTTTTTTTGGCACGTTTTTTTTTTTTTAGGCAACTAACCCCCATTTGCTCCAGTGGACCTGCTTAGTGGCCAACAAATCAGGTTGTGCTGGGCAGCTTCCAGGTGTGAATGAGCAAGATCCTCTTGAAAAAGCTGGGAAGCTTCCCTACATGGATAAACTACAAAAACAACACCCATGTGGTAATTAAGCAGAATTACCCTTTAAGAAGAGGAGCCCTCTCTGAGACAGTTATTATACAGTCTGTGGATGACACACACACTATTGTGTTATTACTTCCTCCTGTTATCTGCCACTTATTAATGGGGCCACATTAAAAGCAGAATATTGCTGCTACGTACATTAAAATGAGTCTTTGCATGAGCCAGCAGGAGCACCACAAACACACACACACACACGCACAAACTAGCACTTACACCCTGTATCCATCGCAGCACAGTGCTGCGAGATGAAAGATGAGAACTGTGAACTTCACAAGAGAGGGACACTCATACCATCAGAGGCGGCCAATTGATGCTGGTGAATTAATCATCTGCAAGTCGCCATCCAAAGCACTCCTATATGAGCTAATGGAAGATCTCCTCCAGCATGAGGAGGGAAATGAATGTGTTGACGAGCACTGGCCCAGATATTTACAGGCCAAATCCCAGGCTGCAGGCTGTTCCACTACCTGCCTGTCAGCCGCCGTCGTCATCTGGTCTGTTTTTCTGTCTATTTCTGTCTCCCTCTGTCCGTCGCTCGCTCGCTCACCCTTCTCGGCCCGCTCGGCGAAGTCTTGGCTGAGAGTGTGGGAGATGAAAAGAAAACAAAATGCCTTTTGATCCAGCAGCCTTGTGTTACAGCTCTGTCAAAGAGCATTACCCTGATAACCCAACCAAAAAAAAAAAAATAATAAATCAGCCGCGGGGTATCAGAGCCAAATATTCCGACCTTTAACGCGCAGACTATTAATGCACAGGCACACGGTATGGACGGGCCGCCCGAGCAGGAAAGCAGCAGAACAGACAGCACATCTCTGCCAAGTGCATTTTTCATTTTGTTTTCTCTCCTGGTCATTTCTCTTTCTTCATGTTTCCTATAGCTGGCAGTACAAAGTCATCCGAATTCAGCCAACAGCGTTTTCAGTTAAGATTGCTCTGATCAAATAACTGTGAACTGCACGCAATGTTGCAATGTTGGCAGTTATGCCGTTTCATGTTTGACATACTCACTGTGAGGGGAGAGCGATATTACCCTCCTGTTATGAGGAGAGCCGAGGAAAATAACGCAGGGACCTTTGGAACTGCCAGGAAGATGAATTTACTTACACTCCTGCGAGAAACATGCCTCCTGTATAACCTTGTACCAAACGCCAACACAGGTTCAACATCCTGAACATTTTTGGGCGATCTTCAGTCAAAAAGGTGAGAATGCCTTAGATTTTAGTTCCAAACAACTGACAAGCAGCAAGCAGAATACGTGTGACATTAACACTGCAGACTGAAGTGTTTGGCTATTGTTGTTCTCTAAAGAGCGCTGCAGCATGTTTGTGTGAATGGTCCTTCAGCAGATGAGCGATTTTTAAAAAAACCACAACTGTTCGGTGACGTTTCTCCGCAGGCTTCAGCGCCTGTCCTCCTCAGGAATCGGGTCTACTTTCTGTTACGGTGCACAAAAGCTCGATTGTGGAGACGAATGCGGCGTATGAAAAAAAAAAAAAATGGCCACCAGTTATTTTCAAATACACTTTATCTGAGTCCACACTTTAGCCATGCTTGAATGAATGAACTGCCGAGGACTTTCTGCGGTGCAGACAACAACAAGAGAGTGAAGAGTCAAGCAGCTTCTGGGAAAGAATAATGCCGGGGTGGAACGAGGACTGAGAGAGGCACAGACTAGAGCTACATGAGCACTAAATTTGAGTACCAAATAACACAGTGAACTGTTTTTTTAATCCATAACTGACATTTTTGTTCATGCATCCGGGCTGTTCTTTGCCTTTGGAGGTCCTACAGGCTTAATGGAAAATGTGCAAGTCCACAATTTTAGACATTTATACCTTTATTATATACTTTAGACAAGACAGATGGCGGGAAAAAGAGGGAGATGGGGAATGATCAGCGGGAAAAAACACTTAAACATGTTAACATCAGCGTGTTTCTGTTTGAGTTGTTTTCATGTTGTTTGACACTCTAATTTGTCCTGTGCTATTCTGACTTGTCTGGCCCATATTTGCTTTATCTCTGTTCAACATATTTCCTCTTAAATGGTCCAGCTGATATCAGGAGGAAAAGCAGAACAAAATAAACTTTGCCTCGTGACCTTTAGGTCACTTTCGCACCTGGAGTTCAGTTCCTTTGGTCCTGACCGTGGCAAAAATGAAGCTACACATTATAGTGCCACTTGCTTCATCAGCGCTGGGCTGGTCCTCTGGTGATGACTGAACGTTACACAGCAGCTTGCTGGTGGAGTTCATAAAGCAATAACTTATTATGAGCATCACTATTCAAGACTGCAACCCAGTCCTAAATAATGACAGCCAGGTGGAAACAGGACATAAAGGTGTCTTATGGTATTACAGGAAGGATACTAGGGAGGATCATAGACGAGCTCAACACACCTCTATATGAACTGATATATCTGGGAAAACAGCTTAACTCATGCGGTGATGTAGATACATGTTACCATGGTTACAGTGTGAAGTATGTGTAACTTATATGGATCATTTTAACAGTTTACAATCAGCAGATGGATTTAACAGAAGCCTAGCTGAGCCGATGCTAAAATCTAATATTTACTGTTATTTAGCAACTACAATTCTGCGGTCAGTCTGTTTTGCAACCAAACCACTTTGAAGTCCAACTGGAAGCTGCGACCATCCTCTCCAGCCAGAACTCGACTGGTTGTTTAGTCCAAAGTTTAAATGTCATTTTGCACATCAAACTAGGCAAAGCAGTAAGTGTGGGAAAGCACCCACCATGCTGTTTATTCTGTTTAGAGTAATTTTAATAATAACAATTGCGTTCCAGACTCTTAACATACTAAGCTACACCTAAACTCTAAACTTGAAGCGATGTCGAGTCTTCCCCTTCAGCTGGTTAGGTCTACAGATCTGGCTCTGCTTTGTAAAAGCAGGCCTATGATATTGGCGTTCATGTCGAGCAGTGATCATATATTATTCTCAAGCTATTTATTGACTGTCCAGTGATGCCTCCCCACTCCCCCAACTCCAGGGGCTCGGTTTTCCTGCCTGTTACTGGACCTGACGACACCATGTAATAGTTCTTTACTGTCCCACAGGAACCCTCCAAAGCTCGTGCCCCCCTTTTAGTAACATAGTGCTCCTGGGACTGCGGGTTTAAACTTGCAAGTGCAATTTAATTTAAATGACAGCTGCCACTATTAGTTTGGTGAAATAAATATACAAGTCACCTCTCACATCCTGATGTCGGACAAATCAATGCAGCATGTCAAACATGGCCAATTAAAGATTTAATCAAAACATCACTTACATGAATGATGGCGTGGCATTGTATTAGCACTGTGGCCACAGGGAGGGATGATTTGCATTTCACTAGCTGGTGATTGTCCACATTAGTGTCCGAAGCAGGACATTAGGTATCATCATTATCAACTTTGGCTTTTATTACTGCGAGTTCTATTACTCTCAGCGAGTCGAGATGGAGCGAGTTAAAACACATCTTTACAAGTAAAAATTAACTCTCTGAAGCCGTTACATCATGTGCCCTAATCTGTCACTGTGTGGGTAGCGTGCTGCCGCTGCTGCTGCTGCTGCTGCTGAGGCAGCAGGCCATTAGAAGTGGATCACTTTTTTATTGCGGCAATTCGGCTGCAAATACTCACAAATGAGCTATTTTCTACATTTTATTTTCTGTTCGGTCTCCCCTATCTTTTCGACCTGCATATGGAATGGAGTGCGTGAATGCAGCTAAAGCATTAAGAATATGATGCTTGAGGATTGGGTCTGTTTGAAGCAGGTTTGTTTGCAAGAAAAACACCCGTCTAAGAGGAAGAATATTGAAAGTACCGGACAAAATGTGAGGTCACACATGAGAAAAAAGAAAAACAATCAATATCAATAATGCCAACATTAATTAAGACAATAAACTTACAATAAGTGTGTAATTTTCGTGTTACGTTAGCACACCGTCTACATGTTAGCTTGCTAGCCTAAAAGTATTTAGTCCACTTTGTTCTGGCTGCTTTGTTGCTGCCTTTCCTTTTTACTTCTTTTTTTTTTAACAAAAATTAAAATACTATTGGCCACAGTTTGTTTTGCAAAGTAAATCATTATTCAGTTTCGGTTTGGCTTGTCACCAGAAAAAACCTCTGCCAATGATTATTTCTCACTGTTGTTAATGAAACTAATGCTGTTGTATACAGCAGAACTGGCTGGAGAAGTTGGCCTGCCATAACACTCATTTTGAGCCAGCAGATAGTAATAGTGAAAACATTTTCTTTAAAAATTCTAATAAAAATCACTGTTTTTGCTGTTTTAATTCAAATTCAGTTGAATTTTTGTAAAGTAAAAATGTTCTTAAAAGAATAAAAAGAAAAAAAAAAGGTTTGGGCAACTCTACACTGGATTATTATCACCTGTAAATTGTACATGTGTAGGATTAGCAGCAGTCCATCATTTTCCCAGAGTCCTGTCCCCTGTGAATCGTGAATTCCGGTGTTCTGGCTCCTCCGTCACACAAAATCTACAGCTGGCAAGATTGTCACATTCAATAAATGTCAATCAGACCTCGATAGAATCCCCTACTGTGTCTGTTATTGGCGGTGTATAATTCAATCTTTAAACATTTTTTCCACCAACAGCCAGAGTTAGAGTTTCTCATCGACTCTGGGGTCAAACTATGGGAAGTGCTGGAATGGCGTTGTGAGCTGAGATGTCATTACTGACTCTTTGCTGCTGTTCCCATTATAAAAGATCAAGTGAAACAGCAGCTGCTTTGCTGCCTCTGGAAAGCTGTGATAATAATTGTGTGTGGTTTGAGTGTGTGTGTCTGTGTGTGTGTGTGTGTGTGTGTGTGTGTGTGGTTGGGAGAACACTGCATGAGTCTGAGAAAGAGAAAAAAGAACCATAAAAACAGAATTTTACTACTTATGTCAGTGCTACAGTATCATTTCACCTAAATGCTTTGCTCCATAAAAGGAAAGAAATGTTTTCCAAAATAAGCAGAGGCGGTAAAAGTTGGGACAGACTGTACCATCCACTGACAGATGCATACCTATCAACCTATACCAGATCATCTCAAGGTCAAAGGGAATTTTCAGTGTAAGGCAATACACTCCGCCAAGCTGTTTAATATGGCGGTCATATCATGCTGAGTTAGCCTTTAAAGCCGACCGCCATTACTTTCTCAGAGTGAGTGATGAGAGACCACAGTCAAAAGCATATGTAATGGCAGAGTCAGCTGAAGTCAGTCTTTCCTGTTATTGCTTCGTATACTATATAATATAAATTTCGCATAAACAATTATTATCTCCACCCAGATAGATTTCCCTGCTTCTGGAAACACATGTGAGCCCTAACGGATCAAATCCCACCACGGCTTTACTCTCTGTTTCATACCTCACACGGTTCTTTAGTGATATCTAAATAAATAATAAGAAAATAATGAAATGCTTACTGGATTGCCTTTTCCCTGTAAAGAATAGCGTGAGAATGTGTTTGCATCTGTTAAATTCATCTTTGAACTACATGAAAACCAGCGGATTATCATGTGAAGTTGCAGTATAATCAGAAAAACACACATTCTCGAAATACAGAAACTGATAGCTACATTAATCATGCAATCAGCCCAAAAATGCAGAAACAATGGGTTCGTGTTAAAGGACTAGTTCAATATTTTGGGAAATTCACATATTCACAGAGAGTTATATATGATTATTAAGAATCTCTGGTCTGCATGTCAGTAGGAAGCTGGAGCTGTTAGCAGGTCAGCATAGCTTAGCATAACGTGTGTGTGAATGTGGCAAAATCAGACTTCCTGCACCTCTAGAACAGCTTTTGATTTATATGGGGGCCGCATGTGGAACTGTTTCTTGCCAAGAATAGTGAAAAGGGTTTCCAGAAAATTATTGCACAACAGCAGCTGTAAAACAACAAACTTTTTTTTTTAAAAACACTGTTTTATATGATGGAACAAAAGGAATACAGTGTTTTCAGCAGTCACTTTAGAGGGTGGTGATGGGCAGATTTTGGTATTTTTAGGCAGACCAAGGCTAGCAGTTTCCACTTGATATTAGTCATTATGCTAAGCTAAGCTAACTGGCTGCTTGGTACAAATTCTTATTAAGTGTATAGACGTGAGGGGGGAACTGTTGTCAAGCACATTTCCCAAAATGTTACATTATTCCTATAGTTTGAGTCATGTGATTGGATTAGATTGGAGGGTTTTTTTTGTTTAAATATGTTCAGGATGAGGTGTTAATGGAAAATTCAGTTATCTTGTAGAGGAGAACCAGGAGAGGCACTTAGAAGATTTAAAGTTTCATGACACTGGTTTAACCCCAAGAATAGACAACCAGGTTATGACATGCACATGTTAATCCTGCTGTTGACTTTGACTGGCAAGCGATGTGGGCTGGCAATAATGCACTGACAATGTTCTTCTGTAGTTTTACTCCCTGACATCACTGACATAGCCTTTTTTATGTGCACCAGCACGCTGGGTTTGAAATGAAATACTATAAGGTTCCAGTTCCAGCTCTTAACTTTAATTTGAGGGTGTGCCTCTCTTGAGGTCATCATCCGGTTTAAAAACATGCTTAGCTGAACTGAAGTGAGGTGACAGACTTGGCAAATCAAAAACATTCAGCTGTCTGACTCTCAAAACCTTTAGATGACTTGTCTGCATGTACAGATGAACTTTTCACCCGATAATGACGTGAAGACCTTCAAACACTATTGAAGTCAGCACTTGAATGTTGTAGTCGTTCTCACAACTGAAATCCAATGTGAAGTAGTGGAGTGAAATAATTATTATTCATCATCACACTTTAGTCATTTCATTTAGTTTTCATAAATGAAAAACATGTAGCTCAGTACACTGATATGCCATGTCCTTCTTATTTGACCAGGTCTGGTCCACATGAGTGTTTCTGCAGATGCCTCTCCTGCCCCATTTGGATGCATCTGTGGTGACCAGAAGGTATGAGAGGATCTAGCCAAGAGGGGCTCCTTCACTTAGACGTGCTAAGTCTTCCCACAGGGTACCATGGAGTAACCTGTACACTTTCGTCTCTCCAATGGGAGGAGAACATCTGTTTGGCATGCACCCAGCGCTGGAATTTCCTCATCATCAGTAAACCCAGAGGTACTGCTGGAGCCTGAAGCCGTAAACTAAGCACAGTTCCCGTGATCAACTGCAATTCCTGCTGACAAACCTCACTTTGCGATGCAGCTAGACCGTCCACTGGAAAGTTGGGCCCATGACTGAGACGTGTTTGGTTGACTGAGGTTAGGAACTATTCCCCCGCTTATTTCTGCAACTTGGAGACTTTGACATTGATAGACATTGCACCTAGTGGTATGTTCTCCACAGAGGTTTGGCGAATATCATTCATCTGTACTTCCAGATAGTTTTTTTGGACAGCCTAGGAGAACTATGCTTACACTCTGAAGTCATTCCACTTTGCGAGTTAGTATGATGAACAAGCAAGTTGTTAGAAAGCCACTGCTGATCATGTGAGGAAATAGCACATATATTTGTGAAGCTTAAAAAACATCTGTTAGCTATGCTGAACTGTAAAGGTAGCAGTAAATTAGCATGGAGGTGTAAAACACAGGAACATCACATTGATAGTGAAGGAAGCTAGCTCACCTGCTGTCGGATTACGTGTGAGCTGGGATTCTGCTCAAGTTAAGTGAGCTGAAGTTCAAAGAGCTTGAGAAGAAGAGACTGTCCAGGGCTTCTTGAAGACCTTTGGGAAGGTGTAGCCTGCAACAAACAATTTCATTGACTTTAATGGACTCTTCAGGATGGTCTCACAAGGACACAATTCCTATAAAGACTGCTGCATTGAGGATATTCTGACTGAAAGGGAAACTATTAGTACAGCTTTAAAAAATGACAAAAAAAGAAAAAAAAATAGACTTAAGAAGAAAAACTCTTTTAGCTCTGAGGGATTATTAACAGGAAAGGCCTTGTTGAGCAAAGCTTGAGCCTGGAATGGGAGTAGAAATAAGGGTTTTAAGGCACCAAATATAAACTAATCCAGGCATTCTGGCGTGTGCCTATAGCTGCCCTCACCCTGTTAATTAATCTACGCAAACCTGTTTGTTGGCGTTGTGTTTCGGGGCAGTTAACAAGGTTAAGCAACCTGTTACCTTCCTCTTCACTCATGAGCACCAGCTAGGAAGCTTTTCCTATTTATTTATTTGCCTGAGTTGCTTGGAGGACGATTAATCCTGTTAATTCTCTTGAAGTTGAAGTGTTTGGCTTGCAAATTTGGATTTTTTTTTTTTCTCCGCGTGGATCATTGCCAAGTGAAGGGACGGAAGGGGAGTTTGTGGGACGACTAGATGGAGCGGTGTTGTTAACCTTTAGATGTAATGTGTTGCAGAGTGGGGAATATTTCCGCAATTTTTTTCTGATATTTTAAAGGTCACATTGTCAGCAGAGCGGGCTTTATGTCTTTGCTTTACAGACAGCTTTCGCCATAACAGGGTGGAAGGTGGAAGTGTAAGAAAAGCTGCTGTTGACCTGCAGAGCCAGGAACCAAACAGTACACTCCTATAAAAATTTAAAAAAAACCAATCCATCCTTGAATTCTCTTGCACTGTCAGCAGGCAGCATCATCATTTGTGATGCTAAAGCGATGTCAGATACTTTGCTGCATCCCTCGCTCTACCTCACCTCCTCCTTCTGCAGCAACCAGCAGAGAAGAGGTGCAACCTTGTTGTATTCTGCAGGTAAAAAAAAACAAAACAGGAAAAAAAACAGAAAAAAAGTCTTCTGAGTGAGAGGAGATGTTTTCACTGTTTACTCAGAATGCAAAGCAGGGAATGCAAATGAATGTGTGACGAACAGAGTTGTGAAGCGGCGGTGAAAGGAAATGTAGCAGACACTAAGTTGATTCAACATTTTACATAAACTGAAATCCAGATTATTATGACAGGTCGACAGTGTTTGTGTAATTCATCTGCCAGAAGTCGGAGACTGTAGCGCTGCACCACGGCTTTGAGTAAAATTTAAAAAATAGTTCCAAACTCAATGATAATAATTTACTCTGACACCTCCTGCAATACGCTGCTGATGCACACATGTATCATGGACGCAAAACAATGTCTTTTATCTGCGTGTAATTTTTTTCAAATAAAAAAAATGGAATTACTCTGTGCTCATGAGCTAACAATGGTTTTGATGAACTATTTTTTATACTAAATAGTTCCTTTAGAACAGGAAACGTGTGGAAATGTTGCAGTAGCCCAAGACAAGCAAAGTCATATATTCGGTCAACAAATTCAGTAACGTCATTGTCAGTAAAGTCAAGAAAAGTTGCATAAAGTAGGCTAACACAATGACGTCCAACTATCAGTTTGCCATGTGATGTTATCTATTGTCCTGTTTTGTAAATAATATGACCCATCAGATCTATTTTGTGATCCCGCCTGACCCCAGCCCTCACACCCCTGTGACCCCATTTGGGTCATCCACTTGTATTTGCTGAAATACAAAAACATCATATTTGTTGCATTTGAAACCAGTCTCCGCCATTTACATATGGGTAAAATTGAAAATTCAGAGAAGGTCTTTTCCAAACTGAAATCATAAATATACCGAGTATAGAAATGATCTCTGCACAATCCCCCACTGATAAATAAACATGGGCACTATATTGTTAATATGCATATCTATCGATTTTCTTCTGTGTGGAGATCATGACTTCATGTGCTAGGAACACAGAGCTAAAATATAGGATTTCTCTCTCTCTCGCTCGCTCTCTCTCTCTTTCTCTCTGTTTCAGTCTGGCACCGTGGGGCCAGATCTGGCTTTATGTGCTGGACTTTGAGCAGAACCCTGCACTGATGAAGGGCCTCACACAGAGTGATGCAGAAATAAATAGGCGAGACCAATGTAGGACTGTCTGCCGATTGATTTTCAGAGGCGATCCTTGTGTCATCCTTGGCTCTGATATCCTATCTGTCTCCACATCGGCCCCCAGATACCCATCTGAGATGAAAAAGCCAGACACAGTGCCATGTAATAGTGCTTTGAACCCGGGGCACTGGGGCTTTTCAATCATACCCCAGATGGAATGAATGCCCTTGCACATAGCGAAGACGCGTCAGCATTATTTATCCTCTCACCAATGTTTCATGCCTTTGGAATTGAAAAATAAATGGACACGTTTTTGTAGTATTTCTTTAATATGAAATCACATCACCGCCGTGTGTCAAGACGGGTGCTTTTGAAGTAGCAAGGTGATTTTTTTTTTTTTCTTTTTTTTGAATAAATCCTCAGAAGTTCACCTTCGTGGCTGTCTTTGTAGTTTCACAGGAGACTTTCAGTCATTGTTGAGCGTTATTATCACATTCAGCTCGGCTCTGAAAACAGATCATTCACCGCGGCGCTATTTGCGACAACTGCGAATGGGCCTGTGTTCCCTAAATGTCACTAAAGAGCGAGTTCTCTGTGTGGGCAAACGTTATTTCTTCCCGCTCCGAATGCACCCAAGACACAATGTAACCGCTTATGTTCAATTGGATAACAGCTTAAATCAAAGTTTGAGTGAGAGCCAACAAATTAAATGAACTTACATTAAGTGGGCATTCATAGCCAAGAAAATTACTTCTGGGTTATTCAGCAGAGGCCACTATAGAAGTATTGAATCATGGAAAGAGCAAATCATTAAAGCCCTTCCTTTCAGTGAATCTGTGTACGAGTCTCTTTATTGGCCTAGATTGCAGTGCAGTCAGGGCGTGACGGTTAAGCCTTGCCTCACTCCCCACTGCAACTTTGAAGTTGGGTCAGGAATACTTGCCCCCGTGTTTGGCTGGAAAGCAGCAAAATGTTGCTTCGCCTCCCAGTGTCTTAACTTTCAGAGACATTTGGAATCGGAGAGCGGCGTGCCCCCTGCCACCAGTCTAATGCGGGGCCATGTGGACTGATTTTGTGGGAAATCTTTGAAATGGTAATAAGGTTGAGGGAAGCATCATCTTTCTCTCCGAGAGAGCGCAGGAAGGAGGAGGGAGGGAGGAAGAGGGGGTTTCGGAAGCGGCGCTCTAGGTCACTGAGATGTAATGATGGGCTGGGATGAGCTGGGGTTTGCCGGAGGATTACCGTCTGTCTTGGTAGCTAGCGCAGCCTCTCCAAGGCCAACATTTCAATCCCCACAGAGCACATTTGTTCACACTGTCAATATGAAAATAATGTAGGAGGGCAGCGCATGTGCTTAAAAAATAATCACTTTGTGTGATGGGCTGTATGTGTGTGTGTGTGTGTGTGTGTGTGTGTGCTGCAAAATCCACTGGCCAAGAGAAGAGCAAACAATGCACTATTCTCATGTGTGGGGGTAGTTAAGCTGTTGTACCAACTGTGACCCCATTCATATTATCGGAAGTGGTTGTGATATCAACATTTGGTTATTTAATCGGAGTCGCCGTTCCTCTCTTTCTCTCCCCCAGAAACAGAAAAGCAGAACAAATTGAAATCAAAATAATGAAATTACTGGAATTCATGCGGGTAATTAACAGGCCTGTTTAATTCAATTAAAAAGATGTATTTACCCATGTGGTCGTTCCAGTTTTAATTGCTCATCTTTTGACATGTCTGGGTCATCAGTACCGAGCAATTACAATCAGAATTCAATTTAGACCTCTGACAGCATTTTAAACATTTAAAAGATCATTTTGGTCTGTTACCGCTCCAGAGATTTTCATAGCGACGGCCGTCATTTTTGGCCACTTCTAACTGGCAAAATCATTACTGGCATAATATTTGGTGTGATCTGTGAAAATATTACAAACAAGCGGACAATTGATAGAACAGAAGTTTGGAAAAAGACTGCTGCAATATTATTACAGCTGATATTAATAACGGCTAAACCTTTGAAAGAGCCAAGTTCCCTCCATCCATCTATTTTTCTGTAACCACTTTATCCCTTTTGAGGTTGCGGGGATGCTGGAGCCTATCCCAACAGTCATTGGGCAAAAAGAGGGGTACACCCAGTAAAGGTTGCCAGCCTGTCACTGGGCCAGCACATATAGACAGACAAGCTCACATTCTCGCAATCACGCCTACGGTCAATTAGGGAGACCCAGTTCACCTATCATGCATGTTTTTGGGTGGTGGGAGGAAGCTGGAGTACCAAGGGGGAAACCAAACAGACACAGAGAGAGGTCCCAGTTGTTATTCGAACCTGGAACCTTCTTGCTGTCAGGCGAATTGCTAACCACCAAGCCACTGTGCCACCCCACGACCCACGTTGACTGAAATGATCTCCAAAAAAACGTTCAACCTTGCTGTAGATCGTTTCCACCGCCGACAGTTTTTAATAGTGGGAGAAAGTTGCCTTCAGGGTTTTGTGGCAGAAAGCTTTCAACAGAGAGCTGTTGCTCTCAAACACACACACACACACACCTTGAACCGGGTTGTGGGGATGGCAGGTTGCAGTGACAGATGGGTTGAAAAGGCTTGTAGTGTGTGTAGATTGTTTTTCATAGATGATCTGACATCTTGGTTGATGTCAGACAAAACATCCTAGCGTGACGACTGTTTGTAATAAAGTTAGGGTATGCAAATGATGTGAGTTTTCCATGAGGAACAACAAAAACTGGAAGATGCGGGGAACCTGCCTTGAAAAACTGGAGAAACAAGGGCAAATAAGTAAAAAGTGTTGTCAGGTATGACACTGGTTAGCACTGTCAGAGCACTGTCGCCTGGGTTCTGGCTCTGGCTCTGGCCTTCCTGTGGTATCTCCCCATGTCTGCATGGGTTTCCTCCTTGCGAAGACTAAAGACATGCAGGCCAAGTTAAAGAGCAACTCTAAATCACTTGTCTTGTCCTCTTCCAGGCTAACTCATGGACCACTTCGCTGTTTTTTACCACCTCTATGTCAAACACTCCTCTCTTTATTTCTGTCAAGGTTCAGCACTGCTCCAATCATACTTCATTGGCAGCTGTCTTTGTGGACGATCACACCAAGAGTAAGAATACGCCGGTGCTGTCTTTGCCTAAGACAAGTTGTGGTCAATAAAATGTATTTTTTCAGCGTTTCCAGCACCACAAATTAAATTCTGATATTTCAAAGCCTGGGCGAATATAATCTATCTGTCTGAATGGGAAAGTCGTGTTGGTGAACTGACCCTTCGTGGACTGAGCTGAAACCTGACAACAACAACTCTGCCCTACAGCAACAGGCTCCCTATTTATTACTGCGTGTGGACAATCTCCGAGGTAGCTGAACCTTTGACCACCCCATGGCCTCAGTGGGATGACAAAGACATGATGAAGAGGTTGTCAGTTGTCTTAGAGCAACGGCAATCTTCTTCACCTTTTCCCCTACGCTCTCCTTAAAAATCTGGAAGCCATCACTGCTCCTTCGTATCTCCCTCTGGCTTGATATGAAGTGAGCTCACATTATAAATATCTCCATTCTGTTTGATTGCCCTCCAAATAAGTCACACTGTTCAAACAAGCACCGAGCGCTGCTCCACTGCCTCCCATTGTCTGGCTTTGAGCTATTGACGCTGCAGTTGGCGATTTATTATAGGCACCTTTCCCAAGTGACCGATAAGCATTGTGATGGATGCATGATTTGACTGTGCCAAAATGGCTTTATCTCTCCCCTCCAAGCTGCTATCGCAAGCCAGCTGATGAGCTGTGCTTATTCTCTCTCGTCTGACTTCCTTTCTCTCCCTCTCCCTTCTCCTCATCCCTCAGACGGCAACCACTGTGCGCCTTATCCTCCAAAGAGCCCATTTCACCAGGAACAAACGTATTCTATTATTTAGTGATTTAGTTATCTATGCACTTTGTGGCTTCTCCCACTCTTTCCGCCTTATTTGCTCGTGTTTATGTGTTTTTGTCAGTGCCTGCATCCGCGCATGTATGTGTGGATGACTCTACAAGCATATGCATTTGTGCATGTGTCCGTGCAGCACTCGCAGCGACGGAGCGGGGCCGAAAAAACCGATTGCATTTTCGGCCCGACGCTGTTTCACATTGTTATTCTACGCTCTGGATGCAATATCCTGCCATTTAGAAACCCAACTATCAATCATCTCAATTGTTGCTGGCAAACTTCAAAGCGCTTTCGACTTGCTGCTCATTTTCTTTCTATTAGTAACACTCAAGTGGATAGAAATACAAAGGAGCACAAATTACAGAACGACGTGTGAGTTTCTACGTGTGTGTGTGTGTGGGCGCGGGCGCGTCGGCGGCAGAGTGTGTACATGTTTTTCGGAGTGTGGTCTTAGAGCTGGAAATTAGCAGCAGAGTGACAGAAAATGTCTTCACTTCAAACTAAAAGGTAGAGCGCGGCATCGTTCCCACTCCGCTTGATGTTTAATTAATTTTTTGTACTTTTCATTTTATTTTTTTAATAGGTAGGTGTCAGTTTGATGTGAAACACATCCTGCGCGCGTGTGTGTGTAATGTGTTTTATATTAATAAGTTATTATTTCTCTGTACATATGCCCTCGCACGAAGGCACACCTGTGTCCCTGGATGGAGACAGTGACAGGATGACTTCCACTCTTAACTTCAGTGTTTTGATTGGCTGGTTTCTGAAACTCCTTCAAACACGTCAATGTTTACTTCTTGTCACACTTTGCATCGTGCGCTCCCTCTCAGAGTCCTAAGTAAGTCAAATCTTGCTACACAGACCTGATACACATACATTTAGATTCAGGGTGACTTGCACTTTCTGAGGATTAGAGGACGTCATATTTATCTATTTATTTTTAGTTTTCTCAGTATCCCCGTGGTTGCTGTCTGGACATTCATAGGTACAAATAGGATCTGCTAATTGCTAAATTCAGCATCCTTTTAATGGTGCCAATTTGCCAACCTGTAAACAGGAATTTGGTCAAAAGACAACAACAGAGACACCGCCAGTTCACAGACTCCATGGCAAAATTATATTCCTCCTCAAATTCCTTTCCTGTTTACTGTTTACTGGGATTTACAGGGAAGCCCGCGGCGTCAGACTGTGCGTCAAACCCCTGCACAGGAGCAAACGTCGAGCGAGCACCACTGACGCTTCGTCCTCAGTGGAACACAAACGTCTGCAGAAATGTCATTTTTCATTTTAGACCAAAATTGACTGACTGACCATCAGACTGCTATCGCCATCCATCCGGTCCAGTGCACGGATAATGAGCCACAGTAAGTGTTGTCTAATGCGCAGCTGGTGGTGACGGGTGCAGAAGAAAGGAAATCATGCAATGCAAACTGCGGTGTTGCATTCTGTGTACACAACATATTTTCAGTAAAGTAAATCTTAGAAAAAACAACAACAATTTGTTCTGTTTTTTTTTCGGTTCCTCTTCTTTCAGGTTCATCTTGCAGCACAACGAGGAGTGGAAATATATCATACACTGAATAAAAGTACCCAGGAAACCAGTGATACTGTTTTCAAAGTAGAGCTCTTCTGCTGTCAAACATATTCAAACCGCTTTATTGATATAAAGTAGGAGCAGACAAAAGACTGTTATCTTGGGATCAGGAGCAAAAAAGAACATGATCATGAGGTCTGTACTTTTGATTGAGCTTTTCAACAAGACATGCAAATATTAGTAATTTCAAACAGAGGCTCTGGTTTGGGGCCTCTTCACTCTTTGGGGCCTGTTCCCAGTAGGTCCATGCAGTAATCCATTCGTCTCTGTGTATATACAGTGTGTGTGTGTGTGTGTCTGTGTGTGTGTGTGGATGTGGATGTATGACACGCGCACAATGCGTCGAGCTTTGTGTTTATTTGTATTTGGCAGAGATGCCTCCCAGCATGGTGGCACAAACAGTCCAGATCCGCAGCATCGCTCACCTCGTCTTCTGTCCTCTCCTTCCTCTCCGCGGTATTAAGTATCACTCACTGCTACTCCAACACTGTCAAACTCAATTTCAAAGTTTTTCATCTGCCAAATCCAGCTGCATTTTCCGGCTCAGATTCATGATCACGCTGCGGTCGGGAAACAGAGCCAGGAAGAAGTCAGTGTGATTGGCGAATCTCAACGAGCCAGTGTAGCATTTCAAAGTCTGCTATCATTCCCGAAAACGCCGGCCCCGGCCCATTTTTGGCTGCCGCTGCGCATAGAGAAGTCAATAAATTTCTTAATTAAAGGAATGCATCTCAAATACACAGACCCAGCTCTTAGTTACCGACGTATTTACTGAGATTAAAGTTGTGGATTTGAATTTGTTTTCATACGTTCTAATTTCCTGTCATCATGTAAGTAACAAAGGGAAGTCGGGCTCAACAAAGTGTTCTCCTAACACACTGGGAGTGAGATCATGTCAGTGCTCTAACTGGTCTTCCATTTTGCCACTGGTGGAAAATGTGATATATTAGCCAAGGCCGCTAATCAAAGCAAGCTGAGCGAAGAATATGTGTGTAATTTATGACATGTTAAATTTGGCTGGAGCACTTCCCCTCGCTGCGTTTCTCTGCACCTCCACCCTGAAATAAATTTCATTTAAGCAGAACAACACAGCTTGGGCCACAGATTTCTAACCATGGGAAACAGTGTTATTGTAATGATAAGAATGCTTAAGGCAAGTTAGTCCATATATTATCCCCGTTTTTTTCCACTGGGTGTTTGTTTACCTTGGAGATGAATGCAGCGAGTCTCCCTCTGGCCCCGGGCTGCGCTCTCCTTACTTGGGGTTGTGGAGGAGATGAGCTCTCTCCATACAGAAGAAAAGAGCACATCCACCTTTATTAAATCTGTTGTATTGTGGGTGCCCACTCTTCCGTCGCGGAGCTTCTCTCCCTTACTCAGTGATCCTTTGGCTTGTGTGCTCATACTTTTGAATCTTTCTGTGCCAATGATAATTATAGTACTGTGTGCTCAAATGGATGCGCATGCCTCATTGAAACCGTTGAAATCAATATTTTAAATATGCTGTTTTTCCAACTGATGAAACATCTCATTACAGTATAAAGCACAGCAATTACACTGCAGTAAATGGCACTTAAACAATGAGTCTTACATTTAACTTTGCTGAACTAAATGAGAAGAATGCCAGTGAAACGCATAGCCGCATTCGCTTTCATTAATCTGCCAATTTGCGATGTTTCCACATATCTCGCTGTCAGCGGCTTCAGACTATTTTTGGTAAAAAGTGGTTACAGTTAAAACCGCGGTGTTCTGTGCGCTTTCTGGAGTCTCAGAATACATACATCTGTGTCTTTGTGCACATGCACAGGGACCCACTTGTAAAAACACTGCTCCACAGCGCCACTCGTGGTCAAAAACTCAACAGGGCACCTTTAAATAAAAGTGGGAGCACAACAGTGCAGGAACTTTAAAATCTTACTTCAGTAAAAGTTTGAGTGTGACTACGACAGTGATATTAGTCACTGGTTATTTTTATATAAGGAAATATATTATTAAATTAATACTACAGATGCAGGAACACGTAAGAAGTATTTGAGATTTAGTAGTTTCTAGAGGTGACGCTACTTTTAATAATTTAATACTCTAAAATGTTTGAAAAAGTGAGTATATGTTTCATATGTAAAATCATCTGCAAAGTAATTTGAACCTGTCACACATTGTAATGGCAAAAGTAATGCAATACTTCTCCCTGAAATATAAAGTGGCAGATATATAGAGTATCAGAAAATGAAAATACCCAAACATACCTGTACTAAGCTACCACTGACTGATACTAACTTAGAGATAATTCAGATGTTAAGAGCTGGTGCCTGAGCAGAGACTGGTTGAGGTTCACAAAGCTTTTGTGTCTCCCTGGGTGCCAAAATAGAAACCCGTGCTTAGTGCGACTACAGTGGCCACAGTGCAGAACCAGCAATTACACGGAGGGACAAGAAGACTGATGTTTTGCTCGATGGCACTTTGTCAGGAATAGTTATATGTTTTCAAGTGGGATAAACCTGCAGCCAACGAGGTGAGAACTATTTTGTATGTCACGTGTAGTAAACGGCCTCACACGGATATAAATAGCATAAACTCAAATAAGAAAGCCTACATCTCTTAGACCCACATCGGACAGGGTAGGTGTGTGCGTGTGCGTGTGTCTGTTGGACTTCATTTTAAGCGTATCCACTGTTAAGTGTGTCGGCACGCATACAGTATTCATGTGCGTCTGCTAACGTGCGGGTGTGATTGCTGCTCGGCCTCTGTGAGATAAACAGGACATGCTCCAAGGAGTGGGCCGATGGCCAGTGGACACAGCTGAGGAGGCAGCTGTGAGGAGGAGGAGAGGTGGAAGGAGAGGGGAGGGGAGGAAGAAGAGAGGGGAGGGTGGGATGGGAGGAGAGCAACACACTGTGGAGGGCAAAGTGCCCTGACAGCCACAGGAGTCGCAGAGTGGGACCTCTCTAGGCTTGACAGATGGACAGACAGGGCTACGCCCCGCTGGCAGGCGAGCGCACACACATATCAGCGTGAACACGCAAACACACACGCACACAAGCATCTATACGAGCAGAGCGAAATGCCCACGTACTGATGCACAAAAACACGCCAAGAATCCAACATGGCCGACAAACACAGACGTACGCAGAGAAACAAGCTCGGGACAAAGACAAATCCTCACTGTTTGAGAAAGTGAACACGAAGATAGACCTTTCTCTTTTGTTTTACTTCAGTGCTGAGTTGTGCCAAAGAAAGAGCGAGGGCTGTCTGAGGCCATTTGTCAGGGGGAATAAAGGTGAATCAAGTCCAAAAGATTTTATTTCTTCGATTCAGGACAGTGCCCAAAACCGCAGGGAGCTGCCGGGCATTGACTTGTGTGTAGATCAGCTAGCCTTTGCTTTTCCACCCACGTGGGACACAGAGGACAGTATTGGCCAAGATGTGAGACGTGTAATGAAGCTTGTGGAGGCAGGAAAGGGATGGGGGGAGAATTCAATCAGAGTTGACCATCTGCCAGATCACTTGTAACGCCAAAGGTGTTATTCCCTAGTGCAATATCTCTAGACTGGAAGAGTGTGGCATGAGTGGCAAAAACTCTGACTACGGATTTTTATTTTGCTGGGTTTGCAACTCAAGAATTAAGTATTTATTGTATTTCTAATGCACTTTATCAGTGCTCTTACCTAGAAGTCAATTCCAGGTGTATTTATATAGATACATTCTTGTTTCTGGACTCTCCTTAGGATATCATTGTATCCACAACTATGACTTAAAAGATGCATTACATATCTGTACAGCAAGACTGCAAGACGGTGGCTGGCTGTCCAAGCAGCCCTGTCAGATAAGGCTCACTAGACATCGTTTAGCACATAAGCATATGTGTTGTTGGTATGTGAGTGTGCAACGTGTGACACTTTAATGAATGATTACATACCCACATTTAGATCTTATTATAACTATAGCAGAAGACAGAATATGTTCTCACCGGCTTACACCTACCAATTTAGTGTGTAAGGATGAAAACGTAGTAGGGTGCTAGCATGCTATATAGCGGTCATATGAACAGCTAAATAGGTAGCTTAACTACACTCGACATATAGTTAATTTGTTTATATATGAGTTACTTCATCGGGTGTACCTTGGGGCGAGCATGCTACTGTTCGTATGTCAACTTTCGTTTCAAAGTACAACCAATATTCATAAGGGTGTAGCTGGCAGTTTTGAAGAAACCATAAAGATGAAAAGTATTGGTGAAAGTAAAATTTCTAACATTTTGGTTGTCGCAAAATCGGGATCACAATTTTGGGCAAAATATATAAAACAATATTCAGCGGATGCATTATATTTCAGTTTGGCCCAACCAACATAAGCATCTCTGAAGCTGCTCTAATGACAAAAATAGTCCTCGGAGTGCATTCATACGACTATACTTGCCCCAGACCACAATTCACAGTTTGAGTCCAAACCACAATTGTCAGTCAGGCATCAATTAGACCATGCGTAGTACTCTTACAAAAGTGTGTATTTCTGTGGGTTACAAACAGTTACAAAGGTTAATTGTTCTGGTACTTAAAGATCGACGTGCCTGCAGCTGTCACCGTTCATTCAGCTTGGTGGTAAATGTATGACCTGTCAGGTATGTACTGACACTGGCAACACTGGCAAGTGTAGACAGTTGCTTGAAATACCACAATACACCTCAAAATACTCCACTGCCAAGCTCAAAGAGGGCATAAAATCCGAGAAGCCGGGGAGGGAGAAATGCCAACTACCTACTTTACAAAGACTGTGTCTTGCTGCCCCTGATGTCTCTTTAAAATATAGCCTAATTGATGCAGAAAGAGTGTAAAGAGCCGGGAAGTCACCGCTCATAGCAAAGCTGTACTGCAATGCTAGCATGGCGTATTCTCTCCCTCTGCTGCAGAGAAGAGGGAGAGGAAGAGAGAGGCTGTGAGGCTGAAAGAGTGGAAGATGAAAAAAGAGGTAGAGTGGGAGGAGAAGTAGAAAAAGGAGGAGCAGGGTGATACCGTTTAAATTGATTCCACAACCTGCGGGCCTGCATCCTGTCACGCTTTCTTGCAGCTCCAGTCCTCTGCCATTCCCATCCAGGGAGCACATCTGAGGAGGCCCACAGCTTTTTTCGTCCCATTTTCTCTCTTAGGGTAGGTATTTTCATCCCAGGGTATTTCACAGCTCTTCCATGGCCATCCCCGTCTCATTCTCTTATCTTCCACACTGTCACAACCATTCAGCTACTGTAGGCTTCAGCAGGCAGCCTGGGCTTACTGTTTTTTGTTGGGGTTTTTTTGCAGAAAAACCAGGAATCTTCGCTTTTCTCCCGTCATCTTTTCCTTTTATGCTTCCATCTCTTGCCCTTTCCCCCCTGCCACCTCGGCATGCATCCCCTTCACATCTCCCATTCCCAATTCGACTTTTTCTCTCTCCCACTCTCTGTTAATGACTTCTCTTCCCCATCTCACATCTCGTCCTCTCTTCAGCCTCTTTTTTTCTATTCCTCACTATCTTTGTTCTTCTTTCTTGCCATATGTTCTCTTTCTCCCTCTGCCTCTGACTTGAGTGCCATTTGATGAGACCTGGATTGAGAGCAGTGGAGTATCGGTGCCGTGCAGCAGTGTACCCAGGAGAGGATTTCAGGGAGAGAGACAGGCCCTCTTCACATTAAATATCATCTGACACCTAATCTGCTGCACCTTCTGCCGCTGTGATGAGAGGAGGGGGACGGAACTGCTCCCCATGCTCCAAGAAACAGCCCCCATCTTTCCACCACTGGTTCACGTTGGTGGAGGAAGAAGAGCCATGTAATTAATACATCAAGACAAAGGCTGTCCAGAGCCTGCCTGTCTTTGAGAGCAAGAAGGAAGAGGAAGAAATGGGGGCAGACTTTTAAACAGCACCCACATTCACCAAAGAAATGAAATCAACGAATTATGTCAGAAACAACAATTGAGAGCCTCGCTTCTCCCCTAGGTCTTTTCGGACAGCCCGCTATCTATCGCTAAGTTGTCACAATTCTGCATCGTATCAATATATCACATGGTTGATTTGGCAGCCAGATCATAGGTTTGCTGTTGGCATGCAGGGCAGTGGCCAAGAAAACAGCCTTTTTATGATTCAACAAAGGCTGTGGGCCTGCGCTGATGCAGTTGCAAATTGAAAAATGAATGAGAACTGACAAGTCTCCCAGGGAAATCAATCCGATAGAATGGGTTTCCAATATGGAAATGCTGGAGAGATGATCACCTGGAAATAGTTGCAGCACATTTCTGATTTTTCATTTTTGGGGATAATGAATTGGTTTGTCCTGTGGGGTTAACAACCTGCATCATTTGGGAAGAGAAATTCAACTAAAAGCAGATTGAAATCCCAATTGCATTGAGGTTTATTAATTTAATTGTTAAAGGCCCTGAAAACCTATTTTCTCAATCAGGTCTTTATTATCACAGATGAAAGATTTGAACAGTTTCGTTTATTTCGCACGAGAGATTTCTTTGTTTTTTTTTTTTTGTTTTGACTGCGTTCTTCTCACCGAAGAACGCAGTGGACGAAGTGGACAGGGCTCAGCCGGAAAACTGTGATGTCATGTATATCCGTGCACGCTGCCAGGCGTGTTGTTAATCAAGTCTAATCAAACCACACCCACATAGTCCTCATGAAACACATTAGCTGAGTCCGTGATGCACAACAACTGCATACTATAAAATAACTATGCTTTCCAAACTAAACTTCTGCTTATTAAGTCATAAATATTTAATTTTGGAGACAAATACTAAAGCCTTGAAAGTACATTTTCAAACATTTGATTGGAGTTTTGTTATATACAGCCCAATGGTCTATACTGTTTATGGCTGACATTTAATTTACTATAGAAATTAAAAGTATGTACAGTCATTATTTACTTCTTTTCTAGTTGTGTGAAATGTTAGTGGCGGAGTCTGCCGTCACCGCACTGCCTTAGATGCACTATTGGGACTGAGTGGAAGGAAGGTTTGCACACTGAGTCCATGAGAGCAGCCACTTCTGGACTTGCTGGATGAAATGGGATGGAGCAAACCTGGAAGACGATAGCTGGCTTTTGTCTTCCTTATTTTCCATATGTCATAATGTGTCAATGAAGAAAAGTAGAAAAACTGACACATGGTTTTGAAGGAGAAATGTGGTTATGTTGATACAAGCATAGATGCACTACATACCTACACTTGAGTTATTGCCCCAACGCACTTCCTTCCCCCAGTGAGCGATTAACAATGGCAAGTTCATGTACGATATTCCGGGACCTGTATTACATCAAAGAAGTTCTTGGCGTTGCCACTAACAACCACCAGGAGTTCCCAAATGAACCAGTACTGGAAGTTTTAGATCATAACCATAAAGACATGGCAGAATGAGTAAATCTCTCAAGGGTCCAAACAACCAAGAATTTCAACTGGCAGGTTTTTTTTTTAATATAATGGAAATTTTACTTTGAAGAGTAAGAGTTTGATTCCATACCAACTGTCCTGAATTGGAGACAGATCCTATATTAGACCAGCAGTCACCCATGGGTGCCATCACAGTAGCCACAAAATCATTCTCACGTAATTTCCAATGAAGTGTGGTCATTTGATGCCTTCAGAAACCAGAGTTCTGCTTGTCCTGTTTCTAGTTTTTCGGGAAGGAAGCTTGGTCTTGTTTTTTAAAATTGGCTCAACTTCCTGAGATCATAGAACAAACACATGTGAACATCGTTTTAATATAGATTTTTGCTTTAAGAAAAAAAAAATGTTGAAAAAAAGTCCCCCGCAGTCAAAGCCAGGAAATGGTCTTGATTATGAAGACATCCATTGTACTTAATACTGGCTGTGTCTGGGCTTCTTCTTTGCTGGGAGGGTTTGATGTGTCTCGACAGGCGAGCTGTAAGCCTCGACCAGCACTCAGTGAGGTTGCCAACCAGCCATCTATACAGTCAGCCAGGTCTCCCAAAACCCCCAGGGAGGCTCCACGACCTGAAAGGCATCACTGTCTGGGAGTTCATAACAATGCAACCCAACCTCTATCTCAGCCATTTGTTTCTGCCACTTTGGCACTGAGAGAATTGCTTTCAATCTCTTGGAGGGAGTCTGGCATTCCTTCACCCCATCCATCACAAGTCCTCTCTCCAGCGGATGGACCTCTTCCACGGCTGTTCCCCAACCTGCTTGTTCACTTGTCTGCTGCTTTCATCAGCTGGATGCTGCCTTCATGCACTTCTGTCGTCCCCTCCTTGCCTGTTGGAGTTACCCGCTGCCCAAGCATACATCACCCTGGACAGTGGTGGACAATTTTTGTTTTCCTTTGCGCTGGCACATCAGGAATTGACTGCGATGGCCAGTGGCCAGTAAACGCTCGCATCGCGTTCGACCTCCTGAGGGTGTGAGATTTGTGACCAAACTCGATGAACTCTTTGGACTTTGAAGGATGCTTAGTTTTGAGTAAACAGTTTTATTCAGTTCAAACAGCTGCAAGCAATTTTTTTTACATTTTTTTAAGCTTTTTAAACAAATGCAAAGCATGAGAATAATGAAAAATGGATGCTCCTCCAAATCACTAGCTTTCATATTTTAGCTTCAATTTATCAGGGACATATTCCAGGCATGCTAAGATGTAAATAACAGCAATTTCAAATGTTGTGTATGACAAATGACACCGCATAACATCCCAAATGGCACATGAATTCATCTGAAAGGAAATATCGCACTGCTTGGTTTCTTAATGATGAAGCAAGCTGTTTGTATAGGTGTCACACACGTACAGTATGACGGTTGTGTGGGAAATTGAAATGAGCTCTATTTTGGAGGTAATGATGTGCTGCAGCGATGGCTTCACATGGGCTCTACGTTAAGTAGGAAGACAACGCTTTTATTGGAAATCCCTGGAGTGACAGTAATCCCCGACAACAATATTCGCCTCCGCTGCCACCCCTCACCTCCGACCTCCCTGTGGAGCCGGAAAAGCAAAGAGATAACTTCCACTATAGGAGATAGAAAATAACTCGAAAAAGGCCACTCTTTCAATCTCTCTTCACACTCACGCAGCTAAAGGTTAAACTCCTGCCTACAGTCACTCATTATAGAGTTCTGTGTGTGTGAATGTGGGTGTGTGACTCTGTGTGTGTGAGTGTGTGTGTGTGTGTGTGTGTGTGTGATGGTGGTGGTGGGGCGGGGGTTCTTGGCCAGTGTCGAAAGCGGTTAAATCATCGCCCATACGGAACTGTAGGACCAAAGTGGCACTTATAGCACATAAACGTCAGTCGGAATGAGTTGGTCTGGGGTAGGCAGCGTAATATGCATACATATATGTGTGTGCGTGTGTGTGTGTGTGTGTGTGTGTGTGTGCACATTCAGGAGTGCAAAGTGTAAAAAATGATGATTCAGTCAAGCATCTGCTCACATCGGCTTCAGTTATCAAACCATGAAAACGTCCAAAGAAGAATTTTTCATGTCCTTCTCACATTCCCTACAATAACAAAACGCATGTCTTTCAAACCACTGAAATGACAGAAATTATGATCATTCATCGCAGCTCCAATGAAAATATGCTTTTTTTTTTCTTTTTTTTTAATGCTACACCACTCCCCCCCGAACGACAGGCCTCATCCTGCAGCAGATTAGAGCTTTTCAGCAAGGCATTGGATCAGCAAGGGCAGTCGCTCACGCTGCACAAGCAGGTGATGATTAAAGGCTGACCTTACGCTTAATTAGTGGCAACGGGGAGATTTCACCGCTTGGCTATGAATCATGGGAGGAAAAAGCAGCCTCCAGGGAAATGTTACCTAAGTGATTAGGTGAGGGGTGTAAATCAATAGTGCTGTTGACCTGCGAATGGAGTGGCAGAGGGAAGTGAGGTGCGAAATGAAGATGGAAAAAAAGAATGAAAGGACATGATTAACACGACTGACCCGCTCCTGTCTCACGCACATAAACAGCAAAGGTACTCTTACTCAGGGTGAGTTAAGGAACTGGCGGCATTAATTTTCTTTATTTTTTTAAGTTAATATGAAAAGAGCTGCGATTCATAAATATTCTTTTATGAGCATGTGCGGTGCCAAGTAATTTCATATAGTAGAAATTCAAAGTAAATTGGATTTTAAAGCTGTTTTGTTATGTAAAAGAACAACAGAACACAACAACAACCAGCAACAAGACTGCATGTTTGTATTGCTAATAGCATTTACCCACTGTTGGAAAGGATCGTCTTTGGTTATGCAGATTTATAAGTAAAAGTATTCCTCACTGCTGCAGAGTGAGAGAGAGGAAAGTTGTAGTCATCTCTGGCACTCTGGCAGAGATAAAACAATTAATCTTACATTGAGCACTCCACCCGAAAAGCTAAAGGGGCTAAATGGCTCATTGAAATCTGGAGCTTTAATCGTTTCTGTGAGGCAGTTTGTGCCAAATCAGTTGTTGATGCTTCATTCCCCTTCTCCACTCTAAATGGGCGAAGCTCCTCTTAATATGTAGCCAAGGTTAGGAGACGCATTAGTTATTGAAGAGTGGAAATCAATAGCCAAAGCAGTCCTTGACAACGCACAGCCTGAGAATGGCTAACTACAACTTATCTGGCTGCCGGTGTGGGTGTAGGTGTGTGTGGGTGTGTGTGCGTCTATGCTACTGTGTGAGACCGAGCAGCATGTTGAAATCAGTAATCGTTACAGTATGTCTGGTACTGGTGCCGGAGAAAGAAGGATTACTGGGAGGACAGTGTTCTTTAAACAAACAACAATCTGAAACCATTTGAGTGAAACACAGATATCAGTCTAAAAACTGGTTCGATTGCAGCTAAATTGCTCCGGCTGATGTGTTTCCAAACAATATCCACTCCCGGGAAGTACAGGATGACTAAGGTTTTTATAGTTGTGCTCACGTTAAGCTTTAGAAAAGGTCATTGTAAGTATAGAATGGTTCACCTGTGGTTACGTCAATCACTGTGACCTGCCTCGATTCAGCGTCGACATGGTTCATACTTAACCTTTCCCTTGAACTTAAAGCAGCACCTATCATTATTTTTTACTAAAAAAATAATATCTGCAGTGTGAGAGGGGACATTTATGGAGCTTTTTGTATCTTTTGGCTCATTGTTTTGGTTGTACGGTCAACAACTTACTTCAACTTTCATTGCAGTCATCAACCATGTTCCACAGCAGCAGGCACATGTTTTTAAGCGAAAAAGCTCTAATAAACCCACTGTATGGTTCCCTCTTAATGCAAAATGGTCGATAAAGGTAGCAACTAGCTAGTGAACACACAAGTATGTGGCCACTTGAAAGCCTCTGAGGTTGTTTGCGACCAAACAGTGGCGTGAATTGAGGTTTATGTTTACGTGGCGGCAAGGAACATTCAAGTCCTAACTCTGTTCTGTGCCTGCTGGATGTGTCATTGGTCAACTGCTTGTTAAGTTCCTCACATGAATCTTTTGCTTTGATTTTCAGATTTGTTCACAACACAGCACAAATTTTTAATAATTTAAGTAGTTCTACCCTCTGCCCTCATGTATTTTACATTTGGCTAACCTGAGGGTTTGTTTTCAACCTGTTTTTTTTTTTTTTCTTGAACTTCCGATGGATATGTAGATTTCAGCTATTAATTTCCTGAATATCATGTTCTGTTTGCTGATGGGAATAATGGCCACAACTATGCTAATCAGAGAAGCTTGTAAATGACCGGGCCAAAGCATTAACAAGTGTTTTAGTGGGCTTATTCTTAAAGTCAAAGCTTGTTAGATTGTTAAACCAAATGATCGGGTTGTTCCGTATAAAAGGAGTGTATTACAAAAACAAAATAAATTACCTTAAATGCTTTTAAAATAAAACTCAGGTTTGAAAGCTCTTTCATGCTCATCTCTTGTACTAAATGCCACATTTGCAGGTCAATTTAAATCCAAATCAATTCACTGAATCTGCTTGCAATTAAACACTAGTTCCTAATGCCCCATGAAAATATGGCCCGGGCCCTGGCTGTGTGATTCCGTCAATTCAGGTGGAGATGAGTCCCACATGGCTCATTTCACTCTTACACACACGCGCGCACACACCCCTACGTCCAGTTATAATTGACTCTATTGAGCAGGAACAGCATGCTTTCTCATTGCTCCAGCGCTAATTGGGTTCTGCGCCCTTACTTTTTACATGAAACACATTTTATGGAGCAATTTAAAATACGTAGCGGTGCATAATTAGAAAGAGATGAGGGAATGAGTGGGATCTGTGCCATGACAGCGGGAAGATGAAATGTCTTTTATACACTTCGGGCGCACACTGCTGCAGGAAATGATTTGTTTGAAAAGAGGGATAGAGTGGGTTTGGACAAAAACATCAGATCACCGTCCATTACAATGTAAAAATCAGGCGACGAGCAGCGAGCGAGGCTGTGAAATCTGTTCGGTGAGTGGATACAAATGGGGTCATCCATAAGTGATTTTGGGGAAAGACGGAGGAAGGAAACACATTAAGATAAATAATGATTTGCTCTCGAGAACATATGCTGTTACTTTCATAAACTCACTCCTAATGACTTATTTGGCAGTTGTTGTTTTGACCCGTGTGTACTGTGTAAATGTTCGAACACTGAGGTGAGGCCAGATGTTTGGCAGACACGTGTGCGCATTAATAAACAGCGTGCTCACACATGCTTGCGCACACATATACAGATGCTCGCACAAACCAGCGCATCCACAGTAACATCTACACACACACACACACTCTCAGTTGACATCCTCTGGGAGTCGCTGGGAAGAGTCATTTTTTCCCCTTCCCTGCTTGTTGATATTTGTGCTGTCAGCTCTCTAAACTGACTGCTGGCTCCTATACGGACCTGAGCAAGGCACTTCAAACTCTGAAGAAAATATTTAACATGCTGAAATTGGATTTTCCTTGGAATGTACTGTGTTGCTAATCGTAGACACAAATCTAGTGTGACAAGATGCATTATTCAGAGATAAATAGCAACAATTTCTTCTTCCTAAGTTGAGAATTAGCCTCACATTAACAATTTTCCTCTTTCTTTTAGGCACCTGGTAGTTATAATGCAATAAAGAGTCACTTCCAAGTATTTGTCATGTTGTTGCAGGCTCCAGGACTTGTTTTCACAGAATGCTAATTAACAGCTATAGCATGAGGACTTTTCCTTTGTGTTAATCAGCTAGTCACACATACAATACTTGGAGCTGTGCTCAGCTCGCAGGAGATTTACTAGCTAGCTTTGAAGGGCCTGTGTATTCACAGTGTTGATTAGCAACCCCGATGGTAGCTAACAGGAAATAGCTGCATGTGAACGCTTGTTTCCTGTTAATATGTTCGCACCAGAAATAGCTGATTGCTACTGATATCAGCTATTGCTAATGCTAAGGCAGTGAAGTGTACTAGTTGCCTTGTGCAAGAAACTTTAGGATATTTATGGCATTTTTGTAATTAAAGTTGTTAGCTACAGTTAGCCTGCTTGTAGCTGTTCAGCTCATGGTAATGTATTGAACACACTGTTGACTGAAAATGTTTAGGTTCTAAGTAGCTTTCATTGATTATAATGGATTCTTTCTTTATTTATTCTGAAAAGGGCCATTGTGCATAGAAGAACTTTCACATTTGGTACTTCAAGTTTATTTTTGATTCATATAATTTTGTACTTAACTAATAACTAAGTACCCCCTCCACCATTGGTTGACCTACCCTGAAAAGTTAAAAACTAGGGAGATTGTTCATATCGTTGGAGAAGCTTCTCAACTGCCAGGTCTTGGAACAGAAAAAGAAAGAAAGATGTAATGCTAAAATAACCTAATACTTAACATTAGTGTCTGTACATTTAGAAAATATCAGTAACCCAAATGGTGTCTACTGATAAACTCCAGCATATCGTGTTCTATAAATAACATGTCGATGTTTAATAACCTTGTACGACCCTCGCGAAGCACTTTCATATTAAGGGTTCTGGTGATTAGGGCGGTTATTGAAGCCGTATGGCCAGAAAACTGGGCCTGCTAATACTCTCAGTTATTCATAACTGCTGTGGTTGCATCTGGTTTCTCTCAGGTTTAAATCAATCCATGTCATGATTCACCCTGAGAAACAGCACGGCAGCTCGGAGTCCTAAAAGAGCTCGTGTATCAGACCCCCCCCACACACACACACACACACACACACACACACTCAGCCAGAGGATCACACGAACAGCGTTGTAAAATCTTGCGAGCTTGGAAAGTTTTGTTTAATTGTATCCAGAATGATCCTCTAGACTCGAAGATATTTTACATCAGACATTCAGTTTTAGTGCGAAGGCAAAGTGGGGGACTTCGGGGAGGGGAGTGAACCTTGTTTTATGATAGCACGAGTGCTTGATGACAAACTCAAAATAACTGAAATTCTTGCACAAATGAACAAGCTGTACTTATCCATTGTTATTATCTTGCATTTGCTATCTACTAGACATCAGCAATTTGAGTATTTAATGTATTAATGTAAAATAGAACATGTTCATTTATGTTCATCAAACCGTGTTTTCAGCTTCTTCAGTTATGCGTCTGGCCCACATAATGCAGATGTTCATCTGAAATATGTGCATTTAGAATGTTCTGCTAATCAAGTGCAAATACTTGGCTGTGTATTTATTGCTCTAACAGCAACATTTTCTGATTGGACATTTAGAGTATGCTAATTGTTAACAAGCTGAACACATTTAGAAATCAATTATTGACAATTTTATTGCAACATACAGAAGAATTATTGACTTATTACCATGTTCCAGCTATCCATATTCCACCAGTTAATTGTAAAGTTGTAGTTTCTACAATGTGTGAAGTCATGTAATAATCAATGTGTTCATATATTGTTTGCAATGCTGTGACTTGAATCAACAGCAATTTATAAAAGCGGTGATGTTATATATTATTTATATATTATATTGTTATATATCTGGTGCTAGACCACAGCCTGATATATGGTTTTATTTTTCATAAACACTGCAGCTGCAAATATTGTACAAATGAGTATTAATTTAGCACTGAAAATAGTCCCAGACAAATGCAGCACCCACCCATGTTGGCAGCTTTTGCCAAGAATCTACATTCTCCAGTGGCTTTAAAAATATTTATTACAATGACTATTTTTAGAATAATACTAGAGATCTTTTGCAGAGATATACTTTTTCATTTGGAAAAATGTGGGATGAAAATGAGACTGCGAGCCACAGACAGGGTGGGGAAGTCAGTACTGAGTGACAGAGTAACACATTGTTAGTTTTGGTGTCTTGATGGGATTTGCTTAAAAAATAATATGAAAAACAGAGAATAACATCAGCTTCATCATTTGCATATTGATGGATTTTGTGATTGTTACTAGAGTGCTACCTAAAGAACAATTAGTAAAGGGTTTTTTATTTATTTTTTTTTTTTTTAAATGAGACAAACCACAGAGGTGCTAACAGACATAGTTTTAATCAGAACTTAATATTAGTTGGAGCTTTTTATAGCAGAGTTCAGGACCCACAGCTCTATTGTAGTGGTAAAACAAAGAAACTTAAGTCAGTCTCTTGAAGCTGTGAATATGAATATAATATTAGCCTTGAAATTTGTTTTGAATGCCTGTCTGGCACTTAGAGTGAGAGAAAGAACATGCACGGCTCTGAGAGGCAATAACAGGTCAGATTTCCCCAAAGGTTCTGACACCGGCACTGAAATTAATTGCACTGTTCTGAAGATGAATAAAGGCATTTGTGCTGTGATTAAGGAAGCCAGAGCGCTCCCTCCCTGCAGGCCTGAACCAACATTCAATAAGCCCACAGCAGCGCCTGCCTGCCTGCCTGATGGACTTTGCTTCCATGGAGCCACGGAGCCTGACAGGAAACAGAATGCCATACACACACACACACACACACACACACACACACACACACACATATTCGTATTCCTCTGCCGCAGAGAAACTCTCCCCACATGCACATTTGCAGGCAGAAGCCACCTCCCCCAACCACACACACACACACACACACACACACACACACACACAACACTTTGTATGCATGCCAATGTATATATACATAGATTAAAGTAAATGCAAGAAGCAAATTCAGACCTGTCATTTGTCAAACAATGGGCGCAATAACAGAACACGCGGTATGTATGAAAATGTGCGTGTGTAGTCAGGATCACTCTGAAAGAGGCTGTCAGTGACGAGGCCCGATAAGAGGATGTTGATGATACTGTACTCCAGATCTGACTGTCTGTCACAGCGAATGGAGCCGTCGTGTGATTTTAATCGTCACCTTGGGTGGCAACAGGCCTGCAGAGTTTTATGGCATCTGGTAGCAATAAACTGCAGAAAAGATAGCAGAGCTATGATGGAAGTTGTGGGAACTGTTGGAATATATAGGGGTCGTCAGGCTTTTATGAACATGGGGCTTCAAATTTATGATGGAAATATGTTGGGAAATAACATTTACCGTAGATTTTTATTTGTTTTTTGTTTTGTTTTTTTGCTCTCAGTAACAAAGAGGACTTCAGGAGAAGGTTCTCGCAGCTGTTTGAAAATAGAAAATAAAAGCATATAATTATGAAAAAAAAGAGCCGATAAATAGCCCACTGCAGTGAGTCATGTCTTCCATGAGCTGTTGGGAAGTTTTAACAGCGGTTTTCTTCTGGTGTTTTAAAGCTGTTTGGATTGCTGTGTTTTGATAGTTTGGCATCTTCTTACCTGGATCTGTGTCAAATCCTATGAGCCTGAGAGATTTACTCTCTCTGGCCAGTCCTCTCAACTCCGCCGCATGCCATGCGTTTGATCGGTCTGGTCAACTTTACTTTGCCGCGAGCCTCTCCATCTCGCAATTTTCCTTGTTTATGTTAAGCTAATCTCTGTGACAAACATTGTTCCACTTCTCCACGTCTCTCATAGCATCTCGCTAACGTTCTAGAGCTGCATTAGTGGTCTTAAACAACTGTATGAAGCTCAGTCAGGAACTGCACAATCATCACACCAAAAAGGTTTAAAAGCTTTTCTAATATTCAATAATTTCCAGCATCATATTTGGCAGTTAAAATATGGGATGTGTAATATTAGGGCATGCAAAAGGGAGTTAATGCCCGTCTCCTCTTTAGCTTGGCTGAAGGAAAGTCTGAAAGCATTGCCTTGGGCCCGCATTGCACTCAGAGGACTGACATTTTCTGACATCCGGTGTAATATCATCTATTTTCTGCTTTTAAGAGTGCTCTCGTTTTCTTTTTTACCATTTTTTTTCTCTCAACGTTTAAAAAAAGAAAAAAAAAACTCTGAGATATTCAACTGGGTTTGCCCTTGAATTATCCAATTGATCTCCACCCTCGGGTCCCTCTCCACATTTGGTTTTAATAGACGCGCTGTGATCATCTAATACAGTGTTTTTCTTTCAGGGGCTGGGTTGGGACACGGTTGTAGTTTCAGGGACAAAATAGATTCCTAAATTATATTAGGTGTCTTAACCTATTCAAATTCAAAAGCTTCTCTGCAATTAAAAGTGGGCACATTCATTACTGTTGTGTATATTATGGAACAAAATCCTACATTTGCTGATTTTGCTTGCACATTGCAGTTTGTAAATATAAGTTTAATGACAAATGCAGAAAAAAGGTTTATAAAGTGGTTTTCTTCGACATATTTGACTCAGCTTAATTAGCTTTACTATTGTATATTAAATCAAGCTAGCTGGCTATAGGGCTGACCACCACTTTGGTCCAAAATGAAATATCTCAGCAACTATTGGAGGAATTGTGGAAAAATCTGGTATAGACATTTTAGGTCTCCAGAGGATGAGACATATTGTATTTGTTCATATACTGACTGTTAATAACAAAAAATACTGACATTTCCAGCTTTACCATTCTACCACAGGGAACTAATCTGTGAACATGGTAAACAAATTTTGACTTAATATAATATAATTTTGACTTAAGATCAACATTTATGATGGTCAGTTCAAAAAAATCAATATTACAAACTATTTCTATTCAGAATGTACCACACAAATACTTTACAGTATTTTATACTAAAAAAAAAAAAATACCATCCTGAGTCTTTAGACTGAAAAGCACTTAAAAACAAACTTAGCATTTTGGAAAAAAGTTAGATGCAGTTGTGTTTGTGTACTCAGCTTTTCCAGATTTGCAGAACCACATTTTATTAAAAAAATTTTTTCACATGGATGCATTTTTTTTCAGCAGCTCAGACACCTTTTTTTTTGCAGCAGTGCATTGGAAGCACACTCAAAAACTGGATCCATTTTTTTTTTTTTGCATACTATCTGGTTTGTTTAGGTTTCACTGATATCACTTTACCAGTGTGAACACCACAATATATCCAAAAATCTGAATGGAATTAATGTGTGGTTTGGATTCAGGCCACTGAGAAGAACAGCATTTACTGACATAACATCATTTGCTCTCATGTTTCCATTTACTTCCATTCACTTATTATTTTTTTTTTTTTACATTTCTAAATCCATTAAATATATTTTTTTGTACATATAAGATCGTGTTCATACCACGACTGAGACAGACTGTTTATCTGTCTGTCCATCTCTCAACAATCTCATACAGTATCTGTCGGCAAAACTTGATAAAAAAGTGTTGAACGTGTCATTCCAGTGTCTTCTCTTGCCTCCTGGCTCCCAGTCTGCGTTTCAGAAAAGAGCTGCACTTCACTCAGCCATGACCGCAGCCTCAGAGAAAGCTGCCAGGCATTTCTCCTCCGCTCCTGATGTCATTCTTCGACGAAAAAAAGAAAAGAAAAAGAAAGAAAAAATAAATACTTCAATGCCATTTCTGCGTAATCAGATGCTCGAGGAGTGTTGAGAAAACAGGAAAAAAAAAAGAAAAAAGAGAAGCAATAACATGTACTCCAAGTTCTGGTTCCAAACTAGGCCACTTGAGATGATATGGTCTTCCTCAGTACAACGACCCCACGCCCCTGAAGGTAAACCTCCTACACAGTGACACATGGTGACATTTCACAGGGCCGAATCAGTAAGTTATGACGTGTAGCTAGACTTTCTCTTGCAAGCTGTGATGAGATGTAGTGCTAACCACTGGAGCTGGTTGCATTATGATTGGAACCATAAAGGTGGTCTTCGCATGCTTGGGCATCTGAGAATGTGTCGAGGCGGAGGCGAGGCAGGAGTGGAGGCACTTCATCCGTCAGCAACCTGTCGGTCTGCCTGGGTGATTCATGGCAGCCATTTTGTGTCAAAATCTCACCACAAATCAGTTTGCCATGAAAAGGAGACTGACACTCACTCCGTCTAGAGACAGTCAACGCGAGGAATTCTCAGATGTGTGTCGGAGATATGGAAAAGACCGAGGGAAATTGAGTTCAGAAGCTGCCTCACAAAACTCACATTGAATGCTTTTCATTTGCTCGACCCACCAGCTGCTGTTTCCCTGCAGCCCTTTAATAATTCAGAGCCAGAAGACAGGAGGCAGCCATGTTTTCTGTATTTATCTCTGTTTGTTACCGTAGCACCTTGCAGTATAATTGTCATACACCCAGCTCTCCCACTGTACTCAGCTTTAAACATGATTTATTAGATTTCTATCAGAGGAATGGAAAAAGTAAAAGTCCCTTTGGTCCTGAGTCACAATGCTTCTCCTGTGCAAGAACCAAACTAGTATATGAATTATTTCCATTGGACATTTGTCCCTCCAACTCCCCCCAATTCGTTTCGCATTTGTTTTTATCACTTCTCAAGTTTTTAAGTGTGCGCAGTCGCCTCGGTTTTCCCCATTCTCTCCCCTCTCGTTTGAAATGTAACGTTGGCAGAATAATGGAGAATTACCCTGTCTATAAAAAGCCCCTGAAGTCAGGAGGTGCACCGCTGCCAAACGACACTGAAAGCAATTACCGTATGTTTCAACACCCTTTTCATAGGAAGGGATCTGTCTCGAGGGCCACTCACCATGCGTATGAGACTCATTTGGTTCACATTACCATATCCTGCCGCAGCACAGTCAAGCCCCGGCTGTCACTGCCTCGTCTATTCAATGTCTTCTGTGTGTGATGACCATGCCCTTGTATCAACAGAGGATAAAGGAACAGAAAAAAAAAAAATCCTCGCATGCAAACACGTCTTTGTTTTCATTTCCCTGGCATCGAGCGAGGAGTGATTCCCCGCTACTCCGGTGACCTGAAGTGAGTGAAAAATGAGATTAAATAAAAGAAGGGGGGGGGAGGCATTCTCTTTCTTGCCATTTTGGTACCATCAGGGAATTCGGCAGATAAAGGTGAGCCTTGCCGCCTCCCCCTTCTCAGAGAACAAAGCTATTGTTGAATGTCACAAAGGGGGCAAGAAAATTCTCAATAAAACGCAGGAAAGATGGTGTGATCCGCTTCCCTCCTGCTGTTTCATCTCCCCTCACACACAAACACGCATGTACACGCACATACTCACTCTCCTTCCTCCTCCTCTGTCCCCTTCTGGCTCTTGAACTCTTTGTGGGTTTGCTGTTAATTGGATTCAGATTGCAGAGATAATACAGTCTTATGCGGAGCGATGTTGGCTCGGCTCCGTCGGGTTTTCCCGACCCGGGCCTCGAGTTAGTGCCGTCGATAAAGTAAGTACAGTAGTCACACAGAGGAGGCCGTGTGAGCAAACAGTCTGCTATGCATCTGCTCTGCAGGCGGCGTAGCCAGCGGGAGGAGGTCACCCAATCATTAGTGCCCTGGGGATGATGTCATCCCGCTGCGCGCTCAACGCCAGTCAGCTTCTCGCACACATGTGCCCCCGCCTTGGAGAACGCATCATCACCGCCGTCCTGCTGAGTCAGCTGGATGTAGGGTATGCGTGTTTGTGTGTACTTGTGTGTGCGTGTTTGCATAAGGGAAAGTACTCTGTTAACAGTACTGACACAGATGCACTAACATGTATGAACTGGAAGGAGCGCTGGTGGAAGCATTTGAGGCTGTTTCCTGCCACCTGAGCTCCATTTGTCAATTGATGATCACGTTTAATAAAATTCAAACTACCTGCCCAGACTCTCGCCATGACAGCTGTAGAATATCGATGATACGACGATAGTGTAGTTCCACCACTCATGCACTTCCTGCTCCAGAGAGGGAGAAGAAAGGCTCAGTTTCCATGGTTGTTCTGTTTGTTTGCATAGTCCTTCTGACTTTGACTGAGATGAGAGAAAGTCTTTGTGTACTTGTTAATAGGAAAATGTGTGTTTTGGAGCGGCCTTATTGCTTCTGGTGGGATAAAGAATGCAAGTTTCCATTTTCGAGAGCAGCCAGGGAAAAATTGAAGCAAAAAAAAAAAAAAGAGGAACTGAAGAGGGCTGAACGAGAATGAAAGGTCCGTGAGGGGTGGTGCATCAAAAGCTGCACATTTGTTTTCACTTTCCCGCAACGATCCCTGAAACCAAATCAGAGCAATCGCATTGAAGGACAAAATTGGCACGTAAGTCGTTCTTAACGTCCTACATCACCCTGTTCCGCTGTTCCCTGGAATAATATTTTCTTTCACAGGCAAAGAACATGTTTGATCACCCCTTTTATTAGAAACGAGGCTCGCCTCAGAAGTGCCTTCCTCCCACCCTTTCTCACCGCTGCCACTGTCTGTCTGTCTCCACCACCCCACACTGTGCGGCATGTCACAGGGAATGCTATAAGAGGGAAAAGGGGCCTTGAGGGCTTAGATGTGGGACACAGTGCCAGAGCGGGCCCTCTCTTCTACCATCAGAAGGGTCATATCGTGTTCGAAGATTGGCTTTCCGCAACAAAGCTGCTCTCTTTTTGATCAATAACACAGGTCACCCGTTTGCATTAATCCCACAAGCCGCCCACATGCGGGAATGTGCAACATAGGGGAAATCTCACAAGAGGTAATTTCTTCATGTCTGCAGCCAAAAGGCTCGGAAAAAGCTCCCCAACTTTTACTGTTTTTATGTTTCCCCTTTTATAAGTGCAGGGGCTTGGCGAGCAAATTCGGTTTGCCTCCCCTGACTGTGAAGAAGAAATACCACTTAAGGTCTCCCCCTTTGTTCTTCACATCAAGTCAAAGCCCCAGATGATTTACACCAGGGGTTAGGTCAGATGTATTGTTTGAAAGCAAGCTCAGAATTCCAACAGCATTGTGCGTTTCCTTTATTTTTGAGCATAACTTGCACATCTTGACAATGAAAAGTAGAGAGTACTTGCGCCTCCATGCCCCCTTTGAATCCCTCAGGGACGACTGGACAAGAGTCTGCTTCCTGGCTGCATTGTCCAAGGAGAGTATCCTGTTTATTGCAGCTGGATGTGCTGCAGAAGAATGGCTGGCAACACCCACACTGATGCGACTGGTCATGCATTGAATTTGGGACTTTTAAAGGAGATAAGAGAAAGCCCCAAAATTAATAAACAGATGTCTCCTGTCTCCTGATAACTAGTCACCTTTTGTTTTTGGTCTTCATGGACAATAATAGGAGCTTCACTGGCTTTCCTGTACAGACCATGTTTGCTGGATGTTTGTTGAATTTCAAATTTATTTCTCAATCTTACTTGTATATGAAAAATACCCTCCTGTGTATTCACTCACAGCTCCTCCAAATGTTTTCTATGGCACTCTCTTTTTTTGCATTGATGGATTACCTTGTTGAATTTACAGGAGAACGTATTATAAATCACCGCTGTACTGACCTTTCCTTATAAAATGGGAATCAAAAGCCAGAGCTGATTTGCAAACCGAGGTTGGGTGTAAACGATAACACTGCTTGTGTTTGTCGGACAAGGATATTACAGTAAAGCACTGATATAAAGCAGCGCATGGCATAAAAAGTTGTGAGTTATTGCCGTGGACAGAACATATCCTGTTCCCGTCCATATACTGGATTACTGATATTGACAAGTGCAGCACAATCTGTTCCCAGTGCTTTATGTGGCCTTGTTCCGACCAAATCAATGCTGCCACTAAGTGCCTGTGAAAGTCAAGACATCACTCCGCAATAACACATTGTGATTTTCTAACTATGGGATGTCATTTAAAGGAAAATTTAGACATTTTTGGGATTATATTCACATACTTGCTGTCTTGCTGAACGATTGTACATGGAATATACACATTAGGGTCCAGTATTTTGGACCATTCAACATACAGACAGAAGAAGATGGGGATCACCCACCTCCAGTTACTGCCCCTGTGATCAGTGGACAACCCACTCTACTACCTAAGCCACAGCTGATCTAAATAAAGAACATAAAGAAGGTTATGGTATGCAGATTTTGGATGGATCCAGCTAAGCTTTTTCTGTTTTTATGCTAAGCTAACCAGCTACTGACCAGCTATATTTTTATATGCAGTATAAACATGAGTGATATCAAACTTTTCACTGAACTTTCGGCAAGAAAACAAATTATCAAGTACAATCAAACCATTATTTTTTTCTTTTTACACTTGATGCCCTTCCCCTTGACACAACCTCCCCAATACCCAGCCTTGGGAATGCACTGGCTTGTGTATCCATAGTGGCTGGGGACCGAGCTCAGACTTCTTATATTAATTGACTAAATTCCTCCTCAACCAGCTATTTAATAGCCAAGACGATGTGGTAATCGTAGTAGCTGTTTCTGCAGCAACGTGGACGCAGGCGAGTGGAATACCTAATGATACCATCTTTTCTACAGAAAATATATTGTTGTTAAAATGTCCCTAATTACAAATGACTGTTTCAACACCGAAGAAGCAAAGGGAAACCAACATTTGCTTGTTATCTTTATACCATTTCCTGACACCTTGTTCTCTTCTGGACCTCCAAAGATTGGCACCAAAAGACCAGCTGCTTGTGGATCCCACCAAGGAGTCAAAGTGGTAAAGCTCAGGACCTCCAGAATGGCACTGCTTATTTTCACCAGACTCCATTGGTTATCCCTTTCACATGAATGTGTTTTGGGAATTGACAGCTAGCTTTGGTTGATGCCAAACTGATAGCCAGTGTGTCTTTCTGTCACTGGGTCTTGTCTGCCCTTAACTCCCCTTTCAACACTGATCCAACCATGGTGCATCTGTGGTTCCAGCCATGAGCATTACATGCTAATCGTACTGTTTTTAATAAAATATAAACAACAAAAAGGATATTTTGGTCTTTTCAGCTCAATAAAACCCTTTATCCTTAGGTAAGTACATTCTTGAGCATGTTGCTCCAAATGAGGTAAACTATTTGACGGGGATTATCCTTAGGAGAGGCTGCCAAGCTCAAGTATTAACAAAGGGCAACTTTCCCGCCATGCATTTTTCACGCCAGCAGCACAAAGTGAAATTGGTTGCTGAGCTCCTAATGCACCGGTCTCCCCTGTCAATGGGTGATTAGCTGAAAGGGCTTTCATATTATGGCCAAAGTTGCAGGGCTCCTTTCAGACGAGAGTCTCGTAAAAGTTCGGGAGGTTCACTTTTCTCATTAGGTTGGAGTCAGCTTCGATTTCCTGTGCAAGCATAGAGTGGCAGGCCTTAGGTGACTGTTCTAAATGTAAATCATGGCTGAATGGAATTACACCGACAGTCAGACATCTGTATTTTAATTGGCCCCGGGCCACTGCCCCCCCCTTCCTTCCCTCTCCTTTCCAGCCCCTAGCAACAGGCTTGCACAAAAACATTAATTTATAGCTTTGGCGCAAAAAATACACCCCACTTGTGTGCAGAACAAGGGGAAAAAGAGCCTGTAGCCTACATGGCAAAAACAATATTTAGCAGATGAGATCACTGCTACCATCTCCATTGTAGCATCAGCATGACAAGGCAGCCCAAAAATATTTCACTTGGCGACTTACTGAACGTTTCCGCACCCTTCGCCTGCATGTGTTTGTTTTGACTCGAGGCTGCTAATTTTCACTATGGGCTATCTGGCCATGGGCTTCTAATTGTGAGGGGATTTCAACCGAATGGTGTGTTTTGAGGAAGGGGATTATTTCAATCACTCTTTTCCTCCAGTGAAGTGTAGGGTGTGAGCCCACTGTTTAACCAGGGTGGTCGCTGGGCAGTCAAAATGAGAGATGGAGAGGCAGAAATTGAGGAGGAAATTAGAATAATGGAGTAATTGATTCATGAGGAGGTGAAAGAGAGGTGGACAGATAGAGGGATGAACAAGACAACTTCAGTGCAGTTATTCAGAGGTGTGGTAATCCGGGTGCAAATCTTAATGTGTTCTTAGTTAATGGTGACGGAAAACCACAAGAAAGTACAGACAGACTGAGTTGTGTTGAAGACTTGGAGGGATAGAGCTGAGACCTCTGATGGATTTATGGATAATGGGTTTATTGTACAGGCTAATTGTTAGAGGATCTAGGCTGCATGGTGCGTTTGGAGAAAAGGGATTAGTCCGATCAGTGTATCCCACTGGTGGAATGCGTGGCAGGAGTCCAGTGTTCAGCCTGGGTGTATGGAGGACACCATGTCTGGTCGGGGAGGGGGGGACAAACAAGAGGTGGTGGATAAGGGCGAGACAAAGAAATGTGAGGGCATAGAGAGAACTGTGAACTCGACCGGTCTTGTTGCCGCAGTGCCGTGAGACGACCCCAAAAGCCGGAGAGAACAGTGGACTTCTCAGATTTAAACAGGAGGCTGATGAAAATGGCTCAAGCTGAGACCTCAGCTGAATTTACTGCGTGGGAATAATTGGAGTATGGATTTTCTTTTGTTCTTCTACTTTCTTTTTTTTTTTTGCTTTTATTTATTTCCCTTAAGTTTTTTTTCTCCTCTAATCTGCCATTTTGCCACAGGATTTACATCCCAGTATTGAGTACACCCAGAGAACCACTCAGCGGAATAAGTCCATTACTCACTCAATTACTGGAACAGCACGGCCTGCTGGGTCGGGTTTGGGGAGAAGCAGGAAGGAAGGTCTTGTGGCTACTGGAGGGTTTTAGTATGTCAACGCTTTTGGCTAAATTCAGCTCCGTGTCTTTCTACAGCTCTCCTCTCATAACCAGGAAGCGGTACACACCATGTATTTAGGCTGCTTTGATTGTAGGCTCATATAGGTTATTTGTCATTTAATTTTGTGCTACGTAGCTATGCGGTGATGAATATTAACATAATATGCCCTTCCCTAGGCGTTCTGTTGTTTTTAGCCGTATGTACTTAGATACTTTAATTACAGAATAGAGAATGTGATTTATTACAGAGTGCAGTGCGTGCTCTTTTCCCCACGGCAATGGTGAACAGCTTGGCATTGTTGCAGCCTGTGTGATGCAGAGCAGCTAACACACTGGGGTCCCCTCTGTACAGTATGTAACCATATATGGAACAATCACCAGTGGAATTATTTGCTTTGTGTAGGAATCCTCTGAGAAAACGCACACACACTTTTACATTTCAGCCCTCAGCCCTATTGTTTATTTCAGCAGCACAGCACGAAGGCTATCAAACACCATCTTAGCTTTCATCTTCATATCATGTAGCCAGGACTTCCTCTCGCTTAGTTTGTGTAGACATCTGGTATTGTGGACTTCAGGTCAGGGGCCCTGCTCAGGAGAAAAGATGAGATATTAGCATGTGGAGAAAGAGAGAGCGAGTGGTACAGACAGACAGGAAGGAAAGGGAAGAAGAGAAAGTGTGTGAGAGAGGAAGAGAGACGAGCACACGTGCATTCGCACACATGCGGCATAAATCATCACAGACCCAAAGATAATAGAAAATGGCAGTCCCCACAGTCTGCTAAATCAAGCCGCTGCTTCCTCAGTCTATTCAGTAATTGCAGAGAGTGCTGATCGGGTTGTTTTGCGGCAGCTACACAGAGCTAAATGAAAACAGGCAGGAATGAACAGACAAAGCCTCACGTTGGCTGTGGCTTAACTTTAAGGGGAAAGGCAAAGATTCAGTGGCAGCTGTGGTTGTCAGAGGGTGGAGCAGGCCGGGGGGAGAGATTGCTTTGGGATGGGTTTGTAGCTGATGGGGATGATGTTTGATGTGGTGCTGGAAGCGGACATTTGTAGAATCAGCAGAGGTGTCAACACCGGGTCAGAGACTGGCCTGATCTCCTTCAGATTCAGGAAATAGAAGCTGTCCTCTAAGCTGTCTATAATCATTTGTGTCCATTCACCTATTAGGTGGACAGTGAAGGGCCATTCACACAATGTCATTCACTTATAAAATGTACTAACAGATGCACTACAGTGGCATCAGTGAGAAGAACTTGGTCAGCAAAGTATCAAACCTCTTCTGTTTTGTCTTTTAAAGCCATGGTAGCAGCAGTGGAATGCTGTCCTATCAACTTTGCTAATTAGCTAGTATTAGCCTGCAAACAAGCTAAGCTTCCTGGTAAACATATCACCCAAGTAGTGTCTGCATGCCTTAGCATCCACTGGAGTTTTAAGTTCATAATCATATCATTTATCATCAATAAAACTTTAATCTTTAACCAGTGATGAAACTACTGTATATCACTGTAGTTTATCTAAGTTAAAATATCAAGCTGGCACCAGAACTTGGTCTAAACCCAAATATTCCCCAAATTTCCTCATAAAATTGTGAATTTTCACCTCAGACCTCATACAGGTATCCTTCAGTTCAGCCATCCTGCTTTTGGTATTAAAGACTGGACACTCAATATTCATTCCAGCTGGAAAGGACATTATTAAAATCTCTACTATATAACTTTTCTTACCTTATGAATTCGATTTTTAATATTTTGTGATGGAAGATAAAATAAAAATGTCAATATATCTCAGGGTTATTTTAATTTAAATTTGACCTCTGGCCTACATCACGGGTCGTCCAGTCGTAGTTTTTATCAGCAAAGGATTATTGCTCGGATAAGACTTGTCATTTCTTGATATGCTGTGTTCTTTGTAATTGTTTGGTTTTATGTCATCGTGGCTGACTTTTGCTTTCTCCCATGTCCACAGGACGAGCCCAGGGAGCCTGTAAAGCAGCTTTTTTTCACTGGTCTGATATGTATCATGGCCTGGTAAACAGGATGCACTATATACAGGAGGAAATGTTCATTGCATTTTTAAAGACAAGGATCTTTAGTCATCCCAAGGGTGTCAGTTTCCTCCAAACAAACCATTCTGTTTCTATTTCTGTTTTCAAGTTTATTTACTCTCTTCTTTCGTCTGTCTAGGTGCTCATTACTGTTAGCATTTGTAACGACAGTAGAACTAATAGTAATCCTGGATTAATGGTAGCAGCACAACTGTCTTGGAGGTATTAGCTAACGGCGTGAAGGTTACGAGTTGCACTTGAAGATATGCACATTTCTGGCTGATTCCAGTATTTTCAGCGACATATTTTCCTTTTAAATGTTACGAAGCAAAACTTAAAGCAAGCAAAGTAGAGATAACTTTGAAACTGCTTTTTTAAGTTGAATAATTTTAAAATCAGTTGATGACTTTAGAAGAATTTCCTTAAGAGAAGCAAGCGGAGCTGTTCATAAAATCCTGGCTACAGTCGTGAACTTATCTCCATCCAACTGCTCCCACATTACCCGAGGCATCTTTTCACTGGCAGTGCATCGGCATGTTAAAAAAGAATGCAGGTAATACAAATATATGCTAGATCATATCCGAATAAAAATACGTTACTCTGCTGCTCTACTCCATGATTAAAGAGACTAATTTCCCTCAAACACCAGTTTTGATTCGGATTATTAGTATGAGCATTAATATTAATCGCAGGGAGAATGTTTTGGCCCGTGCTGCACATGAAATTGAGGGACTTTAGATTACACATCGATGGAATGAGAAACAACATGCAGGCACTCAGCAGTCTGTCTCATCTGTTAAGCCACCAGGGCTTCAATCACCCTCTCTTAAGCCCAAAGATTGAGGCTGCTAAGAACATTATTCCTTCATCCGATTGAAAGTTGGGACAAATAGAGCAATGGGCTGGAGAGGGGTTTGCTCCCATTTCCCTTAAGAGCCTGGATGCAAAGACAATTACTGAGTTGTGGGCACTGCAATGGGCAAGAAAACCACTCTAAGACCATGTGGGATGTTCTGTCTTTTACTAATCTTCCCTTCCCCCAAGTAGGCCAGAGTCTTTCTGGAGAAAGTCAGAAGAATTGCAAAGAACTTTGCCATTTGCTCGACTCCATGAGAATCAGTTTTTTCCTTTGTGTCTGGCATTTTTTCCACCAACAGCCACGAAAAACCGAGGGTGGCACAAGGCCATTGTAATCAGAGGAATGTAAACAGCTATTGTGCATCTGAGACAGCGACCATGTGTGACATTTCTATCTTCTTTTGATTATAATAAGGTATTCTACAAACACGGTATCAGTCATTAAATATAAATTATCAGCAAAGTCTGTGCTTATTGGGGCCTACATTTGACCTGTGCAGTGGAGAAATATGAATAACGTTCATTTATTTAATCACAAACCGATTCAAAATAGAAGGCCTCGAAAACCATGTGAATATGAAGACCATTCATTTCCACGTCACTGAATCGTTTATCTTTTGTTCACAATAAAGTACACGTTGATTAATGTGAAATGACAAGCTGAGAGACACCAAACGTGGGTTTCAATCTGAGCAATAATCAAGTGGGTTGAGAGTGACCTGATGTCCCTGGCACAGAGACAGACAGGCTTACAGCTGCCAATGGAGTGTGTCTTTTTTCCCTTTTTTTTAATTACAGGCTACACTTAATTAAAAGTTTCTGTGACATTTGCTAGTAGCGGGTAATCACATCAATTAAAACATGATTTCTGAGGCACAATCCAAACTGGAGATTCCTTTTTTTTTCACGGCTTTTGGAGAGAAAATATGTCAGTTCCATTTATTAGCGCCACATAATTTTTACAAGTACGTAAGTTAATTTGTCACTTATATGCAGTTTAGTCTCCCCTGAGATCTGAGCATTCTGGCAAAATCCGCCGCAATTGTTTGTGATGTCAAACAAAGTTAAGCTTTCATGGGTTTAATGCACATTTGAAAGTGATGAGCCACTTTTAGTTTCATGTACTATCAATCAAGTTTCCATTTCAAGGACTCCATGAAAAGTATTTTAGCATTTTCAGGTAGTTACTGAACAGTATCTTTAGTGGGCTTTCACATACTTAAGGAAGGAAAGTGAAGTCACAGCCTCCATTACTGAGTCATTTTAAGATCTCAACTTCAAATACCTCATACTGAGATCTACAAAATGGGCCCTCTCCTGTTCTCACACTCCTTATTCTGAACCTTGGAATAAATTTCTCATCTCAAGGAGCCTGAGCTATTCGGACAAGGCACTCAGTGCATCACATATTGGAAATGTGAGCCATCAATGTAAGTCCTGGATGGCTATTTCTGAGTTCAGACCCTACAGGAGGCTCTTAAGTGCAGTCAGCCTGAACATGTGCTAGCTAATGTCTGTCCATCACTGCATCACCATTGACGTCCGGCAGATATTTCAAGTCTTTGCACAACCTAATTGAGTTTCATCATTGATATACTTTACGTAGAAAAACATATTCTCATAATGCTCATCGCTGTGCTTTTTCCACGTCCAAGGATACACTAGAAGAGCCTTTTACAGACTTTCAGCTCAAGAACATGATTGTAAGTATAGCTTTGTTTCCTTGAGCGTGACGGTACAGTGTGTGCTGTCATTAAAAGTCTACAGCCACGCTAGCATCTCTCATCTCTCTCAGTCTGTGCACTGAGACTTATGTTTAGCAAAATGTTTACCACGCTGACATCTTAGTTTCTTGTGTTAGCTTGATGCATTCGCAAACACTGATGGCAATGTGTAACAGACGTAGAGATATCACACTCAAAGCTAAAACATGGCCAATGTCAGTTTTATCCTCTGGGAACCATGAATGTTTGCACAAAATGTAGGTAGAGCTAGTCAGTATTTTACTGGAAAATGAAAATTTTGAGCTGTTGCTGCCACTAGATGAAAATTCAAATTCAGGAGATCACTAGTCATAAGGATGATGAAAAGGATCATGTCATGAGGATGCATCTGCTGATTTTGCATGTACATATTTTCAAAACAATCCATTAAATAGTTGCTGGGGTATTTCAGTAAAGGTCGGACCGACTGACAGGTCAACATTGTAACCCAAAATCATGCCATGCCGCTAACGCTAAAACATGAATGTCTGCAGAAAATTGGTGCTTTCAGTGACTCGTCTTTTGCACTGCTATGTTGGAGTTTAATTCTAGCAATAGCACTGAATTACTTTTCACAGAATCTGAATAAAGCTGACATGTGCTGCAGTGTGGGTATCAAAAGTACGACTGGTGATCTTAACCAGACTGCTTATTTTCTACAATTTACCTGCTGGTATAAGGAAGGCATCGTGACATTTGATCATTTCACTATGAACTATCAACAGAGAGCAGAAAATGACTTTTCACGTGTTGTTTTATATAAAATACATGCACAGGCAGTATATTGCAGCACTCTTGCTATAACAGAATGAGTTAAACAGTTCACAATATATAATTAGTGGTAGAAAGTTACTGGCTGTCAAGAATTCACACATAAAAGCGAATGTGGTCTCCGAAGCCTGTGAAGGACTCCAGGGAAAGGAGAAGCGCAGGGCTTGTGATAAGTTTGGGTAAGTGTGTAAACAATTTCGATCCTCAAGGCCGGCAGCCTTTGGTAATGGATGCTTAGCCCACACTGAAGTAATGTACTCCCCGCCCAGAAACACTGGAACCAGCTGAATTAGCGCAAGGACCTCTGACACACTAATGTAAATAAGAGAGGAACAGAATTTACCGAGCTCTGCTTTTTTTTCCCCCTTCCTCTGAAACCACTCAGAGATCAAGAGAAGAAATTTATGTCCCTTCCCCTACATGGGGAGGGGAGGGGGAGGAGTGCTGCAGATAGTAACTGAGTGTTCCTCATGAGCAGGACACCTTCAAACACAACAAAGAGGGGGGAAGAATGCCTTTTATCTGATCTGAGTCACTGTCAGTAATGAAGCAAATCAAAAGATTCAAGAGGGGAATCCATTAAGAAATAAGGGGAGCTGATGTTGAATAAAACCATGCTGTGCAGAACAGATTCTGCTTCTCACGTTACCTCTTGAATTCCAGCCATTTACACATGAGAAACATAGACTGTACAAGAAAATGGACGTATCCACCCGTCGGTCTCTGAGGAGCCATTGTGAGGCTCGGTATGTAGTGGATCTGGATATCGCCATCTTGGTAGTGTGTGACATCACCTCGCGGTTTGTCCCAAGATGGGCAAAGAGGTGGCATGTGGGTGGTAGAGAGGCAGGCTGAATGACACAGTTACAGTTAGTGAGACGTGCCAGACAGCAAGCAAATTGCTGTCACTCCTTAGCCGCGTCCTTAGTTGTGTATAGCTTTAATATAACTGAGTTCTATAAAATCCACAGGGAAACTAGCTATAGTGACCAAAACTGTTTTTTGTACCAGGCTCTGAACATGTTTATTTCTACTATAAAGCTGAGCATTTATCATGGGGATTAATGGGGATTAATGCTCAAGTGGCTATTAGAAGAACTGCAGTCTTTCACGCTGAGTGGTTGACGGTCTTTATCCAAATGAGCTAAAAACATAGTGCTGAACGGCATTTCTAGATCTGCTTTATGACAGTTGTGCAGTAGCCAACAAACAAGACAGCAACCATTAACTCAACGTACAGTCCGGCAACAAGGAATAAACGCTTCTCACCATACCATAACATAACTCTTTGGCAGTTATCTTTCACACATAAGTTATAGAAATTAAAAGTGAAAATCATTTTAAATCTAAGCTTTTAGGGAACGCCACTGCCTAAATCCAAATAGTGAAGAAGAACTAAGATTAACAAACCAGAAATTCAGACACAGGCAATCCTAAAGACAGGCAATACTGTGACCCTGAACTGATAAGTAACTTTATTGACAGTACCACCACAATTGTCCACAGCATGCGTCCCTAAATGCAGCATCTATTGTATACAATAGATCCAGGGCTGCGCGATGTTGAAAGTGTTCCCAATATGTAACTCCTGACCTGTTGACCTGTTGACGATGCCAACATGTTAAACTGCCATCACATATATGTGAACAGGTCCTCATCTGAAAGTCTTATAAAATGACCTGTATGAGGTTTTAGGAAGACATTTACCATGCAGGGAGAATGAAAACTTGCTCTCTGCAGTAATTCTTGCCAAAAATAGCCTTGTGAAAATGAAATAATTTAATGTGTTGTGTTGTTCTTATTCTATATGTGTATTGCTTTGGATAAAAGCGTCTGCCAAATGACATTGTAGAACTGTAGAGTTGTAGAACTGTAAAATCACTGGAGTGCTCCTTTAAGAAGACAGCGGGGTTTAATCTATAATCTAAGGGCAATCTGGCTGCCCTTCCTGAGAAGTCATGCTGACAGATCAAGTGAAGAGAGGAGGCTGAAACACATGGGTTCTCAGGATGAGTTAAAAATGTTGAACATATCCAGGGCAAAGAGAGTAATGAATGATTAGTGTGTGTAGACCCTGTACAGTATATACAGATGTGTGCGTATAGTGTGTAGGCGCTTGTATATGTGGCACAGTGAATTTGGGAAGCTACGGAGGCAGGATGAGAGATGAGATAAATCAGAGTGCCATACAGTAATGGTGCGTGGGCTTCAGCAAGCATGTTAAAGTCAAGAGGAGTGTGTGTGTTTCTTTTATCACTTGCTCTCGGCTCCCTTTATTTTAAGCCGTGATGACAGGTAGGGAGGATAGGAACTGAGGTGGTGACTCACGGTAAAGAAGGAAAGGATATGAGCGGGTGTCTGGTACTCAGGTGTCTCATTCATTACTCAAGGATTTGAGAGGGGGCAGTAAATGTATGTTCAGTTCCAATGTGTGCTGCATGCTTGAGAAGTGAAAGTTTGTTTTCCCGGGTGGTCGTCTTGAGCTTGCTAAAACAGCGCAGTGAAAATTAATGATGCCCAGGGGGAGGACGGTGGACAGCTCCAGCTTTCAAGACCATTAGTTTAATTTTGTCAATCAAGTCTCCATGTGTAATTACTCCTCAGCCAAATCTTGAACCAGTTTAATTTACACAACTTTTAACTGAACCACCATTGTTCCACATCCCCCTGTTTCAAGGATAATCCTGTTTTTTAAAAGTTTTTTGGCCATCAGTACTATTAGTAATGACAACATCATCCTCACCAAAGTAACCGCTAAGATCTGGAAACAGGGTGACACCCCTGCAGTTATGTATAAGTAGGTCAACTTGTACATACAGTCAGTCAAAGCTGAGCCAGGATCTGTATAGTTCCATTCCCCGTCATGTAACAACTGTCTCACTACTTGTCTTTCTCGGCCCTGACCTCTACAGTCGCTTCTGTAGCAATGTTGCCACGTGCCCAGATGTTAGTACCTTACCAGAATGAAGGTTATAGAAATAAGAGCTACTTTGTAGAAGACCATGTATGTTTGATTACCATTTAAACATGAGCTAATTTTCTATATGACAGTCAAGTGCAATGCCATAAGCCAATGCCATAAGGGTGCTTTGTGGAAACCAAGAATCATATCAAGTATGGAATAGTAGTAGGAATGGTAATATTGGTCTCTTAATTGAAATCTGTCAACAATAATTAAATGGGCTGCCATGAAATCCTGCTCCTCCTAAGTTTTCATGCTCCCCTGAGGATGAATTGTAACTTGTCATGTAGCACTAACAGGGCAGTATTTCTAGTATTCCAACACTTTTTGTGGTCTATAACCAAAATATAATCAGAGGTCACATCAGTCTCATCAGCATCAGCTGTACTTCATCCTCAGCATATTAGCATAGTAACTCACTGAACTAGGAGGGCAAACATGGTAAACATTGCCACCTAAACATCATCCATATGTTAGCAGTCAGTTGTTGTGAGTGAATTAGCATACTGATGTTAGCATGTAGCTCAAGGCACTGCTTTGCTTAGGTACAGTCTCACACAGACATTTGCATTGCTGAAGAATATTATGTATGCAATTAAATTATATCAATGTGTCACTGACAAATGATTCTAAACTGCCTCACAGTGCAATGTCAGACCTGTAATAACAATATTCCTTTGTTCATGTCAATGGTACGTCTGGTAAGGTATGTTTATACCATGGCGGTCCACGACAAGTCCAACAATACTATCACACTGAAAAGGAAATCACCCATGTGCTTCATGGGCTTACAGTAGTGTATTACAAAAATAGGATAATACCACATTAAAACAGCAGTTGGATGATCTATTGTCAACACACAATGGAAGCCCACAAAATATGATATTTCAGTTCCTGCACTTGTTTCACAACAATGCACCTGTGGCACTGACCAAAAAAAGGCTTTAACTAGAACTGAGGCTGATGCTCGTCTCTGAAATGAAAACGCTGTGCATGTCTTCCTAGATATGACCTGTGGCGGGCAGAATATAAATGCACTGAAGAGGTGTTTTTGATGTTGGAAATATCAGACGCACTCTTCAGTTTGATGGCGGCAGATGTCTACTCAACCATCTGCTTCAGACAGATATTCCAACAGTGTCCGGCTCTTAACATGAAAAGGACTTCTGAGCATCCCGCACTTACCTCCTGAATACTCTCAAACAATATTACTTGCCTAGAATATCTTATTTGAGTTGTTTTCTAATACATACAGTGGAGTAAATGGGCTATTGATTTAGTCTTGATGCAGCGACAGTGTCAATAAGGGCCAATACTAATATGCCTCAGAAAACAGACAGCCCAGATGGAGCTGCAGAGTTATTAATATCATTGCTATTGAGCTGTCCAGGTCCTCAGATATACTTGTTAGTATTCTGCTGGTAATAACCCTGACAACTGCCGCTGTCCCGACACCTGGGGGGGGGTTCTGACACAAAACCTACTGCCTCTATTCCTCTAACCCAATCAACATCCGCCCCGATTCCCAAATTCAAAGTACTCCTCTGTGTGAATGCTGTTATAAACCAGCTGCGTGTATTGAGAAATTTGTGAAAAAGAAAGATTAAGAAGGCGGCTGTGTAGTTACTATAATGAAATCAGCAAGGGAGGAAAAAAGGACGGCGCTGGGTTGAAGTTGGGCGGTGGTGTTTGCTCCGATAGTGATGACACTTAGCTGTCCTCTGCTGAGTTATGGCTGGATAAGAGCCGCTCTTTGGTTTGCAACATGATTCCCTCGTTCCTCCTCCCTACAGGACGCAGAGGTTAACAATGAGTTCATAACATGACCTTTCAAACAGCTTAGTCAGCACACACTCCCTCACTCTGACCTCCTCTTCCCTCCCGTCTCCTTCCCGTTTTTTTTTCTTTCGCTCAGAGGTTTTTCAGTGGCCATCTCTGATCCGAGATGAAACAGGGTTACCATATCCTCCACCACTACTTCCTCTTTGTACTCCTCTTTTAACTTTGACTGTCATGTCCTCTGGCCTGTTTGGCAAATCTCTTTATCCATCTTCCACTCAGGTGCGTGGAACAGAAATTAAGAATTTCCTTCACTCTTCCAGCTCTCGTTTTCTCTCTTTCTCTTCCCCAAAACCAACCGTGCTGACCGTAGTCCCACCTCTCCCCCCTCTATCATTTTCTCTACTCTCTGTCGTACACCGTGAGTGTCCCTGTAGAACTTGTATCCATCAATGACCCATGGCCAAGTGGACCAAGGCTGCCAAGTCCAGCTGGGCGTGGAGAGCTTCCTGTGGAGTACATTAAAGAAGCGCAGAGGTCAGCTTTCTTAAACCCTGACCTTGCTGAACCACAGTATCTGTTTCTGATTACTTTGAACTTGCAACATATGAAGGGATCAACACTGATTATTTTCATTCTGTTGTGAGATGGCGAGTTCTGAACCTGCTGTTTGCTTTGATTTCAGATGGTGTGGTTTAAAAATATATCTTTTGATTTGCTTCTGCCTACTGAACAGTGTTGATTATGACAAAGATGATCAGCTGCTTTCATGTCTCATGTCATCAGTTGTTTCTGTCAACAGACTTTGTTCTTTCATGTTCTCCCGATATTAAAACAATACCAGCAACATCTCCCCCCCGACTGAAGCTCGCCACATCTGGCCCCAAGCTGGCCCCGTGAGAGTCGTCAGAGGTTATCGCCCCTGAAAGCTACCCGCCACATGTGCGTGTACGACGGCCACACTGTAAAGACCTCTCCATTTCCAAGTCCATAGAGAAAAGAGACAGCACTGTTCCAGCCTTCACCCCAGGGGAGGCAGGGGGATCTTTTACACGGTTGTGGTTTTACTGTAAAACATCTCTCTTTCTGCGCTGACTGTGTGTCAGACAGCAGGAAAAGCTTGTCTGGGATTTATTGGCAGTTGTGGATCTGCAGATGATGGACAAATGCCCCTCCGGAGCGCGAGTCCTGTAAAAGGGAGAGGGCGGAATACTCTGTTAAAATGGTGTTTATTTCTCTTGCATGTCTTGTAGGACCCCTCTCTTTCTCTCTCCATTCACATCCACTTTTTTATGCATTTCTGACATGGTCTGTGCTCTCAGTCTTCTATTTTACAGCTCTTTTCTTTGCCTTCTCCGAATGCTCTTGGTTTTGCCCTTGACATTGGCTTTTACATGTATACATACCACCAGCCAGTGTGTGCTCAAAATGACAATGACTCTCTTTGACAGCCTCCTCCTAGAAGCTACTACAACATAAACCAGGAGGTTTTTCAGAAGATGAACCACTGCTGTGCAAAGACATGTTATATTCAGGCCCGTAATGAATAAAAGTAATAACCAACAGTGTAAGTGTCTTAGCAAAGCGCCACTGTGAACCTTGAATCTACCTCATGTTTTTATCATATACACTCTAATTTAACGTTACTGATGCATTCATGTGTTAGCAACAGTTTAATGGTGCCTGGATTGAGCTCATTTTAGCTATTACACACTTCTGGGTAGTTTAATCTAAAACCATGTATTCCATTTAATTAGATGGTTTGTGTGTAAAATATTATTTTGCAAAGTTACAAGTAGCTGCAGCTGTCATATAATGTATAAGGTAAAAGGTACAATGTTTCCCTCTGAGATGTAGTGGAGCAGAAGACCAAAGAAGCATTAAACATTATAATAACTGAAAAACATTAAGTACAGTTCTTTAAATACGCCTCTTTAAATTCTGCTTTAATAGCAGCAGTGTGCTTTTCCCAATGACTCCCAAAGATAGCCAGAGAAGAGAGAGCTGAGCTGTGTGTGTGTGTGTGTAGAAAAAGGAAAAAGAAGGTGGAGGGGTTGAAAATGAAAATAAAAACTTTAGAGGTGAGAAAAGATGGAATATAAGTGAGTTGCAAGAGAGGGCTATAATGAGATCAAGTCAGGAAGGAAGGAAACGAGGAAACAAGGGACAGTAAATAATTAAAACAGCAACGTGGAAGCAGTGCAAAGAGTGTGTGCATGGTTGTATTTGAATTGTGCTGTTGGAGGGTGGGATGATTTATTCTTTCATCCCTGGCCAGCTTCAGTGCAAACCTGTTTTAACAGTGCACGTGAGGCAGCAGATAGGGTTGCCATCAGCTGATTAATGTAACTTCAGTGGTTGTGGTAATGGTTTCTGCAACTTTAAAGGGACTGAAAGCACACTGTTGGCATCAAAGTGGACAAAGACATGAAGCCCATATGGAATGAATACATTTAAAAAATAGATTTGGATTTGGACATACAAGAGATATTCTTTTTATTAAGTTATTATATATATGTATGTAATGTGTATATATGTATATGTATGTAAAAAGTTCCAATGTAATATATTTACACTGGAACTTGGTGGTGTCAACAGTATTAGAAAAAGTGACCCTTAAAGTAAAACCAACCGTGTTCACTTTAAAGCAGAAAAAGTCTTCTGCCAGTTGTTGACTATGCTAATAATAACTTCAGTTGGAAATATTATCAGTGTTTTGCATATTTGTGTTTAAAAGGTGATGACAGACTTAAACTTTGATCATCCGGAGACGGAACAAAGAGTCAGTCACTTTTTTTATTCAGCAGACACACTAATGCATAATTTCCTACCCCTCGAGAAGCACTCCTGCGACAATGACGCAAATCTGAAGAAATCTCAGTGGGGTCACTCGGCAGTGTTCAGGCGTGGGACTAGTTACTCAGCAGGGGTGACAGTTCTGCTAAATAATTTCAAAGGTGACACTTCTGAAAACTTTTGAAGATGGATTATGACTGCGGGTAAAATGCAACAATGCTGCATTAATGTTTTTTTTTTCCCATAATCAAAATCTCAACTTCCCTTCATTTAAAAAAAAGATCTGATGTTCTGTCACTGCACCAAACTGCAAGACAACTGAAGGAAAAGGTGATTTCAGAGAGACTTCAGAGACATGGATACTGCATCTGCATCCCACAGAATTCCCCTCAAGTCAGTGAAGCTCAACACAAACACTCAAATATGACATATTAATTGCATTACATTCAGTGTCCTTTGCAAGCATATAGTAATGCGTGCATTTGTCAGTAAGTGTTCCACTCGATCCGTTCGGCTATCAAGTTAGCAAAAACCAATTAATGGCATGAAAACGTAATTCATTCAATCGACGCAAAATATGAATCTGTTGTACGTCAGAACATTCAAGGAAACGCAACTTGAGGGGAAATGAAGCATGGCAAAGCAGTTCACAGAGGAATGAAGTTGCTTTTAATACGTTTTTCCACTGATATTAATTTTGTGTCTAACTCTGTACCAAGTCTTGACTAAAAATGACAGATGAAATGTGCATCTTCGCCCATTGTTGAACTAGGCCCCCGAGCAAGAGGAATTACTAATGAGAAATTGCTAATTACATCCGCCAGGCATAAACACGGAAGGGTTTATGTGTTTGGCTGTGTGTGTGTGTGTGTGTGTGTGTCCCAGTATCTGTCCACAGCTAATCTTACTGGACCTGTCAGCCATTTTTTGTTCTTTTTATTGGCCAGAAGTCACGAACAACTGCTTCAGTTTAGAATCGTGTTCCTGCTGGAAAAACGTACGTGACCATCACATTAAAGTGCGAGTGTGCTGACTTCACTTTTCTAGTTGTACGCTCTTTTACAAGGAAACCCTCAAGAGCCCGAACCTTTTCTTAAATGTTTGTTAATGGTATTGGATAGTAAAATGTGTTAAACCTTTCTTGTCCTGAGATTTTAGGAACTAGCTCTGTCATGGTGTGGGATGGACTTAACCTTTGAAACCTGGACGCCGTCAGTAATAAATTGGACCTTGGCTGTGGGAGGAAACACGTTTTTTCTGGCTGCATATGAAGGGACTTTGGTTCTATAAATATCACATAAGATTTGTTTTTACCATTTGAAGCCGTGGAGCATGTCAAGACAATGTCAGTGCAAATAAGGAACTCTAAAGAAGCCTTTGCCTTTTGATCCCGAACAGACAACACTACATTATGTTTACTGCTGTTTTAGATGGCTGAAACATGTTCCACTGTAGCCTTGATTGATTCTAGCTGTCAGCATTTTATTTGCCGTTTTGCCTGGGCTACTTTTGACTGTTACGATGTGGATAAAACAGCATACCATTAATCAGAGAGTACGACTGACATAAGCTAAGTGCATGAGGGGTTTTTGTGTTATAGCGCAAGATTAAAAATGCTATTTGAGTATTCATTCGTATTTAGCACAACTTGAGTTCAGCCTAATAATTACTTTTTATAAGATATTATTTTGTAGCCTTTGCTTCTCATACCTTATATTTAATTTTGTTAGTTTTGCACAATAATGAAGGTAAAAATACATCAAATATTTTTTAAAAAGTTATTTTTGTGATTTTATGTGATAAGGAGGAAGCTTAAAAGGCTTATTCAAAATACTGCTCAATCAACTAAATGGCTTTGTCCTAAAACCTACAAGGAAAAATAACAATCTCAGTGTCATCTTCAATAAATTCCACAAAGGTGGGCTTTTAGGTTTGATACTGAACCGATGTCTTCATGTACAACAATACGTTAAATAGAAATATATTTTTTAACCAGGTTAAATACAAATGAATGTCTGGTGATAAAACCAATGAAAGGTAAGGTCTTGCGATCAGTGTATTTGGCCATGAAAAACACAAAAATGTGACAGTCTTGCTTATATAGTTAATTGTATAAAAAAATATTTAATTCTTCACTCAACTAGGGTTCCTTTTTTAGAATCTTTGGAGCAGTCAGTAGAAACCATTTCTCAAAAACAGCATTCAGCATTTGGTTTGCTTTTTTCAACATCTTAGAATTTGAAAACGTCTCCTCATGAAGCAACGGTAATTAAATATTTGAAGGACTCCATGTTCTTTCTGGCAGAATTTACAAAAGTTTGTTTTCTCATTAACAATGAGAACAATTTCCTTTTGATTTACATGTTTGCGCTGGACAAAATGAAATGGGATACAGAGAAATGCTTGGAAATGGTGTCATCAGTAAACCTAAAATAATGAATTTGTTGTTCTGGTAGGTTTATGACTCAAGGGTTGAACGTAGTACATCAATAAAGCATTTTTGGCAAATCATATTGAAGAAGATTAATCTTGAAGTCACCAAGTAATATACACATTTCCAATGTATAATAAAGGTCATAAAAGTGATAATAAGAGTAATTCAGTTTACTCTTTTTTAATTCTAGACATGTCCCACATATCCTTAGGTCAGAATACTTTAGTGTTCACTAGCACAGCATATAACTGCAACAATGCCTGTGATATACAGTATTATTTACCTTGTCCTGTATCCTTAACCCAGAACACCTTTAACTGCAGAGAGACTTTGTTATTGCCTCAGTGGCAATAATGCACTGATCTCCTCAGACGGGGATTACACCTACAGTCACATCTGTAACCCCCAATGTCAATGGATTGAACCCATCCTCCGAAGAGTTCGCCCTCCCCAGTGTCACGCTTCTTTCCCGTCCACTGCTCCTACATCCCCTGCCTTCATTCTATAATAATCCCATGAGTTATCACCCTTTGTCAGAGGTGAGCCGTCTCACCTTGGTGATGCAGTGGGCAGCGTGTTTCTTAATCCATCAAGGAGGTTCCTCTGGCTGACCAAGACAGGACTCCTACTGTGATTCAAAGTTACATGGCAGACAAGAGGGAAAACACAGGAGCTGGAAGGTAGTTAGAAACAGAAAAGGTCAGTTGATTCTGACTGGGCAGTCTTGTTGCATAATCCATAATTCAGTTGCCTGAAAGCTTGACAATGATTTACCGTGATGACGGGAATATGAGACAACTCAACAGCAGACGGTCCAAATCTCTGAGGTCTTCCCCTTTGCGAAATTATTAATAAATTAGTTATAAATATAGTGAAATTACTTCCATATAAACAGTGCAAATCCAACATTTGTGCAGCTTGCCGAAGTATGTTTTCAAGTGCGGCCGTTGTCAACTCTTCAGCTTGTTTACCAGTCACGTACTCGCACTCTCCTGTCAAACGTGAAGTGCCCAGAATGATTTTCTCTGGTAGGTTTTCAGTCTGTTTTTTTAACTCCTTATTATGAAATTGTGTGGACAGCAGTAATTCTTGGCTACTGGTCACCAGCCTACTTCCACAGTCGACAGACGTTGGGATTTCACCTCTTTTTTTTTCCTTTTTTCTTTTTTTTACTTCTCGAGAATTTCTTTGCTTCAAGGCTGTGAAACCCCTTACACGAGCCACCAGAAATTAGCCTTCATAAACACTTTTCAGGCTGATTTACTCCAAAAGAAATATTATAAGCAGGCTTAAAGAAACTTGCCTGGCAACATAGAAGCTACGAGAAATTCACAACACTCCATTAATGTGTTTGAACCAGTCCCCCCCTGCAACAGAGCTGGGCCGTGAGGGGACTTTAGTGCATTTGCCATATTTGGTATTGCAGGATCATGTGATGCACTCTCTAAAAGTACTTTTTCCTGTAGGCGTTTGTGCCAAAAGGAGCAGATGTAGAACAATTAATATATATTTCTGGTTGCAGAAAGTGTAAGCTTGTAGAAATGACGAAGAGAAACAATGACAAAGAGTTTTGCTTTATATTTTCTCTGAGCACACATTTAGAACTGTCTCTCTGCACAAAGAGGCTCCGGCTTTTATTCTCTTATTTTTTGGACTCGGCACCTGAACAAGAACGATGCACATGTGTTTCACCCACCCTATCCCTAACCCAGTTTTTACAATTTGGATATTAATCTCTGTTTCATTAAAGCAAGGCAGATCAGCGAGAGTACATTAGATCAGAACAACTAGCTCCCTGTCTGTATCTGTTGCCATGGTATCACTCCGTCTTTTGTTCAATATTTGCCAGGATCTGATCGAACCAGTTGTGACCCTGAAAATAATTAAAAAGGTAGAGAAAACGAATGAATAATTGGGTAAGCCTGTAGGGCCATTGCTGTTGGGAGCATGCATGTAACGAGACAAAAGGTTTTAAGTTGCTCACTGCCAAGCGGTGAAAAGATTTGCGTTTCACCGCTCTCTCTGATTCAGAGCGTGACCTCACAAATTCAGATAGATGTTCAACGGTCATTCTTTATACAACTTGGAGTAGAAGCAGCGTGTGGTGTGGTCTAGCTGAAGGGAATCTGGAGTTTGGACAGTTTTGTTAATTGATCGCCTTACCCTGAGAGTGGAGACTTCAGTGCCCTGCCCTCGCTGTGGAAGCAGGGAAGCTTTGGCAGGGAGGCTGGTCCGAGCCTTTCTCTATTAATGGGCTACCTTTAATCCTAGTCCAAGACAGAGAAGTGAAAACTCCCATACACTGTACGTCACCACCGGCGGTGCCAACGCTGACTTCAGAATACACCCCAGTTTAATCCAGTTTCATTAAGTATACTTTCCCATTTCCGTAAACAGCTCCCTCCTGTAGACTCTGAGTCACAATGTGGTGACTTTGGACACAAAGCATGCAGACGAGTTCACAAGGTTCAGATTGTGGTCTAACCATTATTAGGCTGAGGAAAGCTGTGCTCGAAGTGCTTCTGGCCATATACTGATTACTGGTGTCCAGACGTAGAAGCTAATTTAACGTCTGTACACACTCACTTCGCAGTAGTCCTTCTGATAAAAATGGCTCTTTGATGAGAGGTCAGAGAGAACGGGGATACAATAGTTTAATAGGGCTACCATTCTAGAGTTGGACATCAAAAGAGCATGTCTTGTTATATTCACATTGAGCCGCTGTAATCAACACCTCCTCCTCCTAGCTGACACATAAGGAGTCATCGTGACTCAAATGTTCATCGGATTTGAGCAATATTTTCTAAGGTTCAGGTGATCTCATTTCTCTCCTTCTATTTGTGCTGAATAATTTAATGTCGAGTCACGGAGCTTCATTTCCTAATGTCAACACCCACACAAACTGTCATAACAGTTGCTCAGCCGGGACAATGGCACGGCTCATCTACAAAGCGGAGAGAGACGCCGGGCCTTAGACGCTGATATCAACAGTTTCATTTCTGTTGAGGTGAATCATTTACTGTATATGTCATGTTCACAAAACCATCGACGCGTGTTTTCCTTTTGGACACCTCGGCCTGTGTGTGTGTATATTTCGGAATTTACAAAGAGGGATACGTTTTGCTTCCATCAGAGCAGTAGCCCGTGTTTATTTTTTTGTGAAGCAGAAATTTGAGTTTTCCTTCCTTTTTGTGGAGGGAAATATAAACTGGAATAACAGTGCAGACACTGTGCATATGTTTTCTATTTTTCAGAGGAAGATAAAATGATCTGTTTTTGGATAACTGGGAAACCAGGTTGGACCATCAGTACAAAAAGATGCACAACAGCGTTTAAAACAGTGTGGTCCAAACGGTGTGGTCCGCTGGAGCAGCAGCTTCACACAGAGGGAGAGGAAGAACCTGGACAATGTCATCAGGAAGTCCAGCTCTGTCCTGGGCTGTCCTCTGGACTCAGTGCGAGAGGTGGGTGACAGGAGGGTCCTGGCAAAACTGTCATCTATGCTGGACAATGCAGGACGTCCTGTCAGCACTGGAGAGCAGCTTCAGTGACAGGCTGCTCCACCCTCAATGTGTGAAGGAGAGATTCCAAAGGTCTTTCCTTCCTGCTGCTGTCAGACTGTACAGTGAACACTCCTGATATGTGCAATATTCCTACACTCCAATGTGCAATAATATTATTATTACAATTACAACTTTACAACCCACTTCCACTTTTGTTCAGCTGTGTCATATGTGCGCTTGCTACTACAACTTTATGTATAGTCTACTGTAGTATTTTCATATTTATTGTTATTGTAGTATTTTACTATTTTTCACAGCGTCATGCCTGGACATGTTATTCAAATGATGAATGCTGGTCATCATCTGCCGGGATTGAGCTGTTGTGTGCTAACCCTGCTTCATTTGGGATTCAAGTGTTTTACAATCTATGGTTAGTGACGGCCCGCCCAGGTATTGAGCCAATTAAATCACCTGCATTAAAATAAAGAACTTGCATTTCTTTCTTTTAGTAATTACAAAGTATATTGTCCGTTTAATGGTCTGAGCATAAATGTATTTTAAATTCATTTTCGTCTCAGACAGACTTTAAATCTACATCCTCCACTGAAGAGGCCTTACGCAGTTAAAAGAAAAAAACGTTTATGTGCATGCACACAAGAAAACCGATCCATACGGCTTATTTGGAACTGAAACACGAGCAGTTTCCAACATATGCTGTTAATAGAGTATTATTTTTGCACATCTGCAAATGCAGTTCAGTTGGTCATTAGCTTGCCCAAATTGAAAAATTGTGGTTTGAACAAATGAGGTTTCACAAAATCTGGATTTGTATTCTACACTTAATTTATACTGAGCTATGCAGAGCCTGAGCAGAGGCCTGTCTGCTGTTGACCAACACTGGGGAGAGATAACAACTTGGGCTCGTATTTAGCTTTACCTTGTGTGCTTGTGTGTGTGTGTGTGTGTGTGTGTGTGTGTGTGTGTGTGTTAGAAACTCAGTACCAGTCTGACGCCAGCACCACAGGGTGTCTGGTCTCAGCTCAACCCCAAAATCCACACCCTCCCTCCGTCCTCCATTCCACATAGGCGCACACAGCTACACGCTCCCACACAAACACACACGCTCACACACACACACACACACATGTTTCTGCCGCTATGTTAATCCCATTGCTATGTAAGAGGCAGTACCACAGGGACTCTCATCAGCCTACCTGTCAGCCCCCTCCAGATCAACTCTCAAGCGGCTAAATGCAAACACATAGGAGGCCCAACGGGGAGCGGGTAGATCCAAAGGGCCGACGGCTGAGACCCCGTCTCTGCTCTGTGGCGTCATTTTGTATCCAAAACAAATGCAGACATTCCACACGTATGTAAGTTAAGTGCAGTAGGTTCACATGCTGTAGACACATTCCACTGGAGATAACAGATTAAAAACTACTGACAGCCGTCATCTCTGTTTGTTTAACATCTCATATTTTATGTGTGCAATAAAAAAAAAAATGTCTCCCTAATGAACAGAGGCAAAAATGTAATCGATTGTGTTATCAAGGAGGGGGAGAAACAATCTGCAGCCGCTCAGTTTAGAATGAAATCAGACTGTGGCAAGTCAATTCTGATACAGTGGATTGTTTTAAATAAAATTCATATGCGACAGCTGCGTATTAGAGAGTGTTCCCATGTCCCAGAGACAGAAAACAAATACAAGATCTGTCATTCAGTATCAGCGAAACTGCGGCAGGATTTTGTTTATCTTGTCCAAGCATCCATTTCTATGATGAGAGAGCCAAAGCACGAGCGCAAAACAAATACAGTGTTCTCCCTCCCATGGCAGCGGACGACCAGGAGAACAAGGATTTCAGGATGGTCCCCCTCTCTTTCTCTCTCTCGCTCCCTCTGTCTTCCACTCCCCCACCGTCTCCCACTTTCCCTTTTCTCCCCCTCCTCTCCCGGCTCGCCTGCAGATGGCGAGTGCCATATTAGATGTTTTCTTTTTGCACGTCAAACCAGAGGTCACAGCTGCACTGTTCCTAAACCAGCCGCAGATGTGTCGGCACAGTTACCTGACAACCAGTGCAGATGGAACACTTTCTGAGGCTGGAAGTGAAAAAGCACAAAAAAAACAAGTGTTGTTTAGCCAGAAACTACTTAGGCTCCCCCGGGAGAGCCACTGAGATCAGAGGAGCAGAATAAAGACACATTTGCGAAGTTTTTGCACAGAGCTTTGCCACCTATAGCAGCTGCAGCCTGGACAGAATTGAAACAAGACAGTAGAAGGGAAGGGGGGGGCGGGTGGAGGTGGCGTAATGCAGATTTGTAGCTGTTTAGACGATATTGTGTAAAATAGACAAGGTCTGGCGTGAATATTAATGAATTAAATGGTTTATTTATGTTCTGCCTTTGACAGAGCAAAGCGCACACGCTATCAGGCTTGGCCTACAGAGCACCGAGGGGAGAAGGCCTTGTCAGCATTACGTTTGGTCTGTCAGATAGATTAACATGTTAAAATATGTACATACTTAAAACACTCAGCGATTTACATGATCAGGCTGTCCCAGGGTGCCGCTGCGAGCATGATTTCAGCAGCAGGGAAGGGAGACTGATGTGTTTTCGAATATACTCCAATAATTAGATTTACATCCCAATTTTAGCAACCACCTATTATAATCTGCGCTATGCAAAGGCTGTACGTGACTTAGACTCCGTAATGAACTCATTTGAATATTGGACTGGACTTCTAATCAAATATGTGTATTCCCACTTAGAAGATTTGTGAATTATGAAGTTGTTTTTTTTTCTTGGTTAATTTCTTTAAGGAAATCCCACCACGGTGGCCCTTTAATCACTGAAATATTTACATATCATAGTCAGTTTTTGAATGTGTGATGACACATACTGTCTTGTGGGATTTACCGTGATATTAGTATTCCTGGTTGAGCTGTTAAAAATGCATGGATATGCAGTGTGTTAGTCATGATGGAAAACCCTCATTTTTACGGGGCTCTTCTCGAGGCTCTCGCCGTTCTCTTTGGAGCGGTAAATCAGCAGTGTCACAGGGATGTCAGTAAATCTCAATGCACACGACTCAGTGGACACCTGCTGTGCATTTTTCGGTATTACAAAATGAGCATTATACAACAACTTCATAGATCACTGATAATGTTAGCCGCTCAATAAGCAGCGAACAGTCCGCTAAATTATAATGGCGGCGGTTGGAAAGCAGGCACTGTCACCCGCTGCGATGTTGATGATGATTTATAATTAGCGCTGCTGAGACATCGCCTCACATTTTTTGGTGTTTTGATTGAAATTTTGGGAAAAAGTGGCATTGCCCGACTGTTATGTGTCCAAAGCTCCATTATCCTGAGCACCTTACGCTTCATCCTTGACCTTTGAAACTGTAACGACCTCACCGCAAGGTGCACGCAGATGCATCGCAAAGAAATTAAAGACAGAACTCGAGAAAGTTACTTCCGTTCAGTTAGTTGTACCTGGAATTTCCCAAATATAATTGTCATAATTGTTATAATTAAACTCAATAACTTGTTAATGATTGCAAAACAAATTCTAAATACGTGCAGAGCTGTGTGCTTGCTTGTAGATAAATAAAATATTTTTGCTTATTTTGCAGAAGCTCTGTGCAACTGTATAAAAAGATGGACCATATGACAGCTACCTAAGAGGATCGCCCCCTGGTGGCTGGCTGCTGTATAGGTCATAAACCCCGCCCCCATAATGTGCGCAGGTGGGAATATGCGCCATGGCATTTTTTTCAAAAGTTAACTTGATCGTTAATTATCCTCATAGAAGTTCAAGGTTATGGTCTAAAAGACTAAATTACAATGATGTTTTTAACATAACTGAAATACCAAATTGTGCCCTTTTCCACTACACACTGCTGCCAAATTACAGGAATATTTCCTGAAACTGTTAATCTATTTTTGACTTTCTAGGTAATAATAGGACACATAATAGGACATCTAAATAAAATAAATATCTTTTACTATATTTTGATTATGTCCTCTGGCACGTACATCTTGCTAGTTTAGACTGAGAACAGGATTTCTAGATTCAAACAAATACAGCACTCAGTTACTCCAGCTAACTGTAGAGCTAATGGCTTTGTCTTCAGAGACAGAAGGTTATGCTGTGTCCAAAAATCTCTGCTAATTCATAATCTCACAGGAAAGTTACGGATGCAACAACTCAAAATAACTAGCGCCATATGATTGGCTCATAAGGCGTTAACACATAAATCACGCAATTCACACGTGCAGACCTGGGACAGTACAGAACAGACTGCGCCACAACAGCGCTTTTCATTTGTAACAGCTGCGCGGCGGAGCAGAAGAGAGAGAGAGGGAGAGGTGGCAGGTTCTCTACAATCAGTGAAAGAAGTCCAGTCTATCAAAATGCTCAGAGGCTGAAGCGTGTGGCAAGTGTGTCTTTAAACTGTGACAATCAGAAGTTACACCCCACAAATGGTTTGGTGGACATCAAATAAACCCGCACTGCAAAAAAAAAAAAAAAAAAAAGTTGTAACGCTGACAACCTGCTATTTCTTTCTTCTTGTCTTCTTTTGCGTTTGTGTTTCTGGACAATTTACTTTGAAAACTCTGACAGTCACGTAAAATTTGAAACACTGAAGTTAATATTGAAGAATTTGATTTTGTACACTTCTGTTCTGTTGCGGTAGAGGAGTGAATTGTTTCACAGCTGTGATTATAAAGTGCGCTTGAATGCATCGACGTATGTCAGTCACTGAACTTAAAATGGTGACAATTACTAAACCGTGTATTTTAACGCACTTTGAGTATTTTTGGTTTTCTCAAATACTGCCACAGACAGAAAAACACAAGCGCTCAGACACACTATGTCGACAGTGTGCCTTCATTGATGTCCAATGGAGCCAGACTGGATGTAGTCCTTGACCCCAACAATCCCTCAGGGGTGAGGGTTGGAGCCTGGTCTATTGGTGTTTCCTCCCTGCCAGTCAACACGGCATCAACTGCCAGGAATACAGCTCCGACTTCAACTCTGACCCCTGATGCTGCTCTGCGGCCAGTTGACCAGCCAGTCAGAGCAGCCAGGGGCCAGGCCTCTAGAGGATCCAGGTCTGTGTGGTCTGGGTGGAGACTTTGGTAGAGGAGAGGCTCTCCGATTTTCTATATATGTGTGTGTGTATGTGTGTTCACTCAAGTGCGTCAGTAGGAGAATAATAAAACAAGTATGCATATATTTATGACTTTATATGTGTGTGCGGTCACATGCAGACTGAGCTCCAGCCAGCATCGGACCGTTTTTTCCCCCTATCCAGTTCTCGCTCCGTCTCTCTTTATCCCCGGGCAGACATCTTAATTATAACCAGTTTGGTTAAATGGAAATGTGAGCCCAGGAAGCAAGACAGTGCCAAGAAGGTTTGTCCTTTGATCGGCTCACTGGCTGAGCGGCTGGTGGTCTGCAGAACAGCAGGTTTGGGGGCCACAGTACCCTTGACTGTCACGCTTTTACTCAAGAAATTAGTTCAGTAAGGAGATAATAACTGGAAATGAATCACATTTTATTGAGTTAGCAACAGAGAAAGACCCTGGCAACAAGACTCCATCAACATGTAGCATGTTCATTAAATGCAGGCCCATGGGGGGGACGGGGGGGGTCACCCAAGACTCTAGACACTGGTGGGAGAATGTGAAGATTGTGGTGGTGACCAGGAGAAGGTGACCACAGGGATATTGAAAGAACAACATTATATCACTGATTGGTTCATATAAAAAGATAAATATGCTGAGGTATGAATTTAGACAGGGGGAACATGGAGCTCCATGGGAAAGCAGAAGTGATGGAGACGATTGGGGTGGGGGGCAGAAATTCAACAAGAGGAACAAAGGCGACACAGACGACAACATGTTTTCCTTATTTAGCTGTTGCCTAAACAGAGAGGATCAACTTCACAACAGTAACATACAGCTAAAGATGCATTTTAGCAGATGATAACTTACTATATAGTACTGTGACTTATTACATATAATACAATGAGGAAGCAGGTTATTTTACTTGTGTGCTCAATTGTACTCACAGTGTGTGATGGTCACTCGCTGCAGGCTAACATTATGGGTTATTTGTGTTTGCTCTTTTCTTTTAGCACCTATAACATAGGGTTGGCTATAGCTGTGATTGGGTAACATGGGGAATTAAACTTTGAAATAACATTTGAATATTATTAGCACTGAGCCATGCTGACACTTCTCAAACAGTGCTATTGTTACACTAGGTTTAGCATTTAGCATTATCCTATGCTATTTTATGCTATCAAAGGTTAAAAGAGCTTGTTATAATGTATACAGTGCACCTATTTTTTCTGTGGTTACTGGTATAAAACTGTATATTGTGAAGGACTAAAGCAGTTACAATTCCCCAAAGAAGAATTCAGGTAAAATTCATCCAATCACTGAGCTTACGGTTGCACTTTGCTGAAAACTGCTGATACATCCAGTTTAACAGCTTTGTAGAAGGAAAGTTGTCATTCAATATCATTCATTCAATAGTTAAAACTCATTTATAATGTCTATTGTCAGGCTATTGTCATTCCACTTGTTTAGTCATGGCTCTGCAGTCTACATGACAATTATTGTAAAAAGGCCTTAATACCATGGATAGTGCTCCTTACTGTAATAAAGGTAGTTCAGTGCCACTAATGGCAGCTATTGCCTGACTGGTTTATTCATAATCATGGTATTCACTGAGTGTATTAGCATTAAAAATGTCAATGTATTCATCGCATCTAGTATGTGAAGCGAGAGAGATTCAAATCTGCTCAAAGTGCCAGTGATGTAAGGACTCAACAAATTTGCCATCTGTATTAGTCAAAAGTGAATGGTGTTATCTCAGCACTCAGTCGACTCCACGTGTAATGAGGGCTGCTGGAAGCCTTTCAGACTGCTGAGAGCAGAGCAGGCACACGTCTCCATCCAGCTAACTTCCAACTGACAAGACTTCCCACTAACCCCCTCCTCTTTCCACCAATTAGCTCCAGTATTAGCATATGCACTCTATTTGCATGAGCAACGACTAATTCCTGATGTCATCGCACAGCTGTCGAAGTAGATTAGCCAGGCTAGCAGTCAGAGAGATCCCTGTCTTATCTTCAGTCTCAGTGTTGGATCAGGCTTCGTCAGACAGTAAAATAAAATACATGTTAAACATCTTGTTGTAATCATCCACGAGGAGCGTCGCCGTCAGCGCCGCCCAGTCCTCTGTCGGATGGCAGGTTTTAGGTCTGTCAGAGCCACAGGTGTGGACTCAAGTGTGTATCGGTGCAAAATGAACAGCGTGATGCTGATACAGAGATAAGGGCTGAGCGTGTTGAAGGTATTTCCTGTTTGTTTGTGTGATGAGTAGCACTGTCCTGGACCTCTGCCAGGGTAAATATGAATGAAGAAATATCTGCGATAATGTTTCAAGTGTTTATGCAGGAAGGTTGCTCATAGCATGCTTGTTTGGATCTGCTGGCTAAGAGGGATGACAACATCAGACAGCGCTCTGACATGTTTCTTTCAGGGAAAATGTTCAAGATCTTTATCGGGAGTCCCACCATCACACGTGTCATGTGATATTCCTCTGCATGCTGGTATGTTGATATATCCTTCTTCCTCTGCGTTTAATATTAATATAGTGTAATAATAAACATTTGGCTTCATATTTAGTACCATCATGGACACCATGCTGTCTGAGGTCAAACATACAGAGTGTTTAATGCAAGTTAAAGACATGTGGGAATGCATATATCTAATAATATAATGCCAATATACTAATATTATTAACAGTATAATCATAGTGTGAGGAACAGTTTATTTAAGGGCTTAGGCTTACGGATGGTCAGGGCAGGCAGGGTCAAAATCCAGGTAATCAGTCCAAACAAGGTAATTAAAATCCAAAAACCAAAAAAACAGAAATCCAAAATCTCAATGAACACAAGAGGAGGGTACATGGAAACAAGGCAGGAACATGGAACATCAAAATAAGACAGGAAATAACAAAACGAGGAACTCAACTCAAAACCATGACAAAAACAAAAAGGTCTTATCTCAGAATTTTGAAAAAGTAAATAAAAGATTTGGATTTTTTTTTGAGCCAAATGAAATAATTAACTTATTATTGAAGAATATCATTCAGTCATTAGCTGATTTTTTACAAATAATTAAGACTAAATTATCATTTTAATTTGCCAGGAGCATTTTGATTTAAGCCAAATTAAAATGAATTGTAACCCCTCGTCGTGGAAGCCAATATTTGCCAACAAAACATTAACATGATGATAATGGTACAACATAATGATAAAAATAAATAATTAGTACTTGAAAACACATGCCTGGTGGAAAAATATACATCTTGAATAATAATAGTTTTATCGTGCATTATTGGTTTCTCGCTTTTGTCCGGCAGAAATGAGCTTCCATACACTTTCTCCTTTCTCACACCCGCCCACACACACATGCATGCAAATCTCAATGTTTTCACTGCTGCTGTCAAACCAACAAGGGTTTAAATAAATAAATGATGTTATTAATGTGAAGGGAGTACTAAATGCTGATATGATTGATGACATTTATGGCAAGAACAACAGCTTGTGGGCCAGAGGACAGACTTATCACATGAAAGAAAAACAAAGATAAACAGCAATATCAAGGGTGAGACCCCCTTGGCTCCAGCAACTACTAACTTATTTCCTGTGTCCTGTGTTCCTGTGTTTCCAGTGCATGTCTCAGCAAACATGAAATATTATGTTTAATTTAAGGTTTTTTTATGTGTCCAAAATATATTTTTACTTCTTGTTGTCATTTCTATCTATATTGCTACTGTATATCCGGGCAAAAACATAAAAAGTTGTTTTTATTTTCACTGTTCTCAAACTTCTTGAGTAAGATCATGTATGGCTACACTGTAAGCCAGTTGTTCCTGAGTAGCAGCGAGATGATAGACAAGACAGCAAAGAACTAAAACATATTCCTGTTGGCTAAAACTGGTCACGGTAACCGGTGATGATCCGCCACGTGAAGTTTGTTCCATGTGATGTTTGCTCTCTGCTAAAGTTTGACGCCTATGGCTATAACGTGCAAATGTGCATTAGCAGCATCGCACCTGCAACTGTCTGCATCCAGTTGGTGATCTGGCGATACGACTCATCATACTACTTCAACCACAGTAATAGCTAGCAGCAACTAGCTGGGGATACTGGGTTTTCCTGCTTTTTGGGGAACAACGGGAACAATCAGTGTTTTTTGATTGCGGTATAGTAGCAGCAACTCATTGGTACAAAGATCATCTTTAAAAGAACCTTAGAACTTTAACTTGTTAGCAGGAGAGACAAAGGCTGAAACATGTGTGCGTGGTGAATCTTGGTGAACATCTTGCCAGAGGTAAGGCAATACTAGAAGAATATTCATCCCTCATTAGCATAACTAGACAATAATGACACAATCCTCAGCAAACCTTGCTGGTTTTATTTTTTAACTTGGATCTCAGTGTCAGCACCACGAAGGATTATAACAAGGCTCAGCAGTGCCTCTCCTTGTCTCTCTGGTTGCCGTCACACTGTAATGTCTGACAATTAAGATCTAATCTTTTCAACTGGCTCTCACAGCTAGCATGCCAGCCCACCACTGATCAAGATAAGCAACAATCTCTTTGATTCGTGAATTAAAGCGTAAGAAATGCCGTCTCCTTCTACTCGCATTACCAAGTGCACTGCAACAATCTTTTATCTAACTAATATTATACTTGGCACAAGCTCCAGGTTGACGTGCAAAGTAACGAAGGAAGGAGGAAAAAGCATTCCTTCTCTCTGCTTTTGGAATGTTTCGCAGTTTTTTTAGCCCAACCTCAGCTTTTGTTCTGAGGTTTTCTTTTTCAATAATAAATAATGCATCTGGTTCATTAGTTTGTTCACTCTGAGGTGGACAGGGGAACTCTGTTTCACCTCAAGGTCATAAATCAAGCAGAAAAAGCTGTCAGGAATGGGAACTCGGAGTCACAACATGCCTTCGCTGGGCTTGAATTGCCAAAATGTCAGCTCCTATAGCATTTTTGGTGCCCACATGTCCTGAAAGGCATGCCGCTCTCCGCTAATGATCGAACCTGTGACAAATATGTGTGTGAGATATTTGGCAAAGAGGAGTCGTGTTTGATTTAGTTGGCCTCAAAAGCTGTAGTTCAACCTCCAAAAGGCTGGCAAGAAAATGTCGACGTTTTCCATGAAGTGTTCGCTAATGATGACGGGAAACGGAGTGGTGAGGGGGGCAGCTGGACAGCCTAGTTCCTCCTTTTATTAGCTGTTTATTCCTCTGATTATTAAAGGCACATTTTGCTCTATATCACATTATCCCACATGTGGGTTTTGGAGATACATGTTATGATAACGCCCCACTTCCCCATGTCACACAAATTTGTTGCCCTCTGCCCCAATCTCACGAACGCTTTGGAAGATTTCGGGGTTTTGTCTCCAGCCCTCCATCTGGTCCCTGCGCCCACTCTGCCACATCGCCATGCTGTCTTTGCTTTAAATTAGGACCAACGGGCTGATGCCACTCTTTCCATGGGCAAACCCAAGCTTTGCTTTCACTCTGGCTCACTGTTGGCCAACTTTCTCAGTAATAGTGTATATTCCATGCCTCTATGTGTGTGCATGTCGGATATTAGAGTTGACTTTTTAATAAAATTATTCTGTCATGGATATTTAAATCAAGATATATATATATATATCTCTTTTAATTTGAGGTACTTGCCAAATGCATGGGCAAGGCAGGGCAGACGTCCAGTGACCAATGTATCACACAGCATGTATTCCATTTAATAAAGCCTCTGTGCTGTATATGCTGCATTCATTCATTCAGTTGGAGTGACTTTGGGTCCAAGTTCATTCAACGTGTGCCCAGGGCCGATGATCAACTGACTCAGTCCAGTCAGTTGATCTCCATGATTAGATCTTACCCTAATGACTTCTGAGAAAATCAGAATAGCAAAAGCCACATGATTGTCAGGATAAACTAAATAGATGCGTGTTCAGTATTGTGTGTGTGAGCTGCCTGCTGCTTCTGTGGGTCCGTCTGGGTGGCAGCAGCCCCGGGAGTTTTGCTCTCATTAGTAGCGCCACGGGCCAACTCTGCATTACTCCATCCATGACAAAAAATTCGACATGAGAAATGGCGAGTGCGCTCGAGAGAAAGAGCCAGCTGCTGGGAACTGCACGTTCCCCGCAGCCGGAGCACAACAGTGTAGGGTTAGAAGCATGAAATGGGAGCTTTGTGTTTGACCAAGCAAACGTTACCCGAACTACTTTTCATAATCTGCCGTGAATTATTATCCTTGCACATGGTGCCTGACGGAGGAGGAATTAGTCTTACCACCGCACATGTGAGTTCACAAGTATAGAAATTAAGTATGGTTATATGATAAATGTATTAGAATTACTTGCTGGTGCGCAAGTGGAGAGATCTGTGCAATCTAAATGGTTCCAAATGCTTGAAAACGTGTTCTTGTCTAAACACCTCTTTCCAAAAGGCCCCATTTGAAGGATGGGTGACGAGGTTAGCTTCCTCCTGGCTACATCACGCTGCCGATCTTTCTCCAAGAAGCCTTTGTGTTTGCCATTTCTTTGTAGTCTCTGTAAAATGAATCTTCTATATGGATAAGCCTACAAAGCACATAGGCGCACACTTTCAGACAGTCTCTCCTCAAAGGAACGTATGGTGTTGCACTCAATTGCAGACACAAAGATGACGAACAGAAAAGAAAATTTGAGCCTGAGGGAGACGTAAACCCTGACGGTACGATTCAGAAGCATGTGGTGTGTGGAGAAGAGGCTTTAAGGCGGCTGTGGGATGATAGTTCCCAATCCGAGGATGGGGATCCTCACCAGGAGTTGCAAGATAAATCAGGGGGGGGTCACATGATTGAAGCTGCTTCATGTTAATGATTCACACGTGATGTCTGGAGCCACTGTTGTAGACAGGTTTGTCGCTCTCCTCAATCGGTATTCTTCTCGAACCACTCTTGCGGTAACCTTGTGTGATGGCTCCACACATTAACAGCTTCTGTTTGCTGCTAGCTCAGTTAGCTGTTTGCCTTTGTCGCACTCAGTAAAGCTTGATCACTAATGACAAACACAAACAGCCTATATGAATGGAAAGTGTTACTTTGTTCACCTTGAAAATGAGCTGTCATTGGAATCCATTTCACCTCATAGTCTTGCTAAAAGGGAGAACCACACATCCAGTTCAGTTTACTCATCATGGGGAGCATTAGTCTGTGAACAGCTGACTGCCTTCTGTGACTGCTGAGGAGCTTTGCAAAGTGTGAGTAAACAACCCTGATGATATCATAGCGATGTCACCAGGGATTGTGGGATCGGGCTACAGACTATTAAGGAAATGCCTGCATTTTAAATGTGCCTGAATGTTTGATATACGTAATGTAAAACACTGGTGTGGGGCATTATGGGAAGTGTAGGATCAAGTGGGTGTGGGTCTAAAAATCCGGATATCTTGTCCTCTGGATTTTGACCATTCCTCTTTAACAAGCCCCTTGTGAGGCCTCAAACTGCCCGGAATTCCCCTTTATGGGAGATGAGGTCTCATGAAGCTAGTTAATTTATAGTGTCTTTTTGAAAACACAAGGATAGAATAAATAAATAAATACAACGTACTCTGTGGTTAGGCACAGTCAGAGGGTGGGAGAAAGACACAAAGACAGAAACAGAGTTACTGTGGGACTCGTGAGAAACTCTTCAGAGACGCAGTGCAGCTTGTAAACATTTTGTACAAACTGGATCAATGGAACTACAAATAATTCTTTCCCCCCGCATCGCCTGAGTATGAAAATGCATTAATAATTTGTGTTAACAATGACGGGGGCATCTGCTGTTCACAGGCTCTCAAACACACCGGTGCATGTATCTGGAAAAAAAGAATAGGTGGGTCAGGGCACCTGTTGTTGCCTGGTTTGATGCTCAATACCTGAGTTACCTGAAAAGAGAGTCGGTCTGTCTAACATGAGGAGCTTGAGAGAATTTGATCTGAGCCAAGACCATCTGTTAGATCCATGAATTATGGAGCAGACAAGTGGAGACATGGAGACGTGAGCAATGGTTAATCAGCCCTCTGATTGGATAAGGTGTTGAGAGTGTGTACAGTATGCACGTGTGACTTGAGTGTTTTTAGGCATATACACCCCGGTCGCTGCGTCTGGCAACCCAACAACTACTGTGCAAACACATGCGAGCGCAGACAGGGAGCGACGTACGAGCGGCTCGCCTGTGCAGCTGCCTCACGTCGCCAGCCGTGACCCCGTACGGCTGCAGACAGCAGGGAAAACAGAATTTGTCAAATCAGAGCCACCGCTGATGAGGAAAAACACAGATCCATATCCCACGCACCGAGCCAGCCAATCAGAAAACAGGCCTGCCCTGGGAACAAAGACGGCAACTGAGCAGCGAGGCAGCATTGAACACGCGTGTGCACACACAAACAGCAGAGAACAGAGCAGTCCAGGAGCGAACACACACCCACGCTCACTCAGGCGAGGTGTTGGGTTGCGTCTGGCTGGCGTGTGTGCACATATGTGCGTGTGTATGTGTGTGTTTTCCTCTGGCCTGCTCTCAGCTTTCAGCCTGCTCAGCCCGCTCGCCATGTGTGCATCTGTGCATGTGTGCGTGAGCCTCCGACGGGTCAGGTTCTCTTCTCACCATAAGACACAGAATGCAACGACAAATAAGAGTCTGATTAGTTCCTTCCTTCCTCAACAGCACAAAGCCCGGCCTAATCCCTGAGCAAACACTCCGTCTACGGGGAGAGGGAGGAGGAGATGGAGAGTGGAGAGAGTCCAACCTGTGGAGTGTTTGTCTTTAGGAGAGAGGGAAGAAGAACAAGCGAAGGGGTGGATGGATTGATGGAGGAAGGGGGAGGGAAGGACTGAGAGGGATTGATCGATGGAGTGAAGAGGTAGGAAGGATAAAGTTTGGAAAGAGGTGGGAGGAAAAAAACGAACAATGCAAGAAGTGGGAGAGAGAGACGGAGGTGTGCAAGGAGAGATGGCTGGATGGAGAGCAGGGGATTAAACATGCAGGAGCTCAGGTGAAATGGTATCACTCCTGACCCGTGCTGAGGCTCAGAACCTGATGGGGAAATGAAACAGGACTGCTGATGAATGCACACTCCTGTTTGCCAAGGCTAATACTCTCTGTCCAAACACCCATGGGCATGCAGGGTGTGCGTCTTTATGTGTGTGTGAGTGTTTAAGGTGTCCGCGCGTGTCCGCAGACAAACAGAGGAAGAAACTGGCCTTGTGACGTCCGTCTCCGACCTCCGAATCCGTCCCCGTCTAGCAAAAAGTCCACCCCAATTATCGGCGCGTTGTTTTATGAATGAATCCGCGGCCCGTGGTTCAATCATTTCCACCGAAGCGCAGAAAGTCACGGCAATCCTACTTTCAAGTGGAGCAGGTCAGGACCCTCGTTCACAGCGGCGAACATGGCCCGATACCAGATTCGTCAGTGCTGTGTTAAGTGACTGCAAAGGTCAACTGAGCTTTTTGAAAAAGGATCTCTCAAGCACCGTAAAGCAAGCATCACATGAAAATCCCTGTAAGTTAAAGTCAAATTACTCCAAATCAGTCTTGGTATTATTTGATGAGAAGGAAGAAAATCGACATAATTTTACATAATAGCAGCAACGAGATCATCCTGGCGTTGCTAAGAGCAGTCCATATGCTGTGTTTGGCTCATTAACAGTTATGGGGAAAGCTGAAGTTTTCAAATCCTACACACAAAGAATTTAAATGATGAATTTGATCTTTATTATTTTATATTATCAATAAATCCAAATGAAAGACAGAGACCAGCAGTGAGCTGATCCCGCTGACAGGTATTTTTGTGCGTCCGATTAATTCTCAGTGTTGCACACAGCGGTCAGTGAGCCACACGTTACACTTAGTGGCACGCTCCTTCCTTAACGCAAACATATACGACGCAGCCACAATCCCGTTGCTGTCATTCTCACGGAAGCGCCAAATGTGTAATTCACAGCTAAAAATGACACTTCAGAAATGCAGCTTCCTTCTGTTCGACTCTGTGATGACAAAAATACAGCGCTCAGCTGTTTCGGAAAAGTATTTTGCTATAAAGAAAACAAATATTTACAACATATTCCTAAAGGTCTATGTCTTCGGTAGGAACCAACCGGTTTTTGCCTGAAAGCTTCAGATAAGTTAGGGAAGTCAAAGGTTGCTGAAAACCAAACTAATGCACTGTTGGTTTTGGGCTTTTCATTGTATTTGTGGACGGTAACAAAAAAAAGAATATCACCAGCCTTCCTCTTTTCAGCAGAGCTCACATCATGATGAGTGCACCTCAGCCCGCGAACACAGGTGTGTGATGTCTTAGCTGTCTGCAGCTCTGGAGGAGCATTGTTAGCCTGAAACTTTGTACGCACTGCAGTCTGAAGACATGGCAGCGTGAGACGTGGAGGGTCTCGTCAAGCAATGCTGTCACGTTGAATAATCATGATTACGGTATTAAGATGCGATAATAGTAAAAGCAGTGATCCAGCCGTGCACTACAGTTTCTGAGAGCTCGAGGTAAGATTGCCAAATTCCTTTTGTTTGTCGGACAAACAAGCCGAAACCCAAATATGTTGAATTTACAGTCACATAAAGTAGGGAATAGCAAATATTCCTCGCAATGGGGAGGGCTGGATCAGCAAATACTGGGTTTTCTTTGCTTTCTAAATGACTTTTCAATTACTTGATACATGGAGATTCATTTTGTGCCCCCCCCAACTCATCGATTACCCAAGCAATTGTCCCAGCAGTAATTGGAAGCGTAGGATTCCAGTGTTTCGGGGTTTTCCATCGATTCTGGCTTCAGTACCAGCGATCCAAGTCTTTATTTTGAAATGTTAAAAAAGGATGTCTGTAATTTATGTCTGTATTTCATTTACAAGCTGTAAATTAATTAGTATTTTCTTTCTCTCTATGAACGCCACGATATTAATTGAAGATATAAAGCACTGTTGGCCCCCAGGCAGCTCTTACTTTCTTAATTGACCCCTCTCTGTGTCTCTCGCTCTCTTTGCCGCCCATTAAAAGGAAGAATTATAATCTTTAACAGCATCACACTGTGTTTGAATGTGTCCTATGAGTTTTGACATGTTTGTACGTGTCTCCCGAGCTCATGCTATAAGTGCGCCTATATTTATGTGCTCACATGTGTGTGGCGGGCAGCACTCGTTAGCAGAGAAAATGAATAGTTGCCATCATCGTTCATCGGTCCCTAATGAGGCAGCCGGGCCCTTGCTTCCACCTCGCGTCTCCTTGTTTTATACGTTCTGTGTGGCCAGGTCTCCTTCTCATCTCATGTCCTCAGAACACCCAGGGGCCTCATTACCCTACCGCCATTGTTTATTTGGAGGGAAGAAGAAAAGAGGAGAGGAAAGATGAAAGAAAGGTCTGTGATCGACTGTTTCCTGTCGCACAACCTTTCGCAAGGCCAGGTTTGCTCTCAGGGTCTGCATTTAAAAACACACCGCAGGTCTCCAAGTGTGTGTGTGTGTGTGTGCGTGTGTGCGCGCGCGAGGCCATCACTGCAAACTTTTGATGGAATTCACTTGATCAGCGGCGGATTGCTTCTTGGTGTCATCTAATCCCTTCTGAGGGTTATTGTTTTGCTATTTTGGGGAGACCCAGCTCCCCTCCTCGGCGAAATCTTCAGAGCGCACTTTGAAGAAAGATGATGTCATGTCTCGAACCAGGACCCTCGTAAGTTGTAATTAAAAATGAACTGCCTCTGATCGCATTACAGGATTATATTGTTACGCGGGAACATAGCTCAAAACCTGACAGGGAGGATGAGATGGGAGAAGAAGGAAGGAAGGATCGAGTTTTAGAGCCAGGAGGAGGCATCCAAGAGGTCCAAGAAACGTGTGCAGCAGCTTTCAGTTCTTGGCCATTTGCTGTTTAGACGCTGAACTTTTCCAGTGTTTAATAGCAGAGGCTTACTTAAGCTGCCTAAAATATTGGTAGTGAACTGAGTGGGAGGCCTTTCAGACTCTTTGAGCATCATGTGTTTCTTTATAGACTTGCCAGTTTCACTAAAGCTCGACAATTACACAGGAAGAAATCCGCAGACGTTTATTAATTTCTCCATGGCAGAAGCTTTAAAAGACAGACGCTTCTTCCGTTTCCAGTCAAATGCCCTTTAGCGTCTCAGCCAACTTCAAAGTAAACCAGTCCACGACAATATTAGATGCTGAGAGCAAGTCACATGACAGAGTGGTATAAAGAGCACCAAATTTTAGGTAGGTGGTTTGGGGCGCAGGAAGTGCACAGTGGGTATTTAAGGTCCATGCTGGAACTGACAGAAGTAAAAATGTGCTTAAAACCAAAACAATTAGCTGAAAGACGCTAAAATGTCGTAAATATCGTAAAGCTGACATGAACTGTAAAGTTGGACACTGACATTGATGTAATTGACATTTCATACGTTACGCATCATTATTTATCCATTGTTATTACTGAAACAGCTTTAATTAAGAAAAAAAAAATATTTAGCCTAAAGTAAACAAACCAAGACAGAAGTCAAGACTAACTCCAATAATGCACTCAATATGATGATATCTGACAGCGTGGCAGCATCCGAGGCTGGATTCTCTTCCTTCATTTCATTTTCTAAACTCTTTGTAATATATCGTTATGAAGGACTCTGCAGACAAGTGGTAACAAAGGTTTCAAAGGGGCTGTCAAATTAGAAGCAGTGTGATGTAAATTAACGGCATTGTCACATGAAAAAGCAGGCTTATTGTCCACCGTCGCCGCTCGGGGGTCACCTTGGAAAAACAGCGGGACTGATTATAATGATCACCTTTAGCGAGCCGCTGAAAAGGGGCTGACAGGAATGGCTCATAATATGCTGTTGTGTTTGCAGGGAGGCGAGAAATCAAGTAAACTCATTCGCCAAGTTTTGCTGTGGTGTCATCAATTGTGTGAAGTGCATTAAATGCAAAGAGCTGCAAAGGACACTCATTGTGGGGAATCTTCACAAAGTTGGAATTGACAACGCCAACCAAAGCAACATTATCGGAGCATCAAATGTTGATTTCTATTTCAATTCTTTCTACCTTGTGTTTTTTTCTCAGATAAAAGCCTCACGTGTCTCCGGTAGTACACTGTATGAGTCAAGTGCATTTAATAGGAAGATTAGCATTTCAATAGCTATTCAGCAACACACGCGCACGCAAACACATTTAAACATTTCGACGTATAATGAACCATTTCCATAATCAGGGCCAAAGCGACTGAAAATATCGCAGCGCCACAGTCGCTTCAGGCATTAATCTGGTCGACTTAAGGAGCCAAAACGTGTTTTTTTTAAAAAAAACTTTAAAGTGCCCGCGTGCCCGCGCAATATTGAACATGATTTTCGTAATAAAAAGCAAATAGCTCGAAGGTGCGTGCCATTAAAGCGCGCGCTGCTGCTGATTGGCTTTTTTTTTTTTTTTTTTTTTTTCGCAATCACCCCGAATCAATCTTGATATATTGCAGTGCGAGTGGAGGCTGTAAAGCAACTGAGCATTGGCCTGTAACGTATTACGGTTTGTGTCACCACGATGAGTTTAGTCACAGTTAATCAGCGTGCTTTTAAGAGTGGTAAGAAAGTTTGCCCTGTACACAGGTGCTGCGTTATAAATGCAAAGTGACTGAACGGGTCTCAATAGACTTTAAGATGATATATAACTCAGCACATGACTATCACATACAATAAGCCTAAATAGGCTCAATAGACTGTGTTGAATTGGCCAAATAATGCAAAAATGAGTTATAATGACTAATAACCGGTAAATGTAATAATGGGATTAAAGTTTATTGGCAAGCAATATTGTGTGTATTCAATAATTCAATAATATGAACTACATTCACTCATTTTTTGATTCATACTTATGTTGGTAGCCCTCAGACTCTAGGACACAGGCCAAGACACAAAGTAAAGAGAGTTTATAAAATAGGAATCAAGGATTTTTAGAAAATATGCAGATATAATATGCAAACATACTTCAAGACTTGACATTGCAGCACTTTTCAATACATGAGCAGCACATGTTTTGTATATACGGGCGAGCGCAACAAAAAAGAGACAGGAAGGGGTAACACGTGGCGTTCCAAACAACACGCGTGTGATGGCTGCTGCACGGCAATCACAGCCCTGCCTCCGGAGGTCAGAGGTCGCCAGCAGGGAAGCAGGTCTACAGGGCGAACAGAGTCAGACTTTAAAAACGTGGCATCGGTCTGACAAAGTGGGTGAATCTGCGTCGCGTGAGTGCGTCTCATTATTATGTAGGAAGAGCCTGAGGAAACAAAAGTGTCACGTCCTCCGACCGCAACCTGTGAGGCACAGAGGAGCGTGTTGTTAGCACCATCTTCTCCTTCCTCCTCTTCCTTTGTCCTTGTTTCCCTCCTCTGCCTGGTATTCTCTGCATGCCTCCTCTGTTGGTTTCTGCTGTTGTTTGGCGGGGGGGGGGGCCTTGTAGACTCCCAGGGCTGTGTTTTGTATGTGTGTGCGCGTGCATAGGCTTCCTGCTTGCACGCCTGCACAATGACGCCGAGTGCCGGGCAGTAAAACAGTCTGTCTGTAAATCAGGCAGAGTGCCACGCTCCTGATTTAAAGCCGCCACATGATTCAAACGGCGTGTTGCTCTGAACGTCACACGGTGTTAGAAAGCTGCGTTCCAGCGGTCAGACCGGCGGTGGTGTGTCTGACCAGTTTTGTAAATTTCCAAAATCAACAATCTGAAAGCCTACACTGGTTCTTTAAATTGGTTGACCATGTGTGTGCGAGGTGTGAAAAAGGGGGGAAACAGGGGAGAGGCTGCGCGGTTTCAACCGGTCTGCGGAGTGTATTTAAAACATCTTGGTGCTCAGGACTCACCGGGAATAGATTTGCATTTATCAGCATTTGATAGCTCCAGTGAAAAACAATGGATTCCCTGTCATTCGCTCTTTAGTTCCACCTCTGCATTCCTCCCTTTGCAATTCAGAAGGTTTCTCCAGTCCAGTCCTCTCTGTGCACAGACACAGGCTCATCGCGTCACACAGCTGCTTCACACTACATGCCCTGTGTAAATCTCCACACCCAGCGGAGGATCAAACGTGTAAGCAGCGGTCTCACGCCGTCAAAATACTCACGTGATTACTATTTTGCTTGATTTAAAACACAAAGCGTTAACTGTGCATAACGTTATTCATGGAGTAGAAGTACGAAAACCACACACTCAAGTAAAGATACCACTGAGTCTTGAGACTGTGCAATGGGAAAATGCTTTTCCAAGCAGTTGTGACACAACAGAGCAGGTAGGAAAACAATTGTGTGTGTGTGTGTGTGTGTGTGTGTGTGCGTGTGGAACAGATTTCCGTCATAAACTCCATTATTACTGCTCATAACCCCTCCCCAGGGCTGTGATAGAAAAGCTCTGTCCCTGGCATGCTGGCACTGGCTCGCCTCCCCATGCTGGCACTGGCTCGCTGCTGCACTTCTAACAAAGCCACTTGTGAACATGTTTTCCCCAACCCCCCCCCAGACTGGACGCGATCACCTGAGAGCGCACATTTCCTCATTAGCTGCTGTATTCGGACGGACCGAAGCCTGACACCGGCTTGGAGATTGAAGTTTTTACCTCAGCGACACCAACAAATATGTGTTCAAGTCTCCTCTATACCTGAGTCCTGTCGGCGCACCAGGTCCTGCGCCAAACCCGGGCAAGAAAAGTGGAAACTTTAGCCCGGCCTGACTCCGCTCATCAGTTCCTGTCAGGTGCTGTCAGATTCGGGAGCAGACGTCAAACTCCAGCGCGAATGGCTGCTGAGTGTTTCTTGTGCGAGTTTTTCTGGGGGTGGGGGTTCAGGGAAGTGTGCTGCCCTGCTGGAGGGGCCGAGTAAGGAAACATGTTCTCTTTCTCTCACTGCGCTGCTTCGCATTGGGAGGAGGATGGAGGCAATTACCAGCGCCAGCAGCTGAGAGAGGGCCAAGCCTCTGCACATCAATCAGCATTACTCTGCCGCCACTGTGCGTGTGTGTAAGTGTGTGTGTGTGTGTGTGTGTGTGTGTGTGTGTGTGTGGGTGAAGAGTGTGTGAAAGAGCACCCCCCAGTGGCGACATTCTTCACAACATCCAGTCGGCAAGAACACCACCGCAACCAGAACCTGCTCAAGGGTCTTAAATCTGAACGGAGGCCCGTCCCCCCCCCCCCCCTCTCTAAATTAATTTTCACCACCTAATTGCTTCGTTCATTACCGGGGCACAATAACGTCACAAAAAAACCACTGTCCTGATTTAATTTCCACCGCTGAATGTGAAATGAGTCGGAAAAAGAGGCAAAGCTCCGCGCGTGCCGCTCGTCGTTGGGTTCGTGTCGAACTGCAAAGCGGAGGCAATTTAGGTTAATGTGGAATGAGGGGAGAGGTTACGAGAAAAAAAAAAAAAGAAAAAAAAGGCAGGGGTAATTTGGTGTGGCAAATTGATGAGTCATCTTTTGTTCAGAGCCTTTGATTGACAAAACAGCCGGGCGGCTTCGGCGTCAGAGGAGCCAGAAACGGTCTTGGCGTAAATTTGTCATTCTGTCACTTTTTTTTTTTTTTCTCTCACATCCTCAACACACACTCCTCCTCTCCCAAGTGTTGTGTCTCCCTCTCTGTTGTGTTGCCCTCCTGCGTTTGGGCTAATTACACTTCCACTGAAACCCCGGTGTGACATTTCCACTGTTGGCATATAGCAACATTACGTCCGCATTAGGGACGTCACGTATTAGCCAAACTCTCCCTCTGGCTGCGTTTAACAAAAAGGGAAACTGGTTAGGTGCAAATAAGAAAAAGCTGCCAAATGCTTTTAAAATTTCACATTATCTCCTCTGAATTCGGCATCGCCACTTCATTTAATGTGCTTAAAATTGCACCGCCGAAAGGTGAGTGGGAACAATCATCCTCTCCCGATTTGTTCCCCGCTCTTGGAGCGCGGCTAGCCGAGCGCCGTCACCTCATGCATACTAAACCCATGAACAAGCACAACAGCCAAATGTTTATGCTTTGTGTCTCTAAGGTAGAATGAGTTAAAATAAAAGCCTGTTTGTTGTGCGTTGGGTCTACGGAGGATTGGAGCGAGGCGAGGGTGTGTGTGTGTGCATCATATTCAGGTCGTACTTCAAGGCCAAGCTGGAGCGAGATGAAAGGGAGAGACAGGGCACTCTGTCCTGTGACGAATGATTGTTAGATATAACTCAGCCCTAGAGGTAAACAAACGAGGCTGATTTTCCATGGGGTAAAAGGATTTGGGGGTCTGGATGTGTTATCCATGATGAGAGACAGCACAGTGTCGCAACATCAAGGCCGCTGCTCTCAGAACTGTGAGGCGACACGGACATTTATTTAATGCTCGACGCGGCATTGATTGCGCTTTATTATATTATTAACTGAGGCTGAAAGCTGATGTGACGCGGCAAAATTTGGCCTTTCAACTCCCGCGCCTCCTGGACGGCGGCGTGCATTTCGTCCCGCTGTGGCACAGCCAGGCTCCGCATCCATAACATAACTGTCAGTGCCCTGTGGAGAGGAACACACTGCTTTTAAAGGGAGTGAGACGGGCTGATGGGATTGGCCGTGACTGGCGCCAGCTCACACAGCGCCCACTGATAATTTATTCCTCCTCATTCAGCCTCATTTACGGCTGCGTGTGCTCGGGATCGTGAGTGGTGCAACACAATCCGACGCCTGCGGGGGGGGAAAATGTAAAATACTGTACGTGACAGCGTCATGTACACGAAGCCAATAATGCAAACAGGAAGCAGCACATGATTTAAACGAGTCTCTGCTCTTCATAACATCTAGAGAGCTGAATAAGCTCTTAGAAATCACTGGTTATCAGCAACTTATTGCGGATTTAGTAAAAGTGGGACTTGAGGCGGATTTATGAATTGCACCCCTTTTTAATTGTACGGTTTATATGTACGTGTATGGGCACAATCTAGTTGAGTTGTCTTGATTATAGATAAAGAAAAATATTTTGTATTAGCTCTTAGATGATGATATTTTATGTTGTGTTCAATGCTGTGTAAGAAAATGGGTAAACCAACCGCATCCTTCAAAACCCCGGTCTGATTTTGAAGAATTGGATCCTTTTACAAAACTGCATTATTGTTTCATTTCACAACGCTTTGCATCTATCGTGCAATTAACCTGCCACAGCAGCTGCGGGGTGCTCAGGCGCCGACATGATCAAACAGGCCCCCGATTATCCCCTTCCACTTTTCCTCGGCCTCGGGTTTCCTATTCAGCGGGACCCAAAGGCGAGCAAGAACGAAGGTCTCGACCCGCTTCAAGACGGAGCATCGAGGTTCGGCAATGGAGCTGAAAATGACGCATTTTGCAGAGGAAAACCTGCTGCTGGAGCTCCGTGCAGGTCCCTCTTTTGCCCGCTTGGTAATTCAGCCTTGCATGTTGACACATAAAACCTATGCTGGAAACTCTGAGCGCACTCAAGATGAGGGAACAAGGAATCACCTCTCTCACAGTTCCCCTCTCAGCCTTAATCTTGCCACCTTTAAATTAAATATATTATAGTTTAAAGATATATTATATAAATAGCATATCTCTAAATAAATAATCAAATGAATAAAACAGTGATTTGGGTGAATTCAAGCAGTTTCCTTCTGTTATTACTTGTTAAAGTGGCTGTACGATGGCAGGCTGATTTATTCTGTGTCCACATTGCCGGTTGTGACAGCCTCAGGTCTTCTCTGTCGCACAGATGCAGTGTTTCGGCTGCGTGGATCTTGATTTTCCGCCGGGTCAGTCGCCAGAACATACCCAGTTTTTTGTCAAAACAATCTTTTGACGAGCTTATCGTCGTGAATTTTCTCTCCTCCTACCGGCGTCTTTTCCTGACCGCCATCCAACTGCGACCGCTCACGGGCTCCACTGGAGGCGTTCGTCAACACCAGCGGAGACTGTGAGTAGTTTCTCCACGGAGGACAACTGATGAAATGAGAGTGAAAACGTAAAGATATGTTTAATCTTAGTTTAGTGTGTCAGATCTCTCGGTTCTTAAACATGCTACTATCTCTGAACACTGAGGTCTCATGGAATCATGCTCCGCGGACGCAACACCTTTTCAGCGAGCCTGCGACTGCCTTCCAAATCCCGTCCCTCTCCTTTCACACCTCCCGTCGACTGCTGCTACTCACAATGGCATCGGCTCTTTCCGCGTGTTAACTAACGCAACATGTCAAACATTATACAGGACCGATTTAACAATACATGCCAGAAATCACACTTTAACTGTTTTTTTTAAGGCTTGTGATGCCTTTGCCTTCTATTTTTAATGGCTACCTCCCATTGCTAACAATTTAGCTGCCACTTTCTGCTTTTGTCTTACTGTTCTGTTATCCCAGTGCTTTCCTCCTAACATCGGGCCTCCTGCGGCAACATTCGCTTACATTTCCTCATATTTTCTCTTGTAATATAAAAAAAAAAAACGAAGAGAAAACAACTCCAGATGCCTCAAACGTTCTTATCCATCCAAATCTGCTCTCACCCATTTGTGCCGAATGATAACTGCCACTTCATCGTAAAAGTGGAAGTGCAGGGTTGTGCAGACTGTTTGCAATTCGCGTAGGTAACAGCCCCTAAACACTGTATGAGGGCAGGTGCGCGTCGTGTGCAGATGCTCTGAAACACGCACAAGATCTGGAGTGACGGAACCAAAAAGGAGGCTGGGATGAAGAGAAGAGCTTCGGCAGCAGTGAAGCTGACGTGCTGTTAAATAAATTTACACTGTGTCATATCCCAGTCCATTTTTTACCATGATCTTGGGAAATACATCAAATTAAAAAGGCAGGATGCTGTCAGGAGTATGTTTCATTATGAATGTTAGAATCAGTATAACATTAAAAAAGCAAGTCGGGATGACTCATCCATCACCCTCTCTATAAATCTCAATTTGTACTCTCACCTACTTATAATTTACCTCTAGGTAACAACTACTGAAACAAAGCGCGCACCAGCTTTTGTAAATAACACATACTGAATACTTCCTGGCCGCATCGCACATGAATCCCTGATCACGGATCTGTCCTGCTGCTCCGGCCAAAGTAAGGCGACTGTGAGAGGGAGTGAGAACGTGGGCGAGAAGGGAACATATCGCTGAGTCAGAGACTGGAAATGACCCACGTCAGCCTGGCAAGTTGTTCTCACTTCGCATACGCGCATCTGACATCGGACGGCGCCCGGGGAGACGTCCCCGGTCAGTCTCATTCTCACAGACACCCAGAGGAGGGGGACTATAAATGTGCATCAGTTTGTAAGAGATGTTTATTCTCCAGTGACAACTTGAGCTCTAAAATAGTATCACCACAGGCAGAGGCTGCTTTGAGATTCTTGATTCTTTTGAAGAGTGACTGGTGGCTGGAAGTGATAATGAAGCAAAAAGACCACCACTGAGACCCCAAAGAACTCGGGTTTATTCCCACGGTGTTAGAATACAGTCTTTTTGATGCTTTGGGGCTTGTGTTGACAATCTCCTAAACTTCTAAAAAGACTCATAAGAGTATTTAGCATTGCTCTTCTGAAACAATGTTTGACTCAAAAAAGAAAAAAAAAAAAGATATCAAAATCAATGTAGCAAAACCAGACATGTCATCTATTTTTATTCCACGCATTCTCCTTCTTTGTCAGAGCCTGGAGCCTAGATTACCCACAATGCAACCACTGACAGGTCATTAGGAGTTGCGGTCGTGTTATGCTAGTAGTGGCTAATGCTGTCTCAGGATGCTAGCCTCAAGCAGAAAAGAGGAGCGAGCTGCAGAGCTGGGTCAGAGTTGTCCCTCTGTTAAACCCACTAAGCAACTTTTTTTCATTTTAGAACTTGTGCTCTTTAGCCCGAGCCGATGCCGACTTAGGTTGCACTTGAGGCAATTCACCAGATTTCGTGCAGCTCACTCTGATGCAACTTCTTTCATATACAGTACGCACTACGACTCCTGAAAGACCTGTAAACAGACTTGGTGGAATCTCTGAGGTTTGATTACTACTACTAGTGTTTGGACTAAAACATCCCACTACTTTTAAATTAGCTAGAAATGTACCGTAATGCAAACGCAATTACAACGACTGAAATGGTCTAAATTCGCCTTGGGTGAAAATGTCAAGGCCAGAGCACGGTCTGTCCCTCGGATTTTCCAATTACTATCCAACGTCAGCTGACCTTAACAGTGGCAAAGCTCAGTCAATGAAAAGTCATCATAGTGACTGTTAAGTTTGTTATATGAACAGAGGAAACTTGGCTTCGTCACATATAGTTCTCTATTGTAGCAAAACTCACTTAACATGTACATCCAACAACATTTGGATCGTCTCCTTCAAAATCCAACTGTCCAACCAAGACAACGCCAGTGAAGAACTTGTTGTTGCTGCCCTCTGGTGGATGGGAGTATCAGTAACTCCTATTACTATACCTTTGTGTGAACTGTTGATCCTGCAAAGGATTATTTCTATTTGTAAAAGTGGTAAAGTAATTCAGTTACTTCTGAGATGAGTACTAACTACTAACTTTTTACTTGCCCAGCGGTGTAAGGTTAACAGTTGTAACGATACAGCTGACACTCTGTCGCCGTCTGCATGCTGTGACTTTTGAAGTTCCCATCAGCAAAGATTTACAGCGTGTGGCTTTTCTAACAGCAGATCTGGAAGTACGTCATCAGGATCAGACCGAACAGACCTGCACAAGGTCTGTACACGTACACAACAATACATGAATCAGCCGAGTTGAATGCGACGGTGAGTCCGTCATCATGAGCTTTGCGTGTTGTAATGATGCTCTTTCATAAATGGTCTAAATAGCACAAACAAGGAATTCACCAGCCAGGAAAACATGCGGGTGAAAGAACGTCCTCATGAGAAGGGAGCGATCTGAGGTAACATACTCACGTAATCTGAAAAAAACATGTTAAATAAAAGGCCGATGGCCTGAACATAGCTGCCGGACAATAACATTAATATTTTGCATGCGTTCTGCTTCTCAGGGTGGATTCCTGCTGAGTTTATACTGTTACATGACCTTCATGATAGGCAGCCATGCCTTTATAATCTTCATAAAGCGAGGCAATGTGGTCAGCAGGGACCAGCTTATGATGCTTATTACCCCGAAAGAACCCAGCAAACATGTGGGGGAACTCGCGGAGATGTACATACATTATGCTACTCTTATCAGTGTGCAAATGAAGCAGGCTCCTCCTCCAGATAAGATGTGTACACATAATGCATTTTTGATACTCTGAGCACAATTTAAATGCTGATATATATATGTACAAGTTGGAGAAAGACAAAGAGGTTAATGTGTTGTATGGATGAGTTTGAATGAGGACAGGAGATAAGGGCCGTTCAAACGAGCATGTCCTCATGTGGGTTTGCCGGCACGCGCGCAAACACACACACACACGCACAGACACAAGCACAGCCATCATTTCCAACCTGATTAGCTCTACAAGCAGCAATATCCTGAGGAGAAGACAGAATGTTTTGTTCCACCCATTTGCGGCTTCACAGACAAGAAGCAAAGCTGGAGATTAAGAGCAACGTCTCTCTGACTCTGAGAGAATCTTTGATGAGGACCCTTTTCATATGCTTGCTATTTTGAAGCTATAGTGGATATAATAGATATCAAAAGGAATTTTTTTTACAATGTAAATGATCTAACATAAGAATTTGCCTGTGCTTATCATCAATGTGGATCAGAGACTTAGTCGAGATAAGAAACTTGTGCGCGACGAAACAGTGCAGAAGAAAAGAAACGCACTGCGCTCGTCACAGTGTCTTTGCACAATGGTGCTGAAGGTGCATTGTGAAATGTCAGAAAATGCATATGCATTAGTGATGGAGTCAATACATTCTTCTCTGGCCAAACATTGACTTCAGGGAATACAAGCAGGAACAGGACACCGAGAATACCCACGGGTTTAAAGCAACTGCAGGAATATAAATCAGTGAACTCTGCACATATGATGCGCTTCACATCTCACTGAGAATACTGAGATCATTTAAATTCATTAGATGTAACAAAAGGCCAAAGGTAGAGGAGAGATAATCAAGTTCTATACATATACTGTACATTCTACATATATATATATATATATATATACACACACTATAGCAATCTATGAGACATACAGTGTTTGCACATTTGGCCTCCGCCATCACTGACTAATGTTAATAAAGGTAGTGCGTGCTCAGAGTTTCATTATTTTCACACCATCCATGTGCAAACAAAAGCAGAGTCTTGGCAAAACTGTTTTCACTAATTTATCCAAAATCATCAATTTCTTTCCAAAACCATGTGCTTGTCACCGAAGCATTCGTATAATCACTCTCTCCGTGCCACCATTTGCAAAACTCCAAGTCACTACAGATTTGCATTAAGAAAAAAAAACAACAGCCACCACAAAAACTCCTCTTTTACCACAAATCTGCATAATACTCAAGCCCCCACAAATGTCTATAAAATCTCCCTCTATCATCTTAACATTGCATATCCAGGAATCCAATTCCTTCACCACAACCTTGCATAAACACCTAAATTTGCATTTGCATTGTGTTCAAATCATTGTCGCATCTTGGAAATTGTGCACACCCTGAGTTGAAAACCTGGCATCAGATTGCATCAGTGCCACAACCAAAAACAAACAGCTGCACCTGAAAATGTGTTTTACCAGAGAGCAAAAGCATATTGTCACTATTTACTTACAGCTGCACGGTAACCAGCGGTGCATTCTGTAGATACGCTAAACAGCGCTGGCCCTGTTGTGCTGCCTCTGACAGCAGCAGCACCGACAACTGCGGCGTGAGTTTCAGCGGGGGAAACCTCCTGTGAGATCTGATCCACCTGAAATAAATGCTTTAATACCGTCTGCGTTCTGTGTTGTTGTCGCGTCATGTTTGAGAAGCTCATCTTCTGCTTTACATGTAAAACGCCTTCACGCTCCATTAGACTGCAAAAGGCCTAGTGATTTTTAAGAAAAGTGTGCAGTAAATAATAGAATATCTCCCTTTTGCATGTTATGGAAAAATGCATATAGAGAAAAAGAGAAAGGTTACATGGGTACCTTCAAGTACTTTCACTTTACAGTACAGCCCCTTTTTTTACACAGCTCAGCATTGAAATGATGTCCGTATTAGACTTCTGTTGTACACAGGTTGTCCAGTGCCAGTGGTCAGTCACTCTACAGGAAGCCGTATGTTCTTTAGGCAGCGAGTATGAAAGTGAGGGTGTGGAGTTTAGCGTGGCGTAGGTGTTGAACGTGTTTAACCTGCAGGAAGTCAGAATTTTCCCAATCGCAGACCTGCAATCGATGTTAGCGCGTTGATGCAGTCCTTCACCAATCATATTTAGCCAAAATTTAACCTTATTAACCATATTTTATTTGAAACTTTTAGCATCTCTCCCTAACTTAACTCCACTGTAGTTACATACCAATTCAAAACTCACATTTTAACTCAACAGTCAATGCTAACGGCTCTATGAAGCTACAAGGCTAACGTGCTCATTTTTAGCGTTTGCATGTTAACAGCTGCTCGTACTATCAGACGGAAACTCTTTGGCTAGCAGATGTCGGCATTGAACATGAGGTTTTAATCATCCTATATCGACGTTGATGTGGCACTTTGGTTGGGTTTATACCCGGGAATCAACTTTATGCCTCTCTATTTTTCAGTGGCAGAGCTGTCACCTCATGAAGCCTGCTGGGTCATTACAGTCTGCTAATAACCAAAGCAGTAATGGGTTTATTTCTGGATTTGATCAAAATGTGTGAGAAACTCCGAAATGAGACCACAGGCGGATGCTTTGAGAGGGGCAGAACACTCGCGAGTCTCCGAGGAGAATCTGCAGGGCTGGAGAGTACGAAGCCAATTCCAACCTTGTTTTTCCACTTCTCTTTGTATTCTCTCAGATCTGTGCGGCCTCAATCCCCCCGTCTCTCGTTTCCCCCTGTATTTCTCCCACTTTTCTGATAATTAATAGCTTATTAATATTTCAGCAAAGCGCAGAAGAACACACACTCGCTAAAGGAAGGGGAGTCACACTAAAGTTTGATTTCAGCTATTGTTTATGAGTTCACTGAAGGCACGGTTGTGGAATATGCTGTTGAATATCTCTGTTGAACTTTAAAGAGACTGGTTATTGAATGAGACTGCATGGGGGCAGGAAGCAGAACTGATTATTAAAAGATAGAAGAGGGAATAAAAAGACAGAGTTATTCCGCCTTGTGATGGGATTAAGTTCTATTATCAGCTGCATAATATGTAATAGCTAGTCCATCAATTCCAATCTATGGATCTGGGTAAAAAGGCAATAGCTGAGCTGCTTGATCAAGGGCATGTCTTCTGTATTCCACGCGCATTTGAACCTGAGAAAAAGTATGAACGAACTCATCTCAAGTGGGAGTTGAGCTTCTCTCAGGAGACATAATTAGAGGGAAAATTTCTGATGATGAGAAACGCTTCTAGGCGGATTTTCAGTGCAGTGTATATGGGATTAACTGTACATTACATGGGCTTCTAATCCATAGGCACTCTAAGCCAGGAATTAGCATGCATGATTAGCGTTTTAAGCCAGCTATTAGACGAGAATAATACTGTAATTCACCTAAAATGGCTTGCAGTGTTTTGACTGCTCTATAGTCTGCATGAACTATTCCAATAACCTGAAACAGGAGACATAAACAGACTCCTGCAGGAATCCTAGCAGAGTGGTACAAGCAAAAAATTAACTACAGTATTTTAAGATGTTTATTTACTCGGGGAGGATTTTCCAGCATGACCGGCTCTTTTTCTTTTTCTTTTTTTTTTTTTTTTTTTTTTTGCAGCAGTAACCTGATTCTCGCTTGCGCAGTTATACTTGATAAATTTTTGGAGCTGCTCTGTAGAACCAGGCTTCTACTTTTGGCCCGTGAACAGTTCCGCGGGAGCAAATGGGGCTTATTAATGTCAGCTGTAAAGAGAGCAGAGAGTGCGTCTCATTCAGTTTTTCTTCTCAGGCTGCCAGATGGTCGAGATCTGAACTGGCTTCTTTCCGGCCGCAAGTCTTCCCCCTACTATCCTTTAGGCTAATCCAACCTCCATACAGGATTTGAGAGTGACTACATAAGCCCAGTTGAAGGAAAAGTCAAACTTTATATTTAATGTTCAAGTCTCATATGTCAAGGGTATGAAATGGTCACTTATCCATCACCTTCTATACAATATGCTAAAATCATTGATTAACTCGTTGTGTTTACTTTGAATCCTCTAAAAGACCTTAATATACATATAATATTAAAAAGACATATTATTCAATGAACCAGTGCTTTGTGTGACACAGATCATCAGACCAACTTCTTTATTTATTACCAAGGGTGCTCTGAGTGGAACGCTAACATTAGCGCGCTAACAAACTCACAATGACAATGCACCACAAACCATGAAAACTCAGGAGACCAGCTAAGTAATTGCAATTCATCCTGTGGAGGATGTAAACATCTGGACCAAATTTCATGCCAACTCATCCAATAATTGTGGTGCTATTACACTGGATAATTGCAACTGGGGCGGCTGTGGCTCACATGTAGAGCGGGGCCGCCCACTAATCAGAAGATTGGCGTTTCAATCCTCAGTTCTTCTGGGCTGCACGTTGAAGCATCTTGGACCTTGGGCAGAGACACTCAACACCAAACCGTTCCCTGATGGCTGTCGGATCAGAGTATGAATTGTTGTTTTCCTTTCTGGTGAGTGGCGATCTGCTGTCTATCTGCAGTTTATGAATGACATGTAGTGTAAGACGAGAGAGGCACTATATAAATACATTCATTTACCTTTTATCAAAACGTTGATGGTGCTATATGGAATATGAGCAGGTCATCAGAGTTGACAGGATTCATCCTCTGGGCAACATGATTGCCAGTCCTAAGTGTGCTAATTTAAGCCAGATGTTCACAAAACTGAGTGGAACTCACCATAAAAAATACAAAGCAATTCATAAAATGAATGCCGAAGTCTGAACCGAAGGCTTCAGCCCTACTTTGCTGCTTTTATCAAGTATGTCAGGTAAATGCTTTTCAAAATCTCAGAAGCTGGTTTGACATTGAAAGCTCTAAACTCAAATTTCCCCTGAGTTGCAACTCTATATTTTGGGAAAATAGAGCTTTTTTTAAACAACACCAACCTAGAGGCCGCTCTCAAATCATTTCCCCCTTTAACCTCGTCTTGTGCAGCCCACCCACAAACTCACACCACCCTCCACTGTTCTTGCTATTCTTCTGATTCCTCCAAGAACATTGCTAAGTCCTGCAGACTGTATCTTTAAGAATTAATTCCCTGGCCTCCATGTTCCTCGAGCCCCTCTGAGCTCGTCTTGTACATGCTCTGCTCCGGCATCAGTATTCCACAGATGGAGCTCGCCCTCCCTCTCCTTGTATGATTGTGTTCCTGTGCAGGGAATAAGATCTGATGTGGCTGTCCACAGGTAGACCGTGGAGTCCAGCCACTGGAGCAAAGCTTAGCCCCTGATTCCTAACGTTGGTTGGACAGGAAGGAGTGAGCATTGTGTGTGTGTGTGTGTGTGTGTGTGCGTGTGTGTGTGTGTGCGTGTGCGTGCAATGGTCTCAGCTGTATTTCTGAGAAACGATAAAACAAAAAGTGGAACAGACAGACTGACAAGGACAGATACCGATGCACAAATGTCTGACAGTGGGATTGAGCCATCCATGAACACGCACTCTAAGAAATAGTACCGTAAAATCATTACACTGCACACAATGTCATCAGGACTTCATTTTCATGATGTGCTGAGATACGCGCACTCTTCGCCGGCTAGCCTGGCTCCCTGGCTTCGGACCTCTAAACTCAGCGATTCAAAAAGGTGCATCATGTAACCCCGAAATTTAAAGACAAAATCCGTTGTTTGTCTTCCAAACCCAAGCAAAACAATTTGCTTAGGTTTAGGGAAACATTGTGGTTTGGGTTAAAATGACTACGTCATGACGGTTGGACGTGGTACAATAATAACTTTGTGGTTAATGTTTGGGGATGATTGTGATCCGGCTGGCGGTTAGAAACAGGAAACACACAGTGGTCTCCCCGTCTTCTGATGTTTTGTTGACCAATTCATCCAAACCAACCTCCTCCACCACCTCTACTTCTTCCTCCTCCTCCTACTCGCCCTTGTCTATAATAACATCACCTGACTTCCTCCTTTGCTCCCATCATTTGCAAAGGCTGCATGAGGTCTTTGTCACTTCAAAGTAAACATATGCTGTCTTGTGGTGAACACCCCCGGTCGCTGTTGTGCTCGCTGCTGTTCCCATAGTTGGAAAAACAATCAGAGCTCTTTTGGCAGGATCTCGAATCAGAACATCATGTTTTTTCATGCCGGAGCCATAAAATCACTTTGCAGCAAGCGTGAATGAGACCAGCCTAGCTGTAGACATCAAGAACAATTTATTCCAAAAAATGAATTCATGCGGCTGGCAAATCTGTCGCCGGCGTCATAGTTAACTGCACTATGAGCTGTACCAGAGCAGAGGGAAGTATCTAGTGTCTACTCAAGTGGAGCTTTGGTGAACAAGTCAACTGCGCGCTGCAGTGCTGTCAAACATTACAGGAGTTGGTCAAAGGTGCTGGATACCCTTGACTGGATCAGCCAAAACAGACCCTGGAAACAAATAAAGGTGGGCAGACGATTGTAATCCATACTTCGTGTGCAATAAGAACACATAAAGGCCTAGAGAATTCGACTATTATTGACTTATTTTCTGCCAATTAAATGATTCCGTCACACCTAAGCGAGCAGTTAATAATATAATACCACCCTCCACCCAAAAAAAACAAAGTCATGAAGGCAGAGGGCATCTGAAGTACACTTGCAGGCCCCAGAGTGTTAATAACATGCCGAAATGCTGTGAAATTAACTCTCTTTCCACCTTTAATTCCAAGTCAACCAAGGCGCCGCGGTTGAGCAAAGAGCGCAAATGCGACGCTGTGCACTCTGCATAAATATGTGAATGTGTGCGTGCACGAGGATGAGGATGGAAAGGGAGAGACGAATGTGCTCCATAGCAGACTGTGTTCAATTACATCCTTAAGAATAGAATATGAAGGCATCAATTATGCCCACTCACCTACCGAATGTTCTGCATTAGGTAAACAGGAGGATACTGTTTACTCTTGACAAACGCGCTCCAGAGAGCGTGAATAATTGTGAAGGGCGCGACCTCTGCTTTCCACAGATTAATATTTATGAAGGCAATTTTGTCTTTTAATTTTCTCTTAGAGCCCGGCAATAGCCAGGCTTTCGGCGGGTTGTTTGGAGGGAATCAAACCTCATGACGGTTCAATCAAAATGTTTTGGTTTTCACTCTTTATTTTCCTACTTAAAGCAGGCCTGTCCCTGGCCTTTGCTTGGCTGAACTCGCGGATCGATCTCAGCTAACATCACATTTTATTATCTGAGATGAGAAAGTCTCTCTCTCTCTCTCTCTCTCTCTCTCTCTCTCTCTCTCTGCATCCTCCTCACTCACAAACACACACACGCGCGCACACACACACACACAGTGCTTCTTATATTTTACCTTTATTTAACCTCATCTCAATACCCCGTCTCTCCCTTTGTCTGAACTTTCTCGTATAGAAGTGAACAACTTCTGCCCATAGGTCTTAGGGAACTCATGCACTATGTATGGCATCGATCAGAGAACAAACACAGTACTTCCCTGCCTCCTCTGAACCTCCCGCTTACCCCTGGAGACATTGTTTATCTTGTTTATATGTTGGCCCGGTTGCCTGGTCTTGGTGAACCTGTTTGTTGTTTGTTTCTTCCCCTGGCACAAATCGCGGACAGTGAAGCATCGAACGTGCACGCGGTTCAGATCTCGTCTCTTCTCGTCGTTGCATTCCACTCCATCAAACTGCCAATCAACAGTCAGCCTGGCACACGGAAACACAAACGGGGAGAGCGGGAGAGGTGAGGAGAAGGAAGCCAAAGGCCGTGAGCGTAGTGTAACTACGGTGAGGCGCGAGCGAGATTGAGAGAGCGTACGGCCTGTCGCTTTTCAGCCATGCTGCCAGGTGGAACAGGTTGTTATTTCCAGATAGTCTGTAGATCACTTCATCCCTCATGTCACAGGTAAAATTAAACCTCCACACACACACAAATACTGTACCAACAGAGGCAATATAGTCACGGTTCTCCCTCCGGAGTCAATAGTTCCGATTTCACAGCCATATAACTCCCAGTGGGATCAAATGAAAGCAGATCGTCGCCGCTACAGTAAGTTATTGCTCCAGTTGTGGCTTCACAAATGATTTCATTAGCGACACTCTCCCTCATGCAGTCCATTATTACCTATAAACAAATTAAAGCTCATATTCTTAACAGGCTGCCGTTTAAAAAGCACCACTTCCCACAGTGCCGCTGCGGTCAGTTCATTTCAACCGAGGGAGCGAAATACGCAATTCAACACGGACGTAAATTTGACTGATCACCTGGACTCTCCCGTTTTTATGGCGCCGGTGAAAACCTCTATTTCACACATCATCTCGAAGATCTCCCATAAACGCTCAGCTGAGCACAGATCCAGTTATTCAGAGCACCTGCACTGAATATACAAACAGAGGTGGAGGCCGCCCGGTGCCACCCCGAAAAAACTGATCGGCCACCCCGAATCGACGCTGGAGTAAAGTAGCGCTGGGATAAATCTACCTTGGGAAAAATCGATGCGCTTGTAGCCTCGCGCCAGGTTCGAACTGCGGGAGGGACATTAAAAAAGTATTAAGGTAGCGCGATAGAGCAGGCCGTCTGTCTGAATCCGTCTCCGTCTCACGTACAGTGTTGCTAAAGAAGATGCAGCCAAATCGTTCTACTTAGTTCACCTTGAATAGGGAAGATCTAAAACTTAGGGCAGCGCTTCACAAACGGCCATATTGAACCAAATTCCCGTCTTTAACGTTCATTCCTCTCAACTGGCTAGTTTAATGGCTATATCTCATCCGCTTTAGCCATTTTTGATAATTAAACACTTTTTTTTCCCCTTCCAAAATAGCCTTTTCTAAATGCATAAAACTGTGTACAAGGATATTCACCCGTTATTGAGCGCCCCCCCCCCCGCCGATTTTGCACAATCGCCTCTAAGCTTCGAAATCCCCCTCGCTTCACTTCATTTCCGCCTCCTCCTCGGTGATTGGCGTGGATTTAATAAGGCAAATCAGTTGAGGGATAATGGCTTTTACCTGGCTTCACCTCATCAGTGTATTCCGAGCGAAGAGCGTATTTAATGCACGTTAAGTGGACTGTACAGATTTGCCACGTGGCCAGTACGTCTGCTGTGTTTGCCGGCTACTTTATTCCTCATCAGCGGAGAGGGAGCCGCCTTTCTGGAATGATGAGTTTATAAAGGGAGAAATATGGGAGGAAATGAAAGTGATCACCTGGAAAAGTTATGCAGGCGCTTATTAGGATTCGCTTCGCCTTCTTCGGCGTAATTATGCTGATTACATGTCAATAAGCGTTCCCTTCATTAATTCTAAAACGCATACGTCTCAGGCTGCCTTTGATTGTGCCGCTGTTTGTGTTCATGAGCGCTTCTCCCTGGAATAGTATTGCTGGCGTGGTGGAAAAGCCTCGGAAGCAGCATTTAGGCGGCAGGGTAGTTAGCCAGTTTCAAATGTTCCTGTCAAGAAAACATAGAGCTAATTTATCCTCCATGTTGCCAATATTGGTATAAAGTGTCATGCTTGAAAGTGTAACGATTGAAATGAATAACACGATACTCATACGCCGAGTTTTTGGCTTTATTTGCATCATAACCTGTCAGCGTCAGTGAAAGACACTCCATTCTCGATCTCGGAAAAAGCAGCTGGTCACAAGCTCCGCTCAAGGTCTGCTTACTCACTTGTTCTGAGGCTTTCAACCATAGGCTTCATCATAATGGGTCCGAACCTTTAATGGGGATTTGCTGAAGGCTTCTCCCAAGGTCAGAAGTGACCTTTAAAGCTCAGCTTATAAGCCAATATGGATGAAAAGTCCTGTGTCTCAGCGCTCAGGATAATGACAATGAACCTTGTCGAGCGGAGACGGCTCTGTCAAAAGAGCAAAAACGTTTAAATTATAAAATAAAGTTCCACTGTCATTCAGTAAGTGTCTTTTCATGCGTCGACCAAAAATAAAACTAAATTTTTGTTAACATTTGCTGGAAATGATAAACTTTTAATGCCCAGTCAAACTTCTGTAAGGCAGAAACAGCTGAATTCATAAGTTACATTACTCCTCACTTTACTGTAATCAGCTGATCTCTGTCAGAGGCGCCTTTCAATAGCTCCAAAGCCTCCACACACACACACACACACACACACACACATCTTCTGTATTCAACACAAGTAAAAAATACATCGCAGTACGCTGTGGGGTAACAAAAGGTCATCCTACGCGCCCGTCCACGCTGACTGACTGCAGTGCCATCACTACATTTCAAACAGAAGTCACCTACGACACCGGCTGCTGCAAATAACAGTGACATTACTGAAATGCATTAGTAGGTGCTGTGCAACTGGGAAACCCTGCTCACAATGTGTAATAGCGCAACCAAAGTCAGCAATAATCCTGAATTAATCCATGACGAGAAGCTGCAGAGATGTTGTGTGTATGTATGTTCTGCTCTTGATGTTTGATATATGAACATTTGTTTATCTGTTGTTTAATGGCAGTCTAATTACATAACATCTCCCCAGATCCTTTTGAAAACCTTCAAAGCCCAAACGTGTATCCCTTAGTAACATACACAGTAAGGGTACAAACATAATGTCCCACATATAGAAACGGAATGACACTTAAGGTGATGATTTCTGATAAATTAATGTGGTAATTTGTCTCCCCGCCCAAAAAAAACCCCTCCAACCCACGCTCCACTTAAATACAGACGTTAGCTCTTTATGTCAGCAGGAGTCGGACTATATAACAAGCATTGCTAAAGCGTATGTGGGCCGCGGTAAATGCTTACTCATATAGAGCTCCTCTCGCCTTCATGTCTTAAACTTCTTAAATCACAGGCGTCGCAGTAGCAGCTGGAAGTCGCTTCTATTCAAATGCCACGGTTCCCCTGAGCGCACATGGCAGATTGTTAATTACAATGAGTCTGGGGGAAAATTACTTTATCGATTTGCATCAGGCCGGCGACTCCGAGAGAGAATACAGAGTGGCTGAGGCCGAATTTGACTGAGTCTGATTTTTATATAAAACAACCTCTCCTGTCCGAGCTGTGTCGCGGTGTGTGTTTTATGTCACCTGCGACAAATTTGCCATAGCCCCGTAATGTCTTTATCAGTTATGCATCGCCGGCGCCTTGCTGCTGAGGTGAAGTCACCCAGCGTTGGCGCTCAGCATTCCTCCATATGTCTGACGGTGTCTGATATGGCACTGCTGCTGTCTGTTCGGCGGCAGCACCTCCGGGAGTGCTGCAAAAGTTCAGAGCGGGAGAGGGAGGCTGTGCAAGAGGGGTTGAGGGGCAAAATAGAGTGGGATGAAAGAGGAAAAGATTGAATAGCGGGAATAAAGGGGGGGGAGGCCGGGGTGGGTGAGGGAGAAATAAAGAGAGGTCAGGGACCCAGGAGGGAAGTAGAGGGACAGAGAGAGAGAGTGGGAGAGAAAATCTAATGTGCCAAGGCCTGAGCCAGATAGACGGAGCCACTCTGGGCAATGGAGACATCAGGACTGACAGAACTGGCCTGAGTCCAGCTAAGGAAAAAAAAAAAAAAAAAAGACAGGCTGTACGGGGAATTAACTGAACGGCCAGGGGCATGGCTTCAACAGCTACGTCTGGAGAACTGACAACTGTAGATGAGCCAAGAGACACTGAGGAAATATGTCAGGCAATCAGCTAAAGCTGACAAGCGTAGCCATGGTTGCTAAAAATCTATTGACTCGACAGGAGCTGACTGCTTGATGTGTTTCGCCAGGAATGCGCTGCGAGGTGGGGGTAATGCGGTCAGTCCGGTATTATTTTTGCTTGTGTTGGGCCGATGAATCCAAATTTCAGCAAAGCGGCATAGGAGGTCAACTTATCAACCCCAAGTCTTCACAGCTACGCTCTAATTGCTCTGGTTTCCAAACACTGATACATATATCTACACCTGCCAACAGGCTGCGGCAAGGATGCAGATTAACACACACTCAAAGATGTTTGGGTTTTTTTTTTAAATCTGCACTTTTATACACATAAATCAATCACATCGTAGCATGAGAGAACGCATGTCAGGGAAAAAAAAACAACAAGCAAACAAACCAAAGTCTTTAATCTATAATTGATCTGATTCAGGCGTAGATGTTTAGCCTTTGGCTAATAGAAACTGCCATTCCTGACAACAGCCAATCCATTTGCCAAAATCAAAAGGCTTTTTTTATTTATTCCCTTTGATGAACGTATAAAATAGCTGGTCTTGTTAAGAGCACATGCCTGATACGGATAATCAAAGACTGCATGATGAAGAAATTAGCTTCCTAGTATGGCCAGCTATTAAATTACTAATATGATTTGGTTGGTGGACGGATCTCTCATTTGCAAACACTGATTTCATTTCCTGAAATGCCTTTTCAAGACATACAGTAGAGTGTATTGAACCAGCAGCCATATCTTTTACCCTTGTTTAAATTCCAAAGGACGAACCCTTTGCATCGTGAATGTTGATGAGCGCTGATTAAACACGCTCTATGCAAAGGCACCTGTGACAGCCCGGGAATATTTACTGGATGTTTATCTACTTCAAAGCAATCTTATTATCTCATTATCTCATTATCTTTGCATTCTGGTGAGCCTTCGTTTGCTGCATTGTGCTAAATGAGTCTTATTAACACCTGCCTCTGCCCTTGAGAGAAGAGAGGAAGAAAGGACAGGTTGATGGGAGGTATAATCTCCACTATGGCTTGTCTTTAAGTGGTGATTTGTTCAAATTTACCGGGGATGTTATTCACAGACAGTTGTGAGGCCCTTTCATGTCAGCTATATCACGTGTATGAGGTAAGTATATAAAAATCAGAATGTAATAGATTCTCAAGGTTGATTACTTGCTGAGGTAATTATGGAGTTAACTCGGAGCACATTAGTTTCATGCATTCATGTAATAAAGTCCAAACTAGCAAAAGTAGGGGTGAGGACGCTGTAAACGCAATTGCAACATAAACTTTAAACCATGTTCTGTAGATCGTTTATAGAAAGCCCCAGAGGCCCCGGCCATGCTGCAGCTATGTGAGGCTGTACTGAATCACACTGTGCTTTGAGCTAAATGCTAATACTCAACACTAACATGCTGATATTTAGAAGGCGTTTATCATGATGTTAGCATGCTAGCATTTGCTAACTGACATTAGGCATGAAGTATAGCCAAGATTTGTGGGAATGTCCTTAGTTTCAGAGTAACTTGTTCAGCGTTTGGAAAAGAATGAAAAATCTCTGAATTAATGTCTGAAAATAACCTTTTCAGACATCCAATGCTTCAGTTTAGCAAGTTTAATTTAGTATCTGACAAAGAAAGGCCCCAAACAAACATATTTAAAAAGAGTAAACCATAAAATGTTTGGCATATTTTTCCCAAATGAATTAAATGACTAAATGTTTCAGCTGTGAACTGAAATTTTCAACCTGATCTCTGAAATAATGAAAAAGTATACCAGAACTGCTCATCTTGAGGGAGACAAAAATGATCTCTGCCAAATTTTATGGCAATCATTAAATGTAGACTCACAGAAGTCATTAGGATGCATCCTCTGGGGAACATGACTGTCTTATCTCAGATGTTAAGTGTAAATGCTGACCTAAAGATGGTGCTCCTAACATAAAGTACCATTAAAGAAGTCACTTGACTTCATCGTCTGGGGACCCCGTATATTTGTGCAACATGCATTTTCTCATTTATGTCCATTTAACATCCAAAAACCGCTGCGAGCTTGACCAAAAATGACGGATTTGATTCAGGCAAATGTGCGTTTTAATGCCTTGTCCTTGTGTCACTGGGATGAATTGCACATACATCCACTGACACACATAATGGATTTATGACGCCTCTCCACATACTTAAAGTAAACTCTAATGGAACATTGTTCTTAGGTGTTTTTTCAGCCGGAGGTCAATACGGTGACACATCGATTCTTTTTATCAATTACAGGTTTCTAAAAGCAGCTCTCAAGCTGTAAACAGAAGAATACGTTTTGAGCCAGGGTTATTAATTGTCTTGTCCCCTTTTTGCCAGACACATTAGAGCACTATGGTGGCCTAGCTAACACAGTTACATCAGTAGTGGCCTGGCTAACAAACTAAGCATCTGCTGTCCCTCTCCCTATTCTCTGCCTCTAATGTCGTTAAGCGTGATCCAAGACACTTTGTTACCATCGACTGTGGAGTAATGATGCATGGTTACTGATCACTCCAATAGTTTCTGTCTTTATAAGCCTGCTGGGCAGCTCTCACCTCCCAAACAAGCCCTTTTTTCCTGACCAATAATCCACCAAACAAGGAAAAGCTGGTGTAATTAAGTATTGATCACACAGAGCAGGTAAAGTATTCAATAACTAAGTGCGGCTCTCTGGCCAGACATTTGTCATAAGGTAAGACTAATGATCTTCTGCCATTTTCCCATAAGTCCAGGATGAAATATGAGAATTGCAGGTCCAGGTTAAAGTTGTGTCACTTTCATGAATCATAAGCTTAAAGCATGACTCATTCTGTATATCCGGGGCTAATATGAATTCCTCAAAATGAATCTTTCACTTTTTGCAAACCCAATTTCATTCCGTAAAAATTGTATCAACGCCCTTGGCCCCTGCGCTCAAAATAAAAACCCTTTCTTGAGTTGTGCATTGTGCAATATTACATTTTGATGACTGACCGTGGTGAAGAGAGTTATGAGAGCGAGCCAAAAAAACTCTCAAGTGTTTGTGTCTGTGTGTGCATTTGTGGGCGTGCTTTTATTGAACTGTCTTATCTGCTATTCTCTTGTTTTTATTAAGATTCTATTTTCTTTGAGCGTGATCTTAACAACGTGTTGGGAGTGTTTTACTGCTGATTGGTTCACATAGTGAGTGTGTGTCCCCCCCCCCCTTTAAACCTATACATGCCTCTCATTTGGTTTCCACAGTGATACAGCAGACAAGTGGAGTATATCCTTACAATCAACAGAATCGGACCTCATAAATATTTCCATGGGATACGAGCTTTGTTGGCCGCTCAGCAGAGAAAACTTTTTGATAGAGTTTTGAAGCATTTATGAGGTTGGGCCTAACTCTGTGGCAGATAAACGTGATGATAAAATCACACAAAGAGACAAAGAAGGTTCACATCTCGACAGTTCAGCGCACGTCCTGGCTTTTAGACCTGCATGGATTCGTATTTTGGACAGATGAAAAGCTGATCCAAAATCTAAAAAGGAACGGAGTCAAAAGAATAGTCGGGCATCCAATCTTGCACATTTGCTTTCACTTTAATTCCCTGATCTGATCTCTATTGGCAGGGTGTCATCATTTTTCTGTGCCTCTCAAATTGATACAAATAAAGGCCCTTTCATAGCAGACAAAAGACCCACTAGCAAACACTAACATCTGGCTTTTGTCTTCGCTCTGAAAGGGTACGATCGACATTCATCCCTGGGTCAAATGACTCAGACTGCAGTAGTTACAGGCGTTTATTGACGCCAACTTCAACGGGCAGTGATGGAAACACCTAGGTGGGCGCGCTAATTTTCAGCCCCTTTCCTCATGGGATGGTACGATGTGCATTGAATGTAAGTAGTAAGGAACACCAGTGCTTTTAATGTTTTTAAAGGGCAATCCTGTATTTTGTAGTTTGCAAGGCGCAACACTTGCAAAACAGGTGAGCGGTCTTCTACTGATTCAAAGAGGAAGTAAAAATGCAGGATCCTGGCACAGTATGAGCCAGCACTGCGTAAAACAACACACGGACGCGAAGTAAAAGAGTGACTCGCAGGGCAAGTAATAAAGAAATTAAATGAATAATTACTAGATCAATATAATTCTTTCTGCTAAAACTCCAGCATGTTCCTGATGCTGAACGTGACAAAAAGCAGAAAAAGAGAAAACATTTCTGCTTGCAGCAGGTTGACCCATGTTTACCCATGTTTGAAAATGTGCGAATTGCTGCTAATTTTGGTGTAAAGGTATAACTGTTGGAAAATAAATAGCATAGTATAGTTTACAGTGGAGTTAAGTTGTGGCTAGGTTTAGGAAAAGATTGTGTTTGGGTTGAAATGACTGCTTTGTAACGATTAGGGGACGTTTCCTCATCACGGTTATAATACCGTCAGGGGGCAGCTGAGGTCATGAACAACGGTGACACGTGTCAAAGTCCAATTAAATTTCGCTGATCCATCTTTCCATTCCGACTCCCTCGCTACGTGGACTTTGTCACATCTAAGGGTGCCCAAGGGTGGATAACCACCCTGAATGACTACTCAACCACGACCCTCTAATGCCCTAGCTACCTCAAGGAACACCCTAGCAACCACCTAGCCTGGAGTCTTATCAGCCTTAGCAACTGGCTGGCAACCACCTGGACACACACTTGCAGGAACATGCAAACAGTGTTTGTCCACCCAGCAGAGGCAAACCCTTAAACTCCAGCTCAGTACTGCTGTTTTTGCTCCTTTCCTACCTGTGACACAGGTGGGCATGTGAAGAGCTGTTTTGAACAGGCCAGCTCCCCTTGTGTGAAGAAACTGTAGGTTAGCAGGTAAGAATGCAAGAAGTGTCTTTCAAATATATGACATTTTATCCTCTCTGTCTGTACATTCTCATTTTTTCAAAACAGTTTTCTGTCTCAAACACTTCGTGCCTGAATACCTAGACGATACACGGCATGCTGCAAATAAGATATCTGTAGTTTACGTTTCAGAAGGGATGTTTTGCTTCTGTGCTTGTCGGCTCAGCGAGGTGTCCTTTCACCACTGCGAGCACACTACTTTGTTGAAGTCTAGTCTGTGAACGGTGGCATATTAAACTTTCAGATCGCTTCAGATTTGTAATGCTCGCATTCATGAAAAACATTTCCTTCAGTCTCAAGCAACATTATAATGATACACCAACAAATGCGCTCATATTTCTCTGCAGCTTGTGAAAGGTCAAGATTAACACATGCTTATGAGTGCGTGTTACACCACTGCAAAGGCAATGAGCCACTAAACCCTAATGTATTTGTAGTCTGTCTCTTTTGGATTTGGGCAAACACTGCAGCAACTACGTAACAGCGATGCAGCAGGGAGGGCAATAACACACATGTTCCCGCATTACATCCTGTACCTCACGACATGTTTGTGGGTGCTCCTGTGGAGCGGGTGTCTGCCTCGTATCTGCTGCACACATGCATGACAGTGCAGGGGTGTATATGCGTGCGTCTGTGTTTGCGTGTGAGTATGCAGATAGAGAATTAGAAGACAGACTGCTCTCCCGCTGTTTCCCACAGAGACTGTGATTAGCTAGTCTCTCCAGGACAGAGACCTCAGCCAGCATCTGTGTTGCTGCTCCGCGACCTTATTGATGAGCTGCCACCGGCTATAACAAGCATGCCTTGTGTCGCAGCGTGCGTCCTGTAGGAGAATCATGGGCAGGACAAGAAACCGGCGAGGAATTCTGTGCCCATCCCACAACCAGACTGTGAAACTGCTCAGACACCACAGCAAGTACATTTAGACTGAACTACAGCTACTTTTCTACAGGTTTGTTTCACACACTTTTCTGCTTAACGGTAAAATATACTTAATTCATTTAGAAAGTCGTATCCAAGACTGTACAACCTACCTCCTTACCTCCCACACCCCCAATTACAAAGTAAAATTCATTGACTTTACCATGCAGTGGTGTACATATACTGTTTCTCTCTTGCAGAAAGGTGCTGGGGAGGGAGAAAAACGCTTTATGGACTTAAACCCTAAGGCTGGTGGTTCAAAATCAAAAGAATACGTTTATGTTATCAGACCATTCCAGTAAGAGTGCAGCACTGGCAGATATACATTTTATTTTGCATTTATGAACTATTACCTGCCAAAAGTAACAGCCGGGGGAGACACAAAGCGTCTGTTTGTCACTGCGGCTCTCTCTGTCTCAGTCCTGTCTATGGTTCCCCAAACAACGGTGATGTTGTCCACTGAAGCACATCAGAATATGACTTCAGTCCAAAGAAAATGCTAATGAGTTCACTCAAATCAAACTGAAAAGAACTTATTAGGATTAATAGGAACACGTGAAATTAAGAAAAGCTTCAATACCCCACAAGTTATGTTGGAATGTGAAATTGTTCTTCATCTTCAGCTTTCTGATGAAGGACAGCAGGTTTTATGGCAAAATATGCTGATAATTAGTTATATATATGGTTCATTATTCATTATCGCCTCTACCCTGACAAAAGCCCCTGACCCAGTTGAAGCAGCCCCTAAGCATGACGTTATCACCGCCGTGCTTTACACTGAGTGTGTTGTTTCTTGGACGATGAGCTGCGTGGACTTTACGCCAAACATATCTTTTAGAATCAAGACTAAAAGTTCAGCCTTTGTCTCATCAGGCCAGGACACGTTTTCCTGCATGATTCAGGGTAAATGAATGCAACTTTTTGACATAATTCAGATGGGTTTAGATGTTTCTTTTTGTCGGAGAGGGTTTTCATCTTGCCACTCTATTCATGCCACATCTAAAGCTTTCGATATTCTTTTACATCCGTCTCCTGCTCTCCATGCTACTTTTCAATAATTAGATCTTCCACTTTCTTTGGTAACTCTTTGTGGCCCATGGCGCTCCCAGGAGGGTGCAAAGATTCAAGACAAACCCTGCAGCAAGAGCTGACTTTAATCTGGTTTGAAACAGAATCACTTTCAGTGATGGCAGGTGTTTGCTGTTTACCTACAGGCTGGATTGTTAATGTGACTGGTAACTGTAAACACAGCTAGGACCGCATTACGAAAGGGGGTGCAGACTTGTGCCATCAGGCTGTTGTTCATGTTTTTTCTAATTTAAATATTCTTTATATTTGTTCTGTGTTGGTTACATGATCACATTGAAAAAGGAGCATTGTTTTTAATAAAATCACTTTGTTATTTACACTTTAAAAACTTTAAAGCTCTTAAAAGTGTGCGGGCTTTTCATATCCACTGAATAGCGGCTATTTCTTCGCGCTCTTTCACGGTTTACCTCAAGAAGAGGCACTTGTCTCGAACTATTCCATCTGACACTGCAGTGACTCCCTCTGGAGCTGAGCTGGCCACGGTGTACACTTAAATTGTGAAGTTTTATTCGGTTCTGTATATTGTCAATAACCTTTTTTTTTTATAGTGTCTTTGTTTCCCATGGAGAGAAAATCTCAAGTGTTTACTAAAGTGCCTCAGTCCTGATAAAGAGACCTATTCCCTTTATATTCTGTTTTCTATGTAAACTGTCTCCTGGTTATGTAGAGTTAGGCGTGTGAGTGCGGATGTGATATAACAGACATGATTCAGGTGCATGTATGGAAGCTGGAGCTCAGACCAACAGATCGAACAAACCAGCTGTGGTTAGAAATAAAAGCAAAATGCTGAACCGCTCTGAAACGCTAAATACACTAAATAAAACAGGAGAAAAGAGAGAGGAACTAAATGGCTGCACACTCCTACAAGGCTTTCGGACAAAGGAGTTAAAGGTAGGAGGTAAAAACAACAAACGTGAACTTATTATAATTACCTGATTAGCTGAAATTCAACAGCAGAACCACCACCTTTCTGACATTAAGCTCACAAAAAGACATTAATTAACAAACAGTGCACAGTACCAAATCACTTCATGCACGCTGCTTATAAGGCTGAAATGGTCTGCAAAGGGTCTGCAGATTCACCAGCCTATAGCATGAGAGGGAGGAGAGGCAGGAGAAGGGAACAGACAGAAAGAGCACAGGAGGAGGAAAGCTCCATGTCGCGTGGTGCGTGGTGGCAGTTGGCGCGCGCATGATATTGCCTGTTTTATTCAAGCAAAAAAAAACAAATCCGGGTAGAAAAAAGGCTGTCTCAAATGAAATGGATTGTATAGAGTATGTGCATGTTTTATACCCACCCTGCAACACCTGTTTTCAGAGGAGTGGGCTTTGCGTAACATATTCAAATTGCTGCCATATGCGCGGACTGACATTTAGAGGGGAGCACGCGCGTTCATGAAAAAGAGTCCTGTAAAGCTATTTACGCAAACAGCAACAAGCTAACAATGATCCAGAGGTCCGTGCATGCTGTGCATAATGCACACGGTGATGCTGGGTCTCAGTAGGATGCGGTTGAGTGTCGAAGCGCCTCACATCTGCTGAGGTCATTCTCAAGTTACTACCCATACAATGTGTTTTTTGTTGCAGCCACTTCGATTCGCTATTCTCTTTATCTGTCGGCACTGCATATCTTCCCCCACAGCACAGCCCTCCTCTGTACACTTGTGAGCATCTTATCTGGGCAGCACTGTCTTCACACAGGCACAGATGTTGATATCAGGCTATTGCATCACTCCTTTCTCCTGGAGACAGGTAGGAGAAAAGAAAGAACTACAAAAGGAGCAGGAATAAATCATCTGGCTTTTGTTATTATAATTCAAAAGGGTGCAGACGGAGGGGTTGGCGGCTAAAAATATAGAGCACATTAGCAAAACATGATTATAAATGATATCGTGTAGCGTCTGGTGAAGGCATTCAATCCAAAAAGTTCAACAAGGCTTATTGTGCCGAGAATAAGTTTCACAGACTGAAAATTGAATTTACAAATTTCTAATCATGTATGTCGGTGAACTCTGTGCTGTTTGTTAATCCAAGTTATATTAAGATATGTAATAGCTAATACATTTCCCACCTGTTCTGCACAGACGGGAGGGAAACAGACAAGAACAACTTGAACATGAATAAGCTCATTTCAGAAAAAAAGCGCTGCACTTAATTGCGTTCATCTAAACTGAGGTGTAATAAGGTAAAAGCTACAGTAAACATCCCGAAGCTCAAAGCAAACTGTCAATAAACAAGATTAAAGCAGCTGTATTCATTTTTATAATAACAGCGTATCAAATTATAATGTCAAAACAGTGTGACAGAGTTAAATCTATGATGAACCTCCGGAGAAGTATCACCTGGATCTGCAGCGTTAGGGAACTTTATTGTGTTCCTCAGCTGTCCCGCCCACGACGTTACTGTTCTGGTTCACTCTCACTGCTCTTATTGTGCTGTTTTCATCCACAGCAGGCAGCTGCTTTCAGTGAAAAAGCTCCAAAAAAGCCACCGTACACTACCTGCTCACCAGCAAAACAGCAGACAGGCATGGTCAGAGACCAGCTGGTGAATGGAGGGAAGCATTAAGCAGCTGAAAAGACAGAGGTTTCGCTCTGGAGATGGTGGAGACCAAAAACAGAGCTAAAAGGAGAGTGTGTTTTGGACTTACACTCGTCAGACAACTGCACAGCTGCTGGACGAGTAAATAAATGTGGTTCAACGTATCATCTCAAAAGGTCATCACCTTTTTGTTTACAACTTGTTTCTGTCGTCAACAAATATTGTTATTGTTGTGACTGGTATGGCGCTGGTTTATAGGTGTACTTTCATGCTAGTGGTTCTGTGAGGATGTATGTAGAAACACAGTGGTGGCATTTAGCAATGTTTACCAGTATAGTTTAGCATGTCAGCATTTGCTAAGACTGAACCACGAATTTCATTAGTTTCATAAAACAAAGTGTATCAAATTACATCCAATATGAAGTTCTAATGTAGCTATTAGACTGTTTCTGCATTTCCTGAACAAATAAACATAAGAACGGGCATGCTGCAGCTGCTTGCAGCGACTGATTTGGGTGAGTTTGTATACTGAGACCACTTGCAAGTGCTTTGACGTGGACCTCAAACTCCATCAAATGAGAGCAAACATCGAAATTGTCTTAATCGCAACTTTAACGTGAGAGACCATCAGCTGCTGCGACGTGAGACCAAACTGCAGGCTTTGCTGTGGAGAAACCAGCGGTGTCAAGGAGGGAAGTCGGCGCGTCAGATCAGGAGGGCGTGCTGCTCGTTTTCTCTGGCATTTGCAGGATTGTGCATCGTGAATTCATCTCCCAGACTGTCAGTGAGAAAGCTCAGCTGCACCGTGCTGAGGCAACTGAGGGATGGAATTTAGCCCCGACACCCTGAACTGCACACCGTGGCGCGTTAGCATCTCCATCATTGTTTTGAAAATATTCCAAACCATCTCACAGTTTTAAAAAGATTTGCGTCTGGGCAGGATTAATGGACTGACTGACATATTGACACTTCCACAGAGCCATTCTGCTAGCACTGGCTGGAAATAATGTTGTATTTTTAGACGCTATTCCTCCAAAGCATTTATTACTGCGGCGTATCCTCCAGAGCACACTCAGGAAATAGTGAAAGTGGGCGCTAAGTGCGACCCTTCTACAGTGAATAAAAATGATTCCTGCCCCGCCGTCTCGACCAGACAGGACAGAGCAAATATACGGTCTGAGAGTACGTGTCAGAGGGTGAGTCCAAACAAGCCATTACAAAGGGAGTGCGACTGTAGTGCACAACAGGGATGAAAAGGGAACGGTACCAACCCTCTTGTTAACACAAATAAGGCGATAGGAACACACCCCCTTATTTTTAGGAAAATTTGAGGGAAAGCAACCAATTTACCTTCCCACACTCCCCTTTGTTGAAGCGACCAACAAGCCAACCGACGCCTTCTTGAGGTGGTTTTGTGCACACATTCATCACACTCCGAATAAAAATAATGTCGCGGGAGCTCTGCGGGTAGACGCCGTTATTCACCGCGTTCAATTCAAGGCTATTGAACATCGTACAAAACAGCGCCGTTGTTTGTCAAATGATGCTTGCTAATAACTTCTTCTTTTTTTTTTTTTTATTTCCCCCGTCGTACACAAATTTCCCAATTCATTATAAGTTGCAGACATTTCTCAGCTGAACGCTTTGTACTACAGCTGGCAAACAGAATGGATGTCGGGACGAAAATAAATAAGCACCCCATTTAACGCACCCCTAACCATATTTGCCACATTCATCATCATCATCTGCTTTACCTTGAAGCGAGTATTTTGTGCGAGATACAGTACGTGCAGACACCGAAGCCCCAGACACAAGCCCCGCTGTGTATAAACAAAGCCACCACGTTGATGTTTGTTTTCCCTGCAGAGAATGCAGTGGACCACAGTGACACTAAACCTGGTCGACTTTAAGAACAAATGGCAGGAGGAGAGCGCGTACACGCAGCCAAGGTCCTTTCTGCCCCTGTGGCTGCTCACCGATCGAGGATGATAAATGGCTGAACATGGCCAAACCCTCATTTGGCTCTCACAGCATCAGGTGATAAAAGCGAAGCCCTTGTCAGGGATGGAGTGTGCTCTGCTCTGCAAGGACAAGGCCTCACACCCACAGAGACACTAGAGGAGAATGGACTTAATATTCACAGCAGGCAGGTGGACAGTGCGCTTGAAAGCTAGCTGTGGAAATGCGAGTGATGCGTCACGGCACAAATCCTGTAGCCGAGTTTGCGAGGAGGTCTTTTACTGTAATCACACACATGGGTGTTACTACAGCATCTATTTATGGTATAGCTCATCGTGAACCTGTCAGGGAAACATTAACCTGGGTGAGCTCATGTCACACCTGCTTATTAGCCCAAAATGATAACGACGGAACGCAGAGGAGTGAAAATGCCTCATTTTTCATAACATTATCCCTGATTAGTTACGATTTAACGTGGACGCTGCTGAGCTATTTACAGCGCGGCCGCTGAGGCAGTGCAAAAGGGGGGGAAGCCGCTTGGCAACCGCGGCGCACTTTTGGACGATTGGACGGTTAATTATCCTAGTGGGCCTTACCAGGCTAATCACTTATCAAACATCCCCGCATAATGTGAATCCACTCGGACGAAGTGAAAAGAAAAATCTTTTAATTAAAGGAAGCAAGCAAACAAAGTAAAAAGCCACGGCTAATTATATTCAATCAGTTTGCAATCATAATGTTGCATGTCTCAATTACAGGATTTCAATGCCCTCATCACTGTAATCGCACACGGCGTGTTTGGATTTGTGCAGCCGGCCTACTCTGTTTAAAAATGCCCACCCAGCTTCCTATTATACTATGCTGCCTTTGGGATAATTGATTTGGTTTAATATAATAGAAGACAGTGAACAGGAAAGTCTCAAAGGAAATAGGACTGTCATCTGCCTTCCACTCTATTATAACACATCGTACCCTCGCCTCAATCTCCTGATCTCCAAAACTAATGAAGTTGTATTTGCATGCGCACTGACACCGCATGGAGACACACTTTCTCCACAGCTCCAGACGTTCAAAATAATAATTTTGCCTGCAAGATCTATTTTTGTGCACGTCAGGTTTAAAAAAAAAAAAAAAAAGACAATTTTCTTTCTCTGTGCACGTTGAGGACAAATATTATTCATCTTTCAGTTTAATGTCACTGTCCAAACACTCATGGAAATAACATAGATGCAGTTTAAGATGATGTGCGTTCAGTTGTCTTCTGACGCCACTTGCACTCCTCATCCATACATGTATGTAACTGCAGCAACTCGCATAAAATACATTCACCATGAACCTCAGTAGATTACATAATGAAGCCCTGTTTGTTTTTGTGGGCCAACTTCAACTGAAAGAACGAATAAATCCAAAATGTGTCCCCATAAAAGCTGTGAAAATGTCAATTGGAAATTAAAAGTTACTCTCTAAAAACTTCAGGTTGTTTATATGATGGAGGCGGAGATGATTGTAAAGTTTGTCTAAAGTGTCTCTGATTTTAAAAAAGTCACATTGTTATTTCTATTGGACTTTATTTAAACACAGCGATGTCATTACTAGCTGGCATGCAAATGCACAGTGGTTTAAATCTTTACCATGTATAGCATCTTAGTTAAATGTGTTAGCCTGCTAAATGTTAACCCTGAGTCTACAATTCCTGTTCCTCGTGTTAACTTCATGATCACTTCACATCTGTGAATTCACACACCTTGCACTCAGCCATCATCTCATCTCCTGGTTACCTCCGTTCCCCGGTAACCTCACAATTAACCTCAATAGCTTCATCACACCTCTGTGTCTCTGTCCTGTGTTTGGGTCCACCTTGCAACACATATACAAGGCAAATTAAAACGTAAAAGGCGGTGTTATGATGGCAGTGTTAAATTAAAAGTCAAGGCATCACCTGAATAACTACAATTTGTCCTCTAAGGAACATGAATAATTAAATCCATTAGTTAGTTATCTCAGCCTGAGCATGCCAAATAAACCTAATTTAAATTGTTTGTGAATAAAAAGTCATTTTGAATATCTCTCTGGAAAACTTTGCATACTGTTTTGCCCTAAGTCCCTAACTTCATTTGGTCTGTTAATGCAAGGTATCGATATCAGATCATGAGTTAATTTCAATGTGCAGTGTACTGGAACAATCCAACCAAAACTTACATGACTTCTCCTACCCTTTACCAGCCTTGTAAAATATAGCATAAAGCAGTTTGCCAGAGCATATTGCCACTAGAATATCTATGGAAAAAACAGAATATGTATTTAACAAAACGCTAAAAGGTCAGAATTTGAAATCCTAGCCCGTACTGTCTGATTTTATGCATTTTTTTTAAGGTTATGTAATCATGTCCTGAAATTCAGCTTGAAATTCAGAACTCCTTTGTGTATTTCATATTTACTGCATCATACGCAGACTTTGAATGCTGAATGCCCCGCATGAAGATTTTCAGCTGAAATGTCATCCTCACAATTGAGATACTTTGCTTGGTCAGGCACTGCGCACAAGTGAACGGCACTTAATAAACACAACGCAACGATGGGATTTATTTTTCCATAATTCGTGCGGATTATATGCAATTGAAAAAAAAGAATGGGCCTGTTTAACATATGTCATGTATGATGTGATTATTCTGATTAGCCTGTTAAGCCAAGTTGTATTTATTTATTTATATATATTTTTTGCAATTATTCAAGCCAATATTAATGTCAATATGTCAGTGCTCTAATTTACCTCCTGTCACTCCACCGCCGCATGCCAAATATTAGCCATCTGGTACGGCAGTGTGAGGGGGTACAAATCTATCCTATCTGTACACTAAGCAGCTGATTATGAATGATGTTTAATAGGCAGTCTGCTGACGCTTTCATGAGCCGGAATTTCCATAACTCATTATCCTGCAGGTTTAATAACTGTAATCATATTAATCCACGGAGTACAGACGCATAAATCAAAGGTATTCATATTTAAAAGATGTACAATTTCTGTTAACAGTTGTTTGCTAGTTTCTGATGGATGGCTTCGAATCACGCTGTCGTTTGTCTTCTGTCAGGTCTGGTACAATGAGCGGGAGGGAGAGAAGCGAGTGAGTCGAGGAAACTCAGAGTAGAATGTGTTTCAGGGGCGAGTCTCACCTCTTCCATCACAGGACGGGGACTGTACTGGTGTTATACGGCTCCAGAACTGCACACAAAATATATGTTTTATTTATGTGCATGAGTTACTCTTATTTGTTTGCGCCATACTTCAAATTCATGCAGTTTTGGTTTTTTTTTTGAATGCATTTTCTTTACCATAGCACTTCAGTCTAGTTGTGCCATTTATTATTCACATTCTTATTAATGCTAAGTTACAACCAAAGGATAAAAACTCAATGTAAGCTTTAGTTTTGATCTCTCAACTTTCGGTTGCGAAAACAAATGCAGTATTATCAAATATTAATGCTGCAATATGTCAGAACAAGCAATGCTGTCTTGCTAACTCTCATTTAGCTCCTGAAGCTAACTCGCTTTGAGCTATTAACTGATGATACTCATTAGCTGGCACGAGAATGGTTGTTTGGCGTCCTTTAGGAGAAATTATAGTTTAGACATTCATTAGCTATCTGGCTGACAGACTATGGGACACCTCATTAAGTATGTGTACAGTTTACCCTTTAGGACATTAATTAGCATTTGAGCAAATTTGATGTGATTTTCAGCAGCAAGCTAACGGTGTCTTAAGTGGTTCAACTCTAGCTGGAGGGAGAGTTTCTCGACATTCCTTAGCATTAGCTTGGTCACGTCTGAAATGTGACTACATTTGGGTTTTTTTTTTTTAGGAAGTACATCATCCAGTGACATCATTAGGTAACTTTATATGATGAGCTGAGGACTAGGAGTCACTTCTGATTACCCTTATGTTCTCAAATTCCTTTTTAAAAACCTGGCCTGCCTAATAAATCAAGCACACCCCGAGCAAACAAAATATCTGAAAAACTTCTTTAGATGTATTTAAGCTCAGTTTAATTCCTCCCGTTCACTTACAAATGAGCTCCAGCCCAGGAGCATGAGAGGCTGTTTTTTCATACATCTCTTCATCTGAGAAGCAATAATGATATTTTCATCTGGTGCAGGACAAGCTTTAATTACAGAGCCATGTGTCCCCAGAGTGTATCTGCAGAGCAATATGCAGGTATTAACCTCAGCCGTGCTGCCTCTCAGGCCACATCGACAGAGTGCGAGATAGGGTGACAAGGTAGCAAGAGCAGCAAGAGGAAGTAAGATAATGGGAAGTGGCAGAAAAGAGCATATTGTCCAGTCACAAGGTTAGAGGCTATATACATGCAAACAGGCAGGCAGCTTTAGCCATCTGCATATTTATTATGCTAATCATGTTTATTGTCTCAGGGGTGTTGCGGCAGAAAACGTCCAGCATTAATGTGTAGTTTAGATTTCCTGTAACACTTTAAAGTTGCAGTAAGAAGCACTGTAAGACATCGCGGTCACACTGTAAGTGGATTCTCAGCATATGTTGAATGTCTTAAACACACCAGATTTACATGCATTATGAATGCATATGTTAGCTTTAGTTTACTGCAAAATAGCTCAGACAGGGTGTCACGTAGAGGTCACAACCTATCTGTTTGATGAGTGTTTGAAGAAAAAGGTAAGCAAAAGAAAAACTGATGGAAGAATATCTTGTCAAACTACTATTTACAAGGTCGAGAACAAACATTCCCTTGGTTAAGTAAAGATCATGGTTATTTAACAGCATTTACAATTTGCTCATTAAAATATGTTTGTGTGAAAGCTCTTTTAGAAATTGGAGTGATGTTATGCTTGATTGAAGGCAGCAGATGAAAACATCAGATCAAAGTGGAGTGATTTAACCTTCCTTGGATTCATATAAAACCAAAAAGTCATATTTCCATCATGTTTCCCACCTATATACCGTTTTCCTGGCCTTCTGTCATCTCGCTGTGCCGTCTTCTTCCGCGGTGATTTAATGACACTCGACTGGAGAAACAAGCACCACCAGCAGTTCACCTTGATGAAGCAACTGCTCATATTTCCATAAAAGTAGTGCATTGCAACAAAGATACTCTATTTTTTACTCCAAATGGAAAGAACAAAGTAGCTACACCACATGCACTCGTGGATCTTCTCAAAACACCGGCGCACATTTTTGATTTGCCATCAATTTTTGTAAAACTACCAATATTCAAACTTTACATTTTTAATCTAATCTAATCCTCAGAAGTGAATTTAGTGACGTTAAAATCTTATTTATTTGCCTTTGTTTCCATGCTGCCTATGCTACATTTTCAGTAAATCACTAAGAACTGCTGGTATAGTATAAAGCATTTTAATACAGACACTGTATTATTAAAAAAAATCTGCTGTGCATTTGTTGAGCAAGTATCTGTTTTGCAGTATCCCTGCCACTATGACACCCTGGTCAGAGACATTAGAAATGTCTTTGTTCTGCGTTTTCTCAGTGCTGAGTAAACAACAAGTTGCTGTGATAAGTAACCTTGACTCATGTCATAACTGGAATACCAGCAGGTGGGAACGTAGCAAAGAATGTGCAGACAATAATTGTGTCTCATCCGCTCTGCTCCTTCGTTTCTGAGCCAGATGCATCCTTTTATGCTGTTCATAAACAGGGCAAGTTTGCAAGACCAGGTTGTTGACTTCCTACTCAGGAGTGATGTAGGGAGCCATCATTGTTAAGTAGCTCTCTGTAGTCGTGGATGTCCATCCATCAGACGTGAGCACAACTGATGCTTGTTTAGACAGGCTCGCACACACACGAGAAGGTAGAAATTTGCGCCGCATTTGGATGGAAACCTGGCTTTTGACCATTTGTAGGAAATGTTAGCATGCAGCATTTTAGGAAACGTCCAATTTTCCTCCTGAGAGAGGACAGTCATCATTTGCGTGACCGCATGTGGTCAGAAAAAGGTAAACACAGTTCATTTAAATAAATGACCGCCGTCCTTTCACTTTTTCCAGTGAGGTTGAGCTTGTAAGTACATGTCTGGAGCCAGAGTTCCATTTTCTGCTCAAGGCAAAGATTACATCCCCCTCTTCACTCGTTGCTCCGGATAATATTACTTCTTCAGCAATTAAACTACACCTGTTGAACTCGCAATGTCCTTCAAGTGGTATTTTAATTGCTTGTCCAAACAAATATGTGTTCACATTAGTGTGTCATCAGATAGAGATTTCTGTCCTTATACCAGTAAGCTCATAAAATTTTCCAGTGTTTAATTAAAGTCAGTCCTGTAGGGGCAGTTTAACATCATCGCACCCTTCAGACTAACAACGGCCTTAATTGATATGTCTGCTAGGGACGTAGAAACTGGGATCCTTCAGCACAATGCAACTGCAGCTTAATAAGTTGGGAAATTAATTAGTGAGAGGCTAAATTTAACCTCAAATGTTGGTCGGCAGCTAATGCTAGCGGCTAGCTCTACTGGTGGGTTTATTGGCTGCTCAACTAGGAGAGGAGTGTGGGCATCAGGTTGTTTACCAAATGACATTTATAAAGTACAGAGCAGCAGACAAATGAAATAAAATAAACGCATTGTAAACACAAAACCATCTTAAAAAAAAAACATAATTTCAATCCTTTTCCAAATTATTAGTTTCAAATGGCATTAATGCATTCATTGCTCTAAGGCAGAGTGACAGCATCGAGCTAATGAGCACATTTTCTGATTCATTTGCGAATTCAATTTTTGCGTTTTTTTTGCTTTGCTTTATAAATGTACCCGGATACCTGCTTTGTTCTGCAAAAATGTTAATAAACAGGCTCCCTTATAGAAACGCGTCAGTTCATAGTGTCAGTACGTGTAGAACATACGAGAGGTCGTGGTCAGGCAACAAACATTACGACAATAAAGGCTTTACCCTAAAATGTGCCGCCTCAAACAGACGCCACCGGTTGTGGTTAGTACAGAAGCAGTCTTCTTCTCATTCTTCCTCTCTTCCTCAGTTTGTATCACAAACTGCTTGGACACAAAGCCAGCTATTGTCTATAATAATGAGCACGTGTCTCAGAGGGTGCTTGAACATAAATAATGCATAATGTGTTTATACCGACAACGTTCTCCACGGGGTTTCTGCGAGCAAGGTCCTACAGCGGCAACACTCCGTAGCAGCATGAAACAGACGTGACGGACCACGCTGTTTCTCCCTGGTCCTCAGCCAGTTTGTAAAACATTGTAATCATCGTCGGGTTCTCGGAGGACAAGGAAATCGCCCCGATTGCTGCGGCAGTGTCCTCACTCCCGCTGCTATCTACCCGTGCTGCTGCCTCTGCTGCGACGGGAAGTGTGTTTCAGACCTGTCTGTCACAATGGATTGGCAGGCGAGAGGGTGTCTGAGTGTGTGTGTGTGTGTGTGTGTGTGTGTGTGTGTACGTGTGTGTGTGTGAGCACCGATACCTTACCTGTAAGCAGCTTGATAGGCAGACTGCAGCGTCCCGAAGGAGCACCAGCACCACAAAAACTGTGAGTTGATGCGCTGGCGTCTGTTGGCCGCTACTCACTCCTCACATTTTGGAATCACACTGCTGGATAGCGAAACAATTAGCCGCTGAGTAAGTGCTCATAGTTTTACTACATCCCTCACTGTTTGGGCAGAATGTGTGGATGTGCAGTCGCTCTCAAGGTAACTCTCAGTTTGCTGAAAGGACATTCATTCAAGCACTGTACTCAACTACAGCTTTGAGGTACTTGTGCTTTAACATTTCCATTTTGTGCTACTCCATTCTTCCACTCCATTGTATTCCAATAGACAATATACAGCACTTTACAGCTGTATTGACTGGTAACATTTTAGATTGTACTATATAATAAAATGTTGAATGTGTCACTTGCTTGCTTGAGTGTCTCTACATCGTGGTATCAACTATTCCACACACTCCTCCACTTCTGTATCTCATGCAAATGATCTTAAAAATAACACATAATGTATTATTTTGATTGGCACTGTGGTTTACGTACATACATGGAAAGTTCAAAGTTACTGCAACATCCCTTTTATTGTGATTTTTTTCTGTGCAGATGTTCTCATAATGCTTTAAATGTCAGTTGTGTGTCTGGTCTATAAATAGGTATTCACTTATAACTGGGCAGCGATGACAGAGCAAATCAGCAGCCGGTGAATGGAGTTGAGCAGCTTATTTGAATTGAGATTTAAAAAGGGAGTAAGAGCACAAATAAAATCTGGAGTGACATCACTAACGTCGTCTTGAATTTCAAGCAGCTGGTGGAACCGGGGCTGCTTGAGGTGGAAATATAATTGCTATATCAAGTCTCGCACTTCAAACAAAGTCATTCTCCTTTTACCTCGAAAAGTTGGTCCTCGGAACTGAAGGCAGCGAGTGTGGGCTAGTGGCCCGAAGGCGAGCCATGAAAGCGTCGTTCCAGTGGGTGCTGATGAGGCTTGTCTCAGTTAGTCACTCAGAACAGCGGGCAGAGCCTACGTGGTGGTGGATGTGCACAGGCAGCGCAAGTGTTTTAAAGTCCGCCTCCACCTCTCTCCTAAAACCACTGAAATTAGGCGTTAGCGACTTAGCCTGCAAACGGCTGGAGACAGAGATTAAGTGGGCTGAGCTACAGTACGTTCACCGTAATCGGAATATAAACACATATTGTAAAATTGATTTCATGGTTATGGTTTGTTGAGTCATTTGATACAGCATCCTGCAGTCTGGAGCAGCCTTAAAACTCAACACTGCGGTAATTGAATTAAAGGTACGGTTGATTTAAAGTTACCATCCTTCAGATTTCAACCGGTTGGTTAATTTTGCGACACCAGCGGTCGCTCAGCCAGAAACACAATGCTGTACCTGCCACTCTGTTTTACTGCATCTCACATTAAAATCCACTTCATTAAATGCTTTTAATGTCAACTAGCTGTAATAGGAAAATGTCTGTTTACAGTAACATGAAAGTCCTGAAAAGCCTATTACCATGACACACACATATTCTGTCAAAGTTACACCAATTTGGGTTAATTTATAGACATTTTCTGTATTTTATGTTTTGGGTGACGGCTTCTCAGTGGGGCGGGGCTCTGTGGGAACATGAGGCGATCGTGTATTTCTGTGCACCAATCAGTTTGAATTAAAACCTGATTACAGTCGTGGGTGCTTTGCTTATATTGTCAACGCTGTTGGATCAAATCACCCCCACGCAGCCTTGATGAAGCTGATTAGCTGAGTTTTTCAAATAATAACATTTATTTACCATTTAATATTTATTCAGAATGTTAATTTTGATTGCGGCGCAGAAAAATATTTAAGATTTAAAGTGTTCAAGTGCTTTAATCCAGGTCCATCACAGCTGCAGGGGAGTGAACGGTAAACAGTGAGGCTGATACAGCAAACGGTAGCGTTGGATTACCTGCATGCATCATTTACTGTTAATTCTAAAGAAATCTAAATCCCACATGGGAATGAAGACTGCTATTAAGAGGTGAACATTGAATGCAGATATATTTAATGGTTATAGCTGAACAAAAAAAAACATAAATGGCCAAAGCAGGTGTTGATTTTATAAACATATTGCAAAAAAGCATTATCATTCTGATCATGTACAGTAGTAATCAGGGGGTATGATCGCACGTTTAAGCAGGTAATCTGTAAATCATTACAGTTTTCATTTTGAAAATAATCCCCCACAACCGGAGCTATCAGTGTGACAGTGTGGAGTACCTGCTCTCTGGTATCTGTCACTCTCTGCTGATTGGCAGGTAGCATTCTGGAGGTGAGCCATGAAACTGTCACCTCAGCAGGCGCCTGGGGGCCTGGCTGTGCTGATATGATTTATGTAGGCACTGATTGTGTCAGTTACTCTGCAAATTGATTGTGTCACTCCTCCCTGTAAACCAGTGCCCTGCAGAGGCTCTCACCGAGGCTGGGGCAAAAGACCCGAAGTGGGGCCGTTTCGCAGAGGAAGCTTGGGGCGAACGGCTTTCTGCAAAACGTGACCAGTTTAAAAGAAATGTCAAACACCTTGATAGCACTTCTGAGTGTAAATTTAAGTTTTGAGTATGTAGGTCAGCAAATCCTTGAACACCGAGATGTTTCTGTGCACCTTCAAAGGAAGAGAAAGAGGTGTTTCTGTAACCAAACACACAGTTCAGTCTCATTCACTTGGAAGTCATTCTGCTTGTGCATCAGGCAGCTGCAATCAAGAGGAGAGAATTTAGATGAGTGCGCCTCTGGCCCTCATTTGGTTTTATAATTCACCCAGAGGACATCTACAACTGTAAAAAAAAGAGAACGGTGTTAAAAGCACGAGTGCAGGTTGAGAACCTGAGCAGATCACAGACACAAATTGGGTTGAATGAAGAGGTGTAATTCAGGTTAGATTCCTTCTTAAATGTTGTTTACCTGGATTGTACAGATACATCCAGCAAAAACATTCAGCACATGTGAGAACTGGGTGTTTCATGCTTTATTTATTGTCAAAGACAAGCATCTGGCTTCAGAAATGTTCCAAGAAATTGTGTGTATGAAACTGCCTCGTTTGGGACTCGTGGTGTTGCAAGTTAGTTGTGGTACGGCCCTGAAGGAAATCTGATTGCAAAAAATAGGCAGTCTGACTTTTGCTTGCAACAACAAACACAGCAGCTTTGTGTTTTCTGGATTTGGCATCCACTAGATCACAGAGGACTACAAGAGAGAGACTACAAGTTCTTAAGGCAAAGGTTGGCCTTAGCCATGTCGCTATTTGAGCATTTATTACAAAAAAATCAAAATATCAGATCAGAACAAAGGCCACCCACAAGGTGCTTCAAATACTTTAACAAACTTTGGGGCACAAATATGCACTCTTGATTAATTCCAAACTGACCTTTGAGAGAACCAGAAAACCAACATGGATGAAGCCCATATTACCGCACCTATCCAGTTTTATACAACATTGCTTTGCCAAGTTAGAAACACCACAAATTCCACTCTTACTATTAATTTTGCAACCAACTAAACTAAGCCGGAACCCATATCAGTCGCTGCACAACCTGCAAATCACTACTCTATGTCGCCATGCTTCAAGCACCTCCTATTTTAGGCAAACATCAACAATGGATGACTCTGGAAAACTTTGATATAAGTCCAATGCCAATGTTTTTAAAGGTCTCGGTTTCTACGGTATTGGCATGTGGCAGCAGAAGGGTACGGTTGGAGAAAGGTTGTGGTTCCAGTTAATAAAAACACAAATGTAAACTGCAGTGATGTGACATGCACTCTGGTCTCCTTCATGAAGGTCTCACTTACTGCTTCTTAACATAAAGAGCAGATGTCTTCTTGCATTGAGGTTTGATGTTGGCACTGAAGATAAAACCGTGTCCTAACTGAATGAGACACAAGTACCAGCGACAAAACCAATTAGATTGCATTTATTGCTATTGAAATGTATCATGAAGTTGAAACATACAATACCTCCTTATTTAAATATAAAAACCCAAACAAGATGGTAGCTGGCTGGACTGAGAATTGGGGTAGCCTCATTAAGGCGAATGAGCATCGGTAATAAGAACCTTGCTGTTGGCTTTATTGCATGCCATTTCCCATCAAGGGAAATTTAAATATAACAATATAAAGATGTGTTTCCTGTTTCAAAAGTAAAAACATGGAAAGATCTGAACGTCTTCTATCTGAGTGATAGCTGATAGGTACGTGGTGGTTTGTTTACATGCCTGTGGCGTGTTGTTAGGTCAGAGGTATTTGTCCAATACACATAGACTTCATGGTGACAGAGGACTGATGCACACCTCAAATGCACATGTCATGTCATTTCTATGTGCAACCATCATAATAACTACCTCCAACCACTGCCACTGTATAAGAACCTGCCACATATTGAACTACTACCTCAGCATCACGGAGTTACTTGCCATGAAAACAAGTCAAGAACGTCTCAGGAACAGGAAGTCTGGCCTCCCCTCTGCAACACACGCTGCTCCATCACATCTATTTTTGGTTGGCATTTAACAACCAGACCATTAGCATTCAGAGCACTGAGAATGAATGCATAATGGGGAACATTTTTGTCCTTCTTTTTGGCTTCTTAAAATACATATTATCATATTATGGCAAATTAAGTGCATGCATGTAATAGTGTTACTTTGCAAACTGCTGTTATAGCCTGGCATTATTTAAGCAGCCATTAATTAAGACCATTTACTCAGAGCACTATTCTCCATGTTTGAGCAGCTGAAAATGCAATAAGTTGAGGATTTGTTTCCAAAACAGAGTTTGAGCCAGAAAAGTTAATGAGTGAACTCTCTGTGCACAGCCACGCTGTTCAAGATGGAGGCCAGCCAGAGCGGGAATAATACAAGGTTAGGGATTCAGGTATTAGGGTGCTTACAAGGACTGTTTTAAATGTTTTATCGCTTTAGAGCTGCAGTAACAATAAGTTTACAATAACAGTGAAAAATGTTTTTTTCAAAAAGTTTTTTAAAAAAAAAGTGACCATGATAAACCCACATGAAATCATTGCCTACGTCTGTAGCTCCGGGTCTGCCTGCTCATTGTTTGGCAACTCAGCACCGTTTTCAGCAGCAGCAACATCTATTTTCTACAAAAAAATATCTCCCTGCCCAACAAAAAAACAATGTTTTGCAACTAGTTGGTGAATATCATGGAACGTTTAACTGTTTACGTCCATGTGCAGCCGTTTTTCTTTGCTAACTTTTGCTAAAAATTTCACTTCAGCAGATATAATTGGTCGTGTTAAGTTGATGTAATTGGAAACAAAGTCTGTCGTATTAACTGACCATCATTTAAACCATTTACTTTAGCTGTTTCTTTGCTGTAGTCAGAAAAAAGTTTGTGGTTTTGCTGCTTGTCATGAGTCGGACTCCGTCTCCTCCGTCTCAGTCGTCTCCTCTCTGGAAACACTGAGCTACAGGTTTTAATGGTGAATTGTGTTCCTGAGCCAGCCAAGTCAAAGTTAGTACTGTCCACACATCTAACACAATACCTCCGCGTGACAACATGCTTTTGTAACTCCAAATTACCCAGTGAATGTTCCTCATTTTCCACGTTGAATGTTTACCACCATTTGCTGAATGCTTTCACAAAGTCTCTTACAAAATACCAGGTTTACTCTTCATCATTAGGACTACATACATATTCTGTGTCCATGCATCACACTAGTTCATAAATTTTGAGATTTAAATTCGCAGAAACGTAAAATAGATAAGCTTTACTATTCGCTCGCCCACCAGGACATGGTGGAAGATGCTCATGTCCCTGAGCAGGCAAGCTCGTTGGGGATAATGTGGGCAGCTTGGGACTGTGGGAGGCGCGAGAGGAGGCTGAGGAGGTTGGTGGAAAGCCTGGAGAAGCCCCAAGGGGCTTTGTCCTTCAACAGCAGTGGTGGAAACAGAAAGGGTGTGTAGAGGAAGTGGCTGCACGACTGTATGTTTGTAACCTACACAGCACGCATCGGTCTGCTGCTCATTAAAGTTGCCTTGTGAAGGAATTGTAAATGTTCAGGAACCGGTTCCACTGAGGAGCCCGCTGTTTTGCTCAGGAGTTGGTGGAGTTCAAACGAGACTGAGTCTTTAGATTTTGATGCACATTTTAGAAACCATGACTCCAGGTGAATGCGAATATTGCTCTGTTTTAGCCGTGGTGACAATAGGTGATAACATATCTGTTTTGTCTCTTCCTGTCTAGCTAAAAATGCAGGTTTAATTCATTTATATGGCGGTGGCGGGTAGAGTAAACCTGAAAGAGACACAAATGGAGCTTTACATCAAATATGCACACACGAAATGAAACGCATGTAAAATTGAGTTATACTGCGCTTATGTACGTGGCACTGATACCCTGCATAGTGGTCCTTAATCACTAGTGTTAGTTTGGGATTGCAGTGAATGAGTGTAACATTAGAAAACCAAAAAAAACCCTGAAAAAGATGAGATGATGTATGAAGGGTCCAAGCCATGTGGAGGCAGATCCTGCCTGCTGTACGCTGCATTCACTGCATATTAAATGAGCTGTAAATATGATCTGCTAATCACAAATACAATCTGTGGGCTGTTTTCTTATGGCTCGGATATCTCCACTGCCAACAGCCGTACCGTCTCAGCATAAATAGTAAATACAGGCGCGTGTTAACTGATGCCCGTTTCGCAAGGTGTCGAAGGCTGAAAAGCTGTTTGCCCTCATGACACTCCAGCCGTAACAGCACAGAGGTGATTGTGCTTGTTTTGACCACGTTCATGCCTGTGTTCTTTGCCGCTGTAATTCGTATGTCAGCTTGCAATCAAGGTAATTTAAAAAATTAGACGCTTTGGTGTTTTCACCGCGTGTGGCTTGATTGCATTTCCATCAGCAGGAAGAACAGGAACCCTCCTGGGTAATGTCGACAAAAACTCCCCAACAGAACAGTCGGCTGAAGACAAAACATTTGTTGGCAGTGGGTTGTTTTTGTTTTTTTTTAAAAGGCCATGGTTTACGTGTCCATGTGTGTAGGTTAGCGCGTCCACACGCTCAGGCCGAAGTGTCGTGCAGAACAAATAATACCCCCTGCATGAGACATCGCACTCGGAGTCATCATCAGGTTGACAGCAGATTTTGTCACCCACATTTTGTGTCTCCCCTTAATGCCTTGGTGTCATAACAGCACATCCCACACTGCAGACAGCATATCAGGACCTGATCGTCCACCCACACGCTGTCAAGGGCTGTAATTGTCTGGGCCCAAGGTCTACTGGAGATGCCTGTTGATTTGTTCTATCATTTGTAATACATCTCCTTGAGGGATCGGGGGTTATGGATTTGAACCGTTTGCGTGAAAGAGCTAAAGAATTTATAAAAGCAAGAAGTTATAAATATGACAAATTCCCACAGGCTGCTATTTCAAATGTACTCATGTAATATGGAAGTAATATTCTGGTGCTAAAGAAGATTAATGCCTCCAGCTGGCACAGCGTTGCCATCTAGCTGAATTCATTTTAAGAGTTTTAAAACTGAAAAACATTGCCTGCATCACTCACTGTGTACGTATCGCTCAAAGGTATTAAAATTTAAGGGGAAATTGGAACGGTCCGCCTCTGTCCAACTGTCTGAATCTCCATCTTCCTCCACTGGATTTTTTCCCTCTCGCCATCACCTAATCCGTTCCTTCTTTACAAAGTTGGAGAAACTGCAAAGCTGCTCAAAATACAGACACGACAAGAGGGGCGGGGCTTGCTGTCCACGGGTGAAAGAAAACTTGGAAAGAGTATGAGGCGAGTGGAAAGTGCAGCTCCGAAGAAAGAGGACGAGGCGGCTGCGGGAGGGGGGCAGCGGGACCTGAATTCATTTGGCCAATCAGCCTGTTTTTACAACATCAAAGGCAGAGAATCAAAGGAGCACAATCGTACACATGGACTCATTTAGAGCTGCAGCAACACCGTCCCATCAGTTCTCCAAGAACTTGACCCTGATGCGAAGAAGTTACACGTGTGCTAATAGCAGCACAGGAGATAAAATCATGTTGGGGCTGTTTCTGGAGCCTCAGAGGACCTCAATCCCCAGCAGGCAACTTCCGCAGTTCACCAAAACAGAAACATCACACACACACACACATATTTATCACATCTCTAAGCTTGCGAGAAACTCTATGACCAGACCTCAGATCTCATCAGAGGCAGCGTTGCCTGGTTACGTGCAGTAGGTTGCTCATAGAGCAGCAGTGTTAAGCACGGATGGAAAGGTCAGCCACAGGGTCCTGCCAAGTATTTTATCAAATCACACAGCTGTGTGGCTGATGAGGTTTGGAGGGAGTGTGTCAGTGTGTGATTTGCAGTACGTGTGTGTGTGTGTGTGTGTGTGTGTGTGTTTTGAGGGTTGGGGAGGGTTTGGAATCAGCTGTGCTTTCCTGTCTATCCATGCATTTGATGTTGTCTTTAAAGTCAGTACCTACAGGGGGATTCGTGCTAAAAACACACACACACACGCACACACACACACACACACACTTCATCCATGACTGAACATATTTCAGCCGACCTTACAGAGAGACAGCGGGAGCAGAAAAGGAGCAAAATAAGAGAGTTATTAAGGCGGCAGCTCCGTGCGGCGTGATTGTGTTTGAGACTGTAAATCCCATCAGGTTTGGGGCTTTAGGATCCAGCTACTCCTTCATTCTCTGATAGGAACGGCCGAGTCCTCCGAGGTTTCAGAGGGGAGAGACGGTGAAACGGCAAGAGAGGAAGCGAAAGAGAGGGCGAGTGCGCTGCGGCGACTGCAGCAGATGGGAAGGCAAGAACAAACAGATAGGCCTTCCCCCCTCGAATCAACACATGAACAGCAAAAAGTGGGCTACGTTCACTTGGGCTCCGTCAAGTGTGACATAACCATACATGATGGCGTTTTGGCGGGCACTGTAAGTCTCAGTATCACACATCCATAACTGCCTGTGGAATGGCAACGGAGGGGAGAAAAAAAAAGGGAATTGCAAAATCTGAATCCTCTTATAAATATTAAATAATCTGGCAGTTTCGGAGTCCATCATAGCAGCAGGGGTCCTGCCAGGGAGTAGAGTCATTTGAGCACTTGCGATCAGCGGGATGTCAAATGAACAAGCGCCGTGCCATTCAATCAAGCGATTACAAAGTCGCCTGTCAGAGATAAAACAAGAATGCAGATGCGTTTTGTGGGGGGGGGGGGCGCTCAAGAGTGTTTAAAAGAACAAAAGAAGAATGAGAGGAGAGCAGCGTTTCGGCACCATTACTGCCTCAGCTAGGACAAAACCAAGCAGCGTCTCGAGTCTCCTCTTATATGTCTGAAGATAATAAATGCAATTAACATCACTGCAAGCCAGTGGCACTGCAGCTCAAACTGGTATTCTGTATTACAGTGCTGCATCACGGAGCACGGAGGTCGGACCGTAGGCTTTTTATCTAATCGTCTGTTTTCACCCATCGTTGCCGTCGTAGCTTCAGTGTGCATTATAAAGCTTTGGTGTTCTCCTCTCTCCTCCGCCCTGGTGAGCGCTTATTCATATGCACAGCTGATGCTGAATACCTCACCTGTGATTCGCAGAGATGCCCTTTATTGTAGCGTGTATGCGCAATACAATAGATGCCAATGTAAATGAGCAGATGCGGTGCGGCGAGTGAGTCGCCACTTTGCGCATGTTTAAGTGACGTGGCAGCGGCTTTAGAAGGCGAGGAATGTGTGAAAGCGTGAAGTGTGACATTGAAAAGGCATCAGAGAGATGATGCGACTTCGCAGGCGGCCGTGGCGGTTGGTGGAATGCTCAGGTGGTGTATTAGACTACTTTTTTTTTTTTCTATTCTTCTATTTCTGTATTACCCCCTGCCTTTGTTCGGCCCTGCCGGGTGCAGCTCGCCCAGCTGCCCGACAGTTTTTGCAATGAATACGTTCAGAGAATCCCCTCTTTGCGGGACATGATGGATGAGGACTGCAGAAAATGCTTTACATTCACAGCTAATGCTTTCCCCTTGACCCAGTCTCACCATACAGTCTGTGTCTATATTTTGCGTTTTGAAATGCACATCCTAACATTTTCATAAACACCGTCTCCCCCCCCCCGAGAGGAGCCGGTCTCACGTGGAGCGCGATGAATCGACAGGCAATCAGCCGACTCTAAGAAGTGCTTACTTAGCCCATCGCTGTTACTGAACTGTGCTGCTGTTAATACAGCTGGAAGGGATTTAAAGAAAGAGTGCCTGTGGAAGTGCTTCAGTGTAGTCCGTGCCTCACTCGCTCTTCTTCTCCTGTGACGTTCAGTCAGTCAAGGGAGACATTAGTGGAAGGAAATATATATTACAAACTTCCAGCAGTCTTTGGAGAGTCATGAGTGTAATGTTGCTTCGGAAGAATACATCAATCCACCCGACCACGAGCTATAAAAGTTTGTTGAGCCAGTGTCTAGCGATTCCTCTGATATTCTCCCCGCGTTCGGCGTAACTCTGTGATCCAAAATGAACATCAGACTGTCTTTTCCAGCGGAACAGGGAGGCGCCGGCAGATGGGACGCAGAGTGAGCTGTGATATTAACAATTCACTGCAGACCCCTGAGTCATGTCTACCGCCGGTTACAAGAAATTGCCTCAAACTTCTCTGTCATGATTTGTGTTCTTTTCTGAGCGCCGTATCCCCTTTTTTTGAGCGGCTCACAGCAGTTACAAAAGCGTTTAGGCTCGCTGTTGCGCGTTTTTCCTGTCTTTTGAATCGAAAACACCAAGCGACCGGGTCCAACGTGTGCAACGTTTTAAGGGGAGGCAGGTGGCAACGTGCCACGAGCTAGATTAAATCAGGTTACAGTTATCCGTTGTGTACGGGGAGCACGGGTTTTATGAAGCCTGCGTGTTGTTTTGTGTGTCATAACGGCGAGATGAAAGCGTGTTTTGCTGTTGCTTCCAGTCTCTTCGGAGAGCAGGCACAGAGGAGGGTGATTGCAATTTGCTTGCTCCTCAGCTGCTGAAATGGATGGATGGCGTGTTTGGATCCATTAAATTTTTACTGTGCAGAGAGGAAGGAGAGCAACCTGGCTGCCGTGCGCATTCTTCACCGCTGACTTTACTGGTCCGCCGGGAAGATGTGGGGAGGAGGTTTTCACCGAGGGCTGCAGCAATGACAGAGAGGCTCGAGAATTCATTAGAGATCTAAGGAAAAGAGAGCTGTTAGAAAGAAATGAGCTGCTACTGTCCTTGAGGCTCTGGGGAAGGGAAAAAAAAAGAAAACTGCGGCAGATCAATCAGTTATTAATACAGTCATTTCAGCTCATGGATCCTTGTTCTGTCTGGTCTTCGAGGTCGAATCAAGCGACAAACTAATGAACACATCAGTAACACTTGGCTTGAGGTGATAAGGGATTAAAACACATCATAAGCAGACGATAAGAACATAATGAGGGCATTAGCATCATTATTATTAGGACATTATATAATTTGCAAAATATGCCAAATCCCAAAAGGATTTAGTGCTTTCTAGGGCAAAGGCGTGACTAATAACATTTTCATATGAGAGTCATTCCAGATTTTAAATGTTGTCTTTGCGGTAATTGCCGTAATGCGTGATGCATGTAATTTTATTTGACAGAGCAATGTGAACGTAAGTTTACGTAGCATGGATGTGATGCGTCGTGCATATTTGCAACTAGAGTTTAAAACACAGCTTTACTGATGCTCCTCTGCTGTTTGACATGATTTCATTCTTCTCCAAACCGATTTGACAAACCCGCGATCGCACAGCCTGTTTCTCGTACGACTTTGCATCGTCTCCATCGCGGCTGCTCCGAGTCATTGACGGGCGGGCTGCGCTGATCTGAGGAATCAAATAACCAATTTTGATAGGCACGGCTGTTTGAAGGAAACGTTTGCTCTCGACAAAAACCCAACTAACGAAGAGCAATGAAAAGCTTTACAGCTTCGTTTCCTGTAGGTCTAGTAAAAAACGGGGATGCCACGGAAAATAATTAAGCTCCGAGAACGGAGGCTTTTCCCTGCGCACCCTCGTAAAACTGATTCTGTCATCGCAGATGGTGCTGGAGTTAATACGCGAGGCGTTCTCTCTGCATAATTGGGTCACCTAAGCAGTCGTTCTTGATACGGGCTTTAGCAGACAAGCAGTCCCAGGGAGCTTGAAGTGCACGGCCATTTTTTTTTTATTTGCACATTAACAGGGAGGATGTTCAGACAAAACTTTTACAAAACAGCACTCTCCCTCTTGTCCTACAGTGGTTGGCGAGGAGAGGAGGAGGGGGAGGAGGAAGGCTGGGGAGGGGGGGTTAATTTGGGAAGGCTCATAAACACTCGCGTGCATCCGCCGGTGTTTACTTAATGTTGCAGCTGCCGCTACTGTTCCTTTTTTGCCTGGCCCGCCTCGACTGGAGGAGGATGAAACGAACGCGCTGCTGATGAGCCAGCGTGAGTCTGAAATAATTTATCACCGCAATCACAGCCATCATCATCATTACCGTCATCATCACCTCTGTCATCATCTATATGAACACAGTAATTGTAAAAATGTCCTCATGATTGTGACAAATGACGAGGCAAAGAGTTGTGTGCGCTTCTCTTCTCCGCTCACAAACTGGAATTATTAGCTGCGCTTCCCTTATCAGATGATTGTAATCCTATTTGCATGCCCGTGCAGCTCCGGCAACAAGAGTTCTACCGGCTGAACTGAGGAGGACGGCTTTCGTGTATTCTCTGTTTTTTTATTTAACCTTCATGTAATACCCCGCAGACGCCCGCCTCACCAGTGCACTTTACAATCTGTGCGAACCGAGTTTCTTTTTTTTCTCTCCGTGGGTGCCGCAACAAGCTAATCTGCTTCCAGCTAAGTTGTCCTCGCAGCCCATTACAGTCGGCTCGTGGCGAGCCGCGCCACTGGGCCCGGTGACAACAGGGCCTGATAAGCTATGAACATTCCTCTGATTTTGGCAGCCTGATTGGTCCGTCTGGCCTATCAGACCCCTTCAGTGGATCAGTGCAGGTTGAGCACCCACAAGAAAATCTCCGCGTCCCCTCCTCTGCCGAGTTTCAAACTCACTTATATTTTTACTCACACGTGGGTCATGTGCGAATAAAAATGTGTCTGTCTTTAAAGTGGCCAATATACGGCTGCAGATTGAAAGAGAGATTGCCAGGCTTAGCATCTGCGACCCAGCTCCTCCTCCTGCTCCTCCTCCCTCCCTCCCTCCGCTGCTCCTCTTGTCTGGTTTGCAGCGATCCAATAGTTCTGGCTCCGGGTATTTATCTGTGGCCCAAATATGCAGCTCGTGTCATGCAGGGCAGCAGGCATTTCAGCGACATCACAAAGATGGATTAAGTCATGCGTTAAATTGCCTCTTTGAAGGAAATGAATAAATAAATTTGAGGGACTAATTCCTTGACTGTGCACCATCTCTTGTGTGAGTGTGATTGCATAACGCTGGCTTAAATGTTCCCTCTGCTCTGCTCTGTTCTCCGCTGTGTTCTGTTGCTGTGTTAATTCTCCAAAATTACATTTCTTATGACCTGGCAATGTCAGAAAGCTGTGCACTTGTGTAAATGTATTAACACACAGAAAATCAGGCCATGTACATCACACACACCAAAAAACCAAACCATGAACCACGTGCTGTTTTAAAGAATGGACGCCTGAAGGACGTGACACTGTGCGTGTACATCACTACAACCTCCCCGAGCCCATTCATCCTTTATAAAAGTATAGGCCTAATGTGACTATTGGAATTCTAAGTTTTAGATTTCATAATTTCTTATAGCACAAAACCATTTTTGCTGTTACCTGGTAAACAAACAACTCATTTCATTTGTTTCTGCTGTTCGAATAAACAATACAACTAGCTGTGGAAGTCCTTCCGCCCTTTACGTTGTACGTAGATAGCAGCTGAACCATGACGTACAGCTGTCACTAGGACGTGGTATTATTAGCAGAAATTCCCATATATAAATTTAATCATATCATATCAATATTCCAGTGGAAATTCAGGACTCGGCGGCAGGTCGCCCTGTGAGTCTGTGGTACGATAACACGGGCTAACATTAGCTCAGCAGCTAAAGGGGAGACTGACAGGCGTCAACAGGATGATTTATATAAAATCTGATATATTCTGCTTAAACAAGCGTCTGCTTATCCATATGCAGACGACTATATATAATAACACTGTTTATTGTGCTAATCACAGTAATAAAAATGTCACTTTTGAGTTTGACAGCTGCGCGGCTAAAGCTAAGTTCCTTTGTATCCACGTTAAGTATGTTAATCCATGCTAAGTGTCCCTGTGATTTTAGAATTTCCTAAATTTCTTTTAGTTTAGCTTAATATCAAAAACAAAAGTAGTCACATGTCCAGTAAGTCTCATGACATTCTAATATTGTATTATGTACTGTATGTTCAACACTATTGCCCCCTTTTGATGGAGTAGTGACTAACCAGTTGTCACAGACTATTGCGGCTCAAACGCTGTATGTGTGCCTGCAGTCTTTCCACATATTACACACACCTCACGTGCAGTCGTATGCAAATGTATGCAATCGCATTTGTTTTTATTTATAGTATTAACTGTCAACAATAACTGAACACATCTGACTGGGAAACAAGAAAGGCAGCGGGTTCAGAGTCAGTGACAGGGGAGACGAGCTCCGGGGGTTTATCGAGATCCCAAGTTCTCCGCAGACTCGCCTCAGCGCACCGTCACTTGGCAGCAGCACATTCTTAATTGACGCCGAACATCGCCGAACATGAATCATTCTCCATATTATTAACAGAATAATTCTCTTTGTTCCTTTGATAATTTCTCCTCAAAATGCCCCGACGGTCTGCGACGCTGATTTAAATGTCGTAGCCAATATATGCGACTCTTCCCCAGATTTGCCTTGACTTTGTGGCGCTACATGTTGCTGGGAATCATCAGACTAAGGGAGACTTTGAATTTGCTGTAATCAGAGGGTGACAAAAATTAGTCCTGAAACACCCCGGGAAGAAACCTCATGTGATTTCAATCATGCTAAAACTCCGCGGTGCCTGTACAGCACTGATGACGACCAACACGGCGGCGGAATCTGTTGATATGACTAACAACTACTTGCTGTTTTACAGTGTCAGACACGGTTTTTTGGAAACTGTTTTCGCATCTTTTGTGGGGGGAGACGGGGATGGAGATTGGGGGGGACATAAAAGGGCGAGTAGTATAGATTTCTTTTTCTTGTTTTTGTTATGGGAAAGGCTGTGTGAAATTATTTAACAAGCCCAGCCAAAAGCAAGCTGCTGCAAAACAACCACAAAAACTGCTGTAGCGCACAATTCTGACAGTGAATGTGTTGTACTTTTAGTAATCAATCCTGATATTGGAGCAATTGTCAGTGTGTCTAGATAAAATTGACAGTATTCGCGCTGCAAATCCACAACCGAGGCCTGTGATACAGTCAGTTTGCATGGTGGAAGAGTGTATTGTGCTCCAAGAGGCTTGGCAGGTGAGCCCGGCATCATCTGATTTAATAAAGAGTATGATTTTGCAGAATGATGAATGATAGTGACGTCGTTCTCGAGCTTCGGTGTGCTGCTGAAGGCATCAGCTACCGTGCTTTCGGAAGACTTGGCTCACAGTGATGGAGGGCAAACATGGACGTTTTGGGGGCTGTTTTTTACCACTGACCAAACAACAGTGAAACTCAGAAACTGAACCTGTGACAAGATAGGAAAAGGATAAGGAGTCAGGACGCGTGAGGACAGGAGAGACTTCCTCCGCTCAGAAGCTCTCTGTTGTGCAAACCCTGACATCCGCTGGGAAATTATATAAAAGGCTTATTAAACACTTGCTGCCGTGAAGGACAGGAGAATGGTCCTCCCATAAAGGGTGAGACAAATGTAGACACCCACACACCTCTGTAGAGTGTACTCCTCGTCTAACGTTGTCAGAGTCACAGTGGACAGTTGGGGTTTTTTTTAAAAAATGGGGTATACTAGCAGAACCAGAGATTTCATCCGTGTTTACTCTTTATTCTTCTCCCTTCTTAAAAACTGGCACCTACACTACCCAGAATGCAATTTGATTTGTGACTATTCGGTCTGCGATGCAGCTGTGCCACGTTAGTAACAGCTAATGTCGCCTCAAGCTGTTTACAAACAGAGTTGGGGTGACTCAAGTGACATCACTTGAGGCAGTTTATTTAATGTTAATTTATCAGATTTGGTACAGATCCCTGGAGCAGCAATAGGACTTTGATGTATAAAGTCATGTTTTCTGTGTATATATATATATATATATATATATATATATATATATATATATGTATGGACTATATCTGTTTATTGATGGGTTTATCTTCCAGGGGTTTCTGTCCACATGAGCAGCTTATTCCACATAACACACAGTTGTGTAATCTGTAGTTCTCATTAAATTTTTATTCCAGCTTTAATTAATGCTGCATGATTTATATCACAAACAAGCGGGCTGTGTAGTCATGTATTAGATACATGCACGGAGCAGTGTGACCTTTTTATGTCCTCTTTGAAGATAAAGTTATATTTCTGCTTTTCAACCACTCTGTTACATAAATGAACAGGATGTAAAAAGGATTAGATTATAACGGTTTCAAAATTCAATATGATGAGAGAGTCTTATCAAACAGGGAGGATGGTAAATAAAGTCTCTTTTGAATAAAGGCCGGCTTCCTTTCTAGTCCAGGGAACTCAAACATTATTTGCATTATTTGAAAATTTATAGCATAAGAGTGTTGCATTGATTATTTTGTTTAGTTTTCATTCAGATAAGAGGCTAAATCACCAACAATGGTTATCTATTCTGTCTTCTCCAAGGCAAAGTACGAGCTTATGTATACATATATAGGGGCGGCTGGTAGAGCAGGTCGTCAACCAACCAAAGGCTCAGTGGCTTTATCCCCTGGCTCCTCTGGGCTGCACGCCGATGTGTTCTTGGGCAAGACACTGAACACCGAATTGCTCCTGATGCTGTGTGTATGAATGTTAGTTTCCTTTGTAATGAGTAGTAGCCATCAGTGTATGAATGGGTGAATGCTGACATGTAGAGTGACAGCGCTTTGAGTGGGTCAGATGACTTGAAAAGCCCTCTGTAAGTACAGTCCATTTACCATATGCACATATAGACGGTACATGTTCAAACACAGCTCGACCAGAGGACGTGCGGCTCGCTTAACTTTAACTTTGTCACGACTGACTGCGTTGATGGTGATCCTTGTCGGACAAATGACTAGAAGTACACAAGAAAAGTGGGTAAAACTTTGGTGAAGCACTCCTGCAGCAAATACATCAAGAGGAATGACAGGCGAGCCAAATGAAAAACATCTGGATGGGTGTGAGAGATAGTGTGTCTACCTTCAGCAGACAGAATAGAGGGCAGAGAGATATCAACAGCTTGGCCTATTATCTGGTCTAATGGAGGCCCTTCTGTTAGAAACAAAAGGCCTCGGTTGTTTTGCATCAGCTCTTCTGATGATTGGCCGACGTTCGTCCCACGCCGATGGAGTCAATTAAAAGCTCCATCCGTCAAGCGTCTCTGGCTGCCTGACGCCGAGCCTCAGTGGAAAATACACACACTGTCGCTCACTCACCAATTTACTGTCATGGGTATCTTTCTTTTTTTCTTAATTTATTTTCTCTCTCACTCTCTCTCTCTCTTTCTTTCTTTCCTTCTTTCTTTCTTTCTTTCTTCTCTTCTTTCTCCCCTCTGTCTAAGTCGCCATGCCAGGCTTCTAAAAGCAATTTCATCCTTCCTGTGCTGTCACGCTCTGTGTACACAATTTCCCATTGTTTGGTGTCAAGTGTAATTTCTAAATTTTCAATATAAACTGAATATATTGGAAATATACAGTGTGTGGTGTATTTAATATGTGAGCCTCATAAATATGGTCTTAAAACCGAATATGAAATCGCGGCAGCCACGGTGTATTGTATATTAAGGAGGTATTTAATGAAAACAGGAGCTCTAACAATGAGCTGACAAAAATTCACATCCACATATTTGTCTTTCTCCCTAATAGGATTAGGAGGATTGTTCCAGCCAAACCCTGCCAGTCCTCATCCTGGAGTTGGCACATGATGTATAAAATAAAATAGTATGGACAAACACACATATTCACACACACACACACACACACACACACACACAATGATCTCTCACACGTATGCACACCCATACATCTGTGAACTTTAAGTATGAATCTGACTGGTGCAGTAAATTATGTTCCAAATGTAGATCATTTTGTTCCTCAACACTAAGAAGTGAATTATGTTTAATATACAACATATTAAAGGCTAACGTAGGTTATATAAAACTCAAAATGAGTCGGGCACTCCATAAAACTGTGCTCACATCCAACTTTCACAACAGATACACAAAACAAAACGGTTAGTAAGCGTGACGTGGTAACATTGTTAGCTTTCAATAGCTTCTTCAGATTTAGCCAGCACCAATCAACAGTCAACAAGTTGCAGTGTTAAGCAACTGAGCTTATAACTCATTACCAAGCTATCTATTAACACATGGTGTGTGAGTATAATAGTTACCATAATAAAGGCATGAATATAACCATTAAAGATTTCATAAACACTTAATGGCCATAAAACTGTTACTTCAGGCTAATATGCAAACCAATAATAAGTGCTGAATAACTCCCCTTCATAATAATAATACAGAACAACTTAAATAGCATTCAATCACACACAAAGAAAGAAAGGTATAGAGGGAATAATTCAAATCCTTCTCGCCTATTACTGAAGGAAATGAGCTTCAGTGTTGAGGAAAGTACATTTAACAGTCTTTAGAGCATCTGGTTTGACTGTTTGATCGGCATCATTGGCTTTACAGCCGTTTGTGAGCAGCTTTAAAGCTGCTTTAATCAATATTTCCACATAAACGATTGGTATAATGACTCTGTGCAATGCGAAATGGGTCACTTATAGTGATGAACCGAAGGAGAATCATCACAGCTGCAGGTCCCCTCAACTCTATTACTTGTATTATCTTTAAGCATTACTTGTTTTGTTTCTACAGCTCAAAACTTTATTGTTTTGCTTCACTCTCACAGTTCTTATCAAGCCTGGCGCCATGACACTTACAACTACTAGTTAGGGGCTGAATATTGGACCTACATTGATCAGGTGGCCAGAGAAATGTCTCAGAATGACTTCGGGTGATGCTCTGAGTTTGCAGAGTTCAAATTGTTTGCTCACACTTATGCCATATCAATATGAGGTGTGTCCATGTTGTGTTTATAGACTGTTATTACCAAGCCAAAATAACAAGTAAATACAGCTCCAAAAGCATTGGTTTAATCAAATAAAAGAAACTGTAGAGAGTCAAATCTCACCACACCAGACACTAGAGGTTGCCTTTATTTAGAGTCAGAGTTAAGCCCTCTTGGTAAGGTAATGAATATATCTTTTGAACTAACTTCATCCATCTAACTTACTAATCACTCGACAAAGGTTAATCAGCGTGCTCTAACCTATAAAGCAGTCTTGTAATTTAGTATTTGAACAGTGTTTCTGCATATACCTCAGGGAATCATCAATTAACAGTTAGTACCTGATTTTACCTGGTAACTATTAAGAACCGTATAAACCTGAGAGACATTTATTTCATGAGCTTGCGGATAAATGTAAAAAACCAGTCAAACAGAGGTGCACGGCTTACAGCTTTTCTGAATGATACCTGACTTTTGTCCGACAAAAACAGAAGCATGCTCCTCTGGCTATAATTACTATCACTTCTTAACCCAAAAGAATCCAAGGCCATCTCCCAAACTGTCACAAAGTCTAACCTGGGAACATTTCCCTTGCACATAAAATAAAACATTTTTGCTTTTTTTCCTTAAAGGTGAGCAAATGTTTAATTTTATCTGTGATGACTGCTAAATGATTCTTTAGTAAGAGGACTGTCACCAGGCGAGCAAAAGGAGCTCAATCTAAGTTTCCAATGCCTCGCAGAGCAATAGATCAAGGGCCAATTATCAACTAGAAAGATATAAAACACAGACATCTGGGTGTTTCTCTGGTTGTTGTTCACCGCAGGCAATTGATTGGTATCAGTCGTAAAGTGAGAGCCCATGCTCACTATCTGGCAAAGAAACAGTCCAACAAAACACAAAAAAAACAAAAGTGCAAGTGCAAATTAGAGAAAAAATGGACCCAAACTAAAGATTTAATGTGCCACAAAACCTAATATCATTTGCTTGAAAAACTGATTAGTTATTTAGGTTAAATGATTCGGAAACACCTAATGAACAAGTCGGATTTGAGAAGACAGTGCTGTGAAATAATTCTCGCCCTGCTTAACACTTACGACTTGCTGATGGGGTCTAAATTGAGTGTGTCAGGCCTATTCATCTTGACCGCCCCCCATCATTTCCTGAAAGCTACGAGCCACATTGATTAAGTTCAACAATAGCCTTGTTCACACACAGCCTGAGAAATGGGGGGGACTGCCTTAGAGCCAAAGTAATTGCATATATTAAAAGTAAAGGCTCTTTTGAGCGAGACATTTTGTCTCTGCATTAATAAAACTTCACACCCAATAATTACTTGGATGATAATGAAAAAATATGATCGGTTTAACTTTAATGGCTGTTTACAAAGTCAGTGGCCATGATAGTGTAAATGGCATGAGAGGAGGGGAGAAGTGGGGATTATTACAACATTATTATTTCACAGTTTTAGTGTTATTAGTATTGTCTGGCATCGTTTTTGGATCTATGCATGGTAGTCAGTTGGTCTGTTGGTGAACACTTTAGTTATAGAGTGAAATGTCTCAACAACTACTGAATGTACTGAGTCACCATTAAATCTAGTAATGGTATTCATGGTTACCAGAGGATGAATCCCACTAAGTTAGGTCAAAGCTGCCAATTTCCAAAAGCTTCTTTGGTTTGTAACGAGCATCATAGCCTGGTTTTAAGAAGTTAGACATCTTGTGGACCTGTCTACAGAGGCAAAATTAGTCAGTGAAAAGTTTTTGTTGCAGAGTTCAATTGTGGTAAAGGAAGTGATGTTAGAAAGCAGAAAACGGAGACCCTGATATTCTGAAATACAAGAAGCTATCGTAGCCTATTAGCTGTGTTGCGCAATTGGCTTTTAGTTAACCTCTTCTACTAGAGCGCAAAATGTGCCCCAGAAGAACAAGTGTTTGCAGTTAAGTTACAAACATGTTTTCTGAATAAATTAATGCCAGAGCTAAGCTAACAAGCTAACAAGTTTGCTTCACAAGCCTCGTTAGCTCAAAGACCTTTATTTGCCCCCTTCAGTAACTTTTGCTGAATGAAGATGTGTGTTGAATATGTTGACTGGGTTGTGATTGAGCCACACTGTCCACACATCCACTAAATGTAACTAGTAAAGTTCAACATTTTTAGCACATATTATGATCAGCGTGGCTGGACCTGTTCTGACTTTATGCAGCATACTGTGTTTTTTGTGTCTGTATTTCTTGAATAGTTTCTGCTAACACAAAGAAAACAGGCTTTTCCTCTCCCTCTTCACAGAGTTTGAAGAAAAACAAGCAAGAAAAATGGTGCTTCTTCATATAGACCAAGCCAATTAAAAATGAAACGCATCGTTAGATGTTGATTTCGTGTCAACTGTCAATAGATACAAGCCATTTACATAGATTCATGCGTGAATTTCACACTTCAGAGGTGTGAGCTGTTCCAGAAAAAAACAGATCAAGTGTGTAAACATAGCGGATCAGAGAAAGGAGCTGCAAGAGAGCCAGTGAGATGTACCATTTACTCATCTGGTGGACATCATCATGGTGACTGAAACCACAGTAAACTGTCTCCAGCACCCACAATGGAGTCAGACCATCGTCCACTCATGTCCTGTGGACACTGGGAGTTCCAGCCTTTAAGGAGGTTACTATGGCTGGATACATTTGGACAACCTACATGAAGAAAAGAAGTTCCTCTGTTGATTAACCACCTACAGTGGGTTTACATAGCGGTTGAATAAAACATGGACATGGATCATAGCACAGGTGAATGATAACTCAGGGAGGGTCTTTATTGTCTGTCCCAAATACTCCCCAGGGCTGTTGATGGAAAACGTGAAATGGCAAATGTCTCATTTGCACTGTGGTGACCTCTGTGACCAGCACATCTACAGACACGTGACAAGTGCATGCCATCCATACTGACTGATCATATACTGATGGCTAGAATTAGAGAGATTATCTATAAGTTTTTATTTTTTGTTTTTTATTCATGGTTTGGTCCAAGTATGATATCCATCTGTCCGTTATACCTGTCAAATAGCTCACTTGTTGCAGTACAGCCCTTGGTAACTATAGTAACATTACATCAGTGTCTGAGGCATAAAGCATAAGCCACAACAAGAGGGAAATAGGTAGCCGGTAGTAGCTTCCTAGCCAGTGTTAATATCTTGAGCCATATTGTTTATTTTTTACACACAAATCTTTTCCAGCACTTATTTTCCAAATGATGCTTGCTTTACTTCTTTCTTTTTTCTTTTTTTTTTTTTTGCTCATTTAAATTAGGTTTTGGTCAAAACTTTGTTCAGCACTCTCAAACCAGATCTAGTGGTGTCTTTAAAGCACAGCCACAGATTTGTTTCATTTCCATCCGACTCCAGTGAGTTAAATGAGCACGCACTGTACATCCATTACAGAATATCTCAGGCTGTAACCACAAGCCATTTAGTTTGATGATTAACCAGTCCCATTGACCTGTCCTTTCTAATATGGAGCGCTGCCCTGCATTAGCCTCTCTGCATCCGTAAACGTTAACCTTTGCTGGTATTATTACACATGCTAATCCAGTTAGCTGGCTGCCATCGACATCCGGCCTCTCATTTTGCTTCCTGATTTACTCTCTATCTCTCTTCCCCTCTCTCTCTGTCTCTCCCCCGCTCTCTCTCGCTACAACCAACGCTCAGCATGCAGAGTGTTGGTTTGGAGCTCTCAGAAAGTCATCATTTGATAGCCTCTGGGCTGTGCTTATCTACTCCAGGGTCATCAGACAATATTTCTCTCAGCTATCTTCACTCCCTCCATCAATCCATCCATCAAGGCAGCTCACTCAGGAACTCACTTACTCTGGATGATACAGTAAAAACAGGTGATCTGTCAGAGGCAAAAGAGCTTCTCTTGGGGCAAAAGACATGGTTACTTTATGATGTGTGTGCATTATGTTTTTCTTTTTTGTTTATCTTGTTTGTTTTGGGTAACAGCAGGAGAATGGAGGCAGGCGCTCTAATGTAAATGAGTATTTGCCCCGATGAGATGTCCTTGTGCAAGGCAGTGAATCATCTTCACTCCCAGTAAACTGAATAATAAAATATATTCATTTGTACTTAAGGTTTGGTCCAGACTCGACTATCTGCACAGCTTTTGGACTGATTCTCATAACATTAGACTTTTGATTCATGATCCCCAGGAGATAAACCCTTCTGACATCTCCTCCAGCACCACAACAAGGTGGACATTTTTAGTTTGTAGTGAAATGTTTTCATCTAAATGCTGGATGAATTTCTATTAAAGTTACATGGATAACAACTTGTTTTGAGGGTAAATGCCCAGCAAATATTGGACAGGTTACCATTAAATTTGTTTATTCATGTTCCCCTCTGGATAAGAGTGACGAGATGATGGGAGAGAGTTTAAACTCGGCAGTGGCATGCTAACATGCTCAACGCTGTACTTCTTATACCATATCTGTGCATTCACAATGTAATTGTTAACATTTTAGAATGACGATGTTATTACTGGGCCTAAATATGACAAATCATGTGTGATGCTTTACAGGTAAAATGTCTGAAAATCACATGTCACTGTATCACATATCATATTTTGACATTTATACATGTCTTACATGCTTGACATATATATTATATTAAAATGATGTGAGTCTAGAATTGAATTCCATGTGTGAAAAATGAATGCATTTTTGTATGTGCAATTGAAAAATTGAAAAAAGTTAACTTCATTCATATGTACCTGAACATGAATAATAAGCATGCTCAGACTCAGAGAATAGTTCAGTTTTCTTCACCAAGAGACAATATGTTGAAAATATACCAAAGACACTTTAGAGAAGTGCTGCCATTAGCCAAGGATCAAATACAAGTGTTACAAGTTGTGTCATGGTAGCATATGATTGGGGAAAAGCAAGAGGCTTACTTACTCACTTAGCCAAGCCTGACCCTATTTCCCATCCACATTCCCTTTCCTGAACCCTCCCTCCCTCTGTGGAGTGGATTCAGTCCTCTCACTCACTCTGAGATAAAAATCAATGCTCTCCCACAGAGCTGTAATCAATAGCCTGGCTTCCACTACGGAGCCAGAGAGGGCTACGGGGAGCTCTCATTATCTGTGTTTGCGACAGTTCTTTTTCTGTGATGGTTGTACACCTTGATTGACCAAAACTATTAGCGTAATTTCCAGCTCCACCGGGGTGTTAAATAAATAGTCTAGATAAGCTGGTTTTTGTTCTGAAGTGCTGGTCCTCACATTTAAAAGCAAGACTCAGACACAGTTTAGGAAAATAAAAGCTAACTGGAACAGAGGAATTTGAATAGTCACTTAAAAAGCATGCTGTACTGCTTATCATTTTATGATTAATTGTATTTCTTATGTTAGCATGAATGCAGCCGTTTTTAACACAATATAATGTTTGAATTGTATAACGACTTCACATCTATTGTGACAGATAATAACTATAATAAATGAATGTTGGAGGTAAACTACAGCAGCTCTGAATTAGCCTGGCTCCATTTTTGCTCACATTTATTTCACTCATATTTTACTAACAAATGTTTGTAGGAGGTAAAGTGCTCTGTTTTATATTTGCTGGCACACTGAAGAGTGTCAGAAGCATCAAAGCTCATGACGTATATGAGCTCTAGATCCTGCATTAATGCTAGCTATTCATGCTAGCAGCTCTGCACGGTGGAGCTTTAAGCTAAGTGCTAACAATATTCTGACATGTCCACAGTGACAGTCCTGATGTTGTAACAGTTCTAACGTCTATCATGTCTTAGTTTAGCATGCTAACTTTTGCTAATTAGCACTAAACACAAGATAGAGCTGCAGTGTCAATCAAACAGCTGTGAAGGTGGAGGATAAATGGAGATATATTATCACTGCCATCTATACAGCCATGTTATTAGCATGGCTAAACATCAGTGGGGGGTTGATGCTTGTTCAAAACAATCTTCTGTAATTGTATCTATAACATAGATTTTATAGCTGCATCTGCACTAGTGAAAGGATTCTTATATTGCATGCCTGCATATACAGGCTGTTACACCTGTTAGTTGGTGCACATACAATACAGTCAGTCTTATTTATTCCCCTGCATTGTATATCCTGTATTTAATCTATCCTGCTGCCAACTGAATGACATTTGCCAGCACAGCAGTCGTGCATGCGTAACACAGACATAATGGAAACAACAAGGGGTACAAAAGTCTCCTCAGCGCATTTCATGTCACAGCTGGGTTCAGGTAGCTGTACAGTTTGTTTCTAAAGTTTTTTAAAACTGGTGGAAAATCCCTAAAACGGCATCTGCACTGCAGTGCATTCACTTTCAGCAGCAGTTTCTCTGCTTCCTTTCAAACTGCATGAATGAAACCTGAATATAGCGCATGGGGTATTTCATTAATTTTCTCCTGTTCATGTGTAATGATGATTTAAACCGCCCATTTTGTTCTATTTCTTTTGCTATTTCACGCTGGAGGTCTGGGCCCAGTTACATCACTGGTCTAGTATCAAACATCTACTTTCCACATGAGGAAAACTAGATTCAGATGTCAGCCTCATCAGGTTGGCGCTAGTTCTCTTTTTAAACCAATCGAAAAGGAGAAAACAAAAAAATGACAACTTCAGTAACTTGTGTTTTTTTACAAGCAGAATTCAGGTCACCTTTATTAACAGACTACATGAACTAGTAACTATAACTAATTGTTACTAGACCATTACTAAAGTCCCATTACATTTATTTGTAATAGTTAACAAATCATTGTATCAATATAACGTCTGCTAAGTGGTGTCCATTGGGGTCCATGGTGACCATTAAAAAGAGTAGCCCAGTCAGTTTCTGCAAGTCTGCAAATGACCAAAATTAGTCTGAATAATCTAAAGTTTATCAGGAATTAATATCACAATGGAAACATTTGCATATTACATGATGGTTCCTGAACCCTAGCCAGGTGCTGCCATCATTAATGTAACCATTAAACTGTTGCACTGTTGCACTGTTGGTTAACATTTCACTGATTTCACCAGGTACTTTAATCAACAACATTTGTTCATTATATTAATAGAAAATTTCTCTGAAAAATCTTCTGCAACTAATTTTCTTCTTCAAATTACTGGTTTACAAACATATTTTCTAGGAGACAGGGCTGGTTTACCACATGCTATTTTTCATGAACCTATGCATGGCAATACATATGTGTGTGTTTTTTGGTTCTCATGAATATGCCCATATGGCCGTTTTTGTCAGACAAGGTCTGCTGTTGCAGTTCTAGCTGTTTTATTCCCATGAGTGTGTATGGGTACAAGTGTGGTTTACATATGTGCGTGTGTGTGTTTGAGAGCTTACAAATCACTAACAATTGGGCTCCTGAGGCAGTTCACAATGTGTCTAACTGGAGAAACAAACTGAAGACAAATTTCTCTCAATGTACTCATTTCTGCAGCTCAGCCTTTTATTTTTTAGATTATTTTTTGGCTTTTTTGACAGTCGGTGCAGAGAGATGGAGACAGGAAACATGTGGTCGAGCCATGGAAGTTGTTGTTGATGTAGTATGCGTGCCTTAAAGGGCAACTCCACCAATTTTACACATCAAAGTCTGTTTACAGGTCTTCTGGAGTACTTCTGCATGTATGAAAAAAGTTGCATTATGGCTTTTGTGGCTCCAGAGGGAGCCGCGCAAAGTCTGATGAAGGCCCTCAAGTGATGCCACCTGAGGCAATGCCGGGTGGAGCTGAAGACTCCAAGTCTAACATGAAAATAAACCCTAGCTGTGGAGTTAGAAAGAAGTGCAGTTACTTCGGCAGCTTTCTCATCTTTGGTTGAGGTTAGCGTCTTAAAGCTACCTTGCTGGCATAGCAAACATCAGCGCCCTCTGCATCACAACACAAGAGAACCAGTGCTTCATTGGTTAATCGATATTCAAGTTTGTGTTCCAACAGAGTGCTGCAGGGTTGACTTATTTTTGTGTCTCATCTTGGAAGTTAGCATCTCCACTGAGATCTTTCCATTAGCTTGGTTGGATTATAGCAGAAAAAATGTTCTGTGGCAATGATTTTTGAAGAAAAAGCTAAAGTTAGAAATAAAGAAACTAACCCACAGTTAAATAACTTCAGTGAGTCAATAAGTCAATAAGTTTCTGTATTTGCTGTGGTGATTTTTAATGTGTCTGCCAACCTCTGTTGTATCATTTAGCCACTTATAAGCTACAACCCTCCTAAGACAAATTATAAAAATTCCAGTAGGATATTTACTGTTGTATTTCACATTGTAGAACAAAATATACTAAATGGTAAGCTTGTGTTAACTAATACCTTATTTTAGGTATCTTGGGAATAAAAACACTTAAATATCCATTGACTCTGGGCAAAAGAAAACCAGAAGTGCAATAATGCAAACTCATTTTGAGGTCTTAGGACTCACTCTTGCAGGACTCAAAAAGACATTTTTCTACTGACTTGACACATTTCCTGGTTATGTTTAGTACTGTTAATCTTCGCAGTCGTTCACTATTCCTCACAATCAGGCAGTTATTTTGTAACCAATATTTTCAGTGGCTTTTTATTCAGTGAAAGGTATTTTTATTATTGTCTCTCCTAAATGAAACATGAACTCCCACCGCGCCGTTGCATTTCCTCAGGCTTTTAGCCACCTGTGTCTGTCGGTGACTTCCGTGTCTGTTGATAAATTGGGATTGCATAAACAGTATTTTAAGCCTGCATGGATGAATAAGTGGGGTGAAAAACTCTACATGCATCATAAAAGCTAAAACCTTGCTCCATAGGTTTTTAACTTGCATGGCCTCCACTATATCTGCCATAAGAAGACAGTTCAGTTGGCTGTTTTTGCCAAACAGAAAAAGATAATATTCCTGAATTTCAGGAAAAGAGTAAAACTTTAACAATCACTCTGGAGAAATTGATTTGAATTCTCTTACAGAAATTGTTAATGAACCCCCTAACAAAGTCAAACGTGCAGTTTTACAAGCAAATGCCAAATGATGTCTGCAGAATGATGTCTTATGTAACTGCCTTTTAAAATGAACAGCATTAATATTCTAATTATCTCTCCTTTGGGCGGCGAACAAAGTCTTAGCAGTCTATAAAAGACCTGGGAATGTTATCTAAGTAAAACACACTTTGCACAATGATGCAACTGTGAACAAGTGGCACACCGTCTTTTTTTAAGAGTTGACATTCCCACCTGTTCCCTAGATATTTCAAATATTACATTCTTTATATATTCCTAGATGTTTCACATAACAGGGCATATGTGGGTGTTTTAATGAAATATCAGAAGGAAGAAGGAGGGCCACAAAGAGAAAGAGAAAAGAGCTGCTGTCAAACTCATAACTTCGCCTCGACAGAGAGGCAGTTAATTAAGGACCTTAGCGGCAGCACGTGGCTTTGAATTAATCTGTCCTCATTACTGTGGAAAAACGTGTTAGTTTATTTCCATCTTTTCTCTTTCAATCTGTTTCTCTCCGTCTCTTCATTGGCACGTATCTCGCTCATTCAATATTCTTTTTTCCACTGTGTGCATGGATTCATTGTTCATCCACCCAATTTAAAGTGATTTCTCTCCCATCCTCCTGTCACCTCCAGTTTCAGCTGATAGCTTTATGTGAGTTAGCCTACAAGTTAGTGTCACAGTAGATAAACTGTAACTTATGGTTTGGCAGCCTCCGTTCGTCTCTGCGGATATGTAAAATGGAATCTGACTTTCGATTGCTTCCAAGAATATTCTTCAAGAACAAAGACAGAAAACAGTTTTCAGAGTTTGTTTCAAAATCATTTGGCCAATGCTTAATGATTTAAGGCATCTTATTTGTTTCACAACACTAAGAGTCAATATATGGAAAAGACATCGAGGCTTGCCTATTTTGCAGGACAAAGTGTCAAAGAAGAGTTCAGCTGAACCTAGCTCCCATTTCCAAGTGATGTATACAAGCTTATTTTGAGCAGAAAAGGCGGTTTTTGAACACACAACGAGATTTTGGTTGGAAAACTCCACTGTAAACACTGTTAATATCATGTGCCATCAAAAATAGTGTGAAGCTCCTGTGTGTAACTTACCAAAGACTTTTCCAGTTGATGCAATGATCTTGCAGGTTTATGCCCAGACCACCAGTTTTAACTATTTCAGCTTTTGTTTCTTAGAAATCAAGTTTTTGTCCTACGGTTTGGCATGGTGGGCAGGTCCAAATACTACAATACCCACAAGCCTCGACCACCAATACCATGGAGAAGAAGCCTTACGTGTTGCCATTAAAAAACTGAACAAAGTCAAACAAAATTGTCCCTGAATTCAAAAGTCAGTGGCATTAACCTGTGTTTTTAGTTTCACTGTGGTCTTTTAACTTCTACCAGAAATTAACGGAGCAAATAACACAGTTTCCATTATAGTTTTTCGCTGAAATGCACCTTGAGAGTCAGCTTCTACCTCAAAGTGTTTATGTACGTAGTCTTTGACTTTTAATCAAAAAAACATATTTTCTAATCCAATCATCTTTTGTGCTCATGATTCAACCAGCAGAGGTCAATGCCAGTCTAAGTCGTAGATCATAGGTCTTCCCAATGCAGCCCTCAGACACAGTTTGCTGCGTGTTTTATATTTTAATCATTCTCATCCTATTCAAAAACTCTGCTAGTGCGTCAGACCTCGCCAACAATCTCTCATGATCGGAATGACGACTTGAAGAAAGCTGCTGGTTGCATGGTGACTAGTGGCACTATGCACGTGTCGCAGGAATAATATTTTCTAATCAGTGTCACAGCAGGCAGACAACTCTTCAGTTTAATGTGGAAGTGAGATGGAAAAGCCTGAAAAAATCATTGTAACTGAGAAGAAATGGAAGTTTCTGGAAAAATAGATCAACTCGGAGCCTGTCAAACCTCAGGGGCAGATAGAGTGATCAGCCTTATCTGCAAAACCAAGGAATTTAATATTAAACTCAATTATCAGACTGTTCACAAGTCACAGGATAAGTTCATTGCTTTTCCGGTTTTATGAGGCCCTCGATCATATGCTTGTTCCCTAAAGTGGCACTCAGTCATCGAAACTATGAGAACTCCTGTTTTAGACGAACTCCAACTGTGAGTCCAATAAAGGGATGAGGAAATTAATTGGATTTTTGTTTCTTAGTCATGGACGCCTCAATTAGCACATCACACTTTGCAACACTATGACAATGCAACCAAAGTGATGGCCTGTTGATGGCTCCAGATGAAAAAAAGGGGATCGCCAAGGTTATTACAATCCATCCCGAGGCCAGACACACACATCTGCGCCAAAATTCATGGCAATCTATACAATAGTGGCTGAGATTTTTCAGTAGGGGCCAAAGCAGAGGACAGATCACCAACTAAAAGTGAGTATTACCGGAGAAAAATCTTTGGAGTGAGTTTCGGTGCCTTATGTTGCAGGAATGAAAAGGATGCATTCAGTGTTGCCAGCGCAGAGATTTGCCTGACCTCTCCTCTCCTCTGCTCCCCTCCTCAAACAGCTCTTTCACCAGCACCTCTCCCAGCACAGTCCTCCAGCAAGAAGAATGTCCACTCTGCGGTTATGTGGGCTGATATGGCCACGCAACGATTTTTATTGGTCCAATAACGCTGTGGCTTAATAAGTGTAATCTGTCCGCTAGCCCAAAGGTTAAAGCCTGGCAATATATCAGTGTCCCACCGCTATATTGCCGATCTGTAATTGCCTTGCTGGTGGCTTAATTGTTGAGGTGTGCGTGGAGATCATTTGGAAATGATCCATCACTTAGTACTGTAATAATGAGTTTCCAATGGTTGGCTGGGCTGAAGCAGCCTCCCTCGCTCCCCACAGAGGGAGTTGTTGAACCAGAGTGCTGCACTGTGTGGTGAGGCGCAGCGGAGTGGAATCGTAAGAGTGAGGCTATTCGTGTGAAGGGGATTGTGGGCTGGGTTTGTTTGCGTGCGTATGTGTGTGTGTGTGCGTGTGCGCGTGCGTGAGTATTACTCACTGCACCACTCTTAATCAAAGCAGCTCTATCCCCTTGTGTCCTCCAATTTGTAAGTACAAACCTGCATTGCATAGAAATCCGGATGTAGCCCCTTCTTAATCCATGAAGTCGCCACACTTTATAGAGGAGAGGAGGCTGAACTCTCTCTATTCTCGCACCATTTTCTGCCTCTCTTCTCTGTGAACTGTCAAATAAAGCTAAAGTGCCCCTGTCTAAAAAAAGGGACAGCCACTTTAGGCATGCTGCCTCCGGGATGCAGCTTATGATCATTTTTCAACAGATGCTGGCCTCATCCGCCGCCACCGCCACACACCACTTCCACCATTTACCCAGTGGACGCACACGGCGCTCCAGTTTGCAATTTTCATGTTTTAAATGTCAACCTGCAGTTGATTATGCAGTCTGCTTTTCCATTAAAGCAGCATCTCAAAAGAATTTAATGCACTTGGAGTACAAAGGTTACAAGGTGCTGTTTTTGAAAGGCAACCATTACCATAATAAAGAGCACACAATTTCTGTAATCAAACAAGGCTGCCGTCGCCACACAGCCCCACATACTACGCAGCGGGTAATTTGCGCAGTCTGAGCTGAACTTGAAAATTCTGTAATGGCAATTGATGAGCGGTAAAGAAAAACACTCTTTCCTTCTGCTGGAACTTCATAACGTGACAGCTAATGATGGATGGGATGTCAGGAAAGAAACGACATGAAAAGCTTAGGGGCGGTTGATAGTAGTTGCTGCTGTCACCGTGAAATATCACTGCGAGACTGTGGATCTCCAAAAACCTCTGTATCTGTGGATTTACAATGTGAAGTGAGCAAGTTGCCTGGTGTCTGCTCTGACTGAAGCAATTTACATTTGCTTGGATGCTCCCTACAGCGGAGAGCCAGACTGTGGTGAGATGCCGCTCCGTAATGAGATATGTTGTTTTGCTTTGTCTACAGTGTGTGATATATGACAATCACGCCATGTTTTGTTATGTAGAGTCAGAAACGTTGGCTCTGCAATATTTTCCTCGACTGTCGCAGCTGCAAAAGCACACAGTGATTCACTTGTTTTATTCAAGAGGCAATTCCAGACTGAGCAGCAGCTTCGAGTTGTACGGCGCTTAGCATATTTTTCTATCAAAAATGATCAATTGCCAGTTGCTACCAGTTACCACTCTCAGCCAAAGTATATTTTTAGTCCAAACATATGACCATGATTCTATATTTAATATGTTTATATGAAAATAATCCTATTTTTTTTTCAATACTGCATATAATAATAGTTTGCCAATTCAATACAATACAAGTCAGTTCAAACTATGAGGATTTAACCTGTGTGGGTTTTTTTTTTAGTAATACAAGTGTGACTTAACCAGAAAGTGATGCGCTCACTCACACACAGACAGCAGTAACACTGACAGTGATGCTCCGGGTAACTTTTACACAGGCTCCAAAGCCATTTCGATTGTAAAACACTGCTGACAGGATGATGCTGTTTATCTCCTGGGTCAGTATCATCCTTATGAGTTTGGTATTTTCACCAGCGCTGTGGCGGCACGTGCATGAAAGCAAAGAAATGGCTGTAAACCTTTGAAATTTATAAGCAACTGAATATCTAATTTTGACATTTAATCACAACTGAACGGTGACAGTCTAATAGCCTATCACCAGCACTGAAATGTCGTACTGGAAGTTAAATTCCCTCTTTGAATCTGGCAATAGTCAGATTCAAGTTGTGCAAAATCAAAAACCTCTATGTCCTGGTTTGGTAGTTCCAGTGTCCACAAATACTGAATAGATATAGTGTTATATGTTTTGTTATATATAGTGTTGTATTAGTTTTTATGTACTGTCAATAAATCTTTGTGTCACTTTATGATGTGTCAGTAGGAGGACATAAAAATAATAATGGTACAGGTTGTTAAAGCCCCTCTAACCCACCAAACACATAATACCTGTGTTTTTTTAGTGTTCCCCCTATACATCTTTATTTGGCCACTGTGTAATTTGTACACCGCAGCTCCGCCCTGGTCAAGCCACTCATCTCCCGGTACAATTTAACTGTCTCATTTCTCCACCCAAAAAACTGCAGCTATCACACGAGTGATTTATATCTTCCTCGTGTGTGTTTTTCCCTCTCCTTCCTCCGACTTTCCTGGCAGGCTGAAATTGCTTTATTATTCCCCCAGAGTCTGTCAAATCCCCCAGCAGCTACAAACTCATCACCCATCACTGGCTCTTTGTCTGAGAGGAAATAAAGTGTCGGGATTTCCTGGGTGACAGATTTGTGTAATCGTCCTTCGTCCAGGCTGGGGGAACAACTCAGTGGACACAGGAGGAGAGCAGAGGAGAAAAGGGAACGAGAGAGAGAGAGAGGGTGGCAGATCAGTCTGCCTTTTAAAGTGAAAATTGAGTTTCTTTGAAGGGGAGCATCTCAGGTGGTGAGGGTCCAGGACCTTTCCTTTTGAATCCTGAAAAGGAAAAAGTCACTCTTCCGGTCTTTGCTTCAATCCAATGCTTTATCATGGACTGGCTGACAAAGAAGACAGCAGCATTCACGCTGAAGGTTCCCTCAGCTATTCTGGGTGAGTTCCAGCAGCGTGGATCAATTGTATGTTGCTGAAGATTCATGTTAGGTCCAGGTGACTCCATTTTGCTCCAGCGTAGAGAAGAGAGGAAGATATTTCTCCTTTTTTTTGATGGCCTTAATTCATTGGAAAGGTTAGCGTGCACTTTGGTTTTCATCTTTCTTTCACCCTTGTCATCTTTAAATAAGTCATTCAACATTTCTGCTAATCCAGTATCTTCAGAGTTACTTTAGAATATTGACACCACACTCATGTACATTTGTTAAATGTGAAGATGGAGCAAGGAGTTGCTTACCTTAGCTTAGCATAGCTGTGTGCAGACTCAGTGTTTGTCATTGCTCACAGTCTTAGTGCTAAGATACGATGAGAGCTTGCTGTTAGATACATGTTTGGTTAAAACTGCATCACTTAAAGACACAGATTCTAAAATGTACTTACAGTGTTTTGGGGTTTGTTTGTTTTTTACCTCTGAACAGAACCAAGTTAGCCGTTCCCCCCTTCTCATCTTACACAAGACTGCATGTTTCCCAAAGAGGTCAAATCATTTCTTTGAAGCAGGGCTCTTTCCCGTGATGGGTCTGAACTGAAACTTAATGGTGGGCCATAACAGCAAACACCTTTTGTGTTGGATTGTTAAGCTCTAATAGATACCAGGAGTTCCCTTAATTGATTTCCTGCGATAAGTATTAAAGGATCCTATATATTTAAAGATCATTTTCACCTCTCACAAAATATAACTGCATAAACAGCACTTTATGTTGCTTATGCTATATGATGCATTTTTTTTAATATATTTTTTTGTTTGTTTTTTGCTAGAAAGTTAACCAGATCAAGCTCACTGTGTGCCAACTCTGGCCTGCAGGCCCCAGTGTGGGCAGCCCTGCTTTAAAGCATCACGCTGCACAGGTTTTGTCAGTTTCTTATTACTAGTGCATTCCAGGTTTTCACATGTCCCCACTGTGAGATATCTGCCTGCCTGCCATTACACTGGATCCACAGGAAACACGGTCAGCAGGTACAGGAACAATTGTTTTTTTATGTGAAGTGACCCTTTAATTCATGCTCTATTGCTTATCAGCAATACACGTGCGTATTGATCTTCAATAAATACGAATAACAGTCAAATCTCATATTGCACCATTTGTGCTGTAGATACTTTAGCTTTAACCAGGACGGCCAAGTGAGCATCAGTTACAGCCAGCGGCATTCAATGAAAATGAACAGAAATGCAGAAAATTGCAGCAGAGCTCTCCATTGACCCCAGTGATGAACACTGTGCGTCTCTATTATTTTTATAGTTAGCGGTTAAACCCTGCAGTCTTTCATTAAGATTTGCAGAAAACTGGGACGCTTTGAATGGTTGTAATCAAACTGTCATTTATTTTGCACCCGCCAGGCAAAACTATTGTCCGTGAAAATCGCATCTCAAGGGAAACATGGAAGCACAGAAACTCGGCTGGCTGGTGATGGACAAAAAGCATCGAAATTTCAGCCATGGCCAAGTTTTTTTTCTCAGCTTGTTGACCGTTCACATAGCGGCCGATTCTCCGAGGACGCTCAGGCTGTAGGAAATAAATAATCTGGGCCAAAGAGACATTACAGAGAAAGTGAAGAGCCAATGCATTCTTTCTCACAATAGAAAAAGTCTGCAGCCTGTAGCCAACTGAAAAATCTAAATGTCAAGAATCCCCCTTTAAAATCACATCCTAAGGCATATAAGTGTGTGAGACATCCAGTGGAAACAAATCCTTATAAGCAAATCAGGGGGTTGATATTGATTCCCGTCCCAAAGCATATCAGCGATATTAACAGTGCTTAAAAACATCAGAGCTTCTCATCTTCTCACTCGTCGTTTTGACCTCGATTCCACCGGCAGCCTCCATCCTGGACTCTCTGCTCTCCTGTGGATGTTTGGCCTCACATGCTGTAGCCCTGCAGAAAAAAATAATAAGACATTGTTGCTTCTGCGGGACCCTTTCAGGATATCTACAGACAGTAGATTGTTTACTGTCAATGGTGATCAGGATCAGCAGCGTAGCAAACGCCGACACTTAATCAATAAAGTTTCTTGTAGTGCTCTCTGGAGTAATGTGTAAGCATCAAGCAACAACGTCTGATTTCACAATACAAACTCACTTTTTCTGCCCCAGAGGAGAAGATGAAGTAAACTTAGAGACCAGACTTGAATTTCAAAATGCCTGGCTTTGTGATTATTGTTCCCCTCATGTAATCAGAGACGCTTTTATTGTCTTTGTCTATCTAAACAACAATCCTCTGACACGTCTGTTTCTTCTTCTTCTCCTTTTCATCTCTATTTTATAACTTCATTCATCCATCCCCTCAGGAGCCAACAATAGTATATTGTTTTTAATTGTTCACTTAGTCACTAATCATGCCGTGGAGGCTGACAGTCTTCATCTGATGAATTGCATAATCACTGAAAATACAAGTATTATTTCCCATTGTGTTACTGCAGATCATAGACAGATTTGTGGTTTTTCATGAGGGGTGCCTGAGACATATAAATGCAAACATAAAGCCTGCAAACTGTGGTATACTGTGGTACTTGTTCATGTTCGTGATCGCTGGGCACAGGCATACAGGTAAAGCTCTTTGACTCTTTGCGTTGACGTTGTGGGCAACAGAGCGAACAGCTCTGTGGGGAACGCAGGTTGGAACTGCTCAACCATCACCTCATACATGTAAAAGGGCAAAATATCACAGTAAATCAGTTCATTTCCATGCACCGGGTCGATTCAAATCTTTTGCATGAAATTCAGCTTTGGTTAACTTTTAAATGCAAATTTGCATTGTTGACTAAGCGAGCGGCGATTTTAGATTATTAGTCGTGTTGCACCACCTCTTCCGTCAGAAACTGCCTTACAAAAGAAGCAATGTTACAAGTAAATGATCTGATTATCAGTCTTCTGAACTTAGTGTCCCATTATCAACGGAGCTATGGGCCTGCTAACTGATAGCAATAAACAGAAAGCACTAGCAAGTGGCTGACTGTTGCTCCTGACAGTGTTTTCAATATGTCACCAATAATCTAGTACATCATACGTTTCCAGAAAGTGTGCGGAGCTCTTGAGCACATGCAGAACTGGCACTAACAAGCCGTTTTATATTTATGAGCTGAATTTGAGACAGAAAGCAGGACAACTGCAGTGTGAGCATGAGCCTCATGATGCTCCGTTTTCATATCGTCATTAAGCCGCCTCATACCACATTGATAAATCTGATTAAAGTCTGAAAACGAGCATGCTCCGATATTTGGAAATCAAATTCAGAAGTGCAGCCACGTGGAACTGCACTGCTCTCGTCTTTTTCCTGAAAGGTTCAGAAGGGCTGCCTGTTCCACCAACTTGGTTTAATTACACTGATGTGAGAAGCCGGTGAGAGCTTGTTAAGCCTCTCTGATTGTTCTCCTCCGGAGCCCTTCACCTATCTCTCCCCCGACGATGACACTGCCCAGCATCACACTGGCTCAATTATCCATGAAATATTCTCCCACACGCGTCCTCTGATGATACATTATGTTGAGAATGACTCTCTGGTTGTGCTTTTCAGCTACGCATGAAGATCCGGGCATGCAGGGATGGGAAAAAAATAAAAAAAAACACTGGGCAGGCTTCATTTTCGACTTGTTTGTCATTTCTGTCTTTAATTACCCAGCTGATGGTGAATTGTTTGTTGGCTGTTAGCGGTGCGTTTCCCCCTCCTTCTACGGAGCAGATCGGTGTGCCACTGGTCACGGTTGCCATGACAACAGCAGGGACACCAGCGACTGGTGGGAAGTTTGCTTTTCATGGTATAGATTGGGCCCATTGTTCTATTTATACCGGCCAGGGGATTTTAAGGGTTTTGGGTACTCAACAATATAAACACAGGCCAAAAATAAGTTGTGCTTTTGTAAAATGCAGTGGGATGTGATGTGAATGGCATATGTAGAAATTTGGAGCGATCCAGCTTTTTGTTATTCAGCACCAGCACCACACAGCGATAGCAAAACTCCAGCCTCATCTTTAATTCATGATTTACCACTTCACAAAAAAAAAATCAGCTTTTTCAAAATAATCCAGTTCTACAAAAGCCATGCGTGTGTGTTCCGCCTAAATCTGTTTTCCTGCTTGAATCAAGATATTCCTAAAAAAGAAAAAAAGGCGTAAAGGAGCAAACTGCTGTCAGGTGACAAAGGTTTTGCATCAAAGGGAACACAATAACGCCGGTGGCAATCACGTAAGGAGCCCGTCTGGAGACTGTAGGTGGTTGTCTGTGCTGACACAAGGACTTCACAGCCCATTCATCCCGCGGTTGCTCAGCCGCTCGGCCAACACTGCGCAACAGGACCGCCAGGCAGGGCCGCTTTATCGCTGAAACACACGAAGACACCAACACAGATGCCTCGCAGGGCCCAAAACACAGCTACACGCAGGGCCGCTTGGTCTGGGGACCAAACAAAGGGCACCATCATCTCGGGAATGAACTGAAACACACTGCTGAGGTTCATCACGCAGTAACAAACACACACAGTGTCACTTGCAAACACACTGTGCTCTCATTACTGAGCACTGTCGGCTCATCACTGGGCTCTGTCTGGATTTCACCAGCGAATAAACGTAGGCCGCAGCTCGCTCGATTCTTAATGAAAAGCAGATGAAAACAACGTGTGAAAGGAAGATGGATGATGTCTGTTTCTGTCTTCCTAAATACACACACACGCATATTCAATCAGACGCTATTTGAGGGAACATATTGTTTGGCAAACTTTAGTGATTTCTTGCATTTTGGGGAGAGCTTTCCAGAGGTAAAGGGTGAAACTCTAGGTGTTACCGTCTCATCTCCATCAAAACTTGATAAGCAGTTGGAAGGATCGGAGTGTATATGTGGGGATGCAGTCACTGTGGGAGATTTTTGGATCTAAACGCCAGACTGAAACGAGAAATTCACTCTAAAATAACTTTGAGTGAAAGACTGGGTAAGTTCATCCAAGTGGCAACCACCACAGCACAGTGTTGTAGCCAAACGTGAAAGTAACTCAAAGCACCACCGATCAATGTTTTTGAAAATGGATCAAATGATTATGAAAGGTGCCACCTAAAATGATGAGGTGCACAGAGAGATATCACCCAACTCTACGGTTACCCTCACTTCTTTTGATCTTTCTCAACCTTTTTTAGGCTAATTGTTTTGGCCCACAAAACCAGCTCTCGGTAATTTCATTTCCAGCTGTAGCAAGCAGATGTTTTTGGTGAACAGCCTCTGATAAATCCACTCCACACTACCTGCCCAAGACAACAGCAGACAGACACAAACACAGCAAAGCGTTCAGCAGCTAAAAGGCTGCATATTTCCTTCTGGAGTTGGTGGAGACCAAAAACAGAGCTAAAAGAAACATCTGTCTATTGGCCAGATTTCACAGTTTGATTCCAAATTAATGTTGACGTGATTCTGTATCTTTTGGAGGTAGAGGCAGTTGCAAGCATGTTCAATAACCTTATACTGTGAAAATATAAAAAGTGTTGGTTTTATCATCTTTAAGAGGAATTTTTCTGCCCCCAAGTGGCCAGAAACTACCACTTTAATTTAACTTAATTTAATGGCCACATGTTGCTGGGAACTAAATTAACAAATGTTTACTGGCTGACTTGTCCTTGTACCTTTGCACCAGTTTTTAAAAAAATGATTGATTTGATTGAGCTTATGTAAAGGTATTAAGATAAGACTTATACCTTCATTAGTTTATTTATTCTGTGGGTGGCGAGGGCGGAGGTTAACAAGCCACAAACACAGCACTAATATGTTTAACACGTTATCATCATGTATACAAGGTTACATCCAGCAAGCCCAATGCAGCATTAGCACTTATTTGTTGTTGTTGTGTGTCTGTCTCTGTGATGACTGCTAGTCCAGTATTCACATTATGTTTCAAATCTGTCTTGCATCTTACCAAACTCTGCAGCAGCAAACATGAACCGACGACAGTGAAGCTGCAGGTCACAAAACCAGAACACCGAGCTGAAAGATGCTATAAAGACCTGAGGGGACCCTCAGAGTCACATAATAAAACTACACACAACTGCTTTCCCATCATTCATCTGACAGTCATTTGATCCATTGTTAAATAAAAGCATAAAAGCATTGATTGGTGCAGCATTAAAGAGAAGAACATTTTGGGCTGTGTTTGCTTCAGCTGACAGACGTCTCTGCTGTGGTGGTTTCCGCTTGCTCATCTCGCCTCATCTCAACCCAGCCTCTGCTCTGATGCCCAAATTTGAATTTTGGATGGGTGATATAAACAGCAAGATGTGGCAGAGGCGGGAGCAATGGAGATCAATCGGCGCTGTATGATTCGGAGCCAGAATCGGGGATCCAATTCCTGTCGGTCAAGCCAGATTTGGAGGAAGCAAAAAGCAGGCAAGCCAGAAGGTCGTATCCTTGTTCAAACTGTTGAAATGACATCTATTACCGGGGATCTGGAACGTATTACCTGATTTGCTTCAGGAAATCAACTTGTTTTAGCCATAGATAGGTTTCCGCTGCGTTTCCTGGCTATCATGTCCATCTGATCCAAACTTTCAGCAACCCTCAGTTTGTCATGGCAACTATCAAAGGCCTCATCATTAAAACCAGGTTCCTGTTCATGTGGAGTGATACGAAAAATATCAGATTTATCCTGTGTAAGTGGATAAGAATTGCATTTATGTGCGCGGTGATGAAATTCGATCGTTTGGCTCAATTTAGGAGTTCTAACTCTCGTCTTAGCTGGAGAGAGGGAGAGGCGTGTGAGCGTGCGGCGCTTTGTTTGCTTTGATGATCACATTTCTCCCAGATAAAAATATGAATCTGTCTCCAAAAGTGTAATTGAAAGTGAGCACGAGCGTTTGAACCATACCACTGGTCTCACTCTGCCACACTAATAAGCTACAATTCTAGCTTTGATGTGGAAGTGTGTCACCTCCTGAGGAGAAGAGCAGAGGGAGGGACTCTCCCTCACTCGCTTGGTTTTTTTTTTAATGTCCTCCACAGACAGATATTATCAGTGTATGTGTGAGATGTCATCCGAAGTGAGATACACACGCGAGCACACACACACACACACACGTGCTGTTTCGTACATCAAATTATTAATCACCATAACAAAGAATTTAGCAGCAGCGCCCACAAACTGGCACAAAAGAAAGTGGCAGTTCTGACTGTGGCTAAAGGAGAGATATCCATAATTAATTGATTGCAGATATGCCACATGGGACAAGCAGCTTTCATGACAAATTGCCAGGCATAAAGTGAAGAACAAAAAGATGGAGGAATAAAAGTCATCACGGGAAATTCGTTTTTCATTCCCTCACAACAACGTTCCGCTCATCTGACATCTCCGTCTGTCCGTCCGTCAGCCGCTCCACCCCCTCCCTCCCTCCCCGCCATTCCCTCTCATTAACACACCTTTCAACTGCGACATATAGATGACATTTAAATATAAATCACAAGCATTAACATTTATAAACATGAGGGTTTTATGATGGCTCGGTAATGAGGTGTTATAAATCCCAGGGCCATGGTTCACAGTGCCAGCGGATACATAAACCGGCGAGAGCACTTTAACAAGGACACAACGCCATGTCGCTGCACTCGGCTGCCCCACAGAGACAACATCTGAGATCCAGTGAAGCCGCCATATACCTCAGTTATGAACTCAGGTAACAGACACACTGTATGCATTTACATACTGTACAACATCATCGTGTAAGGCTAACTCATCAGTATACAGAAAACATAGAAAGATTGATGTGGTGTTTCATCAGATCCATGTGCATTTGCAGCCTCTCTCAAGCCGTTATCACATGTTGTCTATGCATTAACTTTCAGAAGAACTTAAATGTATATATTTTTGTAAAATCACAAAAAAAGTTATTGTTTCAAAAAAGAGATGTATTGAGCATGCTTAACTTACAAGGGATATGTTACCGGTAATGTCATGTGCACGTGACATTCATCCATGATTACCATTTTGTTAAGGCAACTCAAAGCAAATGGATGAAGGTTAGGAAAAGATTTGATTTGTCGAAAAAGTCCAATCTAAAATCCCCTGATGTCAAAATGTCTGCATTGCTCTTTGGAAGTGATTTCCGCTGACCAGATGAGCGACAATCAGTCAAAAACCTTTTTAGATCTTGTGCAGTGTTCAGAAACTCAGCAAATCTGCCTCCTCGGGCCTGCATTGGTGTGGTTTGATCAGGTTTGACCGACAGGGCTGGCAGTGTTAGCACACACAAACCCACAACTGTCCAAAAAGACTTCTGAGGCTGAATTCTTAAAATATTAACTAGAATACTAGATTTGTACATACATCAAATCATATGACGTGTGTTTTCCCAATACAACCCACCGGCTTCAGTAGCAGTAAGAGAAGGAAAGAAAGAAAAATAAAAAACAACAAAAAATGTTTTAAACTTGGGCAAAAATGTTTTTATGAAGGATCCAATCACTGAGAGCAAGAAGAAGACTGAGAATATCAATTTTTTTAGCTAGCTAGCTATAACAATTGATATCTAGCTAGCTAGCTATTTTTTTGTGCTTGGTCTAGCAAATTAGAGCTAGCTAGCTAGCTAGCTAGATAGATAGATTTGCTACCTTAATGGATATATGGTGTAAGAGAGAATCGAAGAATCAGAAAACAGCAGCAATAAAATGCAGTTTGAATGATGCCTGTGTAAGAAAAGCCATTAAGCAGCAGATCAATAGTGGAGGACAGGCAGCCTGAGTATTAAACTGATCATGACATCAAGCTAAAGGCAGAGAAGGCCTCCGAAGACTTCCTTTTGGCAGCACTTTATTCATCTGCAGCAGAGCCTTTTCATTAAGCACTGGACATAATAGATGATCCATTGATCCGCGCTCTCCTTCCCTGTGTCACTCCGTCCACCAGACTTTCCCCGCTGTCAAAAAAAATCAGCTACATCCCTGAGTTTTCGACAGTCGCGGGCAATCAAAAACAAACATTCATCTTGATTATAGTCCACTCTAAGCCACGGGAGCAAGATCGTTTTTTTGTCTATTCATCATGTCGCCGCCTCGCTCAGTAGGAGCCCGAGACAGAGGCTCTCCACGTTTTTCAAAACTCACAATTCAGATTCTGTTTGCATGCAGGAACTGAGTAAAGGATAACACCGGCTTCAGGTAAAGGCAGGGAGGTGAGAGGCGAAGGAGGAGAAGTGATGAAGTTTTGCGTCAAAGCAGTTTGTCGGTGATGACACCCCTCCCGTCCGGCATGGACTTTTTCTGCATTTCAGCTGAACGCCGAGGCAAGCCTGAGCTTATTCGCCATTCTGGTGTTGATACACTGCAGGGTTAAAGCCGCAATCACTTACAGTCAGAGAGCTGAGGGTCAAATCAGCAGTCTTTTACAGCTCTGCATCTCGGTGTATTGTGCCTCAGTGTGCCTCAGGACACAACAGTACTCTTGTAATGTTACATTTTCACTGCAGGTGAAGAGCGGAGCAAGCCTTTTATGGTTATTTTTACTGTAGGCACTATGTAACAGCCACTAGGGGGCAGAGTGTCTACAGGAGAAAAATACAGTATGGATGTGACCTGACCTCACCTTTGAGCTTACGAAGGGATGTACTGAGGCCTGGATTTGGGTTTAGCCTTAAAACACAGAGTGGAGCTGAGGTGGGACAAGTGGGCGGCATTGAACGTGGCTTAGGAAGCAGCTGCTTCTGTCAAAAGTTTAAAAAAAGGCCTTTGTTCATTCAGACACAGCTGCGGTGCAGAATTTGCAGCAATTTGTGAAGTCACAACTTGTAATATTCTGGGCTACTTCCTGGTGGGGAACCGTAACTTCCTGGAGTGGTTTTCCCATCAAACTACAAATGGTCATTTTGATTTTGTTCAGATTAAATGAATAAGATATGATGTGTAAATTAATGAGCTTTATTGCCAGAAGAAAGATACTGTGGGCTTAAGGCAAAGCAAGGCTAGCTGTTTCCATGTTTGCCCCCCCCCAGTTCGTTATGATCAAGGAAAGTGTAAATACCATCAGTGGAACCTGAAATAGAAAACAGTAATAAGTAATAAAAAAGTAATAACAGAGTATAAATAATAAGTCATGGTCTGGAAATTTTAATCAGTAATTAACCACTAATTAAGGTGGATCAAATCACAATGAGTAACCTACAAACGGACTACTGTGACACAGGTTCATCCACATCCAGTAGGTCTCATTAACCAACATCTGTCTGCATTTTAACATGATACGTATAACTTATATTTAACTCTCAATCAGGTGTCAAATGACACACGTGCAATTATTAATCACGACCTGTTCCATACATATTTAGTTACTATTTCTGTGTCTTCTCCGCTAAAGTGTTTGTCGTCTCATTGCTCCACGATTACCTCACCATTAATTATCATTTTTTTGTGCTTCCTCTAGCAAATTAGAGCCACCAAACTTTTTGCTAAACCCTGCACCATCAGTTTATGAACAGCGCAAACTGGAGACAACAGATTTCTCAAATCACACTGGAATCATTACATTCAGAGCACATTTACATTAATATTCACATCAATATGTCATATTAGTAGCTATGCATTGTGTTAGAAACAACTTTTGTGAAGGAGGACATTAACATAAACATTTTTCAGTAATGGGCCCACAGCTTGCCAATACTGATTCAGGAGAAACTGTGTGATGTAATACAAGAATATATATCAATTCAGCAGTTGGCTAGCATCTACAATGGCTGTGTTAGCTTCGACTATGGCATATGGATGTGAATATTAATGTAAACATGCCCGGAGTTGATGATTAATGTTGTGTATTTGTTGTTTCTGACTTAATTAATCATGCATGCTGAACTTACTAATGGCGCTAAAATAACAGTATGGAAATACTACCACTTTATGAATTAATGTCTGCATAATGAGGAAGTAAAAATAATTCAATAAGTGTGTGCCAATTAAGTTAATCAGGAACAAACAATTAAGAAAACTGTCAGTGTGCAGATATTCAGGAAATAAGACAGGTGGTAGTATGCTAGCTATCTGGCTAATAGACCTTAGCACTGTGCTGCTAAAAGGTTTGATTGATTGATGAGTAGTTGTCGATATGATTGGTTGAAATAAGTTGGTTCCAGGTTAAGAAAGCACATGTCATACATCGTGTTATGGGAAGATTTGTCATAATTGTGCACAGTAGAACCAGATAAGTGTTTAAATCCCTAATAAAGTTAGCAGAGGGCTAAATGGTAAGTTTGCTGGCATCTACCAGCAATCGTGTTGTATCCATTCATGCTGGTACCTTATTCACAGCAGGAAGTGACTTTTTTGGCATCATGTCCCCCTAAGTAACTTTCATAGGAATGAACAGGACCCCGCCTCTGAGCTGAACCCACTTCTCATTAATACATCCATGGGGCCCGCTCCCTATGTGATATAAAGGGCTTCATTCAGAGCTTGCAAAAACAAAATGACTCTTAGTTTCAGGTGATTATACACTAATGAAAACATAATTAGGAATATTGTATTCCATTTCTGCCAGAAGATCCCTCTAAATCCTGCACGCAGGCCCTTTAATTGGATGTCAGCCATTTTCTTACTGTATTCCATCAGCGCTCGATGCTCCTAATGTGCTGCTGTTTCCATTACTACTTGATGATATTCTTTAAAGCGAACCCCAAGCAAATACTTCGGGAGAGTCTCAGCTCCTCAGTAACTCCTCCAGGAGGGGGGGGGGTTTATTTGGGCTGCTTGTGTCAACACCTGCAGTGTGTCTTTTATGATCCTGTAAATCTTTACCGATCGCCTCTATCTGACAGGTTGTAGCTGGTGTTGGGGTGCGAGCGTGCGTGCGTGGTTTAGGGCATGCATGCGTGTGCGTGTGCACGGATGTCCCTAAAAGGCCAGCAGCAATTTCACCTCGCATTAGACGTGTTGGAGCGGCGGCACACTGGCGCACACACCTCAGAGCTGCAGGTGTAAAAAAACAGTCAACACATGTATCAGGAACTCGGTGTGATTCTGTAGGGATGATGCGATATGACAGGGGAATAATAATGAAACGCAGCTGCTGTCTTACCACTGACCTGGATTGATATAGTACAACTGAGATACAGAGGCAGTCAATCCTCCAACACAGCGGGTCCTCCGTCGAAACGTGCTACGTCTAATCCCATTTGTCAACAGCAGAGACACGCTTGGATTTTTTGGGGTCGCGGCGTCGAACAACACGTTCAAACACATCGAGGCGGCAGCCACCGCCACTCAGGATGGCTTTACACAGTAACAGCGTGCACACGTGCGTCTGTGTGTGGGTGCAGGCGCAGAGGTCAGCGCCGTTAGTGAGTGATGTGCTTTGGACTGTCAGCGCGAGTTACTGTAATAAAACATCACAAGCCAGAGCGCCGCGCATATAAACATTTTTAGATCACTTTCGCGTGAGTTTATCTCCTCCCTGCCACAGAGGCCTCAACATTAAAGGTGTTGGGCTTTGCGCCGTGCATCTCTCCTTTCCGTGGCAAGGCAAGCATAAATAATAAACATGATCAGTTTCCTTATTGTTTGTCTTTGATGCAGGAGCAGCCTCCTTCTGTCAACCTAGCTCCTGCCTCTTCTTCTTTGTCGGCTTTCATGCACATTTAACGAGGTTATACGCAGACACCCAGCGCGCTAGGTCTGTCTCACTTGTGTACTCGGTGGCTTAGCACTGACACTTGCGTAATGGGGAGCCACGTGGGTTTTGTTCTTAATGCGTCTTCATGGCTGATCACAATGCCAAAGCCTGCGTGAAAAAGCGTTTTAAGGCGGCCTTTTAATGAGAAATACACCCTAAAACAGAATTTTTAAACTACGCCCGCTATGATTTTATCAGATCTTAACTCAAATTTGTGTAAATAAACAACCCTATCTCACTGTTATTTATTGCAAAAACAAATGAGGTGCTAATCTGTGATAGGAGCCCACTTTTTTTTTTGTCCCCCTCCACAGAGATAGATTAAAGCTTTGGCTCTTGCTTTTTCCGCGCCTGTTTACGCTGTCCAAGTCGACTGAAAAAACAAAGAGCCGCCCTCTTTTTTGGGGGGTTGATTCTCCCTTTAATGTGTTTTCCCTGGCCGCGAGTGTGGCGCAGCTCGCACGCACATGATAACAGATGACAGGAGGAAGGGCCTTTCCACGACCTTCCGAGCATTCAGCTCATTTGACTTTGATGTGTAAAGTAGAGCAATGAATGGAGGAGCGGCTGCGCTTTAATTTTGGTCTAAATTACAAACTCAAATGAGTAGAGCACTGAGTGAACAATGGCAAGGTGCAAGGACCCCCCCCCCGCAGCTCTGTTCCTGTAACACAACAGTGCCACCTGCTGGTGTGTGTGTGTGTGTGTGTGTGTGTGTGTGTGTGTGTGTGTGTGTGTGTGGTTACGTGTGTGACCTGCTGAGTAAAGACAACTTGGGCCGTTTCCTTACACTATTAATACATCTTATCTGCCTGTGCCTGTACACAAATTCCCATTCAGAAGTGTCTGAAAGCATTTTAAAGTATTCTCTTGCTGAATAGCAATTTGTGTGTGATATGATTTCCACCAAAAAGTCTATACTAGTCTAACTATAAACTAGTAAAACACAACCCTTAGCGCACATCTGCTCCCTCCAGACACTGTCACTGTGTAGGTATTTGTCATTCAAATGTAACTACAGGACACTAGAGGTCTTCGACATCACTGCAAAGCCCATTTGCTATGCGTCTGTGCCTGAGGTTTCAAGTTTCCTCATCACACTCGTGTAAATCTGCTTACTGGACCGCATACAGCTTCCAGACCAGGATGTGATGTCATGAAAATCAGACGCAAGCAGGAGATGAATGTGAAAACCTACTTCTAGGGTGAAACTCACATCACTCGAGCAGGAAAACGCACAATAAGTAAGCGACAGATTGGAGTGGAGGGGGATGATAAAGAAGAGATTTTCATGAAGCTGTTCTTAGTTTTCATTTTTCTATTCATATTAAATGATTAGCTTGTCATTGAGTTGTTTTGTTCTTGGTCTAGTCCACCATTCTTGCACTGGACTAAGCTCAAAGGATTCACATGCATGTAATCCTGCACAGTTTCATTTGATTGATACGGACCAAACTGATGCAGAACAGAAGCTGGCTTTTATTGTGCAAGTGTCTGAGTCACGTTTGTCCACTTTTTGTCGAGGCTGACCTCGAACTAACATGCAGGTGCAGCAAACATGTTACTGGGATTTAATGCTGTATTTGTAATTGTTGAATTCTAAATAGGCTCAAATCAGTTCTCTTACACTACTAGTTACTGAAAAAGTATCTTTATTACTGTAACATGTATTAAATAAACAGTTACTTTGCATACTTGTGATATTCTATGATTATATACATCAGTGTGTGTACTGTAGCATCTATCACCTTCCGCTTTTCAGTGCTCATTTTGCATATTAGTGTATAATTCATATAGTATACTAGTCGTTTTTGGGTAAACTGATCCATTCCAGCTGTTCTTGTGCTGGATTGTGTATCTCTTCAAGATGATTTCAGATTTAATGTGCATACTACTGCCAAAGGCGGGATGAAAACCTCCAAATGTTCCCTGCCTTATGTTTGTAAATTAATCTGGAATTGTGAAGTCCAAGGAGGAATGAAGACAGTCATACGGAGAATACTCAGAGAGACATTTCTGGATGAGCAGCCAGTGACAGAGACAGCCAACTGCTCTCTGTGTGCTTTTCGGTGCTGTTGCTAGGCTGCCCAAATTGGACTGTTGTCTCCTCATCACTGTTACAGTAACAAGAGGAGTGCATGCAAAACAGTGTGCAAGCAAGCAGAGTACAGTCTCTGCTGTCAGTGGCAGAGTTGTGTTTAAGTATTTGAAAATTTGTAGTTAAAGTTACAATTTCCTTCTCATTAACTATTTTACCAATTAGTGCATATGAAAGTAATTTGATCTATGGGAAGTGATTTTTAGATGAAAAGTCTGATTGAATGATCTTATTAAGTGTGGCACAGTGTGCGAAAGCTGTCAAATGTTATCATTTTTATCATTATACCAATTATCACTGCAGTGACAGGAGTAATTAATGCTCTGTAATACCAGAGCTAAGCTGTGAGCTACATTGGTATTGTCTTGGTAGAAGAACACCCACATAACGCAAGATGCTCCTACATGTTAACTGAGATTTGCTACAATAGTTAAATTATATTTTGGGAAGCCAAGTTTCTTCAGTGAATATTAGAAACATAATAAGGTGATTCTCCTCATGTAAAACAAAGGTAACAAGTCATTTAACATTCAGTGATTCTATGTTTGATATTTAGTTACATACCTGGGTATGTACCAAAAAAGTGGAGTTACAGTAGTCCCAACATTGCTCTTTGGTCCTGACAGTCTTGGTAGATTATAATTAAATCACCACAAGTCAACTGTTTTACTATCTTATCATGAAGTGATTGGAACCTTACAGGAGGTTGCTGAGGGTGTCATCAGGGAAAACCTCACTGACTGTTGTTACACCTTAAATTGTACCATTTCTGCAACTTTCTGCAACTCTGAATCACAGTTACACCAAACATTAGAATGAGATGTTGGTAAATTCAAGTCTGGTCCTCCTCCAAATGAAATGGGTTGCTGTTTGCTAGAATAACATATGGGCATAAGGTCACTCTACAAAATGACCACACCACAGGCTCAGTTTTACAGGGTTATATTGACATCTAATTGCCAACAGCTGAAAAAGATGAGCACGCCAAACCTGAATGCAGGAGGTCAAGGTTTACTCTGGAACTACGCTCATGAAGTCCTGCTTGCTGCGTTTGCTAAAAGCAGCAGCCTGCAACTGGAAACAGAAGATGAAATAAAAAAGAAGAAATTAGGATGCAAAACCAAGCTGAGGAGGTGGGTGATAATTTACACCATTTGGTATTAAAATATTGATTCTTGAGGCTTGGACACACAGGAATGCGTAATGTGTGCCAACAAAACCTGAGAACACCTGGTCGTCTCAGAAGTTCATTTTTTATGCATCTTCCCCACCCTGGTGTGTCAGTCAGTGAGATGCCGCTTCTCCTCGCGTCACATCCGACTGAACGCGCCCCGCGTGAGAATGGCAGACTAACACAACTGGCGTTAGGACTCACACACCCTCAGCTTGATGGCGTATGCATTATAGATGCCCACTTCACAATGTGTCACATCATGTCTTGATTTGCATGCACACCACGCATTTGATCTTCTTCAGGCAGGAGTAATAAGCAAAGCAGAGAGATCTGAGAGATTTCCACAAGTGGAAGAGGGAGAGTCGTGGAGCTCGACACTAATGAACACGTCTTTGCACGGAGGCTCAGAAATGATGTTGGGTTTGTGATTTTTTTCCACAGTGTGGCTGTGACGGGGGGGTTTACTTCAGTACAGACTCAAGTTTGCCTTCATAATTTAACTCCAAGAGACACCTTGCAATAAAAAACTACTTTCATGAGTTGCATTACAGTATTTGTAACTCAAAAGTAGAAAAAAAAATAGAAATTTGTGCAAAGAACAATATTTAACACACAGCACCGATGACTCTGAACATCTGCACCTTTGTTAATACACGCAAGCCATCTGTTTACTCCATAGGAATATATCAGCCACTTTAATTTGCAGTGTCCTCTGAGGTGGTTGTGTAGCCTCACAGCATGCTGCAGGGTTGTTGTGTTATACATTGTGTTCCACTTGGTTCCCTGCTGTTTTCCAGCAGGTTCTGCCTTTATACAGTTAGCTATCTATTGTAACGGGGGTGCATGATCACTGCAGATATTTTATTGGTTTAGTGTATCACAGGGCTGATTTTATGCTGCTACTAAATATGGCGCCACTTTAAGGTTCAACCTGCTCTTTCTTGATTTGTAAAAATATTTTAAATAAAACTGATATGTTGTTTAATTAATAGCAATAGTAGGTAGTTATTTAACAAGACTGAACTGGAACATTACCCAGTAAAATACCCTCTCTGAGGCTGCACTTGGATGTTTTGAACTACACATTGCCATGACGCTATAGTAATGACAATGTTACAAGTTGATACTAAGCTACTTGAGAATGTCTGAGGGTGATGGGGACTGTTTTAAGTATTTTGTTACCAAACAAAGAACCAGAAAGCCTCACAGGAACTCATAACCCTAAGGATGTTCATTACTCAAATGAATGCAACGCCGATAAAAAAACATAAAAGTTAGCTCGACACAGACACCACTTCAGATTTAACTTGCATATTAATATTCACAGCAAAGAGCACTTCATGCAAAGAACTCACTCAGCGCAATAGTCTGGAGCCTGAAACCAGGTTCAACAAAGGATTCCTTAACAAACCAAGCTAGCCTGGATGAGCTGAGGCTGATAATGTGTTTTTCACTGGAAGACAGTGAGAGTTACTTCATAAGGATCAGCCAGTCGTGGCAATATGAAAGGAGCAGCTAGTTTAAACAGTCTACCGACCACTGACAGCCATGATGCCAGTGGAGTTTCTGGAGTTTCAAGACAAATCCCTCACATGGAACAAACCATGCATCCTTGAAAAATAAATACCAAGTTAATAAATGTTTAACATCCCTTTGAATAACTGAGTTTGTCCTTGAATGCTTCTTTGTAAAAAGTGAAAATTCTCAAGTTCTTTGTACACAACTGAAAGTACATAAAAAGCTCTAAAGATGTAGCTTTATTTTTCATGTGAGCTTCAAGACTCTGTTCAGACATAGCATGAAATTTAAAAAAAAAAAAAAAGTCTACGTGAGTTAATCTCACAGTTAATCTCCAAATATCTCCTTCTAATATTCGAAGAGATATGCGCGATGAAAAGTCTGAAGCTTCAGTGAAGGTAGGTTCTTTTTTCCGTTTAAGATCACAGTGAGCAGAGGAGCAAAATGACCTCAGAGAGAATAGGTGAAATTATGCATATGCATATTTAAAGTATAAAAGGCATTTGAGGACAGTATGTTCTCTACTCGACTCCCGTAGTCGTGCATCTATTAACATTAGCATTAGCGATTAGCATTTACAGTAAATCACATGTGCTTTACTTTAGAGCTAACTGCAATCAGTGGTGCGTTTTACACTGCCTTGTTTTTGACCTTCTGCGTTGAGCATTTCTGCAAAGTCTCAAAATTAGCTTCTGTTCAGTCGTCCGTGACAGTCTGTAATATTCCTGATAATTAAAGCATACTTTTCAAATCACTGTGCACCATAACTGCATAGTAATATGTAAATGCTGAAAAATGGCCATGCAAACCAGTGCAGCTTCTGAGAGAATTCAATGCTGCTCAGCCCTCAAAGTACCTGCTCACACACAGCAGACTGGACAGATTGGAAGCGTTTCAACACTTCCAAAGAGCTGCCCACTCAGCTTTCTGATTCAGACATTTCTTCTCGTGTCCTTCGCAGAAGTCAGTGTGTGTGTGTGTGGGTGCTGACAGGGGAGACAAAGTGTATGTGTACTGATTGTGTAAACGCTCCTGCAGCAACTCCTCTGTTGACAGGTCAAAGGGGCGAGGAGTCGTGTGAGGCTGATGGCCATCAGGTTACACATCCTCTCTCTGCTGTACCAGCAGCCCAGTAAAACTTAACTGTTAAACAGCCGCAATTTGGCCACTAGATGTGGTGTTTTCCACAAAGTTGGAAGTGAATGAAACATCACAACTAATTTATCACTGATGACCAAATGTATTAAATAAAATAATTTTCCAATATTTTTATTGTGTATTGGTGGCATGATACACAATGAATAAAAAAATGAAACAACTATTTTCAATAGTGTTTTATCAAAACTCTATTAAATTTAAACTATATAAAACAATGAAAAATGTCCTGTGCCCTAGGAGATCAGCAAACTGAGCTGTTTTTGTGAACAGTCCAAAACCCAAAGTTTACTTTAAGACAGAAGAAAGCAAACTTTCCCATTTAAGAAGCTATAACCATCAGATGTGTGTAATTTTGTACATGAAAAATGACCTGATTTGCTTAATTACCAATGTCAAAACTAATTTTTGACATTTGCAGCTCTCTTTCTCATTTCTGTAAACAAAATGATGAAGAGTTACTTCTAGCCTGAGACCTAGAAAAACTGCCCTGCAAAGACAGACACATGGAAAAGCCCATTTCCTGCTACATTATCAGTGTGATGGGAAAGAACCAGTGACACCTGTGATCATGATGCTTATTTTCCAAGAGTACGGGCCTGATGATCTTGTTCGTGAAGAGGATGCTCCCGCTGGAGTTCTCCAAGATGAAAACCAAGAGGAGTCTGTCCGTTTTGATGATTGGTGGCAAATTGAGGAATAGTACCTACAGGATCCTGGTGGTCCCATCGCCTGTGGAGGAAAACGGAGAAGGAGTTTGGTTTGAAAAATGTAGAAGCCACAGGATCTTTTTCAGCATCCTCTGGAGGTAATGTCAATATTCTGCAATTGTTCCTGAATGCGCACTCGCGCGGTGGGATAGGCACGTTCGTGGTTGGCTCATAAGGACTTTAATTCCCATAACAATTTCAGGGAGAAATGGTTGCCTCATCGTACCTTTGAGACTTTGAGCTGTGCGAGATGCCAGAGAAATCTGCATTTGCTTTAAAGTACTGTCTAATGTCCATTTTTTTCATTGCATAATCCATAGGCGGAAAATTATGTCAAACAAAACATGACAGGAATTAAAATCATTAGAAAATACAGTTAAATTAAAGCTTGTCTAAGTTAAACTATGCTAATCATAAGCATGTTACTTCAATCAATTTCAATAAATGAAATACATCTAGTCCAGTCAACATTTTCCCAGTCATTATATCCATCCAGTCAGTGACTGCTGTACAAACTACAACCACATAGGAGGATTCAAAAATTAACTGGATTCCTCTGACCTTAAGGAGAATGAGTCTCGTCAGTCCCTCTTGAAGTCCTTGTTGATGTCTCTGTCTCCTTCAACTTGTCTTTATCAGGCAGGATGATCATCATGGAGGTGTTGCCCTTGTAGAGCAGAGTGATGACAGCGGTGAGGTTGTCAATATCCCTGTAGGTGTTGAAATGACTCACCATCGAGTCCACCTGAACTTTGGTAGTCTTGTCAACATGTGTGCCAGGTCACTGTTGAAGGGGGTCTTTCACGGGCCCTGTATGAGGCAATGAAGAGGCAGAGAGTAGAGGAAATTGTCTTCAAATGTTGATGCTGTACATCGTTTCTCATTCAACTAATATACTTTCATTGTTACACACGTTTGTCAACACATTGTATAATTTACGTCCTATTTGCTGCACTTCAGAAACCTCATTATACTGAGGAAATGGAAAAGAGTCAGCTGACAGATCTTTTAAAATTAGCATGACCCAGGCTAAGAGATTTTCACTTCACTTCACTCACTTACACAAGATGGGGGGTTTTCATCTAAAGGTTATGTACGCACAAGCCTACAGCATTCATCACATAATAGCAGTTGTATTTTTCATGCAGTGTCTTGACCTGCTCACGAGCTGTGCTCTTAAACCCCCAAAGTCGACACAGTTGATAGACATCATGATTTTGGAGAGCCCGGGTCCTTTGCCATGTATTTTAATCAAAGCAGGCTTGGTCAAGTCGACCTGTAGTAATGCCTGAGCTACTTCAGGACCTGCTCCAGAGAACTAAAGACAGAAAGAAGGGCCACAGAGTTGCCATGATTCAACTCATAATGGTCAAGCATGTTAAAAAGATGCGTGTACACTTCAATGACCAGAATCTGTTCAAAGGGACTTCAGTCCAACCAGAAGCTGTTACCTGTACCACCTGTTGGATGTTCTCTCCCGAAGTCACACTGGCATTAAGGGCAAAGCATTGGGAGAGGACAGCACGTGGCAGCTCAGCTCTCTCTTGTCTGTGAGTTCAAGGTGGTGCTGGTGGTCTGCAAAGGTTGCAGCACATGCAAAGATTCCACATATCTCAAAAGCCTGTCCATGCCACACGATAGTTCATCTGATGAGATGCATGAAATGATAGCGTTTAATGTCTCAGTGCCCATAAACTCATAAACCATAAACTTTGTACAGTGTGATCCTCACATTCAAAGCTTCACTTCTATTTACTGTGAGATTCACATCGAAGTTCTCTGAAATTACATAGAGCATTTACCATATTTCAATGAAGAGCCACGCTTAACATTGATGTCCTCTTTGCGACAGTTTGGTAGAAATGTCATTATAACATAAAACTGATCCAGAAAGTTAGCTGACAGTTCTTTCACAAGGCCTCTCTTTCTGTCCCATGCCAAGAGATTTCTGGTGAGTCTTCAACTGATGCAGTACAGATCATTGGACATAACACTGGTCTACATTAGTTTACATTAATCATCACACAGTTACAGAAATCCAAGGCCTTTGAGGGAAATATAAAGACACAGATTCAAACTCATTTCCACTTTGAAAACTAATTGCTTCACTGTTTTAATAATTTTGCTTTAATTGGTAGTGTGCATCATATAGCCCCTGGATCCATAAACTCAAAAGAAAATTAGATATAAAATAATTAAAATGTGCCAGTTGTTCACGACAAGTCTTTATTTCCTTATTGAACAATGTTAAGACAGCAATAGCACAATAACATGTTGGTTCAATGTGTTGGGAGATGCTTCAAGTGATATATCCCCTAATGTTTGTATCATATACAAGTCAGTCAGCTAGATACAATATATATTGATGTATTTATTGAGACACTTAGCCAGATTCGGATGACAGATGGTAATAAATATGTCATGCTGACAGACTGCAAGCACATTAATAGACAAACATTTCTGTTTCACGATTATAAATCTGTCGATTTTTTCATCAAACTATCCTTTATATCATTCCCGTAAAGCTCTTAATATCATTGTGACAAGACTACGGGACTTTGGGGTGCTGAGGTAAAAATGAGCTAATGTCTTGAAGCCAATGAAATTTACTAGAGTGTGAAAATGTAACATATGTAACAAACTGATTTCCCTTGCATCTTTACATGGCTGTGGGGTTGCTGATCTTGCCCATGAAGAGAATGCTCTTAGTTGAGTGCTCCAGGATGAGGGCCAAGAAGGGTCTGTTAAGTACCATGATATCAGGCATACTCATGGGCATCACCTCAATGACGGTGGTGGCAGCTGCCTCTGTTCCTGTTTCATCCACACTCAGAACAGCCTGATGGGACACCTGCAGAGGAACCAGGAAGAGGGAGCCAGTGTCTTGTTATAAAACCAGAGGTAACAGCAAACTACAGAAGCTACACGCTAGCAAAAAGTCTTACATATTATAATAATAATTATTATTATTATTATTTGAAGGCCTGTCATACCTTTGAGACTTTGAGCTTGACCTCATCAGAAATGCCAGAGAAATCAGCATTATCTCCAAAAGCGTCAGTTATGCCCATTTCCTTCAGGGTGCTGTCCAAGGATGCTTCAACAGAGATGGAAAACTTTGGCAGGGACAGATCCACAGAACTGAGAAACACAACATCACAAGGGTCAAAATTACAGGAATATGCCGTTTATTAACAGTTTGCTTATTTAACTTAACTAACAGCTTAACTTAACTTTAACTAGCAGCTATAATTAAGGACCTTTTAAAATTATGTGCATCTTATGTGCATCAAGTAAACACCTGAACCAGCACCTAACAATCATGGGAATTAAGATTCAAAAGAAAATCAAATTCATCTCTTACTTTCTGAAGAGTGAGTCATGCCAGTGCCTGATGTAGTCCTTGTTGATGTAGCCCTCCACTTCTGCCATCTTGCCTTCATCAGGCAGAACAATCATCATGGAAGTGTTGCCCTTGTAGGGCAGCATAATAACGGTGGTGTGGTTGTCAACATCCTGATAGAACTCATAGCGACCTGTCCTCTTCATCATGTCCACCTGAACTGTGGTGTCTTTGTCTACGTGGAAGTCTTCTTTTTGTGTCAGGTTACCATTAAAGGGTTTCTCCCATTGTCCTGCATGATGCAATGTAGGGTGAAAGATGAAGGAGGGTAGTTGCATCTCAGTTTAAATGATTTTGGTAAATTTCAGTAATTCATAATGTTCCTGACTGGTCTACTTTTTATTTTTGGCATACTCTGTCTTGTGCCACCTTAAATTACACAAAGTGACGTGCACTTTCACTTGTATAGATGCCATGTCCCTGTTCATCAAAGCCACATGCTATCTGCATTAATGTACTGCTCTTTTTGAGGATTTCTTTGAATATGTCCTACCTCTGAAGTAGACGTAGTTGATCAGCACCATGGCCATTTCAGGGTCTAGGTCCTTCACTTGGTCTTTGATCTTGTTCTGTGTTTTACCAGCAATTAATCTGTTGATCTCAGCTGCAGCGTCCGTTGGTTTGGTGAAGTCAACATTGAAGATCTCACCAGAGTAGTAATGCTTAATGTCCTTCAGGAACTTCTCCAGAGGATTGAAGCCAAGGCGTACTGCAGCAGCATTGCCAACAACCAGCTGTTGATTCTGCTGGCTGTGGCCAAGCATGTGGAAAAGATGCTCGTACGCTTCATTGACCTGGGCCTGGTTGTAAGCACTGTAGCCCAAGGTGGAGAACAACTGGCTGTGGGTGTCACCACTGGCCCCTGTGGACAGCATGGACAGAGCGGTGGAGATGCCCAGCGGCGAGTAGAAGATGTTCTTTCCGGCAGCAGCCTTGGCATTTAGACTTTTGTAGAGGGCAAAGCCAAAGTCAGCATTTGGAGGAGACAGCTTGAGGCAGGCCACCTCTCCATCATGGCTGTGTTCAGTGCCATGGTGTTTGTGGTGGTCAGCCCAGGCTGCAGCCAGCAGCACTGCAGCAAGTGCACAACTCGCAAAGATCCCACGCATCTTTACAGCCTGTCAAATGAAAATCAGAGGAAGTTAGTTGGCCTCAACCACAGGAGTAGGTGATAGTTTTATTACCTTGTGCTCAAAGCTTGACTTCCAAAATAGATTTTTTTTTCTTTACCAATTAAACTTCTAAATTTAAATAAAGTAATAACTGCATATTTCAGTAAAGTAACATGCTTACCTTCACTGTCCTCCTTGCTGCAGACAGTTTGCAAGAAATGTCCCCATTATATACAGGAACTACTGGAGTCAGCTGACACTTTGGTCAAAAATTAGCCAAGACCAGCCCCTATTCTCTGTCCTCGGATATCTGGCTGGACAATCTTTACTGATGCAACACAAGTCACTCAGCACAACCTGGGTGAGAAACCACCAGTAAGATAATGGACTGCTGTAATAATGTGCATTTTAAACATTTTTTGCTGTGTAATACATTGCATTACCCAAGAAAACAAGAAAGAAATCCCTTCAGACTGAAAATCTGTGAAGTCATATTGAACAACATTATTGGGTCACTACAGACCCTTTGAAAGATAATAATATATAGCATGCTAGTTAGCTATTTCTTGATAAAACTTTATTTGTCCCATGCCCAACTACAACAACACAGATATGTATTAGTTCAAATAAAGCAGAGAAAAATCTGATCTTGTTCATATTGTCCTCTATTGTGTTTTTGTCCACCAGTTCTCCTTAAATTACAGTGCCTGAAAGGAAAACACTATTTGGTCACTCTGCTATTGACTCTGCTGACATATTCCACTAAACTTCTTTGGTAGAGAGCCTGATATCTCTTCCTTATTAGCAAACAGCAAACTATTGTTTATTATGAGCAGAGCCAGAATGAATAGATGGATATAAGTGATAAATTGTGATAAAGTGATAAATTAAATCATGGACATTTAGTTTTTTTTATGTACATATCCACCGAAACTCATAGGCAATAGACACAGGGACATTCTATAGGAGACAGAAGCAAGATTGGATAGTACGGACTATACCCTCTGGTGGAGAGGACTGAGGGAGGTGACAGCAAGGAGGAATGCATCTCAGAATCATGTTTGTGAGAAAGAAAAATACTAGTCCACACCCAACCCCTTACTAATTATCAAATAATTAACTGTAAACTATATTATAATCTACGTCAGTATGTATAAAAAGCAGTTTGAAACAGTTGATTGTAGCGCAGACCAACAAATTTTGTGTAATGCAGTATTCAAATGTTTTCTTTTTGGAGGAGCTGTTGAAAGAAATGAAACCCCAGGTTTAAGGCTACCAGGGTGGAAAACATGCCATAATTTCAGCCTCCCTGCACACCCACAATGGCTAAGCCCACTTCCACATCATTTGCCCACTCCAGTACTTCAAGAAGTTCTTCAGATATCCTTGATGATATTGCAGAGCAGTAAAATCAACAGGCCACTTAACCTCACCTGCCAATGAAGTGGAGCAGTTGTACTTTCTTCCACAGTCTGTTACAATACAATGAGTAAAACTGTGCTTGGCGCACAGTACAGAAGTTCGGAACCAAATCGACATAAGAACAAATGAAATGAGTGCTTATTTCAAATGTATTTCACACATCATGTTCTGATGTGTTTTTTTCCCAAGGCAACGCAAAAACTTTGATCACTCATACATTATTATCGTTCCAGTAAAGGGGATATAATTGTTTCTCTATGAATATACCATCATTTGTGGAGTAGATGGTTCATTTGGCTAATTTAGCCAAATATTTTTTTTCCACACAAGAAGAAACACTGCAAGAAACTCATTCGCTAGCTTTTCTGATTAGCAACATTATGTGCGCTTTAGGCACATCATTTTCGGACAATCTGTTCTGGAAGCCGTTCACACGGTTGCATTCAGTTGCTCCATTAAAAAGACTCTGTATACACTGAAAGTGAGAAATGTGAAATGCATTCCTTTTATCATATGTTTTCATATATGCCTGGCTCTGTTTTTTTTTCAGGCATTATGATCACACAAGCTTCATTTTCACTCCCATAGTCAGCCAGATGCAGAAACGCAACTCAACATCTGCATCTTGCATAATCATTTTTGTTCCTGCTTCACTATTTGTTAGACATGGATAGCCAAGAAGAACTGACTTTGTTGCATTAAAGAGGGTCTCTTTAACAGCACCAGAGCAGCTTTCATTATGCACAACAGTTGCAGACAGGGTAAACTGAACACAACAACAGCAGCTAGCAGTTAATCTGGTGATTTTCTCTCCCCTGTTTGTGTGGCCAATTCATACACAGTACCTTTTAGACACAGGACTCGTATTTAAGTGATAAACACTTTTGCCTTTGATTGCAAAAATAATAACCCCAACTGCAATCATTTTTCATAATATAAACAATAGAAATAACAGTGGTCCTTAAAACATGTGGCTACAGGTCAGTGGTTGCATGAAGTGGCCATGCCACATGTACATGGTCAAACTTTCACTTTCTTTGGGGTGGAGGAGGCCGCTTAAAAAAGGATGATGCGCATCTCACATGGGGAGCCTAAACTCTTGGATCACAAACCTAATGTTTTCAAGGAGCCAGTTGGACCCTTCTTGATTAATAGGCTGACATTTCTGTTACTTGTGATAGATCTGTTGTCCCATTCATCAAACGATCCTCTATTCATCATCTCCGCAATGAGCTAAATATCATCACGACATCTCCACTGTCTGATGCCCAGGTAAAAGTGAGCTAATGCCCAGGAGATACTGAACTCAACTGCGATGTGAAAACGCAACACCATTTTATGAGACTGTTTTTTTTTCTCTCTCTCTTTTTGTGTTTTGGCGAATAAGCCTGGATGTTCTTGCAGAGCCATTTCCGATAATTGCATAAGGCGATAAAGAGATGTTGCAGGAGGAAATGGGTTATGGAGTGAAAAAAAAATGACAAAAGAGAAAATGCTTTTGTAGTGGAAGAGAAGTGTTTTATGTTGTTGCAAGAATAGCAGAGGTTCAGTCACAGGGATAAATTACTGCCATTTAAATGTCTTTTCATCATTTTGTGAGAGTGAAGAAACGAACTATAAATCATCCTGCAATGTTTGAAAAATGGTTGGTAAAACAAAACATTGCCTGCAACTTCAGTGAAATTGCTGGAAATGCATTTTTTTTCCCCAACAATGATATACCATACTAGTTGGGGGGGGGGACAAACCAAAGCTGTTACATAATGTCAGTGAATGCAGCATTGTATAAATAGCAAAAGAAAAAAAGGACAAAGTGTAGCGTGTAATGTTCACTCCAGTCTAGACATCTGTAGGATCAATAATTCTTCCAATGAGCAGGACCAGCCCCGTGAGATTGTCATAGATTATGAGAATGAATGGTCTGTTAAAGGTGATTCTCGGGGGTACAGAGAAGTCGAGCATGATGTCATGTCTCCCCAAATCCTCCGACTTGGTCTCTTCCAACTTCAGTGTAACCTCTTGAGAAGCCTGAGTGTGATGATGGAGAAACAGGAGTTAAAGAAAGAGAGACAAGGGAAGTGAATAGATCAGCTTGCCCATTCCACAAAGTCAATGGCAGTGAATTGTCTCATGTGCAATATGTTTCTCAAAGCCTCAACCGGCTTCTTATGGCTGGTAGTTACACAATATTTCGTTCTGACAAAGTAAAATAGGATGCTTTAGATCTCTGTTAACCTTGACGAGCTTCAGCGTCTTCTTCGGCGATATTCCTGAGAAGTCTGCTGAGTCAGAGAAAATGGATGATACCCCAGAGTTCTGCAGGAGGCTTCCTAAACTGTAGGATTTCCTTAGCTGGAACTTGGGGAAAAGGATTTCTGCCCGCCTGCGAAAACAACAATCAATGTGTGAATGGATTTGCTCCGAGTTGTCTTGTTACAACTTGTGGGACCCGTACTGCAGGCTTTCACTCGCTGATGTATAGAGAACAGTAATTACTGCTGACTTAGAATCTACTCAGCATCATTCATCATGCTATAGAACAACAGAGAGCGAGTGATTGCAGGGGGAGTGGTGAGCGGGTGTTGCTCCGTGCCATGACATGAATCAATATACGGTGAGCTCAGGGGTACGCAAACACACACACACGGAGTGTATACTGTACATGATAACCTCTCGGTTAATATGCTTATGCCAGTCAGCATGTTCAAACCAAACACATTCCTCACTACCATACAACCTTTGCCTTGTCAGTACATCCAAATAGCAAAAAAGACACAACCCAACAACAGGAAAAACATAAATAAATAATATATTTTCTCGCGCGCTCGTACCCTTGTAGAATCTAGCTATGCCTTATTTGTCTAGGATTTGAGAAATTCCTCGCTGACATTCAGTGTTGTTCACAGCATTTAAAAAGGAATTGGAAAAAAAAAAGTTCCAAAACAAATGTTCATGTTTTTCAGGAGCTGCGGCATCAGTCAACTTTTTATCCAAATGTAGCAAACATTTACCCAGAATATGGCAAAAAGAAACTGTAAATACTATGATGTGAATATTAGGAGTTAATTATTTAAGATTAACAGTTGATAACTGAACTGAGGATTGGTTTATTCTACAGGAGACTGCCGTCAGAGTGAGGAGAGGTTGCAACAAGATGATGTAATTTAAAGAGCTCCGCTTAAAACTTAAATGAAATAAAACTGTGCTGAATTCATTATGGAAATAAGGCCTTTATATTTGTTTCATGTATTCATTTGAGGAAGGTTACTGGTTCCTTTTAAAAAATGAACTTGCCTCTGGAAAGACGCCCTCTTCAACGCTGTGAGCAGCAAAAATGAAATCCACCTTCTTTAAATTGGTCTGGGAATAGAAATCTCAAAGACAGATGTCTTGAAAACAGGCCACATGAAAAACAGTTTGCATCTTTCCGTACCACCAGGGTTAAAAAGGATATTCATTATAATTCATTCAAATGTGGGGTGACCCAAACCTCAAAACTTTTTTAATGATAAATGTAAAGAGCTCATTCCTGGCCTCATCTTGATGCTTCTCTTCTGAATTGACCTCAGTAAGACCTTGACGCATTTCCAACTAGGATGCAATATGGGATGAGTGAAATCACTTTGTGTTGAAGCTGCTGACAGAAACTGTCTACACAAGTTTTTAGGGAGACACAAGAAAGAGAGGGTTACTCGACACCTCCATTGTGTTCAACAGTTTGGACTTCCCACCTACCCTGGTTTCAGGTTGCTGAGCCAAAAGCTCAAGCGGCTGTCATTCCTCACTGCAGTTGTCCAGGGGCTGCAGTGAGGCCAGGCGCTCTGACTGGGCCAGCCGCACCACTGTAGCTGAGCAGTTGGTGTCATACAGCATCATCACGTCAGAGGAGTCGTCCCTGAACATCATGGCAACCTCCACGCTGGTTGTAGCATTCAGCTGGAAGCGCCGTGGCGCAGTGTGGCTCTGCTCAAATGGTTGACGACCTGATTTATGTGTCATTAAAGGGAACAGGTTACAGATGAAATATGAACATAAAATGGGAAAGACAGAGGTTGCACAACGATAAAAAGTACCGACTGTGTGAATTTACTACCACCAACTGTCACAAGCGAGCATCTGCTCTTTACAAAACATGACGGATGAAAAAGCAGGTGCTCGGTATGCTGTGCAGTGGGTGGTACTGCACTGACACAATGAGCACAGATTGGAGGTGCACTGACTTTACTTTTTCCAATTTATCTGCAATTCATTTTCATTTAAGCTCTCATTTGAATATGTTTTTGAAGGTGCACCTTTCTTTGTTTTTGCAAAGCAATGAAAGCGATACATCTGTCTGATTGTTCCTCCGCTTAATGTACCGGAATACTTCCCGAGCATGTGTTGAGAATATGAATATGCATGTACAAAAACTGCAACTTTCATCACCCATACAAGGAAAAGCTACCTTGGAACTACACCTAATTTTTAAGTTCAAGTTTGTCAGACGCCTGCAAGTCATCATCAATGTCTCAAAGCTGATGTTGAAGGCGGAGGGTCCAGTGTTCTGAGGCCTCGACAAAAACCATCATAGTCTAGTGAAGGTTTTCCATCAATATGTAGGCTGCTCCACACTCTTAACTGACCCCGAGCTTGAACCCCATCCTCAGTTACAGTCCTACCCTCTGCTCCATCATCTACATCAGCTCTGTTTTCAGCATCTGCCCCTCCAATTTCCACCCCCGCTGTGGCCCCAATCCCAACTTCTGTTCCGGCTCCATCCTCAGACTCTGCCCTTTGCACCCAACGTCCAACCCCTCCCTCCTGGAGAGTGAGACTATGTTGTAGATCTGTAAGAGCAGATATGGTGTCCTCCACGCTCCGCACCAGAGAGTTGGCTGCTAGCCCCAGCGCCTCCAGGGCCTGGCTCGGACTCTCAGACCCAGATACTCAGGACAGCAGGGCCAGAGCTGACGCCAGGCCCAAAGGCGAGAACAAGATGTTGTGCTGTCGCTGGACCCCGGGCTGAGCAGTGGTTCTAGTGGCCAGGTCATGGCAAGGTTCAAAGGCCAAGGCTGTGTTTAGGGCTGATGTGTTGAGCTGCTGCTGATTAACCTCTTGTTCCTTTTGCACAGGCCCACTGAAGCGTTTCTCAGGCTTTGGTAGAACCGACCCATCTGCTGTGCAACCCGTTAGCGATGCCAGAACGGCTAGACATATAAAACTGTCCATAACAGACATCATCGCTCCTTCTCTCACCATCCTGGCTTGGCTTGATTCAGAGATGCCGTAGGTTGATCTCACATAAGTCCGGCCAAACTCCAGCTTTGGGGAAGTGTTGTTCTTGTGGCTTTGTGCGGGGGTGGTGGTCGTGTTGAAAGTGTATCGATCCGGGGGTTGAGCTTTTGACCCATGGGTTGAGCTCCAAGCAAACAATGGCGGCATGTTTAGTTTCTTAGAATTTCAACAGCAATGAATGTGCGTGTGTGTGTGTGTTCAGTGGACAGTGAGGACAGTGTAATCTCACACCCCCCATTTAATACACACTCCGGTCAACATGGATTTTGAACACTTATGCAACAGATGCATACTTAAATCTTGCACTAGTTTCACTGTGCACCTACTAATACGCCAATAAAAACACTATTTATGTGTGTAATATATCACCTTCTCACTTTCAAATGCACTATTTACGTGTCTGATTCCATCTTGTGGAAAGGACCAGGAGAAATATATCACAGAAAAAATATTTTGTTTATTATTTATCTCTCATAGTTACCAGCACAAGCCTGCAATGTTGATTAGCTTTAACTGCCAGAGCGTCTGATATGAAAACAATGAAACAGTATACATTCTGAGGCCCAAGTGACACAGCAAGAGTCTACAAAATGTCAAAGTGCCCATTAAATATTATCAGCTTAATCTCACCATGTCAATACAGCTTATAATTAAACAGCAGGTCGTATGGGATTCTCAGCAGTAAACTGAATGCTGTGCAGTCTGTCATGTGAGACAGCTGCTGCTGTGGTGCTGCAACGCCACCGTGTGGTCCGGGACATCCACTGGAGTTGAAAAATACATGAAATAAACAGAGTATACTGGACGCGCATTCAACAAAAAGCAACTCACAAACCAATAATCTGTGTATTGTAAGACCAAGTAGCTGTAAGATACGTGTAATAATGGGAATAACGGCGTCATGTGTTCATGTGGAATGATCACCCAAATATGACATGGCATCAAAAAGCAATTATGATGATTAAATGCTGCCTTAAGGGAAGATTAGTGACACAGAGAGAGTCAACCAAGCCCTGACTTGTTGGTAGAAACTGAGCAAATACGCAAATCTTAATAGGATGCACTGCACTGCAAGGGGACTCAGAGGTTTAACTGAGGTAGGATGAAGCAGCAGTAGAGCAGAATCCACAGAACCAAGAGCATTTCCAGCTCTAATGGGGATACGTCACAGGAGGCTGTGTTGAAGAACTGAAGAATCCCCTCTCTGTTGAAAAGCACATAAAACACAGTGTATTAGAACAAGTGTATTAGATTCAGACTTAAATAGTCACTTTACATTCATGTTTATTATGATGGATTAGAAGCTGGATTAAAGCAAGCAAAATGTAAAAGTTGACCCTGTGTGGTTGGGGCAGTGGTACATAGCAGTCTAAGAGTTTTATGGGCCTTTTTAACCTTTTAAACCTTAAACCCTTGAACACAAGTCTCTCAAACAATGTTCAATATTAATAATAATAATAATGAATCTACTTTAATATATACATCGTTAACAAGGTACCCCCAAGGTACCCCCTGACCAGTGCAAACTGTAGCTTACTGTATGGTAAGCACAGAGGTGATTCAAGTCAAGCTGCTGTTCATACTGATTGTGGCAAAATGCCTGGCTGTAACAAAGTGATGCGAGTACCTGACAAGCCAGAAATCTTTAGCGGCGCAAGTTCCTGTACTTCTTATTTATCTAATTGAATTTGTTCTTATAAATCACAATTGCCATGACCTACCTGAACGATGGGGAGGTTGTAGGTGTCCCACTGCTATCACCACTTTGCACTTTAACACCTCCATTAGAATCAGGCGTAGTTCGAGTGGGATGTTCTAATGTTGTTGTCTTCCTGTCAGCTAGTTTACGTCTCTGACTCAGTTCCTTATCTTTCTCCTTTAGTGTTATAACTGCCTCAACATCCACTGAAGTCTTGACTTCATTACTGAATTTCTTATGTTCATCTTTACAAGGTAAATCTTCAGTTTCACTGGCATTGACCTTCTTGTTATTTTCATCTTCTGTGTTTATTCTAGCTGCTCTGGCTCCTCTGCCTTCATGTACAGCCTCGCCAACACTTTGCTGATTTCCCCTCTCTTCCATCTTTACATTATCCTCTTCTTCTTTTTCTTTGCCTAAGTTTTTGTTCACCCCTTCCTCAAATGTCATCAAATTGACTCCCATTTTTTCTTGGTCAATCCTTGTCTTCTCACTCAACTTCCAACTAGCCACTTCAGAAACCTTCATTTTCATGGCTTCATCTACCACAGGCTCCATTTTATTATATCCATGGGTCGTCAATATACCCTTTTCTATCTTCTCCTTCGTCCTCTCTTCCTCACAATACTTATCATCATTACTTTGTGCAAAAACTTCCTGCTCTTCAGGTTCCTCTCTGATTCTTCTTTCCACAGCTATATTGTTTGCCATCTCTCTGGAATTGTTCACCATTACTCTGCAATTACTGTCCCATTCAAACTTCCTATGAACCACCAACCCTGATTCATCATTTTGTGCCAGTGAGCCTTCTTGATGTTTACATCCACTGCCATTTAACATCTCATGCGCTTTCAGATGTTTTGACTCTTCAGTCTGTCGTCCATTCAAGAATATTTCCTCCGCTGTTTCCTCTTCAACCCTTGGTACTTGTCTTTTCAGCTGATTATATGGTTGAAAAACCTCCTTATTCAGATCCATGATGTAGCTGTAGGCCTCCTCTTCATCTGAATCCAATGCAGACAAGCTGTAGATTCCTTCCTCGGAGCTTAAAGAAAAATGACTTTCATCCACTCTTGGCTTACTGTAACTCTGATCCATCCAGGATCGGATCTCCTGGCTGGCTATGCATGCATCCAGCGGACTGGGTGGCTTAAAACCACTGTGAGATCTGCTTTTCTTCCTGCTGAATGATGAGGTGGCAACACTGCCCAGAGGCTGTTCACTGGTGCTTTGCTTTTGATAGGATGAAAATATATCACCGCTGTTGGAGGAGAGATCAAAAGTAACTGATCCACTTGTGCGAAGTGAGGTGGCACAGGAGCTCCCTGAGGGTCTTCTGGCCCACTGTTTCCACAGTAGCTGCTCACTGCTCTTCTCCAAACCTTTGAGCAAAGCCTTTGCTTTTGGGTCATCAGAGTGGGTCTCCCCAAGGCTGACTGACCCAAGTAATCCAAAATTTGGGATCTCAGAAACTTCAATTTCTGTTGCGTAATTCTGAAAAATATGTTTTATTAATGGTAATCAAATGATATCTCTACAAATAATGTCTGGACGAAAACATCTTTGATTCACAATAGTAATTTACAGCCAGTTAGCACTTAGCATAAAAGTGATAAAAACTGCAACTCAGTCAAGAAAAAAACTATAAAATAAAATAAGGTACAAATGTTTTCATCTCACTCTCATCAAGAGAGCAAAAAACCAACTATGTTGAACTATTGAAGTCATACTGACCTCATCCATGCCTGAACAGTGCCCCAGGAACATGGACACATAGGTGATGATGGACTGCTCATCTGGTGAAGTGCATGACACATCTGCAAGTAGAAAAAAAGACAGTCTTCACACATTAGCACAGTAGACTGTTCCTGAGGATAACTTCCTGCTGTTAGAGGGCCAGATAAAGCCTATATGAGGTGGTTTGATTACACTGTGGTGGGCTTCTAGCAGCTGCTTGTTGTAGTTGCAGTGGTTGTACTGTTTAGGCAACGATGCAGAAAGACATTTTTTCTTTGTGGATGTGGACACTTTCTATTCAGTAAGTGTTTACCTTCAGGCTCCAGCAGAGGTGGTATATCCAGACTTTGATGAGCTATCACGAAAGCCAGCTGGATGTTTTCTCTTGGCTTTCTAGACAGGCTTTCCCTCAGGTCAACCAAGGCTGGGTTTATGGACTTTATCATCGCGAGGAATGCCAGCCCACTCCTCCAGCTCTTCCCAAAGTCGTGCACCTCCACCCCAAACCTGCAAATTTCAAATTGCATCATAGAAAAACATCAACATGGCCGGCTTAATCGGTATTTATTTGGGTTCAGTTGACAAAAATGATTTTGTAAGCGTTTGGATCTTTTTCAGACTCACGCTGATGTGCATCTTTGGACCCACTGCAGCAGAGTCTTGATTGCTTTCCCATGGTACTTTGGCTCCCTGGCAGCCTTTTTGCCTTTGCTTGGCAGGGTGTTGCAGGGGTAGCTGCCAATGTCATTTGGCTGGGGTGAGAGGTCACTGGTGGAGGGGTAACTGCTCATTGATAAGGAAGAAAGGCTGGAAGACAAACGCCTCTGGAGTCCCCTTGTCGCCTCTTTTACCTGCATTAGATTAAATGAGAGGAGTGTATGTCAGGTCAGCCTCAAAGACAAACAACTGAGCAGGACATGAAATAATATATTAGGACATTAGAGTGATGGGTGATGGGTGATGGGAAATAACCTGCCTGGAAATACAGGATGATGTTCCAGACAAGATTAAGAACAACAGAAGGGATGCCATCAGCAATACCAGAGGCATCAATGCCAAGCAGCTTCACCTGAGGGACAACAGGGAGGAGACACTATCTGCAATCAAGTTTTTCCTGATTTAAATGTAATTGTACAACCTGTCAAAACAATAGCAGTATTTTACATACTCACATGTCTATCATCCAGGAAAGCCAGGGCCTTGGAAATGTTGTTGAGTCTGAAAATACGGTGAGGAGATGACCTAAACCTGTAAAGCTAATATATGACGTTACAGAAGGGGTGTTAAAGGGAATAGATTGATTCTTTGGGGAAAACACGTATTTGCTTTGTTGATGAAAATTTTTATACCACTCGCATGCACTGCAAAATGAACCTACAGCCAGCAGGAAGTTAGGCTTTGGCTAAAGTGAAACAGGGGAATTAGCTAGCATGGCTAGTTTATGTTTCAACTATTTCTTTAAAGCTTTAAAGGGGCTGGGATCATTGAATGGACCTACTAAGCACAAGTCCTAGATGTCAGGGGGGCTCCTGAGCCAGAGCTTCTGTTTGAATTGACTGTTAATATTTCTTTGCAACCTCAGTTATACAACAGCAAAGCGAAAATAGCCAAAAAGACGCACAAAAGTAAGACAAAGAGAATAAAAAATAAAACAATAAAGACAAAACTGCAACTAAAGGACATAAAACTATAAGAAGATGTGACAAAAAATAACTTCTATCAGACATTACAACACTGGGAGGGTTACGATGCTGGTGATGTCGGTGCCCAGGGGCCCATTGTCCAGTAGTTGTCTGGTAGGTTGTGGGTGGACTGTTTTCCTCTCTTTGAACAGGGCCAGGCTCCCAGTCTTTGTGCTAAGCTAAGATACCTGGCCTCATATTTATTAAGAGTTGCATCAGTCTTGGGCATCAGGCTATTTTAGTTTTGCTTTATGGACGCCATCAGCTCATATGTGTGGAGCTAATGAACTGGAGTGAAATGGACCACAGGCAAATTAACCAACTTTATGTTATCATATCATATTTTCTTTTTCTTTATGGCTGCAAATTGTCCCACTGCAGAGCTCAGCTCTTACTAGTTTGCACCCAGAGAGCTGCTCCAGCAGAGCCATCAGTATTCTGCCGTCCTGAATGTCTGCGAACAGGTCGTGCACTGCGACTGGGGGATCGCTCTGGAAATAAGAAATGGTAAACCTTACTGGCATTTGCATTTATGAGGTAAAGTAAACAAGAATAATGTTACGGTAAGAGCGTATTGATTTGTGCCTTACTCTCTGCAGAAACACATTCATCCACCTGGTGAAGGTTCTCGTCTGCACTGCTTTCTTCTCATCTGGGGGAGAGACAACAGGGACTTGGCACAGAAAACACTGCAGTATTCCAACTGTTTTCAAAAGCCTGCTTTAACTGAATACATGGGAGATTTTGTGTTGAATACGATAAGCAGGAAGAGTTTGAAAGAACACAGAACGTGGACATGAAAGCATTTGAAATGAGAAAACCTGTCTTTTAATATCTTCCCTACAATATATTTCACATGCAACACATCACACTCAAGCATATTTTAGAAGTCAACCACCGACAAGTGATGAAATCATGAATGATTTGGCAACCACATGTCAAAATGCCAGAGACACCCGCCAGGAAAATGACTATAAGGAACTTCAGTTCAGAAAGTAAAAGACAAAAATATACTGTTGTCTTGTAATGTATTTTCATTTCCTAAGTATAGTTTTACTTATATACAGTGATTTAACTTGTCATTATCACACCATGTGTCTGTATTAGTCACCAACTTAAAACAATATTTCTTGTCACAGTACCTTGAGACTGCTGCGCATGATGATCACTGATCTCGCCCAGTGATTGGTTTTGTGAGTCCCCATTGACCTTGTCCTGCATTCTCACTTAACTTCTGTCGCGCTTCTACTTACAAGCCATTGAGGAGATGAGATGGGCCAGCAGCTCAAAATGTCAGGCACTCGTAGCAATTAGAGGAGCTCTGAAGTTTCCTTACAGAATACGGGTGAAGAAAAGGCAAAGTGAAGCGGAGTATCTTGTCTGAACACGCTGAAACCTCCCCCAGAGGTGTTGATCAACTCTAGCCTCCACTCCCCCGAGACAACGCAACCTGAATCCTATTGGCAGGCAGCGGTTCATAAAGTCCTGTCTGAGGGGGCAGTTAAACCGTTAAAATGAAGGAATCAGCTGGGATCACTGTGTCTGGTTACAGGTTGTATGGTTTCCCTGCAGAGGCCTGTTATAAATCATTCTGGCGCTCATAACAGTGATTCATGGACAGATGCAAGATCGGCCCAGGGCTAAGGAATGTGCAGTCTGGTTTTCGCAGGAATGAGCAGATGTAGGTTTTTTACTTTTTTGTATTGGCACATAAAAAGACAGTTATCTATAGTGATGTGAGACAAACTCCTTTCCGACTTGTGTCCTTTTGGGTATTTCAAACATTTATTTCATGGTAGCAGCAGAGAGATAACAGCAAGTGAAAGGACAGGAAGAAGGGATATAACAGCTGCCGTTCAGTCAGCGCCATTAGCAACCATTCAGACCTAAAACAGCCCTGCATTAAAACCACTCAGGTCTTCTAGTCTAATTGATGCATTTGAAGGTTTATCAGACACCAAAGCACTGCACAGGTTTGTAACACTCAAAGGCAGGATTTTACAACTCAGTTACTTTTAGCTTTTATCTTAATAACCGAAAACTGTGTTCATGCTATAAAGTAATTCACCAGGTTGTATTTGCATGGCAAAAGCTGGGCCTGGTCCTGTGCATCGAAAGCCCCCACTGCACCTCTTCAGTCAATGAATGAGGCCTGCAGGGCTGAAGACACTCTGAATGCTGTCAAACCCCTAGGCCAATATGGCAACCCGATTATGTTAAATTATAGCATTATCAATATATTTTACAAAGTGACACTGCTACTCTGTCAAGTTTGGTGACCCAGGGCCATTTTTAACTGTGCATTATCCTTTTAAACCTTTAATCTCTGTTGGCTGCTGCAGAAACACGTGTCCAAACATCTTTTCCCCACCTCGCCTGAGGGGTGGTTTTATAAGATGCTGCAGTGTAATGTCAAACACATAGGAACGTGATGAAACGTGGTGTTTTGTTTGTGGCTGGTTTTTCAACTTGATGAATGTTTGTTCTTCTTCTCTGAACATTTTAGCTTTCGTATATACCTAGGAAAATTTCTAACATTGTCAGTAACCCAAATTTAAATGATCTAAAATGCATGACATGTAATGGGGCCGCTTTATGAAACGTAACATTTATTAAAGAACACACAGAGGAAAGTTTTCCATCACTTAAGATTATCTGTGGGAACCTAAACCCTCATTTTGGATCTCAATACGATGCAATGAAATTTGCATAAGACAAGCTGTGAAACGTGGTCCGTGCTCTTGGCAGCGACCCACATTTTATTACACTGCCGAAGCGTCGCTCATTCGACCTCAGCAGAGAGCTTCAATGCATCTTTAATGAGCAAAATCCTCCATCAGTGAACAGAGTCCCCTCTAAGAAACGTGTATTACACATGTCATTCATAAATCATCAGCTGTATTCACTTAACCGCTAGCAGAACTGTGGAGATGCACATTAAAGAGAATCATAAAATAAAATCAGTGCGGAATATCAGAGCAGACGAACTGAGGCGAAAAGAATAAATAAAGCCGACTAGAGGCCTAATTTGTGCCGCAAACAGTTCTGTGTGGCTTCCTTATTTTAGAAAAGGATTTTTTTTTTAAAAGTTGCAGAAAGGTGTTGAAGACAAAAATAAATAAAAATTCCAAATGATTTTGTGCCAGCCGACAGTGTCTGACAGGAAGAGCTTTCCCTGATTCAGATAATATCTGGCTGTCGGGTTTTACTCTACCTGCCTCAAGAAAGGCGATGGTCACAGGGTGAGACCGTCACCACCGTGGAAAGCAGGAGTCTGTCCAAGGAACATCGCACGTGAAACTCCTGAGCCTCCAGAAGTCACGCCTTTTCATTCTTTGAGTTGCTTTTTGCAGCCTTGCTGTGCCCGCGAGCAACCGACCGTGCAAGGAGCGACTTCACAAGGCTGCAAGGACTGGTCCGAAACACAGATGCAGTGATTACACCCACTTGCATTTCAAACGTAACGCAAATATTGTCTCGTCACATCCCTCAAAAACAGAATTTAACGAACCAACTGTAAACAAGCTGCATGATGTCCATATATATTCTTTTTTTTTTTTTTATTAAAACACTTAAAATGTGTCATTAAAGTAGAGAGCATTTCCAACAATTCACTGATGTCAAAATTCAGACGACTTGATCATAAATCTAGCAAACTTAAGAAATGACAGCAAACCTGGCCTGCCTGCTGAAAACATGACGACTACAAATACTTCAGGGAGATTATGGACAAATCTGAAGCGTCTCAGCATGTCTCCTTTCCAACAGGGGAACTATCATGTTCTCCTGGTGTTATACAGTAAAACAGGGAGCATGTCTCTTGTACAGGGCTCTTAAACTGGTTTCAACTGTTTTTACTCTTTTAGAGACTGTTATGTGATCCAGGTGTCCATCTCCTCCATGGCCCCATGATCAATCACCCACAATGTCACTGAAACCAGCACCCAGCGAGGACTAAGACAGGGAGCGTCACTTCCTCCCCATTATGAAGCTCGGAGCCTCGGCATCATCTTCAGCCTCTCTGTCCTGCTCTTCTTCTTCGCTGCTGCTGCTGCTGCTGCTGCTGCTGTCTGAGCTCTCGCCGTCTTCTTTTTGGTTTTTCGCCTCCAGCTTTGCCTTCTTTGCCATCAGCTTCTTCTTCTTCAGCTTTTCCCGCTTCTTTCTGCGCTTGGCCGTTCTGTCCTCAGCTGCCTGTTTGTTTTGTTCCACCTTGTCCAGATATTTCTGGTCTTCGTCCTGCTTATCTGCCATCTTGTCCAGAAAGTCCTGTCTCTGGTATTCTCTGCGTCGGAGGTGCCGGTAAACGTGAAACTCCCCGCTGCCTGCACCGGCGCTGGAGCCCATCACATCCCGAACGAACTCCGGCGGAGCCCGCGGGTTCCACTCTTTCGGCCGCTCTGGGATGGGAGCAGGTTTGTCCGGGTTCCGCATCAACCTCTCCAACTTCAGACGCTGCTCTTCCGCCGGAGTTTTGGCGATTATCAGAGGCTGAGCCTCTTTTCCACCAGATTTCCCCGGTTTGTTATTCTTCTGCGTGTGCGCCGCCATCTTTCAAACAGCCGTTGTCTTTTTCCTCTGTTCAGCTGATGTTACCCCGGAAGTTCTTGAGGACGCCTGTAACCTGGAAATAATTGTTCTACATGTTTTTAATTAGTTTAATTTCACAGAAGAACACCCCCAAACCTGTTGAATATGTGATAATGGGTGTCGTATCACTTATTTATTTTATTAAATCGTCTATTTAAATAACATTCCTTGTGTAACTGGTGTTATTGACATGTTGTGTCGACCAATGATAATTCAGGTTAGGATCTGGTTGGACGCAGCCGTCCAATCATAGCTCAGGTCCCGCCTCTCCTCGCGAGGGTTCCCTATCTTGACGGATTTGTTTTACTCCGGCTTGATCAGAAGCAGGCTTGTGAATATCTCCGATATTTCGCCTCCTTCTAATAAGACAAACCCTACCAAAGACAATGAACAATATAATTCGATCTGCATCAAGGTGTTTACGTTCGCGGGCGGCGGTCTGTCTGCCGAGACAAGCCGACGGACGCGTGTGGTCGGCCTCGGCCCGGTTCCTGTGCGCGGCGGCGGACCTCCAGAAAGACCTTGGTGAGATGGTGAAGAAGGACAAAGTGGTGGTGTTCATGAAGGGGACGCCGGCACAGCCCATGTGCGGCTTCAGCAACGCCGTGGTTCAGATCCTGCGGATGCACGGGGTGGACGACTATGCTGCGTACAACGTGCTGGAGGACCAGGAGCTCAGACAAGGTCAGTACCCTGACATAACCTGTTCCCGACATGACAGCAACAAGTCGTCACCTCTCAGCTTAACTCTGTCATTTGCTTGTAAGTGACTGATACAGTGCTGTGGGTGCTTGCAGGCTCGGTCTCCGATGACATGTTTCTACCGGCCCATTCGAAACCGTGACCTATCAGCTTTTGTCATCGGCTTTGTCAAACTGGTTTTGGACATTTCCACGTGTTTGTGTGCCGATGATGGTTTTTTATCAGCGCTCTGCAGCAGGACCAAAGGGCGGGGTTCCTCAAACGTTTCACCATCAGTAAGGCCAGCTCTGGTCTTTTGTGGCTGAACCAGCCATAACTGGAACCTTTGCAGTTTCCAGTAAAGCCGGCACAAGGAAACACTACTAGTAGTTACATCAGCGCAGCCCCTTAATGCTACTTTGTAGTGCAGCAGCAGCAGCAGCAGCAGCAGTGTAATGCCAAGTCATGCTGATGGGGACAAACTGACTCATACAGTCTAATTCACCCAGAATCCAATTAAAGGGGGATTTAAACTGGGACAGGCCGTGATGTTCAATTTCTCGTCAAAGAATAGCAAATAAAGACCTCCATAAAGATCATTTACTGAATTAGATTCTGAATAGTTGAAACTGACAGTGCAATAAAGCCAAATGTCAAGTGTCCCACAATGCACTGCTGTAGTATTTCTGTAAGTGTTGCGTGTGCCGCATTCATGTAGTGTCTTCAGAATGGGAAGAACACTTATTCTGACTTTGAAACGTTGACACTTTAAATTGGTTAGCTCTAGCATTAGCCATGCAACCCCACCAGCTAAATGGCCTGAATGAGCAGTGTACAGCTCTTACTAAGTCAATGTTAATTTTGGAACCTATTGTGATGTGACCTCCGGTGGTGCATTTACAGCCATTCTTCAGAGTGGGAGATAACGCTTGGGTTAGAAATTCCTGACACTGCCAACTCTGAGATCATTTTTACCCACTCGGCTGCTTGTAACTATGTAAACAGTAAAAGGGGTTTGGTATATTTGTAAGAAATGTATAACTTAAGATGAACCTACAAAGTTTGAGTTCTCACAACAGCACAACTGGTTAAGTTTTACTCCTAATGCTACCTTAGCTGCTCCTCATATGTAAAATCATTTACATATCCATGTAAATTAACCATCATTATACCATCAACATCTGGTCCCTCAGCACTCTGCACACTTTTTCAGCTGAGTAATTCAAAGACCACTCGTTGAAGCTGAAATTGACTTGCATTACATTGTCATGCGCTGGGACTCCTCCTCCCATGATCCACTTGGACACCCGACACGGTACTGGTTGTAGTTTATTTCTGGCCCTGACACCGATTCCATCTGCCTTCCACAGGAGTCAAGGACTTCTCCAACTGGCCCACGATCCCTCAGGTGTACTTCAACGGCGAGTTCGTGGGAGGCTGTGACATCCTGCTCCAGATGCACCAGAACGGAGACCTGGTGGAGGAGCTAAAGAAGCTGGGCATCACCTCTGCGCTGCTGGACGCTGAGAAAGAATCCAAGTAGAGGGAGGATGACGATAAACTTTGAGCAGCTGACAGGACAGAGGACACATTAATCAGGTTGAACCCCCCCCCCCCACTCAGATGATCATAGATAAATCAGCTCTCTAGGCAGCCACAGGCAAAAAACAATTTACCCTGCTGGCCAATAAGGCTCAGCAAGAGCACAGACGAAAGTGACAAGTGTAAGCAGACGTGGCGGCAGCACTGTATCCATTTATGTTCATATCTATAAACAGCTTGGAGTGTGATACAGAGCTCCTGCTGCACTGTTTCATCTTGATTCAGGTCCTCTGCGGGTCCTTTCACACCCGCCTCATTTGGTCTGGACTTCTGGACTTTTCGGTTTGATCTGAACCAGCGTTAAAAACCTCCCACCCGATCAAACAGCCGAGCGACGGTCTGTCAGAAAGCGCTGGTCTCAGTCCGGATCAAACTGACAAATGGTTCGGTTCGTTTCTAGTGTGAACAGTTTTAGAGAAGGTGTGGACTTTCAGACCGGTTACAGTAAGTTCTGGAAGGTTATCATCAAAACAGGAAATGGGGGGAAAAACAATAACACAGTTTTGTCCCGTTAAGTTCTGTAATGTTGTTGCATCATTGCGGTGTGAAAACAAACCGAACCAGATCAAATGTGCGCTGTGAAACGAAAGCGTGAACCTTAGTTCAGAAGTTCGGGTGTGAAAAGGCCCTAGGTTTGCATAGATTATGTGCCTGACAGGTGAGGACTTCAATCAAGGAAGAAAAGAGAGTGGACGGTGTCTTCACACGGCTCAGTGTTCCCGTCTCTGTAAAGCTGCAGTTCCAAGTTTGTCCTGTGGAGGCAGCGGAAACAAGCTGCAAACACTGACACCTTTTCACAGCTGACATGCCGAACTGGTTAGTAACGTTAGCATTCATTTAGAGGCTTACCTCAGGCCACCTGGTCAATGCAGTACAGTGTTCACTCTCCTCTTTTGGTCTCTACACTGAGAAGGATGCTCAGTGCTCCACCATCTTCACCAGCTAATTGCTAACTTTGTGTGGCGCTGTGGCACCACGGTCTGTCAGAGTCTGACAACAAGCACTTCCTGTAGCCAAAAACCCAGCGAACCAAAACATTAAAGCTGTGGGCCAGAAAACCAAAACAATGAGCTGAAAGACAAACACGAGGGAAACTGCAGGGTCTGAGTTCCTCTTTCACGTCACTCGGTCATTTGATCATTTAATTAAATCCATCTTCGCTCTGTAGTACCTATGTTTTGTACACTTCACACGTTGATTCAGCGACTCAAAACACAATCCATCAATCTGTTACAAAAATAAAAATGTATTTTAAGAATGGTGATAACTTCTGTCAGCCCTCCGATGAGCCCTGCTACCTCTACTGTCCACCTGTTTTCTCTAAGCTACAGTCTGTTTAAGACCAACTCATCCTCCGGGTGCACCAGGACTAAGTTAGGCTCTTTCTAACGCTGCCGGGGTCGCACCAGGAGAAGATGTCATCATACTAAGCCTCCAAATGCACTACCTACAGTAATACTAGAGGAAAGAACAAACACTGCTGTTTATACATTAGGGATGAATAAAGCTGGCACACTTCAGGTTAGTATCTGACACAGCTCACTGACCCACACTGTTCGCAGGTCTTTGCCTGACCCACCGCTGACCCCCGTTTGTTCTTCTGTGCATCCTCCGTTTTAAAGTCTACACCCGCTGAAACGCAACAAACACACCCCGATACCGTTTCTCTTGCTTCCCTGAAGATGACCGACTCGCAGCACACGTGGACAGACGGGAGCAGTGATGTTTCGGTGCGTTTGTCCAAGCCTGCGGTGTTTCTCGGCGTCTCTGGAGGAAGTGCTGTTTTTTTTGTTTTGTTTTGTCTGGGGAATGTTTTTGTTTAGCTTCTCACTGAGCCCCTGACCTTCATCAATCTTAGATGTTCCTTCTGCTGCACAGTTGTATTATCAAAGCCATGGTCAAGTAGTACACTGTAAGATATTGTACATTGAAAGCCTATTATTAAATGTATTTTAGCTGCATGTAAAACCAGCACCAATTAAATATTTTGTGACACAAATAACAAATGAGTGGCCCGGTGTTTCTTTTGTTTTAACTGACCCACAGTCCAAAACTTGAAGATATTCATTTGAACTTTGTTTTAAATGGTGTTACAGATGGATTTTCTCTGAACTGGCTGATTCACTTCCTAAATATGACCACTCTAACTCAGCAGCACACGTCTGTCCTGACCGTCACGCTGCACATGGCCGCAGTTTAAATGCAAACGCACGCATCTGTTTTGTGATAATAACAAAGCAGCATTTAAACTTTTATGGCTGCAACTAATCATTTTTAACTGTTAGTCTGTCAAATTCTCTAGTTGTTTGGTGTGTAAATGTCAAAAGAAGGTGAAACATCTCAAACTGTGTCCTCAACACTCTAAAACCCACACATGTAAATATACTGCCACATTAGAAAGTATTCATCTCTTCATTTATTACGCGTCTCGGTCGGGCATCGTGAACACCACCCTGACCTGAAGACTGAAGCAGCCAACTTTCATTTTACTGTTCACCCCCGCGCTCCTCCCGCTGTGACCCGTCAACGCGTCTGCTGTAATTAAAGGTGTGTTTCGGCTGTTCGAACAGAGCTGAACAGGACAGAGCAGTTATCATCACATCTGGAATCGGGCAGCGTGCCATCTGAATCAGACTCATGACGGAAAACTTCTTTTCTCACTTCCTCCTTTGCAAAATCCCAAACTCGTGACTGACGATCTGCGTGCTGTGCTTGGCGTAGTAACTCTTCATTTCAAAGACTGCAGCGATTTAAGACTCACTGACATGATCTTTGACATAGTTGAAAAATATTTAATACAAAACACTATTTTACAAAACACAGGTACAAATATCGCAGTCTACAGCTCTTCATCATGTCCACCCTCATCTCTGCTGCTATCCAAAGTCCAATAAGGCAGAAATGGAAAAACCCTGACGGCGATGGAGACGCGAGGAGCACTCGGGTCAGAGTTTCTGCAGGAAGCGCAGCGCCAGGTCTCGCAGCGTGGTCCGCAGCGGCTCGTTGTTGTCGCAGACGATGTGCGTCCCGTCCTCCTCCAGCTGAATCAGCGTGTCCTCCGCCTGCAGGTGCAGGATGTGTCCGTCTGCCGTCTCCTCCACTTTGACCTCTGTGATGCCATGCTGCGGGGTCAACCAACAACAACATGGATATGTGTGTGTTATCTTTCACTTAATCCCCAATGCCCAACAATTTAACACAGCTGATGTTGTTGCTGTTCATGCTTTTAATTCAATTGAAAACGTCTCGGTTTAATTATTTGAAATCCCAAACCTCTGCAGTAAAAATGACTAATCCCATCATCGCTGTGGGAGGTTTTAATGTCATCCTCCTCTTTCAGGGTATTAAAGGCGCAGCGAACGAGGGCGCAGTGTCAAGTATGAAAATTCATTTGAACAGCTGGTTGGGAGAACAACGTTGGTGCTGCCACGGCTGTCTGCGCATTTCACACCTTTTGCAACGTGGCCAGGAAGGCTTCCAGGGGCACGGCTCCACTCAGCAGGGGTTTCGGGGCCAGCACTACGGGAGGCTCCTCCACCACTCGCTTCCTCTTCTTGCTGGGAGGCGCCGGAGGAGGTTTAGGCACCGACTGGCAGCACAGGAGAGAAATAACCTTCAGCTTTTTGCCAAATTTCAGCCGATAGTGTTCATGCTCATGAGCTCACATCCCTGTTTCTGTGGTGTAAACTCACAAGAAAGACACACACTCACCTGCAGTGTGTGTTTGTTGTCTTTGGAGTGCAGCACTGCTGACACCGTTGCCAAGGAGATGCCCGGTTTGATCTCAGATGGTACAAGGGAGTTGGCCAGCTAGAAACAGAAGAGTCCGACTTTAAGACTTTAAAATTGGCCACCTGTTCTCAGACGGGAGCTGGAGTGTTTCCTCAACGCACTCGTCTCTTTAATGCTGACAGCTTTTTATACACCATGTGTCGCTGTCTCCTGCCCACACGTGAGAGTTTAAAGTACGCACTCACCATCTGTTTCCAAACGCTCCGGTTGTATCTTTTATTCAACACTGTCAACTGAGTCTGTTCCTTTTAACCAGACAGGCTGACTCACCTCGGGCAGTATGTAGACGCGTTCGTAGCGTCGTCTGAAGGGCAGGTTGAGGACGGAGCAGCGTCTGTAGGGCATGGGAGGGGGCTGCAGCTCCAGCATCAGATCAGAGCGGTGGGACTGGGTCAGGGGAGGCTGGGTGTACTGCTCCGGACACACAACATGCAGGGGCTGCAGGAGGGAGAAGACCGGAGACGCCGATTCAACCATTTCATTTTGACTCGCATCCACGGCCACCTGACACGGTCCGACTGCTTGTACTGAAGAGCAAGACTAGGGGCGTGCAGCTACGCTTGCAGCTCCCCGACAGTTACACTTGGTGTGTTTTGAGCAAAAGGCTGACTTCAGTATGCAAATAACAGTCACAGTGCCAACACACAGATGTTTAGCAGGTGATGTTTACAATGCTGGCATGTAGGACAGAAAAGCACAGCTGAGGCTGATGGGAATGACACATCATTTACTCAGAACTCCCGGTTTAAACCTGCAGCGCACACAGATTAGCAGAAGTGCAGGGCCGCTCTGTTTTTGGCGGACGTTGGCCGCGGCTCAGGTTAATTTCATCACTTCTAAAAATGTCGACGAGGTTACATCAGAACGAGAAATCCAGCGCGGACCGAATCACTGGCGATTAAGCCATCAGTCTGCCTCTGCAGCATTTCGGGAAGTGCGTGTTCCCTCCTGCTCTGCCCTGAACGCTGACCTAACATTGTTATGTTTGCTTGTAAAATTGTTTTCCGCTCTCCAGTTTCACCCACAGGACTGATGCTGTCGGTGATTGCTGGCTTGTTGCACAGTTCCGCTCTCACCAGTGCAGCGTGTGCAGGAAAAAAAAACAAAAAACCCACGAGGCAGCTATTTCAGCGCGAGACAAATCAGAGTTTTTCCGGTCATTATCTCGCTCCATTTGCCAACTGCCAAAAAAAAAAAAAAGATTCACTCCAAAAACTCAAGGATCTAAAATCGGTTCGGCTCAACTCATTCGCTGCTCACCCCATAATTCACTGTATTTATGATTGCTACTGTATTTATGAAGTGCTCTGGTGTACCTGGACTTCCTTCAGCAGCTTCGACACTTGGTGGAAGTTGAGTCGCGTGTCAATGGGACAGTAAACACACTTCATAGCCAGCGGCTGGTACGGAGCCAACGCATCCAGGTAAGAGAAGTCAGGCTCTGGTAGGAAGAGAGACAGGGCGCCGTTAGAAACGCACTTTCTGTGTTTAATGCGTCACGTCTTTCACTCACGCCCTGAGTGCGAAGGAGGGTTCGGAGTGCAGTTGCAGCTACCAGTAAAGATGATGGTGTTGAGGCTGGATTTGCCCCACAGCTCCATGAAGTGGACCACGTCTCCGAAGCGCAGGGAGGGGTGACCGGTGAACACCACGCACGGCTGGCGGAACTCGCTGCTGAAGTCTCCGTGGATGCTGGGGTAGTGCTTCAGCTTGTTGGTCTGGATCAACTGAAACGCCAAGTAGAAGTAATCCATCATACACACAAACCATAATGTGCAGACAGACAATCGTGGTTTGCAACCATCCATCGTCTCTGATAAGCAGCAGAGCTCTTCAGCGGGAGGCACAGCAGCAGGACTCACCTCTGCGTGAGGGAAGGGAGGCTCTGGCAGATACACCTTTGACTGCTTGTTGTGGCAAAGCCTGAAATGGCAAAAGAGTCACAAACCTCATCAAATTAAAATCAGGTGAAAGCAGTTTCACAGAAGTGACTTTGGTTTGCTACAATGCACCCTTCAGGCAGGAATCTGTAATGAGCACACTCCTGAAGTAAACCACAGTTCACAACGACGGTCAGTTAGCGGACTGCCGCATCAGTAAACATGTACCGCATGACATGTTAATGGATTTACACGGACGTGGTGGCGTTCCTCTCCTCAAATGCACACAAAGACATTTAAACAGTTGTTTCCGAGGGGGTGGAAAGCATCCGAGTAACGTTTAAAATGCTTCAGAACTCTCTGTGACAAAACTATAAATATGGACACACAGGAAGCCAGCTTGGACAAAGGAATTTGGATGAATGCTCCTCACCACTCGGCAAAGATCTGAGAGAACTCCAGCGAGCTGTTGGCCACGGGTGAGATGAAGTAGAAGGGAGTGGTCCCCAGGTTGGCGCTCTCGATGAACTGGTACAGGCACTCCAGCAGGTCATATATCACCCCAGAGGAGTAGCACGGCACGAGCACGTTGCCTCCCGCTCGAATCGTCATGGCTGAGGGCACAAATAGATCATATATGCTAAAACTAAGACTCAGAGTCAGCAAAGATTCACTGACACGACTTTGTTCATACAAACTTTGGAAACTTCATTCCGCTTAACAGTTAACATCATCCAGAGCACTGGGACATACCAAGGTTGCTGCAGAATTCTCCCAGCATGCCATCTGGGTTGGCAGTGGGCATCTGGGTGAGGCCGGTCAGGATGAGAACGTCACTGTTCTTCAGGGAGCTTTGATCCATCGGCTGAGAGAACAGAGGAAGATGTAAAAACTGTAGAACTGAAAAGCGACATCTTTTCAGTTTGGAGAGTGTTAAACGAACCGACGTGATTATTTAAATGCATTTTACGCGCAGGCAGCTAAAGTCTGCGTCATATTCTTGATGAGCTACCTGTGGATGAGTGGTGAGGAGGGACGAGCCTGACACGTAGGAAACCTTCTCATGGTGGGACTGGATGATCCAGTTGGAGCTACCCAGCGAGTAACCAGAGCTCAGTGGGGAGACCTGTACGGCTCCGAACAGCTCCTGAGAAATAAAAAGTTGCCATGAGTAGGTAAAAATATAAAAACAGGAAGGGAACAGGTGCTCGCCTGTGCACAGAGTGTGGGAGGAAAGAGGCTCTTACCACTTTCTGGGAATAACCCACAAGCTGCACTTTGCTGAGGGCAGAGTTGACCTCCTGCATGCTGTAGCATCGCTTCCATGTCCACACATCCACCGCATCCTTCAGAGGCCCAGGGAGCATCCTTATGCAATAAAAGCATGGTTTCATTCACATCATTCTGCATTCTATTAAATGTTTTGTGAAATGTTATATCAAGGATTAAACGTTTTCCACTGTCAGCCGCAGACACTCTTCTTTTTGTACGTTCTCAGGTTTCCTCTTCAGTCCATCTACCTTTGTACTTCCTTGTTTTTCCAGCAGGTGGCAGACTGGGCTTTGGGAACTCTTTCCATGAAGTTCACCAGCTCCTCCATCAACAGTCTGAGGAAATTAACAGCAAGAAACAGCAGTTCTTACGTATCTGAGCGCACATTCTGTTGAATCACAACCTAACAACAGCCTGGGTTTATTGTCCAGAGATGACTCCAAACTCAAAAACACAACATTGTAGTTTAAAACAATATGATGAGGTTTTCATCCTTTATATCTCCTTACCTGCCAATCTGTAGAGTGGGTTCTGTAGCATACACTGTCCCAGTGAAGCCTGTGTGTTCAGTGATGTAGGGCAGGGCCATCATACAGTGGTAGTTGGAGATCAGAATGACATCAATGGTAGATAGATCCAGTAGTTCTCTCTGTGGCCAGTAAAAATAGGAAAGAGTTCATTTCAACAAACCGCGCATGATTATTGTAAGTACAGCATATATTACAGCCTAGTTAGCATTGGAATGTCCTGCAGCAAAGTGATTGATTTGAATCATTTGACTTTAGCTAGACAAAAGAAATGAATGTTGACTGAAGTACACAGTATGTGTGGTGGCTGGATGGTGTTGTTCACCTCAGGGAGACAGAACTCGGGTTGTGAGTCCACAAACACTCGCCCCGCACATTCCTTCAGCTCCTGGAGAGAAACAGCTCGTTTACATTAGTTAGCCCTTTGTCACAGCTGAATCAAAACACACACTTACACACTTTGAATTTCATCAACAGGTCAAAAGCTAAGGGAGTTTACCTTCTCCAGGTTTACAGTTCCATCCTTAGAGGCCCAACCAGGTAGCTTTGAGAGTCTCGGGCTAAAAAATGAGAAAAGCAGAAATTCACAGTGATCCATAACAATCACTAAAGAAATCAATCCATAAAGGTACTATCACTGCCTCACCTGTGCACGAGAGGAAGGGGAAGGAAGTTGAGGACTGAGGTAGTGTCCAGCCCACAGTCCAGCATGATAGTGGTGGATTTGAACTTGAGGACATTGCAGGGCAATGTCGGATGGCCTGACAGACAATACTGGAGCACACGGAGGGGAAAGTCATTAGAGACGCACGTGCATTTGAACCGCATCATCAACACAATGCATGACAGACCCAGCAGAAGAAGCAGGATAGGCAGGACATCATAGTTCGCACGGGCAAAAGATGCTGTCAGTTTATAGGTCTGTGTAAAAGCACACACACGCAGTCCTATTATAAAACAGGTTGCTCCATCAGCACCAGCTGGTTGTTGGTATTAGCTCACAGTGAACTAAATTCATTAGACAGTTGGTTTAAACTAGCTGTTAGCCACGTTAGCCACAGTGAATGAGAGGGGACCAGACGGGGCTATTAGCTGTTAGGCTAACAGTTAACTACCCCGCACAGTTTAATAACGCATTTTTATAGTCAGTTAGGGGTGGCTTGGCAACAATAATTAATATCAACAGCTCGTTTACTCACCAATTTCATTTTCAAATCTATTACTGATTGATAGATGAGGTTTATGTAGGCTGTTTCGCTAACACCGCATCCTTCTGCTGTGTTTTCAGTGCTCCGCTCGCGCTGTCTCCCTCACTTTCTCCCTCCGCTGCCCCCTACAGAGGCGGAGTGTTTCCAGTTGGAGGAAATTAATACTGAGCGTAGTTAAGTTGGGGTTATTGTTGGTTCTCTAACGCAGCTCAGGTTTCTCATGTGGCCCTTTGGAAAAAAAATAATTGCCCACCCCTACACTAAACGGCTTTATACAGTCAGACCAAATGAGCCAAACACTGAACAAAACAACGCGTATGTTTTTGTTTGCAACTGCACTGAAGTACACAAAATATAAGTAGAAATATTTATTAAAGAGTCGATTATTTTTGTCAACAAATGCACGTGTCAATTCGCTGCAGGGCTGTCAATCAGGCTTATACCATCAGGTTATACACCAGAGCCGTATATAGATCTGTTCACGCAATTTTATGAGGGACTTTGGACGCAGAGATACATATGCATTAGTTATGATGACAACACAAGCTTGTAGTCCAAACCGTAGCCTATATGGATGTGTGTTACATGAATTTGTGTTACATTTAAGCTGGCGGGAGGTTTTGTCAGCTGCGGCGCTTTGGGACGGCTACGGGACGGTGAAGTAACACTCACCGCTCTGGTTTAGCCCCCTCCCATGCTAGTAGTAGCTAGCTAACTCCAACACTAACGACCTGACAAACCACTCCCAACTGACTCACACCGGTAGATTAATTTCGAGAACGTGAAACGTGTTATGCAGTAATGTTGTGAAACAGATGTAGTAACATTTGCACACAGCTACCTCTGTATCTCCGGTAGGCCTTGTGTTGTGTTGTTTTTTTTGTTAGCTTAAAAGTTATATGTGTTTTCGTGGCTAACGGTTGAGCAGAGGATCCCGAGGTTAGCTCGCTTTTTATAACCACTGAGGTCGATGTTTTCTCATGGAGGACTCGTACAGTTACTAGTCAAGAGGATTTACGAGTGGGGAAGGACAGGTAGGGGTCGGAAAGCCACGTTTTTACTTACAGCGTACATACAAGAATGTCCTGTACAGCTGTGGCGAGGTGAAAACAGCTGTGTTATGTTACCTACAGCTTGGTGTTCACATCAAAAGTGAACATCGGCACGCGCTCTGTCACCGCACACAGGAATTGTATCTATGATCAATAGATTAAGCAGCTTTATACATTAACAAACGTAGAAAATATCATTAATATATGTAGAATACGAACTGTGTTCATGACCTGATGGCATGTCAAGTCCACCGCCAGCAGCTGAGCTGTGCAGAAGTAGTCTGAGTGACTTCTCATTTCTTTTCTTTTTTTTTTGTCAAGTCATGTTTTGTCTATCATGACTGTCATCTTTGTCAGGTCACCCGCGCTGCTTCCTGTCCAGCTGACTGAGGGTTTAATCTAACAAGTGTCTCTGTGTTTGGCCAGACCAGAGGAGGTACACGCTCAGTTTCTTCGCCATGGGGAACACCTGCAGTAATCACCTTGGGATCCCTCCGGCTAAGGGCCCCAATGCTGTGGGATGCACTGACTTCATGATGGACCACACTGCGCAGGTAGACGCAGAACCAAACATCTAACGACAGAGGATATTGTGATCTCTGTGTGAAACTGTTGCTCTTGATCTAAATCAGCGTGCCTTACATGCTGACCTGAGTGAAACAGATGCATTTGTTTCTCAAAAGGATAAGAGGATCAGATAAGAAAATGATTGTTGTATTTGTGTGTTCCAGCGTGTGACCTCTCACGTTTGCCTCGTTTACAGGGCAGCTTCTTTCGGCTTTACTATCCATGCCAGGAGACTGAAAAAGCGGAAAAACCAGACTGGGTCCCGTGCAGGGAGTATTTTAACGGTCTGGCAGACTTCATGAAAATCAACAGGACTCTCAGTGAACGGATTTTTAACTACCTCTTTGGTAAATAGCAGTCTGCCAAAGTGTCCAGCATTTCCAGGACTGTACTAAGTGTTTTCAGTGTGTTGTTGTTCATTAATGTAATATCCTAGAGTTTATACCGCTGCTCAAGGTATTTCATAGTGATTTGGGTATTTAATCTGCTTAAGTAGCATAACTTTTATTTTAGTCATAGCTGTGTTATTTTTGCACTGTGGTACTGAGAGGACTTCCAAAAATCAATTTGCATTTTCCCTAAACTGCAGAACTTATGGTGATTATAATGAATTTTGAAACTTTGAGTGATTATGTACACACTGGAGTAGTAAAACCAACAACGCCACAGCATGTTTTGGGAATAACTTCTTGTAAACTGGCTCAAATGTACAAAAACAGTCCTTGTGCATTCAATGTATCTAACAAGCTTCTGTATCACTTATTTCAGGATCCTTTAAGATCCCAGCCTACCTGGACGCTCCTTTTAAATCAAATGAAAAGTGTCCTGTAATTATCTTCTCCCATGGCCTCGGAGCCTTTAGGTACAGTTCACACCGCTACAGTATTTACTCAGTATGACGTGGGAGCTCTGCTCACTCAGCACGCCCTGTATATGGTCTAATCGGCATGTCCTTGTTGTCTCCTAGGACTTTGTATTCAGCTATATGTGCAGAGTTGGCCTCGCAGGGCTTTATTGTGGCGTCCGTGGAACACAGGTATGTGTGCAAGATCTGTTTTTTTGTTAAATAGACTTTCAGCTGATACGTCGTCTTCATGATGAAGTCAGGATTTATATCATTAAATCACAACACGGGGATGAGGACAGCTGGAAAGCTGTACAGCAGTAATTCAGGCCGGATGTTGTGAGCTGTCGAGCGCAGTATCTTGAGGTATTTGACCTCTGTATAAACTGTTGGCTGACAATGTGAACTGACAATGTGAAACTAAGGCCATGAGTGAGTTGGAGGAAATTCTAGTTGACCGTTAGCCAAGCCAACAATAACAGAGGGCAGTCTCCTCTGCGAGCGGCTGTCTGTTTATCTGTGGAGTAGGAGTGGAAAGGGTGTGCAGACAATGGTACGAACCAGGTCATCACATTTCCTTTCAGTATAGAGACAAGGGGACCATATGGAGATGAACATAATGGCTACAGTTAGTCACACACTCCTGTGGACTGAAGCGGTATTTCACTGAATTTCAGCCGCTGGTTAACAGCTAAAGCCACAGGAAAACACATGTGGTAGTGGTGTGACACAGTTTATAGCTGTGACACAACAGACTTTGTTTCACGTGATGGGCAAAGATCAGGCCAGCCTCTCAGCCAGCGGTGTCCCTCTATCAAATTATTCTGCTTAGTCTCTGACCAAACGCAAACCCAAACTGTCCTAACAAAGTCCATTTTTGACACCGTGTCCAAAGTTTGTTACGTCATTAATCAGATTATTGATCAGCAACCTTGGAAATGGCCTATTTTTCTTTATTACATCAAACAGAATATACTATAAGCTATATTCAAGTTATAGTCCTCTGATTTTCATTTTAACTTTGTAAACTTTATTGTTTTACATCCAAATAATTAGAGAATCCAGACAGCTTAAAAAAAAAAAAAATAAAATAAAAAAAATCAAAACTTTAAAGCTACTCCTGTCGGCATTTGGATTCATACTCCTCATTTTTACACCACTGTGTTTCTCTCTTCCTGCAGAGACCAGTCGGCCTCAGCCACGTATTATTTTCGTGAGAAGACCGAGTCAGAGAGGGCGAAGGACAGCGTGCCTAAAACATCTGCCTCAGCCCAAGACAACCTGGTAAAAGAGTGGATGTACTACAGAGCTCTGAAGCACGGCGAGAGTGAATTCCCCCTCAGAAACGAACAGGTGAGAGGATCTCATGTGGGTGAAATCCATGTGCCGAGTCTCTCGCTAGGATGACTGCAGCATATTTGGCTCAGCAGCCACTGTATAAAGGTGGAGGTGGAGGCATCAGTGTTTTGGAATTGGCAGCAGCTGGATTGCACAACATTTGAACTTTGTTCTCACTAACAAATATGCAGCATGACTGATGTTTAAGTCAACCACATCCTAGTTTCTGTAGTCTTGTCACGGTAATGGTTTTATCTTGGTATTTCATTTGTTTACTGCCCTCCATTAAATGTGCGTCATATCCTTGTATGTCTGTTTCTTCACTCCTAACCTGTGGGAGTATCTGGTTTCATTCCCAGGTGAAACAGAGGGCAAACGAATGTATTCTGGCTCTGGACAAACTCACTGAAATCAACTCAGGGATACCGGTGCAGAATGTGTTGCAAACACAGTTCGACTGGACGACGTTGGAGGTAACATCTCACTGACTTTGAGTTGTGTGGCCTAGTTTTAGACAGAGCATGATCGTGTCCCTTTTGAAATGAAAAACAGCCACACACAGGGAATAAAATGTGCTATCAGACAGGTCTTAAGACCTCAGATGAATCATTCCTGTGGTGGTGATGCTGAATTCATTTTTCCAAACTCTTCTTTTCTCCTTTAATGACATATCCTCGTCCCCCGGCTGACAGAACTCCATGGATCTGTGCAGGATAGCAGCCGTGGGGCATTCCTTTGGGGGAGCAACAGTGATCGAAGCTCTGTGCAAAGAGGTTAAGTTCAAGTACGTGGATTTGAAATGTACAGCCATCCGTCATCATGTCGTCTTCTTAAACTTGCAATCTAATCCTAATCAAGATCATGTGACAGGAGTAACAAGTTTCAGCAATTACCCAGCTGTGGATCTAGATTTTGCAGTAACAGTATCCTCTTTGTTTTCAACAACCCGTCTTGCATCAGATGCGGCATAGCGCTGGACGCCTGGATGTTCCCCTTAGATGACGAGATCTTTCCTCGGGTGAAGCAGCCCATCTTCTTCATCAACTCAGAGAAGTTCCAGTGGGCGGGGAACATCAGCCGGATGAGGAAGCTGGACTCAGCCGTCATACAGAGGAAAATGATCACCATCAGGTACGAGGAGCGGAGCTGATGGTCAAATTCAAATTCAGTCTGTTTTAGTTGTCGATGATGGTTTCTCCTGCATTCCTTCATCAGAGGGACAGTCCACCAGAGTTTCCCAGACTTCACCTTCCTGACGGGCAACTGGATCGGGAAGCTGATGAAGCTGAAGGGAGAGATCGACCCCGAGATCGCCATAGACCTGTCCAACAAAGCAACACTAGCCTTTCTGCAACGCCATCTTGGTAAGAATAAAAGACACACAACCCCTGCAAGTCATTTCTATAAACTCTGCTCTGAATGATTGAAAATCATCTTGGGTTTTGCAGGTCTAGAGAAGACCTTCAACCAGTGGGACCCTCTGATTGATGGACAAGATGAAAACCTCATTCAAGGAACTAATGTCACTGTGCTTCAGTCTGCCATCTGAAGTGCCTCATGTACCGCACAAAATACTCAAGACTGCCTGGCCGTCGGCTGAATGATTGTACCCGGTGCATTGGACTCAGTGGAGCAGCCCCAAAATGTCAAGCCGGGCCCAGCTGGCGCTTCAGGATAACAGTTTGGAGAAGTAATGACAGGATATAATCTCTACCTCACCAGCAGGATAGATTTGTTTTTCTCGACAGGTTCAACACTCACTCAGTGGACCAGCGTTCGTTTCACAAGGCCTGAATGTTGCATAGGAGCAGCTGATCACTTCTTCTTTTCACTGTTAGTGAAACCTTCACTATTCTAACATATTTCTAAGAGAAATTCCTTTAATCATTTTCATTTTGAGTGTATATGGAACCAACCGAGATGTTGTTTCACACAAATACTGTGCGTCTCTTTGGATATATGACTTTCCAGCAGGGGCAAGCTACTCTATGATTGCAGTGTGATTACGTGATGAAGCCTGTAATGAGAATCGTATCCAACCAAAGAGCCAGGGATGGGTATTGTTGAAAAAGGAAGATTGAGGACTATGATTTTTAGTTATTAGCCAAGAGAGACAATCCTGATTCAACAGATAGCTGCATGAGCCAGTCAGAATCATTACAGAATAACACTAAATAGTGACATTAAGATACAATGTGCCATAACTCACAGTACTGATCATCCTGAACATGTCACAGCCTTCTACTTTTATACACTTACTGTCTGAAATAATTGCCATTTATACACAACGGTGATGCAATAAATCTGGTTTGTATACAAAGACGCTTTGTTCGAACTCGTTTAAGCGGCTCCATCTTCGCCGTTTGCTCACTCAGGGCCATAAAAGCTCTCAATGGTGGGAGCTGAACAGCAGCGTCTCAGGCTGAAACCACAGCTTCAGAATGAGCTTATGTAAACGCCGCAGGCCATCTACTAACTGCTGTTTGTAAATTCACACACTCAGGAAAAGCTTTGGACTATAATCGTATCAGAATCCCTTTAAAACAGTTTTCGGTAAAGTCAGCTTGATAAGATCTGACAGTGAATTACCCGGTTTGAACAACCAAAACCATCATTTAACTTGGTAGAACAAAAACCTATTCGACAAAAGTGGTTCTCAGTGTTGAGACGCATGAGTAAACCCTTACCAAATTAGGGTCAGCTACTGCAAACAAGGGAAGGAAAATCCTGACTCATCTCCAGAGATCTGTTATATTTATTGTGCCAACATAAATATATTTTAAAAGGCATGCATGGATCCACAAAAAGAAAAGAAAAATACAGAAAGCTGTCCTGCACAGTGGCACCGTGACAACCATTCAAATCAGTCTTATATTCAACAAAAAGGTTCGCTACTTTCCAAACAATTAGGAGGCATTTTATCAAACAGATCATCTGTAACAACATCGCTCCAACTAACACTGAGCAGCTACTGCGACTGCTACTGTCCAAAGGCACTTCTAACCAGATGCTTGTTTTTCCAAGGGGAACAATGAAATTAGCCGCTGGGCCAAAGGATAAAGATGACCTGCCAGGTCAGTTCAAGAAATCAAAACAGCCGATGTGGAATTAGAAAACAAAGAACAAAGGCAAAACTGAACTTGAACCTGTTTGAGAGAACTGAAAACACATGGATTCATTTCCATCACTCCTCTGGCTGCCGCTCGACAGGCAGCGTGTCAGCAGAGCCGTCGTTGATTACCAGAGCGAGGTGAGTTATCTTTGACAGCTGGGCCTCTAAAAACAAGAAGAAACATGTCACTTCTTTTCTGGTCATTTGGGTGTGCCTGCAACACACATCACAGCTTCTGGATTAAAAAGCATGCAAAGGAAAATTAATGAGTAGAAAACTAACAAGTAACAAATCAAAAATGAACAAGACGGCACAGTGCTCTGGAGGAGTTTGAGAGCAGATGAGGTGTTTCTCTTCTTTCATGGCCCAAATTGTTATTTCGCCCAGCACTTTAATTTCTAACTGAACCAGTCTCATTTTACACTTACCAAAACTGTCGTCAGCAGATGACGTTTCTTCATCGAGCAAATCATCGCTGACATCCTGGAAATCATCAGCAAATGCAGGACTTAAGGCACTGAGGCAGTAGGAGCACTAGTATCCTGGTTCTGATCTTACTGGAAAATGAGAAACCTCGCTCATATCACATGGTATCCAGCTCTGAAGCCACTGTGTTGCGTGGGAACAAAGAATGGCGGAACCAGGTTAACTTTCTATCAGGTAGCATATCTAGGTTCCATGAAATCGTGATACAAGTCTTATACGGGTTTGTAAACCAGGGTGTTGTGTTTATGTAGGCGAGATGGAACCAGAAGACTAAATCTGATCGTGACAGGTAAACTTTTGTGCATGACGGTGATTCCAGCTCCAACAGTTTAGCATCCAACGTGAGTGTGCATGTCAGCACGTAATGTCAATGAATCTACAGCTGCATGTAATTCTAGACACCTTCTGTCCATTTAGCACAGAATGAACTCAGCTAACAAAGGGCATCAACAGTTACCTCGTTTTGTTCGGAGGGTGTGTGCGCCAGCTGCTCGCTGTCCTCCGTTTCAGCTTCCTGTTGTGGGTCTAAAAGAAGAGGCAGGAATCGCTACTTTTCACCCTTTTTGCGACCGTGACGCTATGACACGCGCAGACATCATGTTGCCATATCAATTTCTTTTGTAACTGTAACTCTTACCGCTGGCCAGTGACATCAGTTGGGACACGACACATCAGTAAAGTAACTTTGGTGTAAAAGGGCACAAGTCTGATACCTGTACAGACGTCTGTCAAGCAGATCTCTCCAATAAGACAGGTCAAGTCTTCGACCAGGTTTCTCTAAGAGGCAACAAACAGTAACAGTATTCAATCAGCAGTGATGTGATGTCTTCATGTTGTGTTTAAAACTGTGTGCATCGATCTCCATTACCACGTCTGCACCGGGAAATGTGTCGGCCTGTGGCTCAGTGTCAGATGGCAGATCTGCAGACACAGAGGGAAACACATATATGGAATGATGCAATGATTTAAGTTAACAGACAGAGGTAGAGGAGTGCGCGAGAGACAGAGAGCTCCTGTCGTGTCCTGACATTATGTTTGGCGTGCGCAATGTGAGGGGAAGACAGCACATGGACGACGAGACTTCGAGACCCAACGGACGTTTTAATCAACCAGGCCGATAAGTAGCAACAGGTGGTCGGTGGTAAAATGACACGCTTCCCTTTAGAACAGCTTGCCTACATTAAAACCTCATGCTGTGTTGTATATGTGTTAGAAACGACTCACCAATCACTCGTTCATGAGGAAGCTCCCCGCGAGGAACGAGCGATTCACTTTGGTCCTAAAATGTAAGAAATACCATTTTATTGTGATGAAAAAAAAAAATGAATTCAGACACAAAAACAGCAGCACTACACACTCCATCCATTCAACAGCAGCGCGGTGTCAGAGGGAAGAGGGCCTTTATTCAGAGCAGACTCATGTGAGAGGCTTTTATTCTGATTTCGCCTGCTCTCAGTTAATGCAAATTCTACACTTAACAGAAATATTTAGCATTTTCCACAAGCCCACAAACAGAGTCGTGTCTCAGACTCAGTTTCTCCTCTCTGAAACTAAAACACTATTCAGTTTACCAGTTCTTTCCAGCCCTTCCTACTTCACAGTTCTGTTTTCCGTATAATTCTGTCTAGCATAGTTATAGTTAGTAATAGTTCTGTGGAAATGAACACTGTACTGGAAGTGAACACTGTACTGAGTCGTCGTCGTTCGCCACATGTGGCTTTTGTTTATGATGACCGCAGTTAATTGAATGCCTACTTCTAAATAGTGTCTTAAATATAAATCAAGTCTGAAACTGTGACCACAAAGTCTGCAAGCCTGGTAAACATACAGTGCAGCTGCAGATGGCTCACATGTAGAAACTCACTGTGGTGCAATTTACCATTTCCTCTGCCGTCCTGCTGCCGAGGCATTCGCGTCCACTGATGAATCCACCGTCGTCACTTGGCTCATTTGTACCTGCAGAGATCACAGGTGACGCAGCGAGGCTAAGGAATAACGCTGAACCCACTGCAGCCGGTGACTACAAAGCAGCGCGGTGATAAGATTGATATTCAGGTCTTTTTTGTTTTGTTGTTTATACAAGAGCCAGTGAAGTATGATACCTGTGAAGACATCTGTCAGACAGTCTCCTTCAACAAAACATGCGGTCACTTTACACCCGTCACTCTGTGCAGCGATCAAGACAAAACTCATGTAATACACGTCAGGCGAAATAAACGTTTTGATTTCTTTTTAATTTTTTAGGATCATAAAATCGTATGGATTCAAATCTCTTACCGGATGTTGAGGTGAAGCAGCGCAGGTTTGGGGCTCCCTGGCTGTTGTGTCAGTGTCATCCGGCGAGGCTGCAGGTGCACAGATGATTTAGACACACAAACACATGTGCTGCTTCATTTGTGCTCGTGTTTGCATTTCTCCATTTCCAGATCCAGATGCAAAAAAAAGTCCTTAAGATCTATTTAAACCAACATTTCAACTTGAAAGAATGTCATCAGACCTGCAGGTGTGTCCTTGTGATCCGTCAATGTCACCCCTTCAGCCATCAAGTCACTCTAAAACAAAACATATTATCATCAGATGGCTGAGGACTTCCTCAATGCAGACAATCTCTTGGATGTCCTGTAAAACTTGCACATAGGTGTTCAAATCATTTGTTTGGTGAATATTCAGTATTTAACAAATATTTACCCTCCACAAGTAGATCCAAAAATACTAGAAAGTACCATTCAAAATACCACATTTATAGAACAATACCTTGACATGTGTGGTAACGTATGGCACCTTTTCCCACTTTTCCTCTTGGACATCATCTGCAGCTTCCATTTCCTGCTCTGTAGGAGCATCTATGAATACATTCATCTAATGAATCCATCAAAATATGATTATTCCACAACACAGTAAAATACAAGCTAACCAACTTTATTTGGTTATACCTATATTTGTTGTGAGCAAGTTTAACTACTGTTTGTTCACGTTACCTAAAGCCGCGGTGTGCTGTAGAGTAAAGTGATAGCTTTCCTTAAAATTACGACCTTTTTCAAGATAATAGCATATCCTAAGCCTAGGCTGCATGAGAGTTAGAATAAGGAATCCCTCACCTAATGCAGAAAGCACACTGGTGGGCAGCACCACATCCGGGTCCATACCTTTTCCAGGACAAACAGCTCTGCGGGGAACCTTTAGAAGAACACAAAACTATATTAGATTTCAAGTCAAGTCTCAAGTCAGTGGTTGGTTGTGTGCGTGTGTGCGTGTGTATGTGTTCTTGGGAATAGTCACTGTCACTCATTCACCATTTTTACTGTCGTACTGCTAAGAGGGCTATCACTTGAAATGTTAAATTCTTCATCTTCTCTCTGCTCATTGGGATCTGGAAATGCAAAGCCAATGGAATAAATATGTTAAATTGTGAGCTGACCAAACTTAGATAGCAAATAAAATATGAACTAATCAAAAACAGAGACAAAAGGAGAAATGAATATGTTGCTTACCAGAATAATCCAGAACGTCAAAGCTGCTTTCACTGCAGGTATTCACCTCTCCAGGTAGAGCCTTCAGGTCAGGTGTTGCAAACACTGACTCGTTTATGGCCTCTGTGGGGTCCATCAATGAAGAACTGTCCTCTTCAGTGCCTTCATCAGTTCCCACCATACTCTTGTCACACGTCAAGGTCAGGATAGCTGAGTCACCTCTGCTATAGAGTGGCAGTAACATGGTGTCGTCTCTTCTGCTATAACATGGCAAACTGCCTTCTGGTTCAGTCTGAGAGACAACCATAGAGGGGTTCATGCTCGCCCCTTCGTTGGAATGGGTTTCGCTTGGGTTCTCTGTCAGAATACAAGGCCCAGTGGAATTGCATTGTGACAAAATCTGATTCCTCTCTTCTTCTGGGGATTTTACAAAAGATTCAAAATGAAGATCATCAGAGCTTTTACTGTACTTTGAACTACTTGTTAAGCTTGTGACTTCTTCTTGAAGGTCAAGAAGTTTACCGATGCTCTGCTCTTCACTGTAGTCTCTCAAAGGGCAAATGCAACCACCAGCAGTATCCATTTCTTTACTTTCAGGATTCTCTTGTTTACCATTGGACGGTGCGGTTTCTCTCACAGTTGAGTCACACTGCGATGTTATTTCGTAGAAAGTGGTCAGATCAACTGCACCAGGGTTGTTTTCTTTTGTGCAGCTCTTCCACCAGGTTTTCAGTGCCTCATTTATGACCTGGCCCTCACATTCCATCTGCACAAGGCATTTAGTTTTTCCTTTCTCTCTCGTTACTCTTGTAACAGTCAGCTGTAACTCTTTGTCAGTTGTAAGTGCTGACAACTCATCTACTGCACCATGATCCCAGGATCCATGTGAAGTGTCAAAGCCTTCAAGCTCACACAAAAATGCTTGTGGAGGGGTTTCCATCAGGTCAGTGGGCAATTCCCCCACATCTGTAACACTGACTTGTGACTTGTTTCCATAGTCCACAAAAAGGACAGACAGCTTATCTTTGACTTTGTCAATGACCTCTGCACGGTACCAAAGATGATCATCGGAAAAGAGAGCAATACACGGGCTGCCAGGAGACAGAGTGTCTGGGTCAATAGGTTTGTGGTCAGCTGCATCCACAACTTCTGAGACACATGATGCTATCCTATCAAGCTCTTCAGAGTCAGCAAGCTGACACCAAAATGCCTGAGTGTCATCTATAGTTGTGATGTAGACCTTTACCTTTTGTCCCTCTAAAACCTCTTGGTGATAGAAAACAGGACAGGAGTTCAGTGGTAATTTCTGTGAGTTCTCTGGCATTGTGTCAAAGTTCTGGGCAGGTTGTTCCTTTACTTGTTCAAGATTCTCTGAGGTGATTTGATAACCATCAGTTGAACATTTAGTAGGTACTTTAAACACAATACTCTTACCACTGTCCTCAAGACTAACTTCCCAAACAGATCCTGACTGCCTGATGAACTGGCACTTCAGTACCTTTTCTCCATTACCACCCACGACTTCTCTGAAAGCAGACATTGCTTCTGGATTAAGCACTTCCTCCTTTCCAAGAGATGCAGCATTACTCAGCATACAATGTATGCTGTACATGGGAAGCTGCAAGAAATGCGTTTGGAGTCTTGATATCTTGGAAAATGGCACTACTGCTGTATTTCCAAAATCAACAAACTCAACAAGAGCCATTGTGTTATTGTGAATTTCTTTTACGACTGCTCGGTACCTTGAGGAATCATCTGCAAATTCTGCTTGAACAAGATCACCTGGATGTAGGTCTTTGATGTCATCAGTTTGGGCAGAGGACTGAGGATCATTGAGCTTTTCCACAAGGGAGAGGAGTTCATTCTCTTCTCTGACAAGCTGCACATGGAAACTCAATAGGCTGTTGAAATGTGAGACATAAACATCTGCTTCCATTCCTGATACGATAGAGTTGGAGGGCAGCTGTGCAAGTTTAGGTAGTTTATCAGTGTCATTTTTCTTCTGAAATTCTGTGCCAGGTGATATGACCACTTGTTTAGTTTCTATGGGAACACTTGGTTTGACACAGGCATCTGCCTGGTCAGAACCATTTCCTGTCCTTTCACATGCATGCCTTTGGTGTGGAGGTCTGTACAGCTCTAATGGTGCAGCTTTGCCCCTGTGACTGTTTTCCCGCACATGGAAAAAAGGCTTTGGCGCGGATTGCACATTTAGGTTGCCATACCTCGTTTGACGTGCTGGTTTTGTGACAGATAGATTTTTGTTGATGGCTTGAGTGTGATCTCCAATTTTTGCAGCTTGTTTAGGGACAGCTTTTGGAGTCTTTTGTGCATTATTTGCTGAAGCCTCAAGTGTTCTGTGACCCTGGAATACAACCTGCTCTTCTGTGTACATCTCAATGTGAAACATTCTCTTGATCTTTGAATTAAGCTGAGTGTTTCCATGATACAGCTCAACCAGAAGTTTGCCATCAGGTTCTCGGGCCACAACAAGAGCTCGAAATTTACATTCTGTTACACTCATCTCAAACCAGCTGTTGACCTCACTAGGAACATTGGCTGGGACATCAGACAGACTACACACAACTGCTTGTACAGGTACAGACATTATGTCATTAGCCTCTCTTGGAACTGGAAGTAAGTCAGATTTTCCTACCTCAATAGTGTCACCATAATCCACAAAGTGAACCAGAATCACTGGCTTTGTGGCCTTGATCTGTCCCCGGTACCACTTCCCATCAGTGTACTTCGCAAAACACAAAGTTCCAAACACTGTTGGGAGCTTTACATTCTCAAGCTGATGACAGAGATTGTTCACTTTGATCGTGAGATCTTGTATCACATCAGCATTTCTCTCAAGCTGGCAGTAGAACTGATTGACATTGTTCACACATGTCACGGTGACTTGTTCCTCTGTTCCAGTTTTGACATTGTGAGTTGAGTAGTAGTATGTGTCGAGACGGAAAGATGGCCCAGTGCTTTTCTTGAGAGGTGCACTTTTAACTAGATTGACCATGCTGGTGGAGACACTCTCAAAGGGGGTTTCTAAATCCACAATGTTGAAGACAATCTTCTGTTCACTGTACATGACAGCAAATATAGTGCACTTCAAAATCACAAAGTTGGATGTGGCAGTTTCAACAAAGCTTTGGAACCTTGCTATTGCTTCCTCAGTCCACTCATTTGTGGCAGAAGTGGGGTCAAGAGGGTTTAACAGACTGCATCGAAAAGCTTGGCCATGCAAAGTGAGGAATTCTGGGCAGATCCTCCTTAGATCATACAGTGAGACTGTCTCTGTCTGGCCATAATCAACAAACAAAACGTCCACATGAGGCGTTTCATGTTTGTGAATTACAAGGGCCCTGTACCACAATCCATTTTCAGGGTGGAGAGCAACACAAGCTGTTTCTACAAAAGGCTGAAACTTACTGCCAGCATAATGAGCCTGCATGTCATGCATAAGTGATTTCAAGTGCCCAGCATTCTGTAGTAGTTGGCACCAGAAGTCATTTGGGCTTTCAATGTAGGACACATTGACATCAAGGACACTTCCAATGGGAAACATGTGTTCCTTGAATGTAGGAATTCTTCTGTCATTACAGGCAGGGTGAACTGTGTCTGGAGTCTGGGCAGACATTCCATTGTTTCTGTACACACCTGAGACTCTGGCATCTAGAAGTTGTGTGGGAGGCAGAATAGCAGGTTGTGTGGCTTTAAGTTGTCTCTGTGTGTCAACCCTTTCAGCAAAACCAGACCTACACATCAGTGTAGCCAGATCTTTTTCTCCCTGTGCTTTAGGATCTGTAAGTTGGACAACGTAGCGGTCAACATACTTTGCTGTCACATGTACATTGAGTGTTTTATCTGCGACCACTTTGATGAAAAATTCACAAGCACTTCGATTCCATTGTCCATCTTTCGGTCTGACACCGGCCAGGGAGCAGTTCAATGCAAGACATGGCAGCTTTCTGAGCTCGTCAGGAAGGGTTCTGATGTTACACCTTTCAACCACTTCGGTGTTTCCATAATCAACAAAGAACACCTTGATTTGTGTCTCACCAACTTCAATCACAGTTGCTCTGTAGAAATCTCCATCTTTTGCCTTGGCAACACAGTAGAGACCAAGAGTTGGATTTCTTACCACATCTTTATTCTCTGAATCTTTGTACAGGTGGTAGATACTATCCATCAGTTCATCAAACTCATTTGCGTAGTTCTGTGTTTGAATCCAAAACTCTGATGGGTTATGTACGTCGTGCACAACAGCCACATAAGAAGAGTTGAGAGACAGGTCGTCAGCTGGCAACTTTTTCACTTTTTCCTTTTCCTCTACAGCCTGTCCAAGTGTTAGAATCTTTCTCTGATTTTGTTCTTGCAGAGCTGGAAGCTGGCGACTATACGCAGCGCTACTAATGGCGTAATCCCCAAATTTTTCCTCACGCTCCAACGAACCCCTGTCCTTTGAGCCAAACAAGTTGTTAATGTTTGTGTTTTCATCACCATAGAGTGTGACATAGTAAACGCCTTCAGAGACACTTTGGTACTCAAATTTGGCAATCACTGTCTTGTACAGTAGAAGGGTCCTGAGATAGTCAATCTGGCTGGCTGTCCATCCAACTCCTTTATCAATGATTCCATGGAGGGAACAGATGTAAGTCACAACAGGCATCCTGAAGAACTCTGCAGCCAGTGGTCTTACATTCTCCACTTGAACAAACTGTTTGGTTCCATAGTCAACATTCAACACTTCAACCACTTTGTTGTGTGGAAATACTTGCTGTAGAACAGAGCGGTACCACCTGCCATCACTTCCTCTTGCAGCACAGGGAAACCCAATCATTTCTGGTCCTACGATGCAATTGGTCAGTCTCCCCTCACAGCACTGTGTGATTTGCTCGGAGAGTTTCTTCAACTCTTGTGAGAAGACCTTCAACTGGCAAAAAATGCGCTGCGGATTTGTCACATCTGTGACAATGACAGTCTCCACAGTTCCTGCTGGCAGCTCTGGGTACATGAAGAGTTCTTGTTTGTGAAGACAGTCACCGGCTCCCAAGGAGATGTGCCGAGTCTCGGACGACACTTCAGGTCCACTCTGAGACTGCAGTGACATGAGAACAAAGTCCAGGAACATGTTAGGAGACAGCTTCTTGGCAATCCCCATCTCATACATTTGTTTGGATATGAAAGGAATGTGCAGGAGAAATGTTCTGTGTGGAACCAGTACATCTTGCACATGTGCCTTCACAGACATCCCGGAGAGAGTTTTCAGAAATTCGAGAGCCACTGGAGACCATCTGTTCTCAGGCGAGAGTGGCAACACATTAGCTAGCACACAAAATTCCACTTCAGGTGGCAGGAGAAAGTGCTTCTTCTTACCCCATCTCAGTTTACTTGTGGTGGTGGTGCATGTTATCCCTTTGTCAATGAGGAACACACTGTATTTCAAGCCATTTCTTGTCACTATGCGAGATCTGTACCAAGTACCATCTATCTGAACCAAGCACTGGTCACCAGGATTTCCTTCAAACTCTTGAAATGTGTTACCAGGAGACTGAATTTCTTTGGCTAGGCACTCGTAGTCTGCTATCTTCTCCTGGCTAAAATTTCCCCAGAACTCCACAAGCACACAAAAGGGATGCAAGTGAACCTTGGTTATGAGAATTGTTACATTTGATCCTCGTGTAGGAAGTCCAAGGATTGAAGACATTTTGGCAGCTTCATGAATTCCAGCATTCCATTATTTATCACCTCTCATCAACACAATTTTGTCTGCACAGGTTGTTTTCTGGAAAACACAAACACACACGTTAAAACACTATCATTTACCTTCATTTCAGATCGTAAGTAAGGATACAACCAAACATTTTTCAGCGCCACAAAACTGTCAGATTATCTTCTTAATAAATCATTTGGGACATTTTATCTTTTAATTTTAGATGTCAAATTGTTTGATGGCCATTTGCAATAATTATTTTATTTTTTTTTATTTGTTTTGCATGTTGCTGCCCTTACTGGTGTCCTCTGCACACAACTAACTACTGACACCTCCACTATTATACATATTGTTACACCAATATAAAGCTGCCTTTTCTTAAATCTGTGGGATAATTCCAAAAAATATGTTGATGTCACATTTGCAAATAATATAATAGTTTTCAGATAGCACCACTTAGAGTTTGTTTTACTTAACCATCCTGCAATAAAATGCAGATTGTGCCCAATTACATATTAACACATTAACTCCTATCGATCAGCCACATCCTATCCGCTACTGAAAGGCAGTGAAACTAAAAGACATTTATGTCTTTAGTTATTTATTTATTCTTGTTATTTCATATATAAGGAAATGGACGAGACAGACAGGTAATGTGTCTTCTCTGTCAAACACACACTCTTGTGCGGAACTGAGCTACCGTATAAGTTTCTCTTTAGTAAACTGACAAGTGAGTCCTATAGCAAGAAGAAATATTGTCTGTGTTGTTGTCTTTGCTTTCAAATGCCTTGAGTCAAAATCGATTATATTGCTCATTTTTATTTTTGCAATATATCTAATTTAATGGCATGCTAGTGACAGTGCACATCAACCGACACAGCAGTATTTTCCACACCACTGCAAACCACATCGATGAGCCACATCCTATCCAACACTGACAGGCAGCGAAACTATGTGATACACTGCAGGAAACAAAATTAAAAGCAGCAGGGTTCCAAAACAACAAATACAATCATATTCACTTCGAAATATGCGGATGCTCTATAATTCTTTTATAATCCAGCTTGCATGTTATCACGATGATCACAGCACAAAAATACTCGCACATCGACCAGTTCCTCTAGCAAACCAAAAACAGAACGTGAACGTTACACACTGCTGTACCGCTACTGTGATAACAGGCAATCGTTTATCTTACAATAGGCTGTCATACACAAATTTCCTTATCCTTCATCCGCAACACTGACCCATACAGGATAACACAAAGCCACACGCTTGCCACCTGCACAGCGTGGCCTTACCCATCTCAGGTTTGTCAAGACGCAATAATGTTAAAGAGAAAAATACATCGTATTTCCAGCAATGCATGCAATTTCACATTCGACTTCTTAGAAACATAACGTGACAACTACCGAGGACTTAGACCAAAAGCCATCATTAATATTAGTTAATTTAATACGAATACGAATCCAATTACTTAGACCTGGTCTAACATGGTCCGGAGTCCCTAAAAACCAAACAAGTGAAATTAAGGATACCACCAGGATAGATCATTGTGTAGAGCATAAGGTACATTCACAATTATGAATGTTAAAAGTTTGTTTTTACAATTTTCACTGTCAATCCGAAGCCCGCCGTTAGTTTAAACTTGATCCCAATACGGTTTTGAATTGCGTTAGCCAACGTTAAATGCAGATGAAGTGTTAGCATATACCAGCTAGCAAACACTGCCTAAATTAGCAGCTGCCGTCTAATGGGGATCATAACGTATTTCGGCACTGCAGCCATTTGAATCACAAACTTAATTGGCAGGTGCCCTTACAGGTGCTAAGACAACTAACTATGGGGAGATTAGCATGACTCTTCTGCAACAAAAGCCAGGACACGATAACTCACCCGTTTTATTTCTGGAGCTCTTGTCGAGTCGCAGGGTTACCTGAGTAACGTTAACCTAGCTAATTCACGCAGAGCCGCGGCGGCGCTAACGTTACTCCAACCGCGGGATTTAGCTAGCTAATGTTAGCTGTTCCACCGTTTCAGTTCTTGTGTGGACTGATGTGACAGGTGATCCGTGTAATTAACTGCCGCTTAAAGTATTTTAGTGTAGCGTCAAACTGATCAAACTCCACAGCAAACCGACGTTAATTACAGTTAAAGAGTGGTTACCGTTGCACAGCCCGAAACCAAGCGCGTGCAGCAAACCTTCAACGCTTTTTCCGCCCTTTTTTCCATCGCTGACCCGGAACTGCCGTCACACCGGGGACCACACAAACTCAACTGTTGCGTGTAATGTTATTATCTCTTACTCGCTTCTCGTTTAAATGAATGCTGCTTTGTGAAAATGACACTCAAAAAGAAAGTAATTTTATAAAAAAAAAAAAAAAAAATCAAAAAAGAAAAACAACAAATTTAATAAAGCCCTAGATATCTATGTACTGTAAATAGTAAATGTGAAAGTTTAGAATGAAAAAAAAATCCAAAGCTGATGACTAAAAGACATTTATGTCTTTAGTTATTTATTTATTCTTGTTATTTCATATATAAGGAAATGAACGAGACAGACAGGTAATGTGTCTTCTCTGTCACAAACACACACTCTTGTGCGGAACTGAGCTACCGTATAAGTTTCTCTTTAGTAAACTGACAAGTGAGTTCTATACCGAGAAGAAATGTCTTTGCTTTCAAATGCCTTGAGTCAAAATCGATTATATTGCTAATTTTAATTTGCGATATATCTAATTTAATGGCATGCTAGGGACAGTGCGCATCAATTGACAAAGCAGTATTTTCCACACCGCTGCAACTGTGCCATAGTTAGCCAACAATTTAGTTTTCATCTAGTCCCCGGGTACATAATAACAAACTACCGACCTGAAGTTATCAGTGCAATACAATTCCAGGTAAGGCATAAACACAGCACAGAGGTAATTAGTCCCTCCTGGTTGCTCTTGGTACCCTGCTGCTGATGTATTTTATATTATGAACTGGCTCAGTGGAGGAAGTGTGAGAAGTGCAAGCATCTGCAAATCTATCTAATTTTAATTTTAAGTGTACCTTTGTTCTTAATGACAGAGGTGACAGCTTTTGGCCTTTTGGGTCTGATTTGTGGAACCCAGATGTCTTGAACTGAATGAATGTCTATGGAACTGTCCAAGAATATGTTGTGATACAAAGACTATAGACGGGGTTGTGATGAAAGTGTTGTGTCAGGAGTTATTTCACAAACACCTTCCTTTACGCAGACAGGATGAAAGCAAAGGAAGCTGCTCACTGTGTGGAGATAAACATGGTAGAAATATTATCACAAGTATAATCATCTGTTGGGTTACACACAATTTTTGAACAAGTGCAGCGGCGCGACTTTGTGTCAACACATGATTTTGTGATGTAATGTGTTTGAACACAGACATATTCTGGCTAAAACGACACACAACTGGCCTTCTGTCTTGCATAACCACAGTATGAACAAAAGTAAAATGAGTGTTGATCATTTCATCATCTTTGACTCACTGTTCTGCATTTTAACCCCAGCCTTGACAATCAGCATGTCTTAAAAATAAGATTAAAAACAAAAAAAACAATCTTCTGTGCACTTGTCTCATGGTGCCCAACTGCCATCCAGAGGTGAGATTACTTACTTTAATTCTGTTTTAGACGGGGGAGGGGGGGCAAATCTGCATGTACCAAATATAGACGTAATGTAAACTATTTATACATTAAAGCCCCTCCAAGTATATTCACTTAAAATACCAGCCAAATAAGTCCCTGCACTTGAACATTCATCATCCAACTGTGCATCCATTTGCAGTTCAGCAAAAGAAAAATATAGTCATCACATGACAGAATGACATCGAATCACTGGCTCATTTTGATAAAGTCAAGATATGGCTCAAGTAAACATGGTAGAAATAAGTGAACTTGCTGGCTGAGTTTCACCACTAGGGGGAGACGATGTAACAGAATGAACTAAGGGAGTGGTTATTGAAATGGTGTCATACAATAGGTTGCTGACACTGTAGTTGTGATGACTCCTCAGACTGGCTGGTTACATTAGTATGCAAAACATGTAAATGTAAAACTTGAGACAAACCAAATGGCTGAATGGCATAAAGCTCTTGCAATTATGATGAAATCAGCACTATAAATGGTGCAAAAAGTCACCTCACTATTGTTTGACGGGACTCTGTCATTCTGAACTACCCCTCAGTGTGATGTCACAACTGGAGAGGTGCTGCTGATTTTCACGGTAATGTCTCCAAAATAGGGAAATGATCACTTCTTAATCGACCGATAAAAACACACGTTCAAACTGTTCACAGATTGAGTGCCGGCTGACATTAAGAGAAGTAACTCCAGTTGTGATAAAGATCTTTCAGTTTATTCAGTCATTTTTCAACATATTTAACCATTTTTCATTACTTTGAATGCCTGTTGCGTTGTAAACTGCATGTATGATAACAACTGGCTCATAGTGATTCTACATAATACACTATGCTAATGATGAAACAGACAATATCAAAATCCAATGAATTATTTTTTTATTTTTGAATTTATTAATTCATGCCAATTAAATAAGTCAGAAAGTCAGAAAGTCAGTAAGTCCATAAATGGTCAAGCCTGATGTTTTAAACGTCCCCAAAACATAACATTTTAAACAGCACAAATTTCTGTCTGATTCCAGCTGTCAAGTAAAGCTTGGCCAAGTAGTCATTTCAAACACAACTGTGTTTTTTCTTCTGTAGACAAGACAACAAAGAAATTCATTTTCTAAAATGTAAAACTATTATTTTGGAGGATCTGGATTTTCTGGTTTGGGTTGGACTGGATGGATACGATTTTATTGTTATCTACAGTCTTATCATGGTATGTTGTTGTGTGTGTGTAGGTGATGTTTTTCTGCATGGCTTTATTTCTTGCATAAGCTGGTGTTCTCCACTTTGATCACCAGGTGATATCGGGCAGGGCAGGTGTATCGTCTGCCCATGCTGGCTGCAGCTTTCCTGCAGCAGAGGGGACACATTCCTCATATGGTCCAGGACTGCAATCAGAAACTCCCGAGCTTCCTGAACACACAGAAACACAGAGAGCGATGTTAATACGAGTAGACGAAACTAATAGATGGGGGTGGAGGGCGGCTAATGATTTGGTGATGGTGTTCATCCCAATGATTGTCTGGACAAGCCCACTGATGACCAGCTCTCCTCTATCTCCTGTTCTGCAAAAGCCCAGTAAAAAGACAACAAAGTTTGCATCCTACACCTAGGTCAAGAAGAAGATAGCTTGATAGATCATTTGAAACACACAAGGCAGAAGATGGACAATCACAAAGACCAGTGAAGGGCGGATGATAAAGACAGCCCGTGGCCTGGTTCCCTCCATAGTTTGTTCCTCTCAGATGGAGTCGTTCCTCGTGACAGACATTGGGCAGACGGACAATCCTCATCTCATCAGCAGTGACAAAGGAAATGGAGCTGAATTTGAGATACAACTGATTGCTTACTGTCTGGGCCAAAGTGCAAAACCAAAGAGGAGAAAATCAACATTTATTCTTGGAGGATATTGCTCTTTTTATGCTTCTGACTGTTGCCTCAGTCTTTAGAGGTTCTACTCCTCACTCTCACTGTACTGTATGGTTCATTCAGACTGTATTTTCAAGTTTACACTCATCCTCCCTGCATGATTTTTGTCCGACTCATGTGACGCCAGTCGGGTGTTTCTTTTTGAGAGCTGGTCCAGTGAGAGTCATCTTCCCCGAAATTCCAGAACTAGTTTGTATATAAAGTAAAGTTCTTAAGTTTTATAATCAATCCTCAATTAACTCTTACAGCAGTAAATAACCTTCACTTCTTGATTATGCGTCTGTTACTTTTACTGTGCTGCATGACAGAGAGAGAGAGATTTAAATTGTATTTTAAATTTGGCATAATATGTAATATATAGAAGTAGCTCATCAAATATGCATTTTATGTGCAACATTCAGTGCTTATTCCAAATTCAGCCACCGGTATAAGAACCAGTTTTCCTCGATTGTAGGCCAGCAGACTTGTGATAGGCGTAGTTTGAAAGGACAGCTGTCACAAAGAAATTACAGAAACAACCTTTTTAATCTTTGAAGTATCTCTAGTTTCACTGTTTCAATGTATTCTCTCGTTGGCAGTTTTATTAGAGTGTTGGTTATGCTCAGTTGTATGTTTAGGGTTAAGTCTACAGTCTTCCTGCGGGGGGCAGCATCGCGTCGTATGGGAAGCGCTGTCGCAAGCCGGAAGTTCGTCACCAGTTGGCGACAGTTGCCATTTTGACGGAAAGAGAGAACAGCCCTCAAACTGCGTGTTTGTTATCCAGCGGGCCTGTTTCCACATAAAATACTTCATCATGGCTATGCAAGCAGCGAAACGCGCTAATGTAAGTTCAAGCGACTCGCCTTATTTATTCCCTTATTAGTTTAAGTCAAAACATTAGTTCGGTTAGGCTAAACACTAGCGTCACCCAGCGTTAGCATACTTTTAGCTGTTAAACATTAGCATGCTAACGAATCGAAAACGATCACATTCTTTGTTTTCCCGTGTTTTGTCATTGTTACTTAGACAGTACTATACGTTTGCTAATTTTGATGGCTTACTTTGGCCCATTTGCAGTTCAAGTTTTTGTTTTGGAAACGTGGCAACGTATACGTTTATGTAAACACAGAACCATCGGTTGCTAATGTGTTAGCCGGCTAAGTTTGGTTAGCGTAGTTCCAGCTGTAACGCTCACATTTTAACTGTAGCATTTACAGCAGCTCGGGTTTAACGATGACTCTGGAGTTAGTGCTCAGTTAGATTACGAAACACTAAAATCTGTGACGTGTGTGACATGAACTTTTGTTTTTTTCTCCGACTTGCCTCAGCAGTGGTGGTGCTGTTCATTCTTTTCGCCCTGGTTCAACCTGTTGTGCTTTTCCATGTCCTTCTCTGTATTGCAGATACGATTGCCTCCAGAGGTGAACAGAATCCTGTACGTCAGGAACCTTCCGTACAAGATCACAGCCGAGGAAATGTACGACATCTTCGGAAAATATGGACCAATACGACAAATCAGAACGTAAGTGTGTACATACCCCGGGTTAACTGATATTTGATGCTGGATCACATAAGAAGTTTAATATATCCGGTTTATGATAACATTTCAGGGTATAAGAAGAATCTAGACACTTACAACAATCTCTGTCGAGTAATGACAGTGATATCTTAGAGCTGTTCCCAGATTAAAATGTATAAATATGCAGTGCTTGAATTCCTTCCCCAGCGTTTAGTGATAGGGGCACGTTATCAGTTTGGATCCGGTTTGGTTAATCAACACTGACATTGTCATCTCTTCAGATACATCTCAGTCATGCTAAGTGCATTAGTTCCTGTCCCTGGACACTAACCTGATCAAGCGGAGGTTGGAAAGTCTCTACACTGCATCTGCCGCGTTTGATGTTTCAGGGATTTGTAGTTTGTCATGTGAAGTATCACTGTCAGTCACATATACAGTTACATGGAGCATCCTCCTTTACGTCGATTCTCAAACTGTTTCTGTGCTTTACTTTCATTAAAACACCTGTGGCACTGCATGCTTTGGTCTCGCGATCACCTCCTGTGTGTTGTTTGCTCCTCAGAGGGAACACACCTGAAACAAGAGGAACGGCCTATGTGGTTTATGAAGACATCTTTGATGCCAAGAACGCCTGTGACCACCTTTCAGGCTTCAATGTCTGCAATCGTTACCTGGTGGTCCTCTACTACAACGCAAACAGAGTACGTATGAGCTTTCCAGTGTCTGCGGGCATCATTAGCTCTAAGGGCAACCATTGTAATTGTCAAACAACATTGATAGTAACGGCAGTTTAAAAAAAAAAAAGAATATACATCTTTATGCAATTATTCCAAACGTAATTAAGTTATACTCTGTCTTCTCGACTCTGCGCAGGCTTTCCAGAAGATGGATACAAAGAAGAAGGAGGAACAGTTGAAGCTTTTGAAAGAGAAATACGGCATCAACACAGACCCCCCGAAGTAACACCCTGTAACCACCCACACCCACCCTCCACCACCACCCCGACCCCTTTCAGCTCCATCTCCAGAATCTTTCCTTTTCTGTACAAAAATCCCATGTTTGTTGGTTTATGCTGGTGTTGATATACTGAAACTGTTCTTGAAGCAGTCTCAAAATATTATTTTTAGATGGTTTTCTCTTTTGTTTATTTGTTTTATATTTCCTTTTATGGAATATGTGTGAAGACTGGTTAAACTGTCAGAAGGTGAGTGGACTTGAGAGCAGGGAGTAGTTTCTCAAATCTCACCCCTCGGTTTGATCAGCAGAACGGCAGTGGTTGTAAGCGTTAAGTCAGAAACAGAAGATCGTTTTATTGTTTTTTTTCCTCACTTCATACTTCTGCAGTCTTCTAATTTAAAGCCAGCCATGGTCATTGAGTCGATCGATACCGTGTAAAGTAAATGAGCTCTGTAAAATAAACGTACCTTTTCTACAAGCTCCCTGTCTCCCTCACTGTTTTACGCACTGCGGATATAATGTAGCGGAAGCGCCGTCCTCTGCGTGAACCCGCTCGGATCAATAGGCTGCATATATTTACACAGGGGTTGGGGGGGGGGCGGAGCTTCAAACAGGCTTTCGCGGTGCAGTCTCTGGGGTTCCAGTGAGGAGTTCGCTGTTTGTATGTGAAGACGCAGGCCTCTGAGTGAACCCTGTGTAATCAGTGCCGTTGTGCCAAAGCATCATGGGTAAACCGAAGGCTGCACAGTCGTTTCTACGACATGATGATCCCCCATGATGCCGCGCATTTATTTAAACCCACCCTGCTGCTATTTAAGCTAATTCTGTCCCAAAGGTGACCTCTGGTGGCTGCACGGGGACATTACCTTTGAAAGCGTTTCAGTAGCCTTTCGAGAAATGGATGCTCGATACCAGGATTCAGGTCTCACTCTGAAAATTCGAAGAAGCAGACGATTGATTTAACATAACTGCTGCATTAATGTTCAAGCAGCAGGGGCTAATTTTACCTGATTTACACTCAGTCTGGTGCTTTAAACCGTCATAAAGTGACCTCGTAAGCAACAACAGCCTGAGAGATGATTCTAAAAAGTACAATATTTATTCATATTTAATATATTTAGGGCCAGGACGCTCTCCTGTTCAGCCGCTTCGAGCTGGCAGGAAGTCCGTCTCTGCTTTTCCTCAAAAACTGAAAAAAAAAAAATGCTCAAACCTCCCACAGTTACTTCGCTCCACTGACACCACATTTGTTCACACTGTCCTCCACAAGCACGACGAGCGGATCTGAGAAACACCAGTTTAGATGAATTATACAAGTTTAAATGTACAAACAACCTGATTAGGTTAATAACTAATACTCATTTGTGTTTATATACTCTCCAGGAATACCACTGGGGTGCTGACTTTATTGAAAGTCATTATTAGAGGTTTTTTTTATATTTACCTATGTGTCAGTTGTAACAAAGGTTGCCATAGAAACTAAGAAGTAGAAAGTGAAAGGAGAAGAAAAGCTAAAGCTTCCTGGATGATCAGGTTAAAGGATTAGTAATGAGTGAAACAGCTGAAATACGACGTGGTGTGGTTTTATTATATGTTGAGAGATGCTACGTTGAGTCAGCAGACCAGACAAGAGCCCATAGAGTTCCTTTTATTAGATTAAATCACAACACAGGGAGTAGTGCAGCCATGTCGTCGGGGGACACAATACATGCTACAAAAGAATCCTTGTACATGTTTGCCTTTGCTCACATTTGGTATCTTGATAGCAATAATAGTAAGAACAGAGTTGGGATTAGAAACATCGTCAGGCCGAATGATGTTTTATGTAAAGAAGTTCAGATTACAAACTGACGGGGGGCAAGCCACACTGCTGGGAGATGACGATGGGACTGGTATGCTGGATCTTTATTGCAGTACAGTATGCGATGACATGTCACATCTCCTCTGACCTCCTCGAGCTCGTGCTTTTCAGACAGGGCCGGGGGGGGGAGGGGGGCTTCTTTAAAGTTACGGGTGGGCTCGCGGGTTATTTCCAGATCGTTCATCAGGAGGCGCCACGCTGAACTTCTCTACATCTAGTATGCATCGGTACGTGTACAATGTGTGACAGAGGGGAGTAAAAAAGTACAAAAAGATTGACTGATTGGTAAGAGAGAAATACTTTTGCGCGGGGCAGGGAGGGCGAATTGTCCAACCTACTAAAAACATGGCTTTACAGTAAGGGCTGTCCTCTACTAGTTACAGGGTATTAATGAAACGCCATTCACTGCTCCTCTCGCTACCTAGCATTCATTTACTTCCACTGAAAAAGACAAACGAGAAGGTTAAAATGCTGCGCAGGCCTCACGTCTTCTCCTCTTGAAAGAAAATAACTCTGCGAATTCACCGTGTTGATATGCAGCCTGCGGGCTAATTGGAACAAAAGTGGACATGATGGTGACACATGGGCTAAGATAACAATGCTCTCCAGCTATGTACATGAACACTTCTTCTTCTCTCTAATCTAACTCCAGCTACGGAGAGCGTCACTCATTCGCGAACGTTTGATCTCGCACGCCCTCCAGTTCGTTTGCTTTGTCTGAAATGTGGTCGGCTCGAAATAACGGATTCCTCCACATTCAACGTCTGCTCACTTCTGACGAGACAGCGTGTTTAAATGCGCAGGGGCGTGGGGGTTTAGTTCTTAGCAACGTATACTACAGCTAATCTACAAGGAAACATGCTCCCACAGTTAAAGCAGTCAAAGGAAAAAGGGTCTCGACAGGTCACAGAAACTCACATCCGATACGACGATACTTGTAGAAGGACCTACTGCAACATGATAATCGTTTTTTTTCTCCCGGTTCGGTAAAAATCCTTTTCTCACGGTTTTTCTCCCAAGTGTCACCGCGCTGCTTCGATAAGGCTTTTCCGTCTGCAGTTACAGGATGCAAAATGAGGAGATTTTTTTAAATTTTTCTTTTGTTTTTTTTTTAAGGCAGAACCTAAAGGCATGCAAATTAACTACGTATACATTTTCTTTACCGACGGTACAAGCATGTTTTTCGGAAGGAAAAGTTGGACAAACGCTAATCCGTCTCTTCTAGAGCTAATACTGGAGACGATGGATAGAGTGTCTTATCGGAGGCAGATACATTATCATAGGAATTTGGTTCGGTCGACATTACTCAGTATTATGAAACACACACAGCTAGCGTCAGTAAACTCGGAACGATAAATAGAGTAGCGGCAAATTCAACGTAGCACATCACTGATGCGCAAGCTCCAGTAGAATGAAACTGTATGGAAAATACTTTGCACACTTCACATTTTGGCAGTTGATCTTTGAATAATTTAAATATATATTCATATTTATATATCTATATATATATTATTTGTGCAAGGTGTTCATATGTAGTGAGGGGTGTGTGTGTGTGTGTGTGTGTGCGTGTGCCTGTCTGTGTATGTACTGTGAGTGTGTCTGCGGTGCCAGTGTGCACCCGCGCTCTTGCGCCCGCACACCCTCGTATGTCGTGTGTGTGTAGATCTTTTTATAGCAAATAACATTCTCATGCACACGAGTGTTTCAAACACAAGAAGCAGATCCATTGAAAGGTAGTCCAAGCATATATTTTTTTTTTTTCAGTGGAAATAGCTGCAAACTGAATGGAACATGAAATTCTTTCTGTGCAGTCCGTGGCGGCTGGTGGAGCGCTGCGCTCGCCCTCCGGCCTATTTCTGGAGGTCACACTGCAGCAGTAATACGATGGACGGGTCGCTCTTGGCTGCCTCTTTGAACTCCTCCAGCGAGATCTGGTCGTCGTTGTTCTTATCCATCTTGGAGAAGATCTTGTCCACCCTCTGCTCGGGCGTCAGGCCGTCCTCGTTCATTTTCATCATGATCACGGTGCCCACCATCTTGTAGATCGCCTGCAGGGGGAGACAGAGAGCAGCACATTTCAAAAGGAGACGCCTCAGAGCGCATCCATGTTTCCTTCACCTTCCCTAAGCAACGCAAGAGAAAAGGAATCAAGGAAACCTGTCTGTGTGTTAAAGCAAAGCGCCCATGTGACGGCAGCACAGCTGGATCATCAGTCAGTCGGCTCCGGCCGCTCTGTGGTCCTTTGATGCCTCGCGGTTTGCATTTGCACAGACGATGTGGTGTGCTGTCCAAATAATAATAAGGACGCACAGAAACCACAGCTTGTGCTATTAGTTAGTTTTTTTTTTTTATTGATGTCCTCCCACATGACAGAACAGAATGTGAAAGATTAATCTCTGCAAGCAGCCACACATCCGCGAGAAAACCCCCGTTCTATATTTACGCTATGCGCTGATCAGCGGGACCACAGTGTGTTACTGGAGCTCACTGCTCAGAAATCAACCTGTTTACTAATGTATTTATTCTTTGCTGGTGTTTATATTTTGTTTTATTAAAAAAAATATCTTTTTTAAAAATACCTTCACTGTGTACATTTTTCAGAGATAGATGTGCAGTGGTGGGACACGTGAGTGAAAAGATATTAATTTGATGTCTTTTGCTGCTGAATATCAAAGACGTCTCCCCCTCTGCCTGCTCGTAATAAATAATTAGACAAAAAGGCCAAAAACACGCTCTAAACATGCACTTTAGCCTCTCGCTGTTTGTTTCCCATCATTCCTGTTTATGAATAATTAGTGTCTTGTCGGGCCCCGCAGGCTCGGTCCTCTGCTGTATAACCTTTAACTAAGTAGGAGAAAAAGGATCTGAAGCGCTGCATCGCTGTGACTCAGCAGGTAACGAATGCGGCCACGTAACGGAGCAGCGGAACCTCAGAGCCCAGGTCAGACTGGCGATTCACGACCACGACTAGACAAAAATCGGGGAGCTCTGCGAGCTGCCGGCTAACATCAACGCAGCCGACGAAAGGGTGGATCGTTTCCATACTTATGACTCGCTCTTCATGCTATTTTTATTTGAATATGTTGTAAATAACAACATGCTGCCAATAATTAATAATCAACAGTTGTGGATCTGAAAAATATCAATACAACTACTAATTTTCACTTGGGTATATTCAAAACAAATCACTCGAGCTCCCTTAGAAAGATCATTCGTTGCCGCGGTACCTCGATGATCTCCAGCATCTCCACCCGTGTGATCTTGCCGTCTCCGTCCAGGTCGTACATGTTGAAGGCCCAGTTGAGTTTCTGCTCGAAGCTGCCTCGTGATGTGATGGACAGGGCGCAGATGAACTCTCTGAAGTCAATGGTGCCGTCGCCATTCTTGTCGAAGGTCCTGAAGGCGTGCTGGGCGAACTTGGATGCGTCGCCGTAAGGGAAGAACTGGAGGGAAAGAAGAGGAGATATTTAAAACACAAGCTGAGCGTTTTTTTCTTGATCAAGGCTCTTAAACTTAGCACCAGTTTCAGCGTACACTGAACTCAACTTTGGACACAAACTTGCAGGGAAGGTATGACGAACTGTGGCCTTAATGCGATTCGTTCATCAGCAGATTACTGTTCGGACAAAGTGATGCAGATCATGTTTAAATAAGAAACTTTTCGTAAAAATGAGATTTTGCCCGATCATGCTGCGGTTTGCTGTAACAGGACAGATTCATGAGAACAGATGGTGTCATCATGACAAAGGATGACAAAGAATTATTTGCATTTAAAGTAGATGGACATCCATTACCTGCAGTAATTAAATGGACTTTGATTTCCTCTCATCAGGGCTTCAAAGCAGCTTGCAAATGATATCACTGGTCTGTTTATTCATGTGTATGTTTACACAGTCATTAGTGCTGCTTAAATAAGCCTCTAAGAGATGCACATGAAATTGTATTCAAATTGAAATCGTTCATTATTACAGTGTATTTTTGAATAGCTCCTGATGGGAGGGGGTCTTTTTCTTTAGGTCCCTGCAGCGGACCTTTAGGGTCACCAACACACAGCAGCCGGGAGCTGGAAGAACCAATCGTTCACTCTGTAAAAGTGTCACACACCTGACCTGAATGTAAGGCCTCCGGTTACAGGACCTCCTCCCACACAGTGCAGCACTTTCCTCCTATGTCCATATGCCGATCAAAGGAGTTAGCATTTTGCAGTGCACCCCTTGAAACTGTTTAAAATGGTCTGAAACTGAACTAATACAGTGGATCTGTAGCCATATGACACTGCAGGTTTTTAAAAGACAGGGTTATTTGTAACATGTGTTACCTTGATGCTAAAAACTCAGTGCTTTAAAGGATCCTGTGCGTCTTGGCGGCCCATATTCTCACTGCCTACTATCATAAGTCAGTTTAACTCTACGTCCATCTTACCATCATACAGTCAAAGTTTTTAGCTTCGATTTTGTGCTCCACGCTAATGCTAACACGCTAAACTAAGGCAGCAAACAATCATTTTGAACATGTTAGCGTGCCGACTTGAGCTTCGAGCTCGAATCACCACAGATGCTAGCAAGGCTCCAGACCAGCAGCAGGATGTATTAGTGGAACAGCGCTGGAGAATCAAGAAACTAAAATCTCGCCCACACCACGTGACAGAAATCACAGAGATCACACCGTAACAGGGAAAAAGAGTAAAACAATTCATTTTTCCATTCTGCACATGTACAAGTTTGTTCCATGTTGGGCTGTAATTAAACTGTGATCTGTCTACAGCCCTAAGACTCTGCCATATAATTACTAAACACTATGGATTAGCTCCCTTCTCACTATTGGCTAAAACTTAAAGCCCCTGATCATGTCATGCAGAACAGCACTACATGTACACAAGGTCAGAGGTTAATGCAGAAACTCTGTGAATGACCACTCAGCCCCTGCTTGGCTCGTCGTTGACTGTAGACCGTGAACCCTGTGGATAGCCGCGAGAAGCCGAGCGATTCATTAGATACGACCTTCCACTTGACCTCTCTGGTGAAAACTCTCAGAGCCAATGGGTAACCTAAGCCCAGCGAGGCTGCTCTCTGAGGACGTGTGTAAATAAATAACAGGGAACTGGCGTTGCAATGAAAGCCTTCATCAAGGAAATGGAACAAACCACGTCTTTTACTCTATATCTGGATGTACATGCATGTATATAAATAATACAGGAACAAAGGAAGAAGGTCATACTTGAAGCATGAATTTATGAAGCCGAGGTGAATCATATCAGTGGGAATGAAGGAGCTCCATCATTTTAAATATTCATCTGTCAGCAAATGTCATCAGATCCTTGTGCCGACATCTGCAGTGATGAGAGGCCGCGTCCTTTTTCAGGAGGAGGTCCACTTTGATGACTGAGCTTTAAAAAGTTTTAACAAAAGGGAAAATTGTGAGCAACATAGACACGCCATCATATCGTTTGGGTTCGGACAGTGAACCAATCAGCAAACGGTGCCACATCCAGCAGTTTCCACATTTGTCGTGCCACCTGATGAACCAAACTCTTTTATCTCCGTTTTTGGTCTCCACCAGCACTCTGTAGCTTCTAAATGCTCCACTGTGTTCACAAGCTAGTTGCTAACTTTGTCTGCGTGCTGCTGATTGCTAGGCAGGCGGCTGAGAGTGAGCTTTACTGCTTTTTGCTGCACCTGAGACGCTGGCGAGAAGGGATCGAGACGGTTAACTTACTATCTGAAAACCCCAAAAAACAGGGAGACACTGAAAACCTCTGCAAATGTGAGCGGAACTGCAGAGTCAGGTGATTGCTATCTGTGGATTCATCACAGAGAGAGCCCCCTTTCACAGAACACACATACATCCATTATTAATCGAAACATTTTTTTCACTACAGCAGCTTTAAACGCTCAAAAAGACGGCAGAACTTTGGAAGCAGCTGGGGGGGGGGGGGGAAGTCTGTGGTTACACGCAGCGAGTAAATCCAAGCACGTGTACTTTTGTTTCAGGCAGCGCGAGACTGTTCTACGCTGTGTCCTTGCCCGTGTGCGAAGCAGACAGGCTCGTCATACAGGAGGCGAATATAAAGGCGAAGACGCTGCCCTAGCGTCTCCTAAGAGCGACCGCCCCGGCACGAACAGACTGTCTGCAGTGATGACGGGGGGGATGTGGGAAGGCGAGGCCATGAATCCTACAGGGAGGGGAGGGAGTGCAGCGGATGGGAGATAAAAAGAGAGAGAGGAGGGAGGGAGGGGGAGGAAGAGGAGGATAAATAAGACAGGGTTAGACAGTGAGAGTCAGTTCAGGTTGCAAAACTGCCCATCTGCAATAAGGTCCCACCCATGTAAATTCTGCTGCAGCAGCAAACCGATCAGACTGCAGTGAGACGTTCACGGACAGAAACGAAGAGGGGAAGACAGAGAGAGACGTCAGTGAGCAGAGAGATGAGGAGAGACAGAAGAATGAAAATGAGGAGGAGGAGGAGGAGGAGGAGGGGACCAGAATGAGTGTGACAGAGAAAGTGTTAGAAGGAGTGTGACAGCGATAGAGTTCGCTCTCCCCTCCACCCTCCAGATCCAGGTCCCTATTTGCCCTTGTGCTCCAGAGAAGCTAAACTAATTTGAGGAAGGAAGTCCCCTTGGGACGGGGACGGGGGCGGGTGAGGGGGAGGGCGGAGAAGCAGCCAGGATGGACGCCGCCTGACGCTCTCCGCACAAATGCGACGTGGCTTCCTTCCCACGAGCGCTGGCTCCTGCCCCCGTATGGCCCTGCCTCGGCTCATCTGCCCCAGCCCTGGAGGAACTGGGAGGAGGCACATGGACTGATGGGACCACGGGAGAGGGAGGAGTCGAGGGGGAAGGAGCAAGAGGGGAAAATGAGAGGGAGGCGGAAAGGTGTCAGGAAGGGAAGTGATGCGGGAGAGATGTTGATGATGGGAGGGAGGGGTTGGGGGGGGCGAAAGCTACTGCGGCTCCTCGACAATCTGGCAAGTTACGAAACACTTTGTTATGTAAAAACGGAGTGAAGAAAGACTGAAAGTGGGGCAGGGTGATGAGACTGCGAGTTTCTCCGGCTCATCTTATCTGTCTTTGTCACATGTGAAAACATTAGCAGACGTCAGAGAGGCAGGCAGCAGCTGTTCGGCGACAGAACCTTCACTCCGCGGCGCAAAATCCACAACTTCACATCCAAAACGCCCCAGTCAGGACCCGAAGCCAGCGTTTCCTCGCCCTTACAGCCACGGATATTAGGCTGTTAACATTTCCATTAGGTCTTATTCCTCTCCTGATTTGGATCCCATTTGCCATTAAGGCTGTTTGATATGGCTGTTTGGAGTCGGCCATCAAAGGACAGGCTGGACGCCAGGCGTTTCTGTCCACTCAGGGAGGAGCCAGGCGGACAGGCACAGCTGGCTTAATAAAGGCTAATGTCCCCGTGTCTGTGTGTGTGTCAACGAGTGTGTGGCGAGGCCCGTTCTGTCAAACCCCATCCCAGCACCCACACACACATCAACACACACACACACACATGAAAACCGAAAAACATGCTGCTGTTAAATGGAACATTAAAGCCTTCGTAATCAGCCTGCAAGCTGGCACTGGTGCTGATCCAAGAACCCAGAGAGAGAGAGAGAGCGCCAGAGGGGGGGAGGGCGGAGGGGGAGGGAGGGGACGGAGAAGAGAGAATAGGAAGACAGGAACAGGGCGAAAAGAGAGAAAGAGTGAGAGAAATAGCGCGAAATAGAGGGACACTTCAGCAGTCACACTTAAACGAAGGCCGTTTCACACTAACAGAACAGTGACTGACTGCAAGATCCTAGAACAGATGAATAATACAGCTCGAAAACACAAAGCGGTGATTCAACAGCGATCCTCACACGAGAGGCTCATCGGTGACGGGCGACCAACGGCAAACGACTTGCGTTTGGTTTGAAAATAACTTTCGAGTTAGGTAACAGTGGCGCTCCGCCCAGATTTGGCTGCGGCCGGGCCGCCGGCGCTGCCAGCTCTCCAGACAACAGCTGAGCTGGACAGACATCTTGTAGCTTAAAAGCTTCCAGTGATGAGCTCGCAAGGGTCAGGATTTAAATGCGATGAAGATTTATTTGCTATGTGCACGTTCTGCCGCAGTTTGGCGAGCTGCAGACTGCATGTAACTGGATTATTGTTATCTGAGTACTTATCGAAGAGTAAAACTTGGTATGGAAATGGTAACTGATCTGAGGCAGCCCACAGTAAGGAGTGTTAGGATGTGATGGATGTGGTCTGAGGGCATTTCCCCAACCTGCAATATGATCCACGTCTATCTACTCTTTACGCCATTAACCGCAGTTTAGTTTCACTGTCATTTGATCTGTTGTTCTTTTTTTAAGCTGTTATTTTGTTAATTCAGCATAGCCACAAGGTTCATGTTGCAATGTCCAGTGAGGAAGACTGTGAGACACAACTGAAAGCTCTAGGATTGGACCTTGAGCGAGGAGATTTCTGTTTCCAGGGTCTTTCCAAGGATCCTTTCAGATCAAGGGTAGCAGGAATTAGATTTTGGAGATGTTGTTAGCTTAGCCTACATTTCATTTACACTGTAATGAGATCATTTTTTGGTTTTTTTTAGCAAACAAAATTATTATTCTTCAAATTGAGTATGTACAAAGTTATGTAAAACTTGAAACTTCCCAACAACACATATTTAAAGGGGCAGTTTGCGGTTTGAAGAGTTAGTGTATTAGCTACAGTAGATGGCGGCCTGCACGCATTCCGTATGGAGAAGCAACAATGCGCTGCTGTGGACGGGGTCAGCGGCTTAAAAGGATTTAAGCCACCATAAAGAACAGTTACGTCCATCTTTGCTGTCTTCACTCCACCAAACTCCATTCACAAAAACAGGCATTTTACACCCTGTGTTTGAAAGTCCCATAATAACAAAAACTAACCGATTAAAACAAACGTCTGTGTTCCATACAGTGAAAGTACTGACAGTACCTGCTGTAATCAAACACACCCGACGAAGCTAAAACACAGGCGCTGCAGACGTGCTCAAACAGACCTCACCCTGTCAACCCTATCTCCCACAAGATGACCCAGCGGGTGACCACTCATGCGCTCACTGCCCTATGATGCCCGCCCTGGACCGCCGCCATGGCGATACTGTGCTCTGTGGTGCGTATCTCTATTTTCCACTGATACAGTCTGATTCCAGATCCATCCCTCTTCATATCTTTCTGTTCTCCTCGCCGCGTCCACAATCCAGACACACGCACGCTCGCTGACGTGAACCCACTTTTGGGAGTCTCAGAGCTCATTTGCGCAATATGGATGGTTCAATATCATTTTTCCCCGTGGTTAAATGTTATCATAACCTGCAGGACCAGCGCTAAAAGAGAAATGACTCCCTCACTACACATCCAACCGCTCAGTGGTCACCAAAAAGCAGGGCATCAGAGAACATAACAGAAAACAATACAATACAATAGATCTAGAATTTATGGCCTAAAGCTTATTAATATTTCCACTCAGCTTTCAGGAAGCCCACAAGGTCACCTCTGCTCGCTTAAGGGTCCTACAGCCACCGCCTCTAATGTTATCAACAATATGTAGCAGGTTTGCCATTGGCTATTCATCTCGCCAGCATACAAGCACAGGTTTTAGAGGTCAGTCTAAGGCTGCAATTTGCCCTTCAGAGCATTTGAGGTCTGTATTTTCCCGTTAGCGACACACTCAAAAATGGGGCTTTAGCGTCGACTTGCTTCTTACGGTTTCTGTCATTCCACTGTGGCACCACGGGGCTGTGTAAATAATGCCTTATGTTTCATGCATCCCTTTTGCTAACGTTGTCAGATGCAGTCAAGCCCATTTGGAGGAGCGCACTTGCAGGACCTTGGCTTGACAGCGCTGGCTGTCGCCGCATATGGCTGTTTGCATTGCTTCATCAAAGCATCGCTTAGATGCTTCTTCGCCGAGCAGAAGGAAGAGAGAGAGAGAGAGGGAGTACATGCATAATCCATCGGTGGGGTATTTACAGTGTGTGCGCGTGTTTGTGTGTGTGTGTGTGTCTCTGCGTGAGAGAGATGGAGCCTGTGTGTGCTCTTACATAAACCCTCAGTGACATGCCAGGCAGCAACAGAAACTTAGCCAGCGCACTGCTGTAGCTGCTACCGCGTCCAAGCCTCCGGGGTCTGCTCCGATATAAAACACACACACACGCACACACACGCACACACACGCACACACACACACACACAGTAGATCCCCCCTGCTTTGTAAAATGTATTTTTAATCATCCTCTTGTTACTTTTTGATGGGTGTCTGCTGTGATATCAGTGTCACCAAACGTGAACAAGTCAGCAGTAATTTTATCCCTGAGAATATTCTGAACAATATTAAATAAATACACTAAATATAATAAAATAAGCACCTGCTCCTGGTGGAAAGGGATTAGTGACTGACTGTTTCTTTATTAAAACACTGTGAATTTATTTGGCTGCTCTGTCAAATGATACTCTTGTTGCTCTGCTTGTATTTCTGACAAAGCGGCTGCTCAAGGAGTGTTGGCTGTCATGTTAAACTGCACTGTTACCACGGCAACCATGGGCGTCGCCGAATCTACCAGCCTTAACCTTACCAATAAATCAAATATAATAAAATATATGGTAGATATTAGAGTATCATTTGGTAGTTACGACTTTAGCAGATGTAAACACAACAGCCTGAATGTATATATTGAATTTTTCGAGTTCAAACGGGACGATGATCACTTGTTTCTGATGACCTCACTTGATAAAAAGAGCAGCTCAGTAACGTGATGTCAGCAGAACGGGACGAACATGAAACGTGCCGGCGCTAACCTTGTCGTCGCATCAGGTAAAGAGCCTAAATTAGCTGCTTCCGTTGCTACTGATTTGTAGCAGCTGGATACCAGGTGAAACAAACAGTGTATAGCTCCAACTAAGTTATCTGTCTTGCATTAGTGTAAATGCTGGATAATGAGTTGAAGGCCGATATGTGTCTCGCTTTCCCTGTCAGCTACTTGCAATTACGGTTTAACAGTACGACATGAACGCAGCATGACTGCTGACACAATCAAAGAAGCTCCAGTCGGACGTGGCAGGCGTCTATCGCTCACTGCTGCACCATAGTCGGGCTGCACTAATAGACGTGTGACCTTTGTTTATGGTCAAGGTCTGTAAGATTGCTTTGGTCTTGAGGGATGAGCCTTTGATTCAGTGAGACAATAGGCTTTCAAGATGAAGGGCCAATTGATTAAAACATAAACCACGAATGATAAGTGTAACGAGCGCGGGGTTATGTGTGTGTTGGAGGTTGGCAGCAGATATCAAAGGGCAGGACTCCTCTTGTCCCACACTGCAAGCAAACCCTACAGCAGATTGACCAAAAGGTTATTTAACCTGCTTTGAAGGGCTGACTCAATATCCGTTATGCTGTCCATTACGAATGATTGTGTGCCGTCCAGGAATCAGCCTGGAACAGCTGATTCCTGGATGGCACACAATCATGCAGCTTGTGATTTAAGAGGAATTTGGAGCAGACCTGTCTCTGACCCTGGTTTATCTGTGGTTACAAAACACCCATCTGGCAGCACTAACTCTGCATAAAGGGTGTAAATGACAGCACAACAGCAGATGGCACTATTGAGTGTGGAAACATATTTCATGCCTCTGGGGGACGGTGAGGAGAAGGGGTATTGGCACTGAGGAAAGAATTACTAGAGAGGAGAGAGGGAGGCTGCAAAGGGAGGTAAATGCATCAGAGTACATACATACAGTAGCGCTAAGTACTCAATCAATAGCCCAGACCAGTGACTATCCACTCTGGTGTTGAGCTGGACTAAAATAAGGTTAAAAGGGTATTTATCAACCTGTCAGCACCTTAAAATGTCATGCATAGCACATTCCACCAATGCCATTTTTCTGCCTTTTTGATACAGACTCTGATCTAAATCAGATACAAAGAAGCAGCCAAGCAGGGCAGGAAGTAGAGTGTGACTCAGTGCTGGCTGCCAGGTTTGGCAGGTAGACCTGAGGGCTACCCTCTGTTCCTTGTGACGCAATTCAAAGCCGCGCAGAATATCAGAGAAAAAGGGAAGACTTTGCTCGTTTTATCTTCACTTGCCAGCGGTGTGTCCAGAATGGCTAGTCTCCGAAAGCGCTTGGCAAGATAAATCCACAGCAGCTTGTGGAGTTTGAAGCCACCTCTTAAAACGTTCATAATCGTCCCGCAAGCTTGTGAGGCTCAGCCGGGCCAAAAGACAGCGCCAGAGAGGAAGGGAAGCAGACGAAAGAGGCGGTGGAGAAAAAAAAGGGAAAAGTGAGATGAAGTGAGAGGAAACAAGGCAACGCTCAACCTCTTTCCCATTTTCTCTGGATGTCTACAGTATGGTTCATTATTTATATCGTGCCTCCACTCTACATGACTCATCAAACCTTCCTGGCTATTCCTCCTCAAGCATAAATCCATCATTCATGGTCGCTCAATCACGTCTGAGCCTGTGCCTGAGTGCACGTATATGAAAAAACCCCTCATACTTGTGAATCTGCACGCAAACATTGAAGTGTTTGTCCTCCCTGCTGCCTCCACATTATCTCCATCTGACTTGAAGAGAGCCGAAAAACACCCACAATATGTCTAAAGGGTTTATATCATCTCCTTCATATTTGAGTCTATTTATTAAAGTCAAGGATCTAAATTTAATGTGCATTTTTTTCAGCCCTGAGGTACATGCAGTTATAGATGGAGCCGTATTCTCATGGCATTGGGACTCAAAGGTAACTGACAGGCCTGTGACCCATTTCGAGAGCCCCTGCAATACAAGCACTTTGTAGTTTTGCCAGCCGACTGTTGTAAGTAATTAGCAGTGCTCCGAGTTTGTCATGCAGTGTGTTAATGTGCTGCGTTATGATGAACAGCACTATCCTTTCTCTCGCTCAACGTCTCACGGGTATCGGCGCTTTGCCCACTTTCTGGCGACTGTCTGAGTTTACCTGACGGCTAACTGGGTCTCATAAGTAGTAAATGCTGTTCATTTCTCTTTTCCTGCTCCTCACGTTCGAGTCCTCATTTTGGGGGAACTTCAAGTTCACTCAAATGTTTTTTTAGTTGCACTATTCTTCAAGATGTTCCATCAGTTCATTGATTCATTCATGAACACTGACAATTTATGGCACATTTTTAGCACTGCTAGCTGCTCAGGAGATGCGAGTGCTGGTCAATACATCATGTTGGTTCTGCCATGAGATGTTGTAAGTTCATTGTCAGCAGAGGATGAAGCTTAATGACAGTGACCTTTTGACAAAATATCAGTTTATGGTCAATCTTACCCATACTCTGTACTAGTTATCTAATGTTAGTATACTGGTATCTTAAATTAAGGGAACACTTCACCTGCTAAACATCAGCAATTTACCATTGTAATTATGAGCATGTTAACATACAGGTGCTAGCATTAATCTCGAGTGCAGTGTGAAGGAGCATTGCGGTGGTTGCGGTTGTAATGTTAACACATTCCACCAACAAGTTTAAGCCTACTAAATAAAACTGTGTGAGTAACAGTACAAATGCATAAATAATAATAATTTAATAAATGTAATAATTTCCCCAGAATAATGGGACTGACTTCTCAAGTCTATCAATATTTGCTACTCTGACCAAGCACTAATGGTTCCGTTCCAATCAACAAAACACTTTGTTGTTTAGAATAAAAAATACTCTATCAAGCCCATTTGTTATTGCCCACAAACCTCTATGGTGGTTGTTCAATTGCATTAATAAGAAAAGTTCATGCATATGAGGGAAACATTGTACCATCTATATCCTTGAGCGTCTGGTACATAGGTACATAAGGTACATATACTTGTCCATATACACAGGACGTGTTTGTCATATGTCCTGCTCTTCAGAAAGCTTTGTGTAAGTGTTGAATGCCGTGATATTCAGGTATTCATACATTCATACAGTTATTAAAGTCACATTTTTCACCCTTGGTGTGAAGTAAATAATGCTACCTCTAAAATATTTAGTACCACAAAACTAAAAAAACAAAAATCACAACAATGACTATAACTGGTTTTCATTATGATTGAGAATTAAATGCTTTTATAACTTCATTTTGGAATCTGGATGGCATATTACCTCACACAGTGCACCCATGGGGACTGAAATACAGATGTTGCTGATGAGATGAGTCAGCCTCTACATAAATGGATTCACATAAATTTACTAATGTGTTTATCAAGCTGTTCCAGTCATGTAGATGCAATTTCAAAGTCCGTCTGAACCTTGATAACAGCTATAATGTCTTTAGTATCATTTTGTGGCAGAACAAGCCTTTGGCTCTCATCACTCTGATGGTTTAACTTCAGTGATAATGTGTTTCGCTGTGCTTCAGTTTGGAGGGTAGTTTCACTGTCAAGCACTTAAGTTGTTTGAGTTATGCTGATTGGACAGCTGGGTCAGTGAGGACAAATGACGAGACTGCAAAGAACAAAATGTCTGAAACAAAGCTGAACCTAATCAGCACTGAGTCTCCGCACTTTAATGGTGATATTTTAAGCGGCGGAGCTGCAGAAAAGTTGATATATGCATGTATAACGACAGACAGCATTACAGCCATTACAGCTGTCTGACGAGCAGGTCTCAACCTTAAATATTTAAATGATTCGCTGACTCCTAGGAGAGAGCATATGTGTAGGAAAGCAAAAGACCAGGGTAATGCTGAATGTACTGATTGTTACTTTAAGTAATCCTAGCATGTGATAGAATCAGAGCAGGGGAAGTACAGATACTTCAACAATCCTGGGCCATGACTATGAAAAGAAGAGTGGACCCAATGCTGAACCCTGAGGAACACCATGATACCAGAGTTAGAAGTGTTACTGTGTGGAAAATCTTTGTATATCACCAGTTACAAGTAATTATGGTTAGGTGAGATTCAAGCGTCTACCTTATTTCATTTAAAACGATGGCCTGCAGTTAGGAAAATAATTTTATTTTACCTATCTTTGTTCTAAAGACTGGGGAAAACCTGGCTCTGTCTAAAGTTTATGAAATGTGTTTTATGAATTAAACTATATTTCATTTGATTGATATTAACTTGAATCTTGCTGTCTCTGTTTTAACAAGAAAAGCTTGCAATACCCTTTAAAACTGCAACAAAAACACATTTTTACATCTCTGTTTGTTAAACAATCCTGGACCATGACTACGTAAATAAGAGTGGACCCAGTGTTGAACCCTGAGGAACACCACGATACCAGAGTTATAATTAGCTTGGAATGTAGCAGGCTAGCTGTTTCCAGTTTTTATGCTAAGCTGAGCTAACTATCTCCTGACTTTATATTCATTGATTTTCACTGATATTCTGATCTAACTCTTAGCAAGAATGTAAGTGTATTCCCCCAATTATCAAACTACTATTTAAACTGTCAGTGTGTAACAAAACACAAAATACAGCAGAATATAGGAAGACGGAGAGACAAGGAGCTAAGGGATTAAATGAAAGCTGAAAACAATAAATAAGAATGACCACAAATGGCAAGACAGACAGAGAAACCAAGAGAGGAACATTTAGACAGAAGATAAGGACAGAAGGAAAGAAAGAGAGGGGAAACCAGGCTCCTAACCTAATAATGCCCTACTTCAAGGCACTACAAGCTGGGTAGAGGAGGGCCACTCCATTGATTAACAAGGCCCGTTTTATTTACGGAGTACTTTGACAAATGCAACGCGACCTGGTTTGACCTTGAGTGCACATTTTAGTCCACAACAACATCTTGGCAGAATTTGTTTATGCACTCCCAACAGGCGGTGCAACACAATTAAGGTATCAATATACAACATATCCTATTTTGATTGATTTTGGATCTTGTGTTGCTGAAAATATAATATTTATTCATCATGGTCTTTATGTTCATGAATAACAGAAATGATAATCCTCGCTTGTCTCCCTCCACACGATGGTCGGAGGTCAGTCTGAGGGGGATTCAGCATCTTCCTTGTGGGTGGATGTTTGCTGACGTGGTGGCTTGAACCCTTGTTAACCAGCTGAAGGTCATCATCACTACAGCCCCTCTGCACCGCCACATTTAAACCTGTATTCTCACAGAGGATGTGCTAATGGTTAGGCACAGCTCAGTGTCCTATTGTCTCACTTTATCTTCACCCTTAATGTGTCGCCGGCGACACGTTTGCACACTTTGGATTACTGTAATTACATCACGGTGCTATTGAAAAAAACTGGTTTCTGAAAGCTGAGACGTTGCGCTTTCCATCCAAAATGGTGTTATTACGGTAATTTCACTTGTAAATGTCCCGGAAGCCCGCGAAGCAGCTGCTTTGCTCCCACTGGACACACAGCCGTGGAGAAAGTTTCCATTTCATGGCCTGTTTTCGCACATTATGAGACACAGACGCTCAAATTTTATTGGAAATAGTTTTATACTTTTCAAATTTCAAATATAACATGCAAAATCTGCTATTCATGTATAATTGCAGTGTTGTTTGTTCACTTAAACTCTAAAATCCAAATTCCGTTTTTGTGTTTTTCAACTGTCATCACACTCTTCTAACATGTAGTAAATAGTAAATAACTGCCAGGTGTTCCAGGTATTCTGGAAAAATGGGCAAAAGCACTTACAGGACAGGCTTAGGTGTTAAAGGGTTAAAGGCAATCTCTAACACGCTGCAGCAGTAGCAGCATCTGTAAGACTTGCTAAAAGTTGCTGACTAATTCATTTAATACTTCTTGGTTGGAAGTGAGACACTGCAAAGAAACTGATATGATACGTCCAAATGAATCCATGATCATAAATCTAAGCATCTGTCCACTGGCGTCCCCCTATCTGTCTCTGAGTACCTATCGTCACATCTTCCTTTCTTGCTCCTCTGAGTGTATTTATGTGTCACTCGTCTCCGTTACAGCTCATTTCGGATACATTCCGTCTGCAAACACTGACACAGACACTCTCAGCAATTAACACCAATTTTCTGTTCTGAAAGCCTGGAGAAAATTCACGGTGGGAAAAAAAAACAAAAAACAAAACCAAAACACTGTTTGTCTTCGTGAAAATTACAGTCTGCTAATTCTGTGTCAGATTCCCCTCCCTCTGTGCTTTCTAAACACCGTAAACGACCGACTGTCATAATGAGTAAGTCATTTGGTCCGGAGCTCATCGTTTCCATTTGCGTGACTCAAATTTTCTGAGCTCTGAACAAAGAGTCGGGACTGTTTCTATATTTGTGCTCGGTGCAACTCGTAAAAAGGAGTCTTTTCAAGGGAACACAAACCGTTTCGTGCTGCTGAACCGCATAAACAGAATTTCTCCGTGTGTGTGCGTGTGCCTGTGTTGTGACAGCGATGGAGAATGGCATGAGAGCTTCCGAGATGACAAAAGCTATTTTTAGTGGATGGCAGCCACGAGCCCACTTGGACAGAGAGGAAGGGAGGTGAGAGAGGAAGTGGGTAAAGAGAGAGAGAGAGAGAGAGAGAGAGGGGTGGAGGAAGAGATGGAGAGATGAGAAAAGAGGAGTAACATATAGCGAGACAGAGACGAGGAGGAGGGGAATAACCCATGTTATGCAATGTTACGTGCGCTACAGGCAAGCTTCGCAGTGCGCCACCGGCTGCTCTGTGTTTGTGTAAAAGGAGAAATGCAAGCTTTGACGGGACAGCGATCATATTGTTTCTCGACTTTTAGTCAAATCAGATCACGGTTGTGAAGCAATTTGCTAAATTGATGTCATTACAGTAGTTGCATATATAATTGTATAGTATGTATGTTTACATTTGCTATAACTCTTTTATTTAATTGCCAAAATACATATATCTTTATTATTTACGACAGGCGGTAGTGCCATGATGTAGCTGTATGGTGCATCCTCCTGAAGGCTGGGACGCGGATGCACCAAGAGAGCGATGACGCTTTAAAAGACAAAGTTCTGTCAGTTATTTGTTTTACATATTTCAGGTAGAGGCAAAACGACACGTCAGCCTCTACAAGCTTCTTGTAGCAGGGGACAGTATATCGACCATACAGGATGTTTTGCTGGATTTACAATAGGTGCATCAATGCCAGGGAGCACTGACTGTGAAACGCCCAGCTCACTGTGCACCGTAGTGACCAACTGTATCGAATCATAACTCCACTTAATGTATTTGTGTTCAGAAATTAATAGAAGCCAGCATATTGTTATGTTGCTTGTTTTATTATTTTGAATATAGTCCAGTATCACAGGGCATAATTTGCCTCAGCCAGGCACTGATGTCACAGTTTGTTTACTGTTTGTTTGACCTTTTTGAATAATTTGTGAAAGTATTAATTAGTCATTAATTATTAATAACTGTGACGTTGGTTTCAACCATATTGTCCGTGTCTAAACTCACTATGTGACTCTACAGTACATCTGTACATCCTGCGGCAGCCACTGCAGAGCCTCAGCTCCACTGTGTCCCATCTATTTAAATGATTACAAAAGGATTTTCCAAATAACGCCTGGTGGTTGAAAGGTTTGGGCTTTGGCAGCTGATGTTCCCTGTCAATCTAACGCTGCATCTCTGTCTTGTCTGTGGGCGCCTTTGTCTCCTGTGATCAGGCCACATGTTCCCTCACAGAAACAGGCTGCTGGCCAGATGATGTCAGCGTCCGTCTGTCGCTGCGTCTACCTTCCTATCGCTCTGCCCGACGATCTGCCTGTCTGTCTGTCTGCTGCCTGTCTGCTGCCTGTCTGGGGAGGCGACAGGGACTCTCACAGTCAGCGCTACTGAATTGCACACACACACACACACACACTCCACACCCGTCAAGAGCAAAAGCCTTGAGGCTATGCAAGCGAGATGCAACAGAGCGGAATGCATCCATACAGTACATCTACATTCAGGTCAGCATCTGTGTGTTTGAGCGTGTGTTAGTGTGTGTGTGTGTGTGTGTGTGCCAGAATTACAACAATGCTTACAATCTACAGCAAGGCCTTCTCACCCCCTCACATCACTTCTCACACGAAGCAACAAACCAGGAGTTCAGTGTTTATTCCATATTTCATCCCAACCTCATGTGTGATGGCGCCACAGTACGACAGCTGGACTCCCGAGACGTCGTAAAACACATTTTCCTAAACGTTGCAGCGCCTCTCCGGACGCTCACAGAAACCTCGACAGCAGCCGCGAGCTCCGAGTTGAAATATCAGACCGCTTCGTCTTGGTTTCTGTTTTCCTGTATTTCCGCGCATGTGTTCGCCATAGAAACAATAACAGAGTAACGTGAGCAGGGGAGGCAGAGACAGAGCTGCTGTGCGTAGCAGAAACCATAATGAAGTCCATTATACTGACATCTATCTCATCACAATAACGTCAACAGAACAACAACTGGCAGGAGCCCAACAATACTGACGCTGATTTCGTGTTGCTGTATAGACAGACACACAACATGCGCACGCAACAGGCCTGACACTGTTTTCCTGCTTTACACAAAAGGATGAAGAGTTGTGCATGTTGTCCGCTTTGCTGTATAACGCCCGGGTGTGTGTTTGTGGACGTCTCCGTGTGGCGGCTGTCTGCGTGGATCAAGCGCAAGAAGAAAAAAAAAAAATATCGAGCGACAAAATCTATCACCTTAACATCTCAGGGAGCGTGGTTATCCTGTTACAAATGGCTCCCACGGCGGCTGGCGTGTCAGGGATGAGAAATTTCACACACTGTGGCATGCAAGCGCTCGAGTGTGAATTGTCACGGAGGCCTCTCTTCCATTTTTATATCGCTGTCTGGCATCGGCCGTGACGCTAAAAGTGAAAAACCACAGGGAGACAAAAAAAAAAACAAAAAACAACCTGCGGGAGGTCGGTTTAATGAGCCCGCGCCGTTTGACCGGGATTTACGAAGAAGAGCTGCTCGAAAAACAAGACGGACAGGCTGACGTCGCGCGGAACTAGCCGGACGGTGAGAGTGTCGTGTGATTGGACAGGTTTTTATTGGTCTGTGTAAAGATTAAAATGAACACTCGGCTACGTGTTGACTGTCAGTGGACCATCTCAGATGAAACTGAGCTACACATGTGATAACTGAACATTTTTTCACCAGCGTCGAACAAATAATCTGACATTCTGGCGCCTCAGAAGAAGAAAAAGCTGAATTTGTGAGATGACTTATTAATAAAATGCTAAATATGCATTCACGTAAGCGGTTTCAGTTGCAGTGACATTACTGATGGACATTTGAATTGTGTTATTATGTTCTGGGAATCGCTTCAACCGCCGCTAGTTTCACCATCTTTATTTCTAGATCCATTTAGCCGCACTTTCGAACGCAGCCATTGATCAAGATGATTCTTCTGCTAAAAGCAATCTGACTGTTTGAAAGCACTGAGATTCATTACTTTTAATGAGTTCTTTCATAATGACGTATGGACCCCCCCCCCCCCCCAAGCTCGGATCAAATCGGACTGCGAGGAGCGATAATGCCCGTTAGAAATCCCGCAGACTGCGCGCCACGCCGCAGCATCAACTGTGAATATCACAGACTGCCCTGAGATACGCGCGCCGATTATTTCCAGCCGACATGCTACACCTGCTTTCCCTCCCCGCGCCCGCTTCTTTCTGTGGTCCTGTCCTTTCGTGGCTCTCCCTCTCAACCCTCCCTCTTCGCCGCCTTCCCTTCCTCATTCTTCCTTTTCACAGACTAAAAGATGAGCGCCTCCACAAAGGCACCGGGAGGCACACGGGAGTGAGAGACAGAAAGAAAAAAAGAAAGGAGAGAACAGCTTGTCTACCTCCAACCAAAACAGCACATTGAGTCCAGGCAGGCAGCCGAGTAGAGGTAACACTGCATTTAGCACCCTGGTGGGGGGGGGAGTGATCTGGAACTGGACTGTCACAGGTGCAGATCTGTGCAAATGTGGGGGGGATCTGAGTGCAGCGAAATCAAGATCTCAGGTGTAACTCGAACCCTGTCTATCTCACGTATGCACGCACGGCGAGGACACGCACGCACGCGCGCACGCACGCATTCTAGTACATTCCTCATGACTCCGTTGCTGCTAATGACTAATAAATAATGTATACACACTTTCTTTCACTTGCTTACTTCTCACATCTCGGCCCGTGTCCCTTTCTCGCTTTCAACCGACGCAAAAACACACTGTACCGTCTCTCTCTCCCTCCCACTAAACATATGACCCCCCCCCAACCACCGCCGCCGCCATACACACACTTCCAGACACACACACAGAGTCACTCTTCACAGGAACAATCTGTCCCGTTAATGTGAGGTCGCAGCAGACCGTTTTTCCACTTATCAGCCCTCTGGATTTAAATAAAGCCCTATCACTGATACACTGTTGCTTAGAAACACAATAAGATGCATCAATAATAGGATTTACCCAGAGGCCTACAGGACCCTTTTAGATTTGAGCCGTGTTGCCCCCTTTGAGCGGCTGCAGATCTTCCCGCAGCTGTGGATCGTGAGCCGCGGCATTGTTCCGTGAAAGAGATTTTAAGGGATATTCCGTGTGATTTGTTTTTGTGTTGTGTTTGCGTCCCTCTGTCACAGCTGCCAACTTTCCCTTATTTCCCAGGAGTCCAGGTTTATATTTTAAAATGATTTTGATGCTCTTCGATAGAATTTAATGGGGCAAAATTGGTCCGAACGGAAAAACGTAATTCCCGGCGGTGACAGATGTGCTTTGTTCTGATTTTTCTTTGTTTAAACCCTGGCAGCCATACCTTCACTGACATCTGATGTTTTCATTTTTTGTTTGTTTGTTTGTTGTTGTTGGGGGGGTTTTTTTTGTTTTTTTTTTGTTTTTTTTTGGTCTCAGCGGATGCGTGAGCTCCGATGGCATTTAAGAGGAAGTGCACCCGTGACCTCAGTGCCCGGGCGGGTCTTATGTAACCGCAGCCGCCTCTGGTTATGAGGCATTTCCTGGCATCAGTGATAAAAGATTAAGGGCCTATTCTTACACTGCTCGCTCTCTTCAGTGAGGACTCCTGGGAAGTTAAAGAACAAGAGGACACAAGATGCTGAGATAAGCCTGATGTAACAGCACAATAGGGACATATGTTATTATTATTATGTAGACAGCAAAGTGCAAAATGGTCTGACTTTGCTTTTCAGGTTCATTAATCACTCTGTATGATAAGAAATACAATTAATATACTGTAAATATGTTGGTTTTTTTAATTTAAAGGTGTCTGCCTCAAAACCAGACCAGGTCAGGGTAAATAAATATCTAATAATGTTAAAGTTTTAAGTAAATCAAAGTGACGATCGGCACTTCCTGCAGGCACATGCTGCTCAGGATCTGCCACGTGTGCCTTACTGTCACGAACACAGTCTCGAGGGTTCAGTGGGTCACGGTTCAGGTGTAACATCTGCCTCATAATAAACCAGGAGAACCCTCTGAATCCTTTGTTTACGTTGGCAGCAGAAAGCAGTATTAGCTAGAGTAGCAGGAGCACTCGCTGTAGTACTCTTGTTGTGCGATTTCATCACAACTTCACCTCCATAACAAGATCCCCGCTACGAACGTGGTCCTGCCGGTTTTATAAGACTAAATGAATAAATCATGGAATGAATTCACACTCCTCTGTCGGAGGTAATGAGATACGGTAGGCTACATATTAGCATGAGAAGATAATCATCGGAGCGCCTCTGATATCTGCCTCTCGGTTGGTTTTCTGCCCAGATACAGAGAGCGGCAAAAGGGAACATGGCAGGGTGCCTGCTTAAATCTTACAGGGTCTGTAATGGGAATGCAATCGCCCTTAGTGGTTTTCGCGGTGATTCACAATGGATTCATGTGACCCCGACCAACCCTGTTAATATCAGTTGTGGGGAAAGCCACTGAGAATGCATTGTGTTGGTCTTTCTCAAATGAACAAACAGCTCATAATTGACACTCATGCTTCTGCTGGTGATGCTACGCTACTGTTGCTTCTTCTGCTGTCATTTCCTCAAGTGTTACTACAGCCATTAGGACTGTGGTCTGTGGTTTCAAACACTACTGCTGGAGATGGTCCTCATGCAATATTTATACTCATTTGTACTAATGGGAAATGTCAATTGTTTGATATTAATGTAAAATAGTGGACTGTGCCCAAAATCCAATGATGACCCACTAGCATCTATTTGTTATTGTGACAGCAGAGGTAAGGATGCAGCTTTAATGTACGGCACACGCTCTACCAGGTGAACTATGCGCACCCACAAATGGACAGTGAATATGGGACAGTTGCTCTGAAACATTTGCACAAAAGAAACAACTGTTTCAATTTCCATCTATAATCATTTTTTATGAATGCGCTATTTTAAAATAATGTCTTACCATTTAATCGTTACGAATACAAAACCAAAATTGAGCTTTTGTTGTAACTTATTGATTCAGTCACCGGCAGTGTTCAGCGTAGCTTTCTCCTGTTTACCCACCTTGAATCCGTTCCATCTGCTGAACATCTCCTGCTTTATTGAACTCTCGTCAGATCTACTCAGAGGTATCCGCTGTGTGAGAGTGTTGGAGCGCATAGCACGTGTGTAATCCATCACCTGAGAGCGAGTCAGTGGAGTCTCACCTTGACATAGAGCTGCTGGAACTCCTCCAGGTTGAGCCGGCCGGTGGGGCAGTCCTTCAGGAAACCCTTGTACCACTGCTTCAGCTCGTGTTCGTTAAACTCTGTGTTCTTCACCAGGTCCTCCATCACTTCAGGGGTCAGCTTGCTGTTCTGTTTCCCCATTTTGCCTGCAAAAAAAAGGGGCACACACACACACACACACAAAATTAATGATGTTGAGGACCTTTCAGTTAATACAGAACCTCTTCATGAAGTGCATGCGATGAACCGAAAAGTCTGGAGGGCGTTTGGAGGAGTGATTTATCAAAGCTGAAAACAGAGATTTCTAGACTACTGTGAAAGTGCAAACCAAAGCTCCATCTAAAAATAAGCTCTGAAACAAATGGGGTGTAATACGAGCCACTGGAATAGTGTCACATGTTGGAAATTAGTCCCAAACTGTTATTTCTTCCTGAATAATAAGGTCAGTTTGGAAGACATGCACCTTTTTTCGTCCCGTCTTCTTTTGAGCAGCTGCTTGTCCCAGTTTTGTTTGTTGTTGCTTCATTTTTAGAGGATCTCTGAACCTTTAATATCCTTCCCGAGGTTCGCCTTAAACTGAGAAACTTATTGATGTAAGCCACTTTACCAGGTTTCATCAGAAAAAAAATACTTTCCCTGACAAACTATGTTTTTAGAACAATGATTCACTCCTTTCATAAGCTCCTGCCTACTAAATTTTATTTTTCCAATAGGTTCTTAGCTGTTTACTTTTCAAGTCAGTATAAAACTTTCAAAAGAAACTCTTCGGATTTTGGAGAGGGTAATAACAACATCTTTGAGCACTTAGTCCAGTGTGACTCTTTTAGAAAAACTCAAGTGTGTTTTGGTGCTTAATGTCCCTTCAGCTCTCCACTGGAGCTGTTTGCACCCAGCTGCCTCTGCAGAGAGCTGATGTATCTGCACAGTGCTGATGCTGCCACTTTATGGCCTTGATCAGTTCATTAACCAAACCGTAATTATCATAATTTGCAAAAGACGGTAAGAGTTTTGGATCGTTCCTGCTAGTACTCTCCGCTGAGACGTTTTATTGGACCTCTTTAGCGTGAAAAGACCGAGGGAGACACGAGGCAGCGGCAGAACGTGCGGTGCCAATCTGTCTCTGAGTGCTATGGGGTGAGAAGAGGAGACTCAGGCAAGCATCCAAGGGGTGCTGCAGTCATATATATACCGTTGCGCCATGTTGCATTGGTTTCTGCAAGGCTCCATTTAAAGGTGCTTCCTCAGAATGACGGTGTTTGAAAAGCCCACTGTAAGTTTAGAGACCGATTTTAGACCTTTCATGTTGCACCTGGCTTCCATTTATTCCAATACGCTGTGTAAATCAACAAAGCAGGGACCTGAACCTCACAGACACATAATGCATCACTTTGCTGCCTTTTTCTCTCTTCACCCGTGAAGTTGGCAGCCACACAGCAACCTTTTTTACTGCAGGAAACGAAAAAAAAAAAAGGCAAATATTTTCCTTCGAGATTGTGCATTTTCAGGGCTCCATCGTGTCACAGCGTAGCTCGGGATTGTGCCACATTTCAGCAGCCAACTGTCAAACCCTCTGACGCCAGACTGTGTTGAACACACCACCGAGGCAAGTTTCCAAAGGGTTCCTGCTCCCAACTACATCAACTCCAGTTCAATGATGTAAGTGGCACCATTAAAATACAGTAGAGAGGTCACCTGTGATAGATCATGCTATGGGAATCTCTGCAAGGCTGTGTTCATACTGTAGTGGAAGAAAGAGAAGGGTTCAATGGAAGGTAGGAAGTCCATTGTAGGCAGGAAGTTAATATGTTAGCTTAGGGTAAAGACCACAAACAGGGTGAAACAGCTAGCCTGACTGTGTCCAAGTGTAAAGCAAGAGTTGGTGGTGTTATAGTTGGGCCGCTGGCGACACCTTGATGTTTTATGTCCAGACACAACAGAAACATCAATCTCTGCTAACTCTCGGCTACAACACAAATAAGCGTATTTCCCAAAATGCAGAGCAATTTCTTCGAGCCCTTATCTGGTGGGGGGACTGATGAAGGACTGTGCGTATCTGGGCGTGCTTGTGTGTGTTCGGTGGGTGTACACACCGGCTCAGCTAGTTGATCTAATTTGGTTGTCTACGTTGTTGATGGCGAGGCAGAAAAGTGGAGAGCGAGACATCGATCAGAAAAGTTATTCTTAGTGAATTGAGAGAGAGAAACAGAAAATAAACAATTCCTCATTTCGCCGAGACTCCTTCCAACTTTCCAGAGCACCCAAGAAGGTCCCTGCACAGCAATTTGGAAGCCATTTGTCTAAGGAAGATAGATATACATTGCCCTGAAATCCAATTTTGAAAAATGCTTTCAGCCGGGCTCAGGGTGACCCAAGTTCCCCTGGGAACTCAGGATTGATAACCTGCAAAACTGAAATTCAGGTGCAGGACTAACCATGCTTCCACATGGCGTGCACATCATTTAGACAATACAGCAAGTAAAATATTTTGAAAATATATATCACAAAGACAAAAGTGTCTATATTGTAAAGTTAGTTCAAACTGAAAATGAATTCAATCAGTGAAAGAAGGCAACTATTTCATAGTGAGAAGAAACAGTCCTATTGAATGATAGGATTGAGAAGATGAGAAGATGATTGAAGGATGCCCACGGACCCAATGAAGCGCCTCCTCAACACCCGGTACTGTGGATATCGCGGGATGAAGATGAGACTCTTTGGTAGCCACAGCACTGTAACGTCCCTTTCATCTGGACTTTACATTTGAATCCCTGGACTTGTACGTCGGCCAAGGAGTGCAATGACCTGTGAGTGAGGAGGCTGTACTTTATTGGGTGGTAATGACACAAATTACACAAAAGTCTCATTTCGAAAATGGAAGCTTTTCAGTGTTCAGTTAATCCTGAAAAGGAGAGAAAGTTGACCCCGTGATCCCCCAACTGCAAATTCACTGTGAAAATCAACTAAATTGGTGTTCTTAGTTTTTCAACAGTGACTATAATTATTTTGCGGCAGTGGATCAGCCCAACAGCACAACTGCTAGCAGACAAAATGTGCAATAAAGTCCCTTTGTTAAAAAAACGAAATGCTAACGCGCGGCGGTCTGACTCATCGAGCATTTACAGCACTTTTTCTCTTTGATATGTGGAAACGATGCTGCTACATTCGCTGAATAGAAGCGTCCATGCGTCCTGGTACTGCTGCTCCTCACTTGGGTTTTCTTTCTTCAGTTTCTGGTATGGACAATCAATTTTCTTTTCAGTTCTGCGTCAAAGAACTGGATTTATTCAGGTGGTGACTTGGTGAATTAGTACTGTGTGTCCAAACACACAGGAAGTGCAGGGGCCAGATTTTAAAAAGAGCTGAAGCAGCAGAGGCCAGGACATCCTGACTTTTAGCCATCAAGTATGAGTCACAACCAAAAATTTCCCACAATACAAATCAAAACAACCTTTTGTTAGAGCCTCCCTGCCTGGTAAACAAACACAATTTTTGCACACCACAATTTGGTTGATTCCCAGACTTGATGAAGTGACTCCAAAGCCATGGACACGTGTCGGTCCAGCTGAAATCAAATTTGTTCAAAAATAATGTGATTTTTAAAGTGATAATAGCTTTTTTAGAATGAAATAGAAGAAAAAGAGTCTCTGGGGGACATCAGGAGTGTTTCTTTTCGTCTCAGCTGGTTGGATGGGCGTGTCCCTCTCTGTTTGACTGAGATGCAGTGGTCACGGACAGGCAGTGTTGTTAGCGGTGCCGAACAATAAGCACCACACTGGCATCTTGCTAGACCGAGGTGACATTTGCAGGTATGTTTACATGCCGTTCCATGTGCTGCCGGTGAATGAATGCTCAATGGCGGCTTGTACTAATAGCTGAGGTGCAGAACAAGCGGTGTGTTCATGTCTGGGAGTTAAATAAGGTGGCGACTTTAGCAGGAAAGCTAATGCGGCCCATGTGATCTCACACAATAGATTTAATCACGGAATTGAACAATGTCATGCTCTAGTCAGACACAGTAAACGCGACTAAACCCCAGTTTTCAGCTGCTCCTCTAAGGGCGAACAACACACTCTTTGAGAAGACGCCAGCAGTCAGTGCTGTCTGAGTGTGACAACTAAAGACCAGCCTCTTGTTCTTTGCTTCGCGATCACAAAACATCCCAGGTTACATGTGAGATGTCTGTCGGTGCTGCGTGTGAAACTGAGGAGGCAGTGCACCACGGCAGCGAGTTGATAACACTTTTCGGTTACAATACAGGCTGTCAGACAAGATGGGCTGAGTCTGAAGACTGCAGCTGCAGCAGGAGACAGATGTGTCCCAGGAGAGATGTGAGGCAGCCTCGACAGTAATTGAAAGCAAAGTAATTGCACAGTATTCATACAGTATGCATGCGAATGAAGGCATGCTTACGGTATACATAATGTGTTTTGCGCCATGTGTTTAAGACTGCATGCATGTTACATTTGCTTGGAGAGTGTTTGTGAATCAGTGTGCATTGAGCTTAAGCGCTGCATTTCATGGCGTCCCAAGCACACTAAGACCACACCATGATGCTGCAGCACGCGCAGCACAGAAACCCTCTGAATGAAGCGACTCTGATGAAAGCGACCTCTGATGCGGCGCTAAATGTTCATTTTGTTTCTAATATGTTCACAATGTGCTTACAATAGCTCACACTGCATCATAATGCAAGTCTTACTCACTCTGTCTTCCCTCATTCATGCAACAAGCAGCAGGGCTGAATCTGCATCTGTACTGTGTCAGTGTGCTGCCTGTGGCCCAGCTTCGCGTCACAACCTCTGCTTTTCGTTTCCCCCGCAACATATCCGAGCCTTAGTCTGAACCCATTCATTTAAAAGTGCTTGCATAATCTCATTTCTTTTCCACTTTGACAAAGGATTCATCTTGAGTGTTGAATTCATGGCGTAGGAAAACTAACACTTAAAGAAATCACACGTTGTTTTTTTAATACCACCCCCGCAGCTCACTTTATATAAAACCTGCAACTGCACAACCTTTAAAGTGGCGCAAGTGGCAACATGGTACGGTGGAGCGATTTCAAAACATGATCTTCCTCCACATTTTTGAAAATGATTTTCCAAACACCTTCATCTCGAGCCTGTTTTCACAGATCTGAGTTATTTTGATGGTTTTTGTGCAGTTTTGCCACACACCAAGAATTCCTGCTCGTATTTGTCTTAACGCACTTGAAGTTCTCATGCCAGCGCCTCCACTTTCAGTGCTATGTATCACCCGTCCTGTTAACGTGGACCGTCTACCGTGCGCTGCGACAAATGAGGAATGGAACGAAAACTATCTTTAAATGTTAGATAACTGAAGAAAATCCCTCCGCTCAGCCGCTGCTCGACAGTCGGCACCATCCAAATGTGCTAATGATGAAATTCCTTCTCCATTCCGCATCTCGCTCTCACATTTCCACAGTCTGTACAACTGAAAAGTGCATCAGCAGTGAGACACGAACAAAGGAAAAGGGGCATAAGTCACAGCAAAAAGGATAAATGTGAGGAAAGTGATGAGTGTAATAAGAGTGTGATTTGAGACCGATGTGGTGGCATGACACTCTTGTTAGCACAAAACACTGAACACACCCCGCCCCCCCTTTTAGCTCCAAGTTTTTATGCATGGTAATGATTTCCACCAGTTACTCACATCTGAAAAAAAAAAAAACACAGGCAGCATTGCATTGCAGCACAATCAGCAAGTGTGAGTGCTTTATTTTGGCCGGGGAAATGGGATGGACCGAGCCTGGGACAAGACACTCTGGGTCAGTCCGCAGTGCATTGCAGAGCAGAGCACCATGCTGACTCTAAACCTGAGTCATAGCCCTTTGTCTTCTAGTCCACCGGGGCCTCGTCCGAGCCAAAAAGAAGAAAAAAACATGGGCTGTAAGTGGCACATCAGCAGGCAGGTGTGGACTGACACAAAGATGCACTGTCAAATGAGTAATTTCCACAGTCCTGTAACAAACAGCAGACCTGCCCCTGAGCCGGGCGGTAGGCTATTACATAACACTGTCCCTTTACCATCATTTGCCAACAGGGGATGACCTTGAGAGTGGGGCAGAGCCCCAGCTAAAAGGCAGCACCACACAGGAGCACTTCAAGCACCTGATTCAGGCAAATCTTGTATATATCTGTGTAGTGTAAGCCCCTATTGTCTAGAAACGTGTGTGAATGTGTGTGTGTGTCTGCGCAGGAGAGGTGGGGGTACAATAAGCACAGAGGCGCAGTTGGATGAGACGTGGTCCTGCCTGCATTGATTTGCAAAAAGTGGCTTCATGCTGAGTGAGGATGATGTGGGTTAAGGAGCCACACCACACACCCCTACCTTCCTCACACACACACACACACACACACACACAAATCCTTCCAACATCAGCACCAGTGCCAAACTACATCAGGACCCATCGTGCCATGTCGTGCCAAACACTGACATCCCACGCAAAGTCACAACCGTAATCGACCAAATTCACGCAGCCCGCATTGATCGGGAACATTGCATAAACCATCCGTGACCGATGCTGATTTATCTCCCTTTACACTTTTGTTGTTGAATCGAAAGCCTGGTGTGTGTGTGCGCGCGCGCGCGCCAGTGTGTGGAGGCAGCCGGAGTAAAACCAACCAAGATGTATTTGTAAGGCTGACAAGTCGCGGTTTTGCGTGCAAAACCTGCAAATGGCCTCGGAGACTGGTGAAAGAGCTGTGCAGCCTGCATCGATAAATGATATGTGTCGTTATCTCAATTTGCGCCTCGTTAATATGGGCGCCGATAAATCCATAAATTAGTCTTGTGAAAGCATGAGGATGACGCACCGGGTTGCATCATGCAGGTCAATGTGCCAAAGGTATTATTTTGTCCATGCATAAAAAGGGAACAGTTGAGCACATCGCACAGCATCCATCCTACCTTGAGTGCGGAGTCAACGGGAGAAGTCCGGTCTGATGTCAGGAGTGGTCTTAAAAAAACCCCCTGCGAGGACGGAAAAAAAAGAGGCGATTCAAACGTCGAGACCCGCTCTTCTGTGGGGCAACGAGTAGCTTCAGATGTCTGTCGTGTGTTTATTCTATGGTGTTTTTATGATTATTATTATTTTCTTGCTGGAGAAAAGTCAGCCTCGACCGGGAGTGAGCGGTGCGGTTCCGTAGGATGCTGCTGCTTAACGCACACTGCTGCTGATGTACGGAGAGGAGGAGAGAGATACAGAGAGAGAGAGAGAGAGAGAAACAGAGAGGGAGAGACAGAGAGCAAGAGAGACAGACAGACAAACAGAATGAGAGAGCGAGAGCAGTGCAACTCTGCCTCTCTCTCACTGTGTGGTTGGCTCTTATGAAGTACCCTTCATATGTATTATCATTATGAGATGATAGTGCCAAGAAAAAATAAAAATAAATACAGCAAAAAAATAACATAACGTTTTTTTCATTAACTGTGTCTTTCAGTGCCAGAAACACGAAAAACTAAGTATTTGTATTAAGCCCGCGAAAGATGAGACCCAAAGTCACGCACTTTCTGTTAGCCAGCTAAACCAATCAGGTAAAAGGATTTAATCTGCTTCCGTAATAGTTTCGCGCCACTCACGGGACATACATATCAAGAATAGACCTAGCTAAACAACGGGGGATGTGGCTAGGTGTGCCTGACTCCATGCTAAACGAAGTAATACATAAGGTGAGTAACTGGCTGGATACAGAAGTGAAACACTAAAAGTGTTAGACAAAGTCAATGGCTGAAAGTATAATGTTATTCAGTTCGCTAAGCTACGTTAGCCAAATTGCTAACATTACCCATTAGGAGGTTCATATCAGCTTAAAGTCACTGTAATGTGCTGTAAACAGAAAAAAAAACTTGTTTTAGGTTTTAGAAGTACATTGTTTAAAACAGTAAATTCAGTTGTTCAGAAAAATTCAGGTAGCCTGTGTAGTTAGTTGTACTCTTCTGTTGCTCTGGCTAGCTCAGTAAACTTGGGGTAGTAAAGCAAATCTCAGTTAGCTTCAATTGTTGTTTTTTTTGTAGGAAGTGGATGACAGTGTTCATAGTAGCATGCATAACACAAAGCAGTAAACACATGATCAAGATTTCATGGAACATCATGGTTTTATTTAGTGCATTATTTCATTCTGTTATAAAATTGCTTGATATTTCAAATACAGTTCTGCAAATCCCATACTTGACAGTTTCTGACAGGGTGTCAATGGAAGCAAAGGGGTCAGGCATTTTTTCAAGGAGGATATTAAGATATGTCATGTAGGAAAAGCAAAGCAAACTGAATGATAATTGAATTCGATTCAGCTGCTTTCGTTTCAGCTGTTGTGCATGCTGTGGCTCACTGTCCCACTGCATAGCTGAGTGGGACACTTGAATTAAACAGAGCTCTCGTTAATGTTATTAGTAGTAACACCTGTTCTTTTCCCACTATGACAAGGCAGGATGTCTGATGTGAAAAAGGCCTATTGTACTAATTGTGACAAAGCTAGCATTGTCAGAAACTGACACACAGCAGTTCCTGATGGGGATGTCAAATTAGAGAAGCAACAGTACAGCAACAGTGCTATAGTGCCATCTCTGTACTGTGCAGTGAATCAGCATCACGCTGTGTAACAATCTGGTCTGGTATAGGAAATCTACTCACTGAATACCATGTTGTTGGCTCCTGTTATTTTCTTCAAAGGTTTGCTGGGGGATTACATCCACGTTTTTAAACTGCATGTTTGGTCTATGTTGAGTTACTGTAGTTTTAATACAACAGAGCAAATGGGCTATTATGGCAGGAGAGATGGAAAAATGGACTAGATATATTATGAAACCACCTCCAGCTTGATTACTAGATTGAGTCTGTGTTCTGGTCAGAAAGGTCTTTATTTAATGTAGAATAGTTTTTTTCAGGAAATGTTAATACAATAAATAGACTGTGCTTTAGAAACATTCTTGACCTGATTGCAATTTTTTGATAGAGTAACAGTTATTGATCTGAGCAGTGTGGTTTCCTGATACAGCATTTACACTCAGGCTGTTTCTGTTTTAGGTTTCACGGATAGGAGGATGGACAAAATCACACAAGAAGCTATCAGTCCACAAACTGAGAGAGAGCTTACTTCTCCAGTCTCTCCCAAACGACTAAGGACAGATTGTTCGATGCTTATCAACCACAGTGGGAAAAGCAGGATCGACTTTCCGAAGCTTTCGACATTTTGGAAAAGTGTTGGCTCCCCATCATCAACAAGTCTTTGGCAGAAGAATGCAGACCTACTGTGCGCAACAGAATGTGGGGATGTTGAATATCAAAAACCTCATGACCAACAAGACGCGAAATTAATTGTCATCCCTATTACTAAGATGACTGCTTCAGACAGTGACAGTGCACACACAGGATCCTCTAAACCCTGTTTTATCACTGCTGAAAGAAGCTTCCTACTTCTGGTGAAAGATGAGCGGCTGCCGGTAACTGAAAGTGACAAGCTCAGCTCATGCACAGTCGATGATGCAGGTGGGGCATTAGTAGAGTCTAACACTTCAAATGACACCAGTGCTGACACGTCCAGTCATCCTGATTGCAAACGGCACGGGGAATCACTTGAAGACGAATCCCGTGGTGGTTGCAATCTTCCCGCTGGAAATGGCGTAGATGGCCTACAGGTGCAAAATAGTGTCAGTCAAATCCAAGCATTCACCCATAGTTCAAGTGATGAGGAGGTCAGGTGTCAGTCTGATTGCACTCATGGAGATATGCTCCCTCACTCAGGTTTCTGTAATACACGGAGTCAATCAGCTGAAGTTGAAGAGAGTAATCAGAAGAGGGATGAGCGAGGATTTAGTGAGAAAATACTTTTCAGCAAGGAAGAGGAAGAGCAACAGTGGAATGCAGGCGTAATATCATTCTACTCAAACCCTGAAGAGGGTCCCTCTGGGAACTTGGCAGAAGGTGTAAAAAATGAGGAAAGAATATTAGAATTGCAAATTTGTGAAAATGAAAATGTTGCTGTCTGTGATGGGAAAACAAAAGGCCAAGTTAATGAGAATGGCCTGAGCAAAAACTTCATCCCTTCTGCTGCTAGATGTGCTGAGGGATCAATTGTTTCTTATGATGTGGTATTGGCCGGAAATATTGCAATTGAGAATGTGAGTCTCGAAGGCGATGATTTCTGGGGGGCCAAAGCCGAGCATGCTGCTGGCAACGTGATAGCCAAAGCTCAGACTGAAACGGCTGATCACACAACAGAGACTCCAATGCCAGCAAGAATCAGTCAAGAGCCTGCTGAAGGAGATAATGATGGAGGTCCTTTCAGTGTAATTGACCCTGCAATCTGGAGAGAAGCTGACAGGGAGGCCGAAGAGAAACACAGTAACACAGAGAGCGCTGCAGGTGCAGAATTATGTCCATCAGTAAAAGTCTGCGAGATGGAAATGCCTCTTCCACTCTGCTCTGACGTCAGGCCATCGCAGGAGGTTTCAGCTCCCGACCAGACCTGGCAGTTAAATCACCGAGGCACAGCACAGCAGTGCAAAGATGAAAAAGAAGACTTATGTCAGTCATACACAGAACCGCAGGCTTGCACCATGACCACAAATGAAACACACAACAAGACTGGCAGTGAAGGCAGCTGTCTTTGGAAATCCAGTCACAGCAGCCCAAAGCCTCCTCCTGCTGGGGCTGGAAGACAAGAAAGCCATGATACTGTGGGACATCAGTTAAAAGACCAGGATCAGTCCAGCTGTTTTCCTGTCAGTCTTGACCAACAGAAGACACAGGAGGTTGAATATTTAGAGACTGAGATTGCCAGAATGAACGAAGCAACTGAGATAAAAGAAAGAGAAAAAATAAGTTTTGAAGAAAAAACAAGAACTGATGAATATGTGGAATCAGAAAACTCAGTGGACTCAGAGCAAAGTTTTCTGCGACAAAACGAAAAATACAAAGAAGACATGACTGAAATATCAGCTGGTGCTTGCGTCACTGACTGGACAGAAGGCAAGATGAGCAAACATGCCAACAAATTAACAGACATTGATAAAGAAATGGGAAATAACTTTGCAAGCTTTCCTGATGACCCAACCCGTGACATAACTCCATTAGTGCAAGAGACATTAGAAGAAACTGAGAGAAAAGAAGAGGCAAGTATAAGAGAAGAAAATAACGCGCAGGGTAACTCCAAGATATTGGTGCCATCAGAGGATGGTTATCAGCAACGCCGTCCACAGAAAGGAGACGTGACTTGGGGGTCACCTGATAAATGTATTAGTGAACAGACAGAGGACAACATGAATAAAAATGGCAACATATTATCCACAGTTGGTCGACAAGAACGGGGAAACAACCTCAGTTGTTTTACTGACTGCCAGCACAAAGCTGAGACATTCATGGCTGAAAATAAAGATGGCCTTTTAGCTTTCACGTTTCCTACAACTAGTGATGCGGTCGTGCCAAGTCAACATGAATTAATCTGTTCACAAAGTGCTGACAACAATCCCACAGCCCTTAACTGTAGTGACAGATTTTTCCCAGTGCCATCTGCCCTCACTGTCCACAAGCGTGTGCCAGGGGGGTTTGACACTTTCGAAAAGATTCATCTTTCACTGCATGATGATGACGAAGATGATGCTGGCCTGAGCAGCAGCCCTGTCCTCACCAGCCTGCCCGGGCAGCTATTGAGAACACCCCAGCGACAACTTTACAACTCCATGCCAGAGGCAGACACCATTAAGCATGAGGTGGTAGCAAAGGAGGAGGAGGTGGGTGAGGAGGAAGCGGAAGGATTGGAGTGTCACACTGAGAACATGGCAAATGGATTTTTAAGCAGTGATTACAGTTGTAATGAACTCCCAAACTTTATCTCAGCAGCAGATGTTACTGCTCTCGGATGGCCGGACCAACAGCCTAACAGTGAACCCGCCTGTAATTCCTCGGAGTGCTCTCACGATGACATGAATGCACAGTCACTGTCCTCAGCTGTTCGCACCGAGAGCGACAGTCCAGCCCCTGATGTGAACGACAGCCCTGAGTTTGAGATGAAAAAACAGTTTGACATGGTCCTGAGAGAGCTAAACTTGTACTTTGAAATCAGTATGAGTGATTTTGCGAGCGACATTAGAGCATCGTCACCTAAGCAGCGTAGTGATGTCACTGAAGTTTTGGAGGACGACTCTTCAAACTGCAAAGGACAGCTCAGCAGCCTAGGATGCAGCAAAGACACATCATTAGGTAATTACAAACAATATCCACTTTACCATAGAGTATAAAATTAATAAATTCAGTCACTTGACGTTGTTTGTTCCACACCCACAAGGAGCAGATATAACACAGTAAGCATATGACCATTCTGATTATTTGTCAGTCTCTGTTTATCTATTTACATACCTTACTGTAATATGTATCTGTATATTATGATTATGATTATATTAAAGATCATATAGAAGTCTTTAACCCCTTGGGATGTTCTTCTCTGTGCTGACTGTATAACCATCCAAACTACAGTCACAATAGAGAATGCCCTCTGGGATATTACTAGTGAATTCAGAACTTGACCACTGACGGCACTACAAAGATATGACAGATGGCAAATGCTAAGTAAACATATATTCAGTGTATACATTTATTTCCTTACATATCTTCATATGCCTTTGTGTGCGTGTCCAAATTCACGGTGCAGTAGGTACTGACACTTTAAATAGTTCAGTGAGCTTGTCTTAAAACTATAATTTCATTTTTAGGAAATACTTCTCTGGTTGCCATGAGGTACGTGGTCAGGTCAAGACACCAGGATGTAGCTCTGACTGGCCAAGACATATTGCAGCACTTAACCCCATAAAAGCACAGATTTCTGTTTTTACACTTTGGTATTAAACACACTCAGGCTAATTAGCAAGCATAAGAGGTGTTGCAGGCAGATTTTTCCTCCACTTTGGAAAGAAGCTAGCTGTTTCCCTCCCCCCTGCTTCCAGTGTCACGGCTAAAATAAGCTAATCTGCTGCTGGCTGTAGCCTCACATTTAGAGATCAGACAGGCGAGTAGCGTCAATCTTCTCATCTAACTCTCAGCAAGAAAGTGGATTAGAGAATTTCCCAAAACGTGTCATATCATCTGATCAGCATCTATGTAAACTGCTGTTTCTTCACCAATCTGCTAAGAAAGGAAATGCACTTAAATGCAGTCAGTATAGGACACTGTGAAAGCACTGATCATTTTAAGGTATAATATAATATATGTGGATATTTTACATGAAAAATGACCCTCAGGCTTCAGAGTACACTGTCATATTTAATCAGCTTTATTGTGTCCAAATAATGATGCCAGTAAACACGAAGGAGCAAACGGTGCTCTGTGTACTAGTATAATCTGTCTGCACTGTTCGTCGCATGTCTTTTGTTTAGATGATGCTAATGAAGACTGCAGCCTGGACGTGTGCGGAGGTGATCCAGTGGTTTCTTGTACCTCTGGCAGCGGTGACAGCGAGCAGGAGGTGCCCCTTGGCGGCCGCGCGTGCCAGGATGCATCCATGCACGCTGCAGAGAAACACAGAGGTTCCTTGTTTTAGTAGCTTTAAGAAAAACAAAGACGATTTAAGAAATAAAAGCGACCCAACAAAAAAGCTCAGTGAACCGCACAACTAATTTTCCAGTGCTTCAGAATTCAGCGTTGATCAGGGTGTAGCTACATTTTGAATGAAATTATGGTTTGCTCAACCAGAAAACTAGTTAAGAAACAAATCTTCAACTGCTTAGTGTCTGATGAGTCTGAAAAACATTCAAAGACGTTCCTTCATCCCGTTGTTTTCAGTGTTGCGTGGTTAACGTTGTTTTTCCAGAGCAATGGGTGATAGACTTCAAAAGGTCAGCTAGGTTAATTCGGTGAGGAAATACAATTACTTTTATTGATTTGTATTTTCAAATTGACAGAGCTTCCTCTCATGAATGTTCAAATATTCATTTCCCTTCTCCAATAAGCTGCAGTGGAATGATAACACTGCCATGAATGCAAAAACGCTGTTTAAGGGTAAACAGAGCAGCAAATAAGACAGAATTAGCCTGCCCCTCCTGGCTCTCTCTGACTGTCAATATGTTTCTTTCAGAGCCCCGGGAGAAGGAGCAGAAGAGGAAGCTGTGGTCACCGTCCTTCTTGTGTCAGCCTTTTTTGGAACAATTGAACCACAGTGAGTTTCATTTTGTAATGGCAGACAAAAGACTGAAAAGCCCCTGAGCCTTTTATTGATAAATGGTGGGTTCTTTTTGGATAAGAGCTGTGTTTGTTTCAAGATAAACAAAGAGAGGATATCTAATTTTCCATTGAAATCATTTAAAAATCATTTTATTATCTGTACATATTGTCGTCGCTGGTGGACTCCTCATTCTGCTGGTTTGCCACTGCATTATGAGACCAAGTGTTTCTGCAGGGAGTTAAGTGGGCTGTCCTCTGAATATTTAAGACACGGCTCAGTCTAACAACCTGCCTACGTGGAGAAGCAACGTGTTCACCTTGTCAGTCTGAGGAAAAAATCGGCCTAACAATATGGCTTCTCTCTTCGCACGTTGAGAAGCACTGTGTACCGTGTCAGCTCTGGTAAAGACACTGAATGCACCGGGAAAAGCAGTTTGTCCTTTATTTTGTTCACTGAGGCCTCTTTGCAGCCATTAACAGAAACGCACCAGAGTGATCTGTGAGGCTTTGGGCTTAGACAAATGCACACCCAGTGCACAATGCAGAGTATTTAAGCCTGCCTGCCAGGCAGCAGGACAGCTACAGTTATTATATTGTGTTGCTTTTGTGTGCAGGACCACCAGAGCAGCCCAGGAGGCTGGAGCCTCTGAGAACGTGCAAACGACCAATCCGGGTTGGACTCTCAAAGAAGGCCAAGACCAAACACCTGCACCGTCCTCACCCCTACAAATGAGCAATAGAAATGCAGTTCAGGTGATGTCCATGAGTGTTAGTTGAGTGAGGCTTGTACACGTTCTATTTGTTTCCATATTATTTTCTGCTTTACAGTCTGTTGTTCATGGTTTTCTCATGCTTCCACTCTTTTGTGGTTTTTCTGAGTGGATCTGGTTTCTGGCAGGGAAGGCTGAATCCACAAAATGTCCCATCACATTTATACAATCTGCAGCCCAGCTGCAGCAGCTGGGGACTAAGTGCCTTGCCCAAGGACACCCTGTCAGTATCTGTCTGCTGCCTGTCCACATCTAACCCTGGAAAAATAGTCTGGTTTTAAAACATCTTGCCCCTAATGTTTATTTATTTATTTGCTCTGATTATGGGTTCAGAAATATATAAATATATATTCTAACTGGTCTTATATCCTATTTATATCTTAGAATGAAATATTTATTAAATTTATAAACAAGTTATGTAGTAATATATTAAAATAACCACATAGTATAATTACATTATAACTACTAATACATTGTATTAAATGCACTTGTTTTTCAGACATGTTTGTTACATATAATTGGCCGTTATGTGTTTGACTGTAGGTGTATTGATACAGCACGGCTCTTGTTCCTCAGTGTGTGGGCGGATTCAGTTCGAGTAAACGAGCTAAGTATCTTCTCTAACTGGCTTCTTCTGCTTTTACCATTAAACGGGTTCATATGTACCGCGTACAACATATCCTTAAGCAGTTCTGTGGGAGGTTAGCTGGAGTTGAATTTCAAACTGACATTTTCTGAAATCATATAATTGCATATAAAATGTGTTTTTCATGTTTGTATTAAGTAACTCTACCTTCAGGCAAAACACAGTCCATGTTTGTAGTTGTGGTATTTGGTTGTGTTGCTGCGGCTTATTGTGATGTTGTTCCATCACTCAGGAAACACTGTGATGCTCGGCATACTGTTCATCTTTGGGCTGACTTCCTCAGCAAAGCCGAATAATTAAAAACATGCTTTTAACTCGTAATTACATTGAGTCTTTTTCAAAAACTCGGTGAGCTAAATGTACTCTCTGTTGTCATAACTGACGGACACATTACAACTTCAGTAACATCCTTCCACTACTGGAGCACAACACAATAATAAATATTAATGAGCTCATTGCAAACTCATTCCTCCTTATCCATAAACTCTCTGATGAGACTATTGGCTCTACTAGAGTGATTGCTGAAATGCTGCAAGTGTCAGAGAAATGCAGTTTATCTTGTTAAATGCTTAACAGGTTTCCAGATACAACAGGTAGAGAGATACTGAACTGAGCTGAACACGGACTCAGCACTCGCTGTAGCTGCAGGCTGTGGAAATGACACCTCAGCTGAAGATATAACGATGGTACCGAGAGTGCAGTTAGGGTTTGTTTATCTGCCATCCACAGCTCCCTAAATGTGAAATAAATAAGACCGTTTTTATTCTCAAGTCAGGCCGTGTTTCTGGAACATGGAGTGCATGTTGGGTCCAGTGGGTAGAGGCGAGGAAAACAAGAACAACTTGACTGCACCTGTTTACATTTCTACAATAGCCCTGTTGTCAGTGCCTATTTTTCCCTGTGTATTTAGTGCTGCATATTCCAAATTGTTAAAACAAATGTTATGACAGAATTAAGGACAATTTGCCTTAGCCTGCAGCAGCCTGCACGCTAAACCCGCCTAGCCTCTGTCTGATCTGAAACTCGCTTTGAAACTGACTTTGATTGCCTGAGTCCAAAAGGTATTGCCTTATTGAAAAGGCAGAAACTACATGACACTTTTTGTTTTACAAAGTATAATTAGGATTTTTCTTTTGAATCCAGCTCCAATCGTTCCTTTTGAGTTAGCAGAAGTCCCCTCGGTGTATTTTATCAAAGCAATTTGACTAATGTTTTTCCACTGATGTTTTTTTTTTTTAGAACTTTGGAATAAAAAATGTTCATGTCCTGATCACATCTCTGAATCAAAATGGTTGGGTTTTTCAGTAAATGTATTTTGGGGGGCAGCATTTTGTTTCCATGAGCAAGGTGCCTCAGCTGGCAGACAGGCAAGTGCAAATCAAAAAGAAACAACGCCACGGTATGGCTTTCCAAAAATAATTGGATTCAGACGCTACACATTCAATCTGCCTTTTTAATCAGGCGCAGCGCGCAGGCTCGGGGAGTTGAATTAGATTTTTTTTCGATTGATAATGACTTTGTCAGTGCTAGTTGTGTCTGAGCCGTATTTGCCCAGTTTGTTTGCTGATTTGTTGCAGGGCTTAATCCTCACATGATATGGATATCAATTCTCACTTCACTGAAAGATTCTGTTCAGTCGACGTTATGAAGGTTTGTTATTCCCACGAACTGATGACTTCTTAATCTATTATTAATATATCAATGCCTGGTATTTACTTACAACTTATAGCTTCATTCACCGCCTCTAATGAAATCAAATTCCCATCTGCAGTAGCTGGAACATCATTTCATCTATTGTTATTTCTTATTGGTTACACACAGGCCAGTAATCTTCTGGTTTTAGCTGCACTTCACTTGAAGTGCAGTGGAGTGTGTAACCTATGCACTGTTCTTACATAATTGTCACATTTCAAAATTAAAGCATGATGAGGCATCATCACATGCATTGTAATGAGGGTGGGGAATTAATTCCAGACAGTTTTACAGTTAATGAACCAGACTATTGTTATTAGGAAGTCTGTTCTGTTCTAAAAGTGTGTTTGGCCTACATACTGAAGATACATTTGAAAGTAGACTTTTCTGAATGTGGAAATATGCCGGCTGCTGCGGCTAACAGATGAAATGTTTGAGATTTAGACTTTTGTAGCATATTTGTAGCAGTTATCACATATAGATATAGTATGTATACCATAAAATATTTATGGTTTCACACATGGTAATATCTGACAAGATGTTTTTGGGGAGCTGAGGTGGAAAATACTTAGATTTTTGAGCACAGCCATAATGAGGTTCAGTGCCACAATCAGGATAAACTGACTTTTTAACCCTTTTAAATCAGTAGTACTGGGAAGACCATGCTAGCAGCTTTGTGAGGCTATACTAAGCCAAAGCAGGGTTTTAAGCTAAATGCTAGCATTCTCAAAATGACAGTGCTAACATGCTTATGATTAGTCGACACAACGCTTACTGTGTTCACCACGTCTGTTTATGCTAGCATGCTAACATAGCACTAAACAATGCCATATGAAAAGATGACTACAGTTCACCCTCTGGGGACCAGGACCAGATCATGGCAATCTATCCAATAGTTGTTGAGATACTGCGGTCTGGGCTGACGTGACGGTTGTTTTCCATTTGTTGCCTTACGGAAATATTATCAGGATGATGCAATGGAGATGTACAATGATGTAAAATGATGACCCCAGTCCATATCTATTAATATCCCTTGGTAATAAAGCAAACAGCTACTTTAGATGGTATACAGGCCTGGAACCCAATTTCCCTCACCCCAAAAATAGGTTAAAGCAAAGGGTTATTTTTCATTTCTCTTTTATGTTAGATGCGATATTAGGTTTCCTTAAACTTGTATCTGCTGCCTCTCTAGGCAACATGAAAGAGACATTAAAGCTTTAGAAACAGTGAAGGAGCTTCAAAGGCTCCAGTCGAGCCAGAAGTTATCTCTTTTTTTTTCCTTTAAAGTTCTTACAAATTCACTCCTTTACTCCTCCCCCCTCTAACAAAAGCCTCACTGTATAATTCATTTACCGCAAATTACGATCTGCCAGCATAACCCAGGGATCCAACATGTAAAACAATGCCACAAATGAAACCTGGCAGTGATTTGCATTCCCATGTTTTTAATTTCCTCCCCACCACCAAAATTAAAGGGATTAGGCATGCACACATTTGTTTATTTTCATTAGGCGGAATAGAAGACGGGCATTATCCCAGCGTGAGAGTCCAAGTAACATTATTATGCTTGTGGAGAGACCTTGAAGATGTAGAATACACACACTTCCTCCTCCCTTTATGCCCCTTGAATCATTTGCAGGGTTTCTCTGTGTAGGAAGCACCACGGAGGCCCGTACTTAGAAAGCTTATTACTGGAAAGCTGGAGGATAATTAATGGGCATCAGCCAATATGCCTTCAATATTTCAACAGTTAGCAAGAGCAGGGTTTATATGGCTTTGGATTCCTGTTTCTACTTTGACTTGGGCTTCTTCAGGTTTTAAATAAAGAGAAAATGTGAGCGCAGCAAAGATTAATAAGCACCAAATGTCTATGAAATATGAAAATAATGGCTTGTTGCTCCTGCAGCTTTACTGTCTTCTCTCCGCTGTAATACAGATGCACACTGGGGCCGTAAGGTATCTGTTTGTATCCAAAGGTTGCTTCCAGTATTGACAGTGCTCGAGCACAGTAGCTGATGCATCTTTGCGTTATTATCAAAGGAGAAGCCGTGGTGTCAAACCGCCTGCCGCAGACTACGGCGTCTCTCCACAGCAAACAAACAGGGCTTAAGCTAAGAGTTTGCCTTGCACACACATCACAGCACTGTACGGTTACGCACTCTCACGCACACACGCACTCACACAAACTAAGCCTGCATGTATTTGCTGCCTTTTTCAGATCAATAGCAATCACCGGGCCACAGTAGCAGAATCAGATGATCGACTGGGAGGCTAAAAATACACTGGAATATCTATCGCCTCTGTACACGACAGAGTTCACTGCTGGACTCTAATGCCATGAAAGTGACCAGAGCTAAACACTTCTGATTCTACAAACATCATTTCAGAGATTGTTTTATCCTGAGTGCGCGATACACTTGGTTTTTAATCTGAAGGGTTGTCACTGAAAAGCAGCTCTGGCAGAGAGCCTGCAGCGGACCAGGACTAAAATAGCATCCAGCGGAGCTTTTATGAATTTAAAGTTGTTGAATCACACTTGATTTATCCTGCCAAACATCCAAATAGTCTCAAAAGTGAACCATTTGTGAACACTCGAAATATATCCCGCTGCTGTTTGGCTCAGTAATCTCTACTCTGGTACAGGGCAGAATGAAGGGTAGTGGGCCGAGAGGACGGACAATAAGAGGATTTCACAGTCGAGTGTTATGACACAACTTTGCATTATTGTTTTGCCTGCTTCCGAAAAGCTCTAATTAAATTGGCGTTGACTGGACGGGAGACCTGCCTGACAAACGACAAACAGTGGCATCAGTTGAATACACAATATCCTCGCTGACTCGTGGCAGAGCCAAGATCAACAGGAGGGTCGCTTGTGGGTGAGGGAGATTTAAGAGATTATTGTAACTCTTGGTGAACTATGACAGATTAGTACTCCCTGTAGAAAAGACACCGAGAAGTTCACTGTGTGGTGATGGGGACAGATGATAAGATAAATTGCAGGCAGGGATGATAAATTTGAACCTACAAAATGCGATGCATTGCATTGTGGGACTGAAGTATTGTTTGTCATGGACACTACATTTTTAATCCATCGTATTGTATTTTGATATATACTATATAAAGGATTCATTTATGACATTGTGCACAGTGCATGGTCAGACTACAATGGGAATTTAGCATTGTGCCACCTGTGTAGACGATTCCCTGGTGAACTGTAGCTTTACAATGTAAAGGTGACTGTCAGTATTTAGTGGCATGGGGGTAGTTTCAGTCTTAATTTCAGATGCTAAGTTTTAAACTTGACCGCTGTTTGCCAGTGCTCTGCATGCGCCACAGATCGCCATCTATACATTACATTTGGGTGGAGTGAAGATTATTAGAGCTTTTAGAAAAATCAGAGTTTCCTGTTCGTAATGACAACTGGGATTTTTCATGAGCGACGTGAATAAGTCACAGTTTGGGAAATAATGATATGTCCATCGTGAGGCGGGCATATATAATTCATATAAACTCATTAAACCATTAAGTGAGCCCTCTTAGGGCATAGGAAGCGTCTCTATTCAGTATTTTTCTGCACTTTAAATTGAAACGTGCATTTTGCATGTGCTAAATAGATACAGAATTGTATTGCTTTGCAAACAAGGTTGCCAGTTGCATGAGCAGATGATCTCAGGTGACAGTATTTCAGCTAGCTCTCCCACAGGCTGGCTCTGAAGGGAATGCAACAGACCTGCTAGAGTGTATTTTCACCTGCACACAGCTGCCAGCAGCTAAACTCCTTGTGTGCAGCACCTACAGTATAGGGCTTCTTCTGGCAACTGAGTGCATGAGTGGTTTTAAAGTCAGAGGTCTGCTGTACAGCTAAAATCACAGCTATAACACTATTGGGTCATATACAATACCTCAGAGGTGGTTTAGGATGGATGGAGTTATATTATGACTTATTTCTCACAGATGCTGTTTTGGCTTTGTAGGTCAGAACCGGACAGCCTCTGCCACACAATAAATCATCATTAGGGTCCTTAACATCAAACGCTGGTGTGGGCATCAGTAAAATCTGCTGCTGAGCGATGAGGCGGATGGTTATTTTAGTGAAGCGAAGTCCAGATGAGTGTGTGGAGCCTGAATCAGGGCCAGGGCCTATCAGCTAAAAGAACGTAGGTGGGGCCATTTAGTAATGGCCTGAATTAACAAGTGCCAAAATCTCTCATAATTCCATTATGGTACTTCATTACGTACATGCTGCAGTACCATTTTAATCCACCCACACTCTGAACACTGGCCTTTTGTCTCCCAGCTGTCTCCAGAGTTCGGGTTTGAAGCTAAAGTCTGTACGTTGCTACTCAAATGTGCAAAATGTGAAACCGTGCTGCTGCGCATTAGACAATGTGCTTAGATTGAAGAAGTAATCTGTGGCTTTGACTGGCATAGAAGGTCTGCAAAATACAACACAGGTTTCATACCCCGTTCACATCGGGCTGATTAAACAAGATATTCCAAGTGTGTGTTCGTGCTAAAGCGCAGTCACTGAGCTGACATGAAAATGAGGGGCTGTCATAAATTCACCGCACCCAGTGACTAATCGCTGTCTGCCTCTCAGCTAACCCCACAGGCATGATGGGAAAGGGCATTAATCTGCTGAGGGCTAGCCGGGGAATTTGCTCCCTCATCTTAGATAAATGCACTCTGCGCCGTTAACCTGTTTAAAAGCAGCAACTACTTTAATGAGCCGCTAATGTTAAATGATATTAAAAAAAAAAAAAGGGAGTCAGTCACAATAAATGAAACAGGCAGGGCACTTCCTGGAGAGTCAGTCTGTTCTAGATCGGCTCCTGTGGACAGACTGCCAAAGAAATTTGATAACGTTATAAATGGGATGAGCTCTGCTTCTTCTGGGGAAACTGCTTGGTAAAGCTGGAACGTTCTGCTTTTGCTGAGCAGATATGCCAGCTTTCTGAACCTCATGCACCGTAGCAACAAACATTTCCAAGACAGTATTATCGAATATCTCATGGCTGCTACTTCACTGTACCAGTGGAATGACAATTAATCTGTTTATTGTACTTGACTTGACTGTGACTTGGTTCACCAGCGAGGAAACGCTGCAGAGCAGAAGCTTAGCGGTGCAAGAAGAGACTAAAAGACATGTTTTCGTTCATGCATCAAATCAGATTTATGATTTTTTTTTTCTCTCAAAGCTGTGAAGTATTATTTTTCCAAGTGGATAGTCTGTGAAATGGCTCAGCAGTCGCCGCATAAATATGTCCAGCGCATTCCTGGTGAACGATGTCGGGACTTTTTATTTTGTGACCCCAGAAGCTCTTAGCCCTGTGTGATGTGACCTTTGTGGAGACAATTACAATATTTGGTCTGAACTCAAACTGGATTTTGGGGGACATTGTGTCATTGTAGCAACAAATGGAAACAGGATTCAGTAACATAGTCCTCAAAATGTCAACATATTTACATAAATGATGCAAAAACAGCCGCCAGCTGCAGCAAATACCTGCAGAACTAATGACACCAGCCTCAGCTCACAGTGTTTAATGCTAATTGGCAAATGTTAGCATGCTAATGTAGGATGTTGGACATACTAAATATTAGAACTGTGACATTATGGCACATAATACTCCATTCACATTGGAGCAGACTTGCTGCCTAAATCAATATGAAAGTGCTTGAAAATCAAACAAATATAGATGAAGTTTACATTTTCCATCTCCACCATCGATCACGTATGACGTGAACACAGCATTTGCATTATCATTGTGAGGATGTCGGGAACAGCATTTAGCCCAAAGCCTTTCTGTGTCTTAGTCCTGTGCATCTCCCACGCATAGCCACTGGCACTGATGTAGTCTCATAGGGCAAAAATACTGTACATGAAACACACACGGACACGTTGGTCGCAGCCTGACCTGCAGCACAGCACAGCCAGTATAATCAACTGACGCTGCCACAGTGGCCATGGAAGCCGCGCGTCCTCACAGACATTGTGCAGCTCCTCTCTATTTTTAGGGCACAGGTCTATTTTCTCTGTGGCTGCACAAGTGTCCAACAGGTAAAACCAACACAGAGCTCTGCAGAAAAACAGGTTAAGGCTTTGAAAATGACAAATACGTCACTGTACCAGAAGCAATGCAGCTGAGCAGAGCGACATTAAAGCAAATCAATTCACTGTGTATCCATGATAAAACAAGTTAATTAATCCAGTGCCTGTTAATATTGATTATACACTTCCAAACCCTGCAGAGCCCAAATGCTTTAACTGCTAGAGTTATTCCTTAATGATAACAAATGACAGAATGAACATGCAGTTACCATTTGCTAGATTAAATCACAGTCACATGGTTTGCGTCAGAGTCAAAATCCACACTGTTTGACATGTGACAGCAGGAAAACAAACACAACTGATGAAAAGTGAATCCTGCCTCGGCTTCAGGGTCGCGGTATGGTGCGCGACGGCCGGCGCTGTCACGACACGCGAACACAAAGGAGCATTCGCTAATGGTGTTAGACAACGCTTGTGCTTTTCCTCCTATGACAAGTGCAAACGCTGCGAAAAAAGCCCGGATCCAAGCGAACGCAGGTGGACGCCGCACTTTTCTGTCAATACACAAAGTGGAGAGCGTGCTGTACTCAGAGTTGCGTATGAATAGGAAATCTTAACCTGGAGGGACAGGCGTTTAGAGGGGAGCTTGACTGTAAAAGTGTTTCGTAACGTTTCTAGATGACAGGACGTGCCGCTTGCGCCCAGCAGTAGAAGCCAAATAGATTTCTTACTGCCACCAGCGCGGCTGCATGAGTCACATCAAAGAAAAGTTTCCGTAACGTCAGTGCTGAGGCGGCAGAAGCGTGCACAAAGCAGCTCAGCAGTACTGATCCGCATTGATGATGTTTGATTTGTTCGGAGCTACACTGTACAGTATCTGTTGCTCTGCGTCTGGCTGCTGGGGGGAGGGGGGGTCTTGGGAGTCAGCATTCCAAGCGGCGCTTAATTAGGTGTATTTATTTCAGCTGTGGGAGAGAGCGGGGGTGGAGCGTTGTCAGTGACATTGCTTATAGTGCATTGATCCTCCAGACTAATTCTCATTCCACACAACCCACCCTCTGATTCCCCAGCGTGACGCCGATTCCATCATTGATCTCCAGGGTGCTGTTCCACAACAGTCATGACGAAACGGCTCCGGACGCCGCTGCAGTTGTTGTTGCTCTTTGTACATGTGATAACGCACCGAAATGATGGATATACGTTGAAGCGCCTCCAAAAAGCTGGCAGGTGATTGGTGGCGGCAGGCGGAGACGGATGAGATAGAGCGGAGAGTTGGAAATGACTGATTGCGTGCAAGAATGGGAGCATTGCCGCTGTGTTGTTGCATCAGTCTGGGAAATCTATTGCTGCTGAGATGTTTTTCGTTGGCCACCAAGAATAAATCTATACACCGGGTGGATAATTTACCATTTGCACCTGAGAATTTATAACTCAAGTGTTATCTCTGGCTGCAGAAACTGATGTAGTCTTTTATTTGAGAGCAGCTCCCTCCCCCCCACCGCTGGGAGACATTTTTCTGCTACATCACTTGGCTATTTTCACTCAAATCCCAAAGGTTGCTGAGACGCTCCACGCGGTCTGCCCCGGTCTGTCTCTCATCTCCTGGTTAATGACAAAGCACTTTGCAGCATCGTGACGACCCAGAACCAACATGAAGACATCTCAGCCAGCCATTCACAGACTCACAGACAGGCTGTCTGCTCCAGCGTTTTGATGTTTATTGAACGCTATACAGTATTTAATGATACAAAGGAATGGTCATAAGAGGATTCAGTGTAGGTAATCAAAAAACAAATACAAGCAGTATTAAGAGCACTATAGATAACAGAGCTAATATGAAGAGTGGTATGAAGTTTGAAGAAGAAGCTGAATTCAGATGTGATTAGCTTAGCTTAGCATTATGACTGAGGGTAGGGGGAAGCTCCACCAACCAGCACCTTTAAATCTCTTTTTCACGTTTCATACCAGTATGAAAAACAAATTCCTATGAGCTAAAAGTGAAACTAGTGCCAGGAGTGACGAGTGACTGACCTGCACACACCAGGGCCTCTGAAGCGTGTCTGGTTAAATTAAATGAAATTCACAAAAATGATAAAAAAGCCTATTTGTGGTTTCACGTGGACTCGTGACGAACAACCGCTGGGAACAGCCAATTTCCGTGAATCTTGCTGTCACCGGGAGGACAGCAGGCAGCATGCGGAGACACTGCAGAGAGCCACTGAGTGGAGATTAATTCCTAAACTTAATAATTATTTCTGGCATGTGCCCACACCTAAAACCTGATGTGTACTGACCAGTGGATTGAAGCTTTTAAGAAGCTGTTAGGGGTGTGTGTGAAGCTTGATCAGAGCCCAGCTGTTTTAGCCTGGGAGTTGTGGCACTCGTCTGATTGAACACCTCTGAAGAAAGCAAATCAGCACCGTCTCCAAAATGTCAAACTATTGATATAACGTTCCTGTGCTAACAGTGTGTGCACGACATAAAACAATGGTAATACACAAGAAGCACTTATATTTGAAGTCACTCAGCGTGAATATTGGATTTCATTAATACAGTACAGGACCTAATGAGTAACCTGTACTCCCCTCAGTATTGTGATTTGCTCCTGTCTGTCTGTGGTCCCTCGCAGGGTGTCCTGTCCTGCCCAAGTGTGAAACGCTTTGACCTCTGCGGGGGGGGGGTTCTGTCGATACTCTGACCCAGGATCACGCCTCCTCGATCAGCCGTCTCACACATCCCTGCAGGGATTAGCTGATTTGTCACAGAAAAAAAAAATATGGAGGACTGGCAGATCTGTCTAAATCATCAAGGTGCAGGCACCACCCTCCACAGAATAATATTGATGTTTTTGGAATTGATGTCTGTGTTGGCACAGGGGCTAATAAATTGCTTTGATCTGGTCAGAGAAATGAAATGCCAGGGAAGATATGGGTATTAGTGCTACTGATGAAATAATATGCTGAACTGGGGGAATATATAAATGAGAGTATTATGGATTGGAACTATGAAAGATCAAAAAAGATGGATGAGGGTTGGTAAATGAACAGAAAAGCAGCCTCTCCTGCAGCCCACAGAGAGCAAGAAATAGCCGAAAAAAGAACTTTGGGATCATCTCAGCATTTGAATTTCTTCAGAACGAGCACAGCGGATCAATGGAGCTTAGAGAGCAATGTGTTAGAGTGGTGTGTTTTAATGCAAGGACTTGAACGGAGATTTGCGCTGCCATGTTTTCCTTTCTTTCTTTTTTTTCCCGTACTCTCCCTCCTTTCCAGAGAGACGGCCATGAGGGAACCACTGCTGCAATGCAGCAAAACAAATCGCGAGAATCTATTAAGCGTTTGTGATTGTGAGCCTCTCCCTTGTTTCTCATTTTCACTTGGCTCCCTCTCTGATTGGCTCCCTCTCTGTGGTCAGACTTTAAAAGAAATGAACATCCAAGCTAAGGAGCAATATTGGAAGATGAAAATAACACGTCAGTGTAGTCTGATGCTGAGGGAACCGTAAATATATCACTGATTTAAAAACCTGCGATTGAAAATCCACTTCAACACTTCTCAACACAATCTCTGTGGGTTCTTTTCTATTATATAAGGAGCTGATTAGAGACACAAACAATGACTGAGCATCAAAGGACATTTAAAAAGCTCATTCCGACATACAGAACTGTCCCACACATCGTTTCAAATGAGGGAAATTACAGCCTAAGCTGCAGTATAGCTCGAGGCTGTCCTTTGTTGACCTCACAGTTCAGGCTTTGTCTGCCACCCAGTATGGCAAGGATTCACATCCAGAGGTAAAACACTTCTCTGGAGCTTTCAAATAAACAGCAAACTTATTCAAAAAACTCTTTCCCTCTACCCCTCGACTGAAGAATGCCCTGATTTTGTAAAGAGAAGCTGAAGAAAACATACAGATCACCATGGTTTCCTTTATCCACAGGCCACTTGAAAATGCTCAATACCTCATATTCTTAGTTAGACTGTAATGAGCTCCCACATTTCTTTATTTTCAGCCTGAGCCATGTCTCTGTGTGTCCGTTTTCTAAAATAATCTTTAATGATTATGTCACACTGGACTATGAGACCCCAAATAACTCCTCTTCCCAAGCGGGTTTGAGATTTCCCGCAGTCAGGAGAGCGGACGCATCAGGCCGCATGTAAAAATCAGCTGCTCTTTCCTTGACCCCTGTCAGCTGAGGCTGCTGCGCCTACATGTGCCGCGCAGAGATAGTCAATACTCCTCTCCTATGATGGAAAACAGAGGGGAGAATCACCCAGAGGTGCCGCAGTGCATATACACAGTTATACAGACTATACCCAGCTTTGGACCAGGGAGATTTACTTGACTTCCTGTAAAATACCTACATACCATTTAACTATCAGCTTTCATCTCACAGAGCCAGGCTTTCAGCCAAGAGTTGGACAATGTGTGGAGCCTGCTGCTGCCCACAGCGGACTTTTCTTCCCTGACTTTAGTCTTGAAGCCGACCTAACAGCATCCAACCTGGGAAGAAATGTGGTCTTAAAGCTGCAGCAATTAGATTTTTGGCCACTTAGCGGCAGAACCCCACGAAAAACTAAATATAACACCCTATTGCTGTTTTTTTTATCCAGCAAGCGAGCAGCAACATCAACTTTCATTTGAAGTCGTGTGTCTGGTTACCTGACAAATCAGTATTCACTCTTTTTAGCTGTTTGGTCTCCAACAACTCCTGAGGGAAATATCTGTCTCTTTAGCTGCTGAACGCTCCGCTCTGTTCACCAGCGAGCCTCTGACTGCGTCCGTCTGCTGTTTGCTGCTGAGCGGGCAGAGCACAGACTCTTAACGAGGCTTCTTCTCCAACAACAGCCGCCTGCTGCAGCCAAATGATGCCGTGACAGGAGTGAGAGTGCAGGGTTAATGTGAGTGACCCCATTCACATCGTCACATTTTTGTGATTTGTGTAGATCTGAAGAGTATTTTAAAGGGGAAGCTGGTTCTGGGTCTGTGAGGACAGAGGCAGCTTCTGTGCATGGCACCTTCAAACAGACAAGAGGAGTGAAGACTGTAGTGCAGGGGTGACCATACTTTTTCAGCTTGCAAGCTACTTATAAAATGACCAAGTCAAAATGATCTACCTACTAAAAAAATGCAAAACTTATATTTATTTATAAATATATTGAGCATTCTTTATATGTACAATACTGTATAAGTTGGTGTACCTAGCATAACTGCAACTCTGTACATTTTTTGTCATTACCTTACTAACCCTAACCCGAAAATGGCGCTCCACATTTCCCTTCTTCGGAATAGCAATGGTAGACTTACAGATGAGGCAAACGCACTTCGAATATGACATTGTGGAAAAAAAAGTCTTCCTGCCATTCTGTATGGAAGTGGTAGGTTTTTGGCTTCTTACTTGGTCCGGCTCCCCCACTCATTTTTATACCCTTTCTTAAGTTAAGTAGAAATAAATTACAGGCTAACTTGCTAGCTTGCTTGAATTTGCAGCTGCTGCTTGACGCCATTGAACGCGCATGCGATTTGCCCGTATATTCTTTAATGTCAGGCGATCTACCCACACTGTCTTTGCGATCGACTGGTAGATCGCGATCGACGTAATGGGCACCCCTGCTGTAGTGGTTCATCTCTGAGAAGCCACTTTTTAGCTGCTTGCATGGGTTATACAGGTGTGACAGGAAGTCAAACATGGGATTGTTAAATGTCCCAATGAGGGTGACTTGTTTTGTTTTATTGAATGCGCGTCCTCAGAATGTGGATGTTACATTGGATAAATTCCACTTTCCACTTGTATAACGTCAGTGCGATGTGGGACAACTCATTCGATGTTAATGCTACCACCAGCTAAATGAGCATCTTCCAAAGGACACATGAAACACACGAAGCTGGTGAAGGCTGACGGGTCCACAAGTGCTTAATGTTACATCAACCAGTGCTAATATCTGTCATTGGTTCGAGAGCAGCATGGAGGTTGTATGATTTTTGTTTCAGTCGTTGGCAAAATAACTGAAAAATGTATCTATCCAGCAAAAAAGTAGAAATTGTACAGAAGTGTTTGCTCAGTGTTACGTAACAGCTCCAGCTCAGTGGTCCTTCTACAGTCCTGATGTACAGTAGGTTTATCAAGAGTGTTGATATGAGCCGACAGGACTGAAGGAATCGTCTGTCTGTGGTTTGATGTTCCCCCTTTTTCCCCCCTCTCTCCACTGCTCCTCGCCACCTGCCGGCCTCCTTTCATCTCCTAAACATCAGCATCAATTTTTCACCGCCATAAATCACAGCCACCGACCTGTCAGACACATCAAGGCGCATTATACAATGGAAATCGTGTCAGCACGTTTTCGGCGGTGCTTAAACGAGTTTCTCTCGACTGCACAGGATCCTACTTTGTGCCTATGAGCATAAGTTCCAGCAGTCTGAATATAAATGAGCGCTATGACTAAGCGTTATCTCGCTGTCAGCATACAGTAAACAGCAGATCTCGAAGCGTTGTTGTTCTTATTATTTGGCAGGAATCCGACTCACAAAGCGGGCGAGAGGTCCGGGATGACAAAGTTGAGCAACTGAGAGGAGCAGCAGAGAGAGAGAGAGGGAGGGAGAGAGGGAGGGAGGGATTTTCATGTCAAACCGTAAGAAAAACTGGAATTAATTTATGTTCTGCAGGTTGACATGGGACCCATTGCCATGGTAACAGGCCATGTGCCACACCACCTTCCGTCTTCACCTCCTCCCCTCCCCTCCCACAGCCATCAGTCGTCTAAGGGAGATGACACTGGTTTCTTCTCTCAGTCACCGCTGCTGTCTGTGAATTAGCTCCACTGGATATTGAATATTCACCGCCCACCGCAGCATCCAGGGGAGACGTCACACCCTCTAATTAACAGTCCCTCCATCTCTGTATTTGTCTCACTTTCTATCCAGCTCTCACTTGTTATCCGCCACGGTTTCTCGCTCTTTCTCACCCTCTCTCGACAAAAACAAACTATGTGTTGACACGGGGAGGAAATAGGGCCGAGCTGCACCGCGGCCCAGCGCTGGTTGCTTATTTCCCCACTGAGTACTCGAATGATCACACTGTGGTTTGTTGATTATTCGGCCTGTTTGCCTCCAATAAAAACTTCAAGGGGAGCACCTCTAATTCCAACAGGATGGATCTGATAAGATGCAATATACAGGTTAATGTTGGTTTAGAGTAATTACTAGTTATGATAATTATTTCTCTATTTGCTCTCTGGCGTCCAGCCTTAAACAAGGCGTTACATACAGAGATCAGCCTTGAATTTATTACAGCGTTTCAACAGAACTGCGAGGCCAACAGAACCAAAGGCATTCCTTTGAAAGCACTAACAGTCTGATTTATCAACATTAATCAACATTAGGCCTATCCAATGTCAGTAAAGTGATATTGCAGGTCAAACATGCATCCCTGATGTGGCTTATAATGTTGGGGAGCAACGTGTTCTGTGTGATGGATGCTGCAGTTAAATGCGCTTATTAACGACATTAAAATCAATCAGGCTGGAGGAGTTCAAAGGTCAGCATTGATGCAGAATAGTATGTATGTTTATATGGAGATGCTGAGTAGGATTGGGTGGGGTGGGGGATGGATTGGTGAAACCTTAAAAGGGTTTCCACCAATAAAGAAAAGGCATTTTAATTTTAACACTTTAATAACACATCGATGAGAGGTTAGAAAATAATGTTCAAACATGAAGAAGCCAAGGGCACAACATCACTGCTTCAGATGAATAGTTTGATGATTTGGCAGATGCCGGGAGATTAATCACTTTCTTGCTGAGAGTTGGATGAGAAGACTGATACCACACAGTTAATATAGAGTTACAGCCAGCAAGAGGTTAGCTTAGCATAAAGACTGAGAGCTGAGTGCTATGTCCTAAATCTTTTAAAAGTCACTAATCAGGACATTCTATCCTGTTCGGTTAATCCTTACAAAAGACGTACAACTGAGAAGTTGTTTCTAGGTAATACAACCTTTATGCTAAGCTAAGCTAACCAACATAATATTTCTTACCCTCACTTTCTTTAAAAGGCGCCTCCTCAGGCACAGAAATCAAAAGACAGGGTTCAAGGATGAAGAAACTGATATTCATGTCTAAAAAACCGTGCAGTGCTCCTTTAAGTGAAAAGGCAGAAAGCTGTGTTCTTTTTTGGGTGAAGTCAAGTTTTTCCCAACAACAAAACCATTTCTCTCTTATTACAGCTATTTCAGAAATGCCCCAAAATATGGTGCTTGTGTCAAATCACCGTCACAGCCACAGTCACACTGAGGTGTTGAGCAAAGAAACGTTTGAATTAAATGGTTTCTTTACCTTCTGCAGGGCCTCACTGTAATTTTCCCTGAAGGACTACCAGTGTCTGAGAGAAATATAATATCAGGCGCAAAAGAAATGCCCCATGTACCTTCATTGCACTGTCTACCCAGTGTTATAAATGAAACATCTAATTCAAGGTTAACCAGCATACAGGAAAAAGGTTTTGAACACAACATAGCTGTAGTGCTACTAGTGGCAGCAGCATTATTAGCAGAATATAACAAGGTGCATATTGCTGTGAAAAGGGAGAAAATCAACATATCACCTAACAATCAAATATAATGAATTAAAGCCTTGCACTGACAGCATTTAAAAAACACTAACTCCACACGGAGAGCCCCGGCGAACCTAACAGCACTTAAAAATAGAACAGTGAATCTCTTGATCCTTGACTTACTGCAGCCTCAAAAGCTATGATGCACTCGGCACGTAAAAAATTCAGCGGAGAGAAATCCTGACACCTGGTTCAAAATTATCGCAAACAATGAATGCAATCTCATAAAAGTGTTTGCTGAAATATAGACTGAGTGATTGTCCCTCTGCGTTGCCCGAAAATCTGCCAGTAGCTGCTGTTGACTCAGAGGATATTCAGCGGCTGAAACAAACCCCATTTGCAGCAAAAGCACACAGAGAGGGAGCCGCTGTATAAATCCCGTGCTACAAATCCAGCCACAAGCAAGTCCAATTGATTCCAGATTGCATTTACCAAAGGATCCTTTCAAGTCCATCGACAGATTGCCTTGGTGCATACACACCCACTGCTGGGAAGCTCCGGAAAAAGCTGCAGTGGCGCTAATGTTGCACTGAGGCACAGTCACACTAGATAAAAGCATCAGATGACTGCCTAAATCTGAAATGTGGCGCTTCCCTTATACATTTCCTCATATGAATATCTGAAGGCAAAGACAGAAAAGGTTGCGTGCTCTGGTGTAGATATTCTGAGTCAGGAATAACTGCCTGCCTCATGTGTTCCTTACATCTCTTTCCTGAGTCTTTAATGGCAACTCAAATACCAGAGGAGACAGCTAGAAGTGAGTAAGTGAGTCCTCTGGCCCATCTGCTCAACAGCGGGCCTATAGGCAAATCTCAGGGGGGCCTGCATGTTATTTAACAAGCTCTCGGTTTGACAAGAGAGGAAGGGAGGAAGGAGAGATGAGGAGTCGGAGACAGCGTGAGGAGGAGAGGATTGAGTCAGTGGGAGGAACGTTTGTACATGCAGTCGGAGGTGGCACGCAGGCAGGCAGCTTAGAGCTCCCGTCAAGCTTGCTCCAAGACACAATGAAACTTTAATGAAGTTGCGCTGCTTCCGCATGGTAATGTACAGTCTCATGGGCCTCGGAGATAGGGATTGGCTCGAGCATGCCTGGAGGTGTGCGTTTCAACTGTCACTCAGCTAACTCAGAGGAACAGCAGAGAAGTGAGGCCTGGTCACACAGTTTAAACGTGTTGCCTTTAGCGGCCCGTGTAGTCCGCCTTCAGACCGAGGTTTTGTTTCCGGGTGGAGCCGAACATGTAGAAAGGTGTCATGTCAGATTTGTCCCCCTCCTGATTTAACTGATTAGCTTGTCGGTTGCCGGTTAAATAATTTAGCGAGGGAGAGCGAGGAAGGGCAGCGTACTCTTAACCTCTGTCCTCGGCAAAGCTCCTGGAGCGGTGAGCCATATTGTTGAGAGTAAAGATGGACGGGGAGACAGAGAGAGGAGTGCTGGAAGCATGTGATGGGAAAAAGAAAGAGGGACATTTAAATTTAGGTGATCGATGAAGTGAAAGAGCTGTTTCAGAAGATGTCTTCATGAGAAAAGCAACAGAGCGGCTGTTTGTTCAAACTATTGAAACAACCTCTGGTTTTCCTGGCAAACAATCCCTTGTGTGACCTGAATATGTAAGGCTCTGAGCCCAACAGGTCTCCTATCAAACCTTTCATCTCTCACCTTACTCTCCTCTATTAGCTGAGTCCCAGTCAGTCCAATCAACATTTCATCATCAGCACCTTGAGCATTTGGAATAAGTAGCTGGTGACGCACAGCAGGCTACAGCTAACAGGTTAAAGAGGCTGCCGCTAAGGACTGTGGTCTTTCTATCTTCTTGATGGTGACTGTATCTGACCCTTACTGAACCTTCAGTCACATGGACCTGTTGAAAGGCAAACCTGAAAAATTCTAATCATTCTGATCGGAAACAGAAATTTAATAAGATGTTATCAAAGCGCATCAACATCTCGACATTCTTGACTTGCTAGCATAGCAGAGCACCAAAGAGTCCAAAGTAGTCAAAGCAATTTCGGCTGATTGCATATGCTGCTGCACCATTAAAAGAAACATAGCTAACCCCAGTTATACTGATGAGGGAAGAATGTTATACAGAACATGCTGCACATTATTTTATTAGTATGAATTATTAAAGTCACTGACCTAAACAGTTAGCAGGCCAGCTAGCTTGGAGAACTACTGTGACAAACACTGCGGCAAACACCAGCATCCTGCAGATGATTAGGCTGTTTGATTGAACGAGTGACTAAACTTTATACAGCTGACACTTGTGTAAGTTTTGCATCTAGCAGAAAAATGAAAAATTGCTGTGTTGGCGACTGTCTCTTTTTTACCCAGTATTCAATCATAGTGGAGAAGGAGTGGGACAGACACTGCAAGGACCAAACAGTCACATCTAAGTCAATGAGGGTGTGTCTGTACCAGATGGCATCTCCAGACTACCACAGTAATGAGGTACTTGCTTGCTTTCCTCTGCAGATATCGGAACATCTGTCATATCACACACATCAACTAAAGCATCTGAGCTGAAACCCACTTGACCCTAAATGGACATCCTAAAAAGGGTAAATAGCTGGGTTGTACCAATAATTGTGTGACTGCCATTCACATTTCTGGATTATGTATTTAAGATGTTCACCAAAGACAATCACTTCTTTGAATATTATCCTTACTGGTGCACCTCACCCGGGTACGCTTGGAAAGATGTGCAGAGTGATTGCAGAGTCCAAAGGTCTTTGTCAGCTCTTTTCTCCTCTCCATTACTTCCCCCTTTTGTGTTCAGCTTTCTTCCACTCTCTTAGCTCTGTCTTTTTTCATTTTTTTTCCCCTCTGTAGAGGTATTCTTGGCTTGCGCTCAGAGGTCACCTCTTGATCTGTTTGTTAGGGTCGACTAACCATCGATCTGTCCTCCTCCTCCTGCTCCCTCGTCTTTTCTGCACTCTCTTCCATCAATCCCACTGGACCTGTGAGATCATCAGTCAGCTCGCTGCCCATCCTAAAGAAACACAATCGCCTTGAATCACGAGGCGCTGATCTTTGGCCAGAAGTCAGGGCAGATGAGCTTCTTCATTTAACAAAAAGTCTTAGAGGCTTGCTTGTTGGGAAGGCGAGACATTGATGGTCAGACAAATCCAGCTGTCCTTTCTCTGCTGAGATGAGCATTTACAGACTTCTGTTGCTTAAACTGCAGGAGTTTTGTAAATGTGAAGTCTAAAACTGTATCTCCATTTCAGCCTTTTCTGCATTAAAGTGTGAAACTATTGAATATTTCCTGCTAGAACAGCCTGATTGATTCATCTGTCCATTGCATGAGTAATTCTGGAGTTTGATTTGCTGGAAAAAATACTGTTGACGCAGTGTTTATGAACCGTGGTGCATCCTACAATGAAGCCTACGTAACTCATCTCTCATTTCTAAGCTCCTGCACAAAGAGTCAAACAATCAGCGTTTGAAGTGTTATTTCATGGTCAGTTTGCCTGGTATCATGCATTTTTATCAGAGAGAAGTTTTAAGCTTATTTCTCAAACCCGGAGCCTGGACACTTCTCACAGAGTGATGCATGAAATTACTTTAGCTTCATTCACTTCAGCAGTATTTGACACCGAGAATATCACAACAAACCACAGCAGTAGCAGTCTGATTGGGGGGTCAGTTCATCTGACATGATACACCGAACATTTTACAGCAAACATTATTGAGCCGAGCCCTTTCTGCCCTGCACAGAAGCTGCCGTGGAAAGATTTAAACCCACAGTTCACAGGTTTTGTGGTGCTGTGGGGAATGTATGGCAATAAGAAAAAAACAAATTGAGTGAATTTAGTTTCAAAACACAGCAAGGAATAAGAAAAATAGCAAGAAAGATGAAAGTATGACTTTTTAAAGATAAGGTAAAATGTTTATGGTTCTTGTTCAGAGAGGATTGATACCACTCTCATGTCCGTGCATCAAGCGCAGAGCTGGAGCCTGGAGCAGATTAGCTTAGCTTAGCTCAGTGTCTGGAAGCAGTGGGAAGTTATGTGGCTCTGTCAAAAGTTAAATATACGTTTACCAGCACCCCCAAAGCCCCCGACACACCAGGCTGACAGTGAGTGCTTGTGGCCTTGGTTTCGCATTGTGTCCCGCATCCTTGGCACTAGTCAGACCCCTGTCGACTTGACTGAGCACATTGAACCTTCCGTCAGCGAGAGAGATCACTCTTATTGGCTTCACAGCCTAGTGAATCGGGACACAGGAAGAGTAATGGTGTGTCTACTTTTTTTTTTGATTTTTCTAGAACTCAATGAAATTCAAACTTCTTCAGACTCACAAGGGGAGCCAAAGCTTTTAAGAAAAGAGGACAAAAAGACAACAAATCATCATTGTCAGCAGGTTTTTCAAAGACTGGATGAATACTGACTTTCTGGGGCTGGGTAAAGCCTCTATGCTGTTTTTGTATCTTACATCAAATGACTTAGAAGTGCCTCAAATGTCAGAACACCAGTGACCATAAACACTGCTGCTATACAATCTGGGAACCTCATTGCATCATTTTAAGCCTCTGCTTATATCAGCATCATGTTTTCTTTCAAAGCCAAAGATTTATAACCTTGTTAGCAGACAATACGGCCAAAGGCAAAAGGTCTACCATCATCCATGTTGTGCTGCTTTCTTTAATTACAGCCAGTAACAATAGAGAAGTGATCTGGAAGGGCCCTGTGAACCATGAACCCAGCAAAACACATGGCAAGCAGAGGGCCAACCAGAGGATCTGTGACTGCCATTCTTTGCACTTTCCAGAAATCTGCAGCTCAACAGAGGCAGAAGCATCCACTGTACATGCACAATGAGCAAGCTAAGAGGCTGTGAGCCAAGCTTCATTCATTTAAGTAAAACTCTTATCAGACAGGAACATTTTGCTGGATGAAATAAGATCGCTGTCATTACAGGAGTGCAATAAGTGTTTTACAAGTGTATGGCTGCGATCTGACAGGTCAGTATTAAAATCCCCGATCACAAAAGCACAAGTTGAACTATTGTCCACAATGAAAGATATTCATCCTCAGATGTGGATGAAGGCTTGTCAGGTTTTTACAGTTGGCACAAAAGATAAAGTTTTGCTCCTTTCTGCCTTAAACCTTATATAATTAACACACTATCATCTGCGTTTATATACATGGACAATATGTATATACCGATTTCACAATGTGCACACTCAGCATTCACCAGGCATTTGTCTGCTACCAAAATCTTCTTCAAAGCCTTTTATGAATCCCTTCAGGTTTGTAGTTGAGACAACAGAGTAAATATGTTTCACATAACTTAAAGAGCAGCAGCTTCTCCAGAGGTGTATTTGCATTTATGTCTTTACAATACAACATAATGCTACTTGGAGGACATTTTTTATTGAAGCGTCCCATTACATTGAGTGCAAATAGCTTTAGTGTGGAGTAAATGGTAAAAGTAAAATCAACAAATAAGGAAAATATGAATCCAAGGTCAAGAAGATGACAGGCCCGTTGGCAGCAGTACAGCTGGATGGGACATATTTTGTTAAAGCCTAATTACAGTGTAATGGCAGGAAGACTGAGCCAGTATGAGTCAATCATAACCAGAAACACAACAGCATTTTAAGAAGTGGTGGAGCTGTTGCCATGGATCCCACACCCCATCTGGGCACGGCAGCCATTCATCTTGGATGGCTGACAGTTGTCAGGGAGGCACGCACAATTTACAAATTTGCACCTCGGCTGTGTTTATGATCTGTGTGGGCTTTTGTACTTAATGGTTGTTATCTCCGCTCTTTGAGGCAGTACACACTGAGGAGTGATAGTAAAAATGGATGGGGGCTAATTAGACTGAAGTCATGAACCACTGTTTCGAGTACACACATTTCAGCCCACTGAGATGCTTAGCTGCTGCGTTTTATGCTCGGTGTAAAATAATGTTTGTTAAGGTTCAGGAGGAGAACTGTGGATTCCTCACAGGTAGAAATAATCCCAAATCAAATGCATAAGATGGTCTTGAATTGTAAGAACTGAAAATGACGCGGAGTGCAATTCAAACCAAGTCTGCGCTGGTGCTGCCTCTAGGAAGTAGTATGGTGTTCAGCTTCTGAACAGGTCTACTGGAAGCCCATACAATCTGTTGCAAACTCAGACAGCTGTTGGCTGTGTTTGTCTGCGGCTGCAAACTGACCATTGTAGCCCATAATACATGGCCTGAAGTGACCTCGCTAAACTCGAATGGTGATTTCTTGTTTCTGTTACTGTCATCGTGAGGAACCGAGCAGAAAAAGGTATGAAAAGGTAAAACTGCTTTAATAAAGTTGGAACATTTCATAACAAATGACAAAAGTAAGTAAATCTGACAGAATAAACTCAAAGGGCCCTATATCTGTACTACAAAGTAATAGTAGTACAGATATAGGGCCATGGTTATTGGTGCTGCGGTATGTGTTTAGCATAGGTTACATCACCATGGTAACCTATGCTAAACACATCATCTGCTCTGGAGCATGTTCAGCAACATCCTGTAGACTTAGCTGCCAGAAATGTCTGAGAGTGATGTCACTGCACAAAGCTGTGCAGTTACAGCATCAAAAATATAGTCTCGTTGCCACGGGAACGTGCACGAATTCAAGGTGCAGAAATTGCAGACTCATGTTTTCATGCTCCATCCCGATAGGCTGCTTAAAAAGCTGATTAAAAAATGGATTAGTCTGTTGGTATTTAACACAAGGAAAATTCAACCAACAAGATGAATTCCACTTTGATTTGGACAAACACTAAAGTGAATTCATCATATGCTAAATGCACTTTTTAAAATATTTGCAATCAGTCAAGTTTGGGAGATCCGATGTGCATATTGTCTGACTGGCGTTTTAGGTCTTGTCGAGCCAGCTCATGCAAAGAAAGCCTGGTGATGTTGAACTCCCTTTGTTGTGCAGCAGTCTGGTCTTTTTCCAGAAGAGCTTTGTAAGATCAAAACAAAGGAGTTACTTTCAAATTAAAGTCCCACGTGTGTACTCTTTGCACATGTCATCTCAGAGGTTCGAAGCACCCTCGCTGCCAGCAGCTTTTCCTGGAATCAGTTTGATATCAGACAGAGACACAGAGTAGACAGAGAAAATGACTGATAATCATGACAACCTGAGGCACGTGTGACTTTTAAACAAGTGCTGTTTTGAATATGACGCCCGACGGTTAAGTGATGCATAGTTGAAATACCCTTTCTGACATCGCATTTGCAGCCCGGTTCCATCGGTGACGCGTGGTGGATGTCATGGCTTTGCATTTTCGTCTGTACGACACGTTTCTCTGCTGCATGCGTCAGTTTGATATTTTGATGACTCACTGCGGACCAGACAACACCTATGTGGGAGGAGAGAGGGAGTGATTTAGCCCGTGCATGTAATCATAGTTCTTCTTCTTCTCTCCAGGCGTGTTGGTTCCTCCTGAGGCATCTCTTTCTCGCTTCTCTCAGGAGGAGAACGTAAGCGCGAGGCAGCACAATCCTCTTCACCTCCTGACCTGCAACCTGTCAGCCAAGCTTCCGCTGAGTCCATGTTTAAGTCAGCAGCTTCCAAATCTCATTTCTTTTGCGTGTGTGTGAAACTAACTGCTAACTTTTCCCAGATGTCCACTCGGGCCTGTGAACAACGCACAGTTTTCATTTACAACTTTTAATTCAGTCATAATTGATGCAGCAGCCATTCTGTTTTCTCTGCGTCACTTGAGACGGTAGCGCATATACACCCAAACCAAATCTTAACTCATGAAAGCCACATGAGTGTGTACTGTGTGTAATGCCACTTTGTCAAATGTTAAAATCTCCTGTTTGGAACCATAAACTGTGTTGCTGCTCAATGTCTGCAGCTGATCTCTACCTGTTGGCTGTAACACGGGCATGAAATGTTTTAATCTGGGAGGGAGACAGCCTATCCAAACAATCCCGCAGGAGACCGGGTTGTGTGACATGACAGACCTGCAATTATTGTGTATCATTGCTGTTGTCACTGGTAATTCGAAATAATTGTTTTGTGTTGTTCTGTTTTTGGTTTAGCCATGATCTTTCACTTATCGTTACTAAACCATCGCCTTATGGTTACGATAAATCAGAAAGTGATGAATGGTTCTGCACCAGTGCTCAGTAAGACATTGTGTATCTTCCAGTGTGTGTTTTATCAGCAAATAAACTCACGCACACACATTTATGCAGACACAAACCTGCAGGAACCCATGCAGTGTCGTGCTTTTGGGTTTTGAGTTAGTTGCTTCCTGTTTTATTTTGAAAATCCTCACCTGCTGTTTCTGTGCACGTACCTGCTGAGTGTCCCCACTCCTGTGTGATGGTCTGCCACGCCTTTGATTTAGTTCACCTGTGACTCGTTACCTCCCCTCCCCGGTGTACTTACTCCGTTTGTCCCCCTCTCACGGGGAACTCTTTGTCTGTGCACCTTTGTGTTGAACATCACAGTCTCTTTGCTTGTGTTTTTCTGGATTGGTGCTGTTTTTCCACACAGTTGCAGTTTTCCACCTGTTTTGCTGCCTTTTTCTTGCCCGACCGTTGCCTCACATTGCAGCTTTTTTTTGTGTTTGTGTGGTTTAATCATTTAACTGCCAGATCTCTGCCTCTCGATCCTGCGTTTGGGTCCTACCTTTTATTTACTGTTCCCAGGTTGGCGTAAATTACAACATGTAGTATCAACGCACAGATTCTGTTGCAGAGACAGGAGGGCCTCAAAGCAAATCATGACTCAGCAGCCAGCGTTCACAGTGCCAGTAAAGATTCATGACAGCTGAGAAGGCGAACTTCTTCCCCGCCTTCTGTTTTTCCCCTCAAAGCACAAAATCCCTCCGGCCCGTGTTCACAGATTTTGGCAGCAGGTGAGTTTGGCCTGGCTGCCGTTTCAGCAGATCATGCAGTGAATCGGTGGGTGCTCGTTGCGGGTGGCACCGTGCTCGCCTGCTGGACAGTTACAGACTGGGGTTAAAGATCAGTTAAAGGAAAATGACGGAATATACGTTTTGTACAATGTTTAATCCAGTCTGGGTTTATTCTGCCATGATAGACCAAGACTTTGATATTAAAATGCTTCTTATATCTATGAGCAAATGAGTTCTGATGTGGATTTCTGGGAATATTGCTAATCTGGATAAAATGTGAGCACAGATTGCGAGCAGTTCTGACCTCATATTAGTCATGTAAATGAGAACAGGGATATCTCCTGGGACCACTAAATGAAAAGTGCAGTAATGGTAATCAATAGCATAGGAGGAATTTGTGTGAAAAATCAATTAGTCATTCAGGCGCTCCAGCAAGGCCCCGAGTGCCATCTCCATCAACGGCTGATGCAGGCATACTTTAGGACAAACTTCATTAGGAACGAACTCATCTGCTGCACTCATGCATTTCCTTTTTAGTTACAAGCTCACATCCTCGCCTGACGAGTTTTTAATGATCAGTAATGATGTTGCTGGAAATACCGGCTACGCTGGCGGATGTCAAACGTACACACACTGTGTTGGTTGGTTGGTTGCTGATAACTAAAGCTCACATGAGCGTTTGATCGGAGCTGGGATCAGCTCCTGAAAAGGAGTTCAAACAGTCTGAATTTCAAATATGTTTAGCTTGAAGTTGCTGATGGCCAGCGTTTTGCATTTTCTTTAAACCTGACAGTTTACAAGCCGTAGCGACGTGTTTCTGAATATAACTGTTTATTGGGGCCATGTCATGTTTATTAACAAGAAGGACGGGTGCCGCCTAATGTTCCTCATAATCACTATGATCTATTAAACATAATCAGTTTTGCTGATGAGGCCTTTAATTGCACAAATTAGCTCACTAATTATCAAATATTTCTGTGTCAATGTCGCGGTTGCTGTGGATAATCCACAAAGCTCAGAATAAGATCCATTCCTTCTGGAAATACTGTGTACTCAGCAACAGTTCCAATGGAAACTATTGTGTGTTTTATCTGTTACTGAAGCAGGCAACTGGCCTGAGGCCCCCCGCACCTTCAGGGACATAAAGGTCTGCCGCTCAGCACTAAAGTTTCCCACTAGCTGTAGCATTTAGCAGCTGAACAGCCAGATGTTCATCTCGATAAATGGCTTAGACTGCAAACAGTCTTCATTTAATAAAGCAAACACACTCATCAGGCGTCCAGAAACACGATTTTACATGCATGCTACTATTGCCTCATATCTGCTGGATCTGTAATTGTTGCTAACATGCTATGTAACAACTTCATGGGTGATAATATGTCATTTACAGCTTGTTCTGGTGCTCCCAAGTGGCCAAAAAGCAGTTACACTTTCACCATAACTGTATAACAAACAATAATCTAACAGGATTAAACAGATCCAAGTGTGGTGTGGATTACAGAAACAGGAATGACTATTTTTACATTTTAAACAATTTTTCAGTTGAGTTGGTGTGCACACAGAAATCAAAGACAGATTTCATAAGTAGTTGGCCAGATGAAATCAGATCTGTGTGCGCAGCTGGGTATGACAAGGAGTAAGTATTGGTTGATCATTTGTCGTGACCGATCTTGAACACTGAATTTGAAAACATTACTAATACCTTTCATGCCCACTGCCTGGTCGCCACTGTGAAGCCTTGGTCTTGTCTTTGCCACGGCTGCATGACTGCACTGGGTAATAGACTTGAGTTCACCATTCCAGCTTGTTCTCATGGGGGTATTGAACAGGCTTAGCGTAATACCTTGACATGGATTCACCAGTCATTTATATTCTGAGCCGCTTCACCGCATATTACTGCATAAAAAGTCAGCCGGGCCCTTTTCTTCTTAAGGGAAATCATGTTTGAGTCCAATAACAATCCGGTATGAAAAAGACTCACAGCCCATTTTCACAATAAAAGCAGAAGTTTTAGATTTGGCCCCCTGACAGCCGACACAAAGCAGGGGGATAAAACACAAACCGCATTAAACGGATGATAGATGAAAACAATGTGTCTCAATTAAGTCCCATTTCCTGGAATAAAGAGAGGAGTTTGAGTGCCAAATGCAGCCATAATTGAAACAACAAAATGGGGTTTAAGCGGATTCTGTTGCTTCCAACTCATCATATCTTCCCAATATATCTCCTGCATAATGAATATAAGTGGGTATATAACATGGTATAGAGAGGAACTGGTGTCATCTGACTGCAGTGCAGCAAAGCTCTGCTGTGTACCAGGTGCTGGAGTGCTGAACTAAATGGACAAGACTTTGAAGTGAGGAATCTCTCAGGCTACCAATGCAGCCGCTGCCCGCTCAGTTAAGCTGAGTTACTGGAGTCTGAGCTGAGGGGAGAGACTGAGCTGCTCCTCTGCAGTCGGGGACCAACAACACACATTGTCACACTTCCACACTGCACGCTGATTCGAAGGATGTGGGCTTTTGAGTGTGCAGCACATCCACTACAAGTGGGATTAAAAGTAAAAGTGAGTGGGATGTCAACTGATACTCCTGTTGTCCTAGAAAGCAATGAGCAAGTTCAGCAGACGAGCTGTTCGGTTAGAGGATTATAAAAAAAAAACCTAAACTGTGACGGGAACATGTCTGAGAACAAAAGGGACAGCACTCTGGAGGATGATGATCTAAATCACTGAATTAAAAACCCTGTTAAACAAAAGTTTTCCACGTTCACGGCGGTTCCGGTGCAGCTGCGGTGGCAAATAAGTTCAAGAGACATCTGGAGACAGAGCGGCCTCTTTAGCGATGGTGCTTAATGCTTCAATGCTTTAATGAGGCAGATGAGAAACACTATCAGTCATGAACGGGGGGGGACAGTTTGAAGAGGTGTAATGGGTACACAAAGTTGGACTGCAGTAGCTGTCCCATAATGAGGGTATATCTGCTATATACAGCCCATGAAAATGCAACTAAAGTGCTCTCAGCTCCATTTAGTGACGATCAAACAAGCAAAATGTACATTTTTGAGGGATCGCTTGTCAGTTATTATGTCTGGTAATGCTTTCAGTATCACTGCCCAGCAGTGATTCTTAATCTTTTTCCCCCCGTGGCTCAAATGCTAATGCGAGGTTGCACTGACTGAGGGTTTTTTCTGCTGAGTTAAGTTAAGAGGTGTAATGAAAGCGAAGTACGGGCAAATCACATTCGCATGTGAAATGACTCCGGAGGTTTGCAAGGTGGAATAACGCGATCGTGACTCGGCGCTGGCTGAAACAGGAGATATTCAGGTAGAATTGGACATCACTTATCGTTAGAGGTTGTAATTGCTCGGGTTGGGAGAGTGCAAGTCGTGACACGTTGGCTTTGGATTTCCAATTAAAATGAAACAGAGAGGATACAGAAGGGATAGAGCAGCGTGTAGAAAGACTGTGCTTAATACTGAAATTACTGCTAAACTACAGTTAAAAGTGACATCAAGTGTTACTGTTATTAAAAATGACTACATATGTTAAAGACCAACCTATAGAATCGTGCTTGTAATAAACTGCAAAATATTAAACGTGCAAAACATGTAAACCTTTCTGCAAAACTGACACAGGAATATATATGTCATATTTCCTGTTTGGATTATTTTTTTTCCTCTGAAATGTTTTGTTTCACTTTGTTTTTGTTTTTTCTGACATGACGTGCAGGCAAAAAACTTCCAGTAGAGGCTCATGAGAAACCACGGTGCTCCCCAGGGAACCATGCCAGGGCCCCTCTTCTTTCTTATTGAGCTGCAAAGCAAACAAATGTACAGTTAGGGTATCTGCTCTGCCTCTGCCTGACTCCCTTGTGTTTTGCGCTGGCTCATGCAGACAAATGCATGGACGTGTGTGCAACTGGGGGGAATTTACAACCATTTTGTTCTGTCAACCTATTTGTAATCAGGTCAGCATTGTTCTTGGTAAGACCATCGGCATCTGCATGGCTTCTGCACTTCAACACAACAGATTCACCTGTACTCTGTCGCAATAGAGATCAAAGAGGGAACACTTCCTGCAGTCTGAACCACACTTTGAAAACAGCGGTATTCAGATTGTTTTCACAGTGACGCTGATTGAGAAGTATGGAGGAGCTGTGAGTGAGAGGACAGACATATAGATGAAACACATATCCACATATCAATTGTTTAATATGATGTCAAGGCCATGATGTAGTTTTCTAATGTATCCACCCATCACCCCCCCCAGCATGTAGTCTGTCGTCCTCTCTCGCTGCTGTCCCTCGCTCCTCTTGTGATCTACATCTGTAGCTTCAGAACAAACCCAGAGCGGCCTGTGGCCTCAGTGTGGATCTACTCCCACGGCCTGTGTTCATGTAAATTTATGATTGTGCGTGTTTTGTTTTGGTTTTTTTTCAGCACTCCAGTCAGTGTTGTGTTTTGTATGTCATGTGTTGTGTTCAATGAATATTAATGATCTCCTGGAGATCTCGGCGCAATTGCCGCCGTTATGCAAGGTAATTTCCATCCCCCCGCTAACATCAGCAGCCCTCTCCGGCACCTCTCCGCCACTGCCCACCCACACCCCCATTACAGCCCTACAAGTAATAAAAATCAGAGTGCCCTGCCAATTACATACAAGGGCATCTTGGAGAAAACAGAGGGGCGATGCATAAACAAACAACATTTTGTGGAGAGAGTGGACCTCTTTAAAAGCACATGTGACGTATAAAAATAACGCAAGTAAAAGTGCTTTTTGTTGCATTTTGGTCAGAGAATAAATCTTCAGGATTTTAAAGCGTTTTGATCTCAGAAAGAAAAGAAAAGAAAAAAAATCATTTTCTCTTTCATCACTTTTTTACCTATTAGAAGGCGCTGCGAGGGGACTTTATTTGGCTTTCAGTAATCTAAAGAAGTATGTGTAAAGGGAGCCAAGTCCATATTTTTGACAGCTGTAATGTATCATAATAATGTGTAAAGAAAATAGGGCCACACAACCTCCTTCGATGGCACCGAGTCCCTCAGCAAATCTTTCAGTTTTTAGCTCAAAGTGTGAAGTCTGGACTGGATCATTTAGCAAAGCGTGTGTGTGTGTGTGTGTGTGTCTGTGTGTGTGTGTGTGTGTGTGTGTGTTGAAATAAAGTTATTAGCTACTCACTTTAACAGACTGAGTTCAACTGGGATCAGATGACACAAGTACTGGTCTGATAATGGCCTGAAAGATGAAACCAACATGATGCTCAGATGCAAAAGTATCTCGTTTTATCCCTTTGAGACTGAACCAACCTCTGGGACACCACACGGGGTCCTGACAATTAAAAAAGAGTAATGAAAACTGTATCTTGGTATCTTTTGCTCTGTAACTTTAAAAAACATGGGAAACGAAATTGGAATTGTGTTGGTGCTCTCAGGTGGAACAATCTGATCATCTCTGCGCACCGTGGAAGCTGTGAAAGACAAACAAGCTATAATTGGTCAAGCGCCTCGTCTCAGCCAAGTAACGGCGAGAATCTGATGCAGCGACTGATCTGCAAAGGTACCAAGGTTGTGCAGTCTGATCCCAACATTGGCCAAATCAAGTCAGCATCTCTCAACTGGCTTTTTAAAATGCGAGCTTCCCCGTTTCATCCCAAACTGGGTTTACCGGCTGAGTCATGACGGAGGGAGTGATCCTCATAACTGCGTGTAGGTTTGTCGTCGTGACTCAACAATAAAGCTACGTGCCAGGCCAAGCAAACTGCCAGGATGGAGATACCCACATGATTTGGCTAACTCAGGCTGCTGATTAGTTTCGGGTGAAATTCATAAGCCACATTTGCATGAAATGAGAATTATACATTAATCACAAACACACAAACAAAACAAATCACATTCCAGACTTTTCTGTTCACTTCTTGGTTTAGCATGAGCAGTTTGTGCAATGATTTCTGCGTTACAAGGCAGGTGGTGCACGGCAAGCCACCGTTGCGCGTGAATGCGACTCTGTTTTCGTTGTTGTTCTCCAGTCAAACTGCAGTCGTTGCAGGCACTAAACCAGAAAACACATCGCTGCCTCTCCTGCGGAGGATTATGAAACTTTGTGCTTGAAATAGCGGACGTTCAAGCTTTAATGAACGACGGTTGGGTGAATCATGATTGTGTAACATCAATCAGCAACACGAGTATGAAAATGAACTTGTACTTCTGAAGATGTGTTTTGGCATTTTTGGGTTCAGTTTCATGATTCACAGCGTAGAGAAGGACTGGAGTGGAGGATGACGACCAACACCGCGGTTTACACCAGGCGGGAACATGTGACCTGGATACAGATCACCACAGTGTTCAGGCCTATTATTAACAGTCAGTAGAAGGCTTGAAGATTGATATGCTTCAGCGTTCGACGCTAGAATGGTGAAGTGGGCTGATGGGTGGTGCAAGTATCTTAAAAATACTACTGAGGTTTGGTGAAGGTTTTGGAAAGATTGGCCTTCATGATTAAAGAAAACCAGCACTGACTGTTGGTGGAGGGTTGGACCACCTTGGTTTCCAAGTCCAAAGCTTCCTGCATCATCCTGACACCTCAGCATCCTGCGTCTAACTTTCCACAGCAGTGTCAGAGAGATTTCATCTTTCTCATCAGTGAAGGCTGTCACTGTGGCACGGCAGTTTGCTGTAAGTACAAATATCTCCTGAGCCAGTGCTTCACTGTTGAGATTGGGAACCAAAACACTGCACCAAAACATCTGAAAGTCACACAGAATCAGAAAGGGACTTGATCTGTCTTGATCTCCTCTCCTGGTGTACATATTGCATCTCTTTCCTTTGGTCTTTGGCAGTTCATCTTCACACCCGCTGCCTGGTTTCCCAGTTCTGTTCATAGTCTTCCCTGGTGTTTCCTAGTGTTTCCCTTGTGTTCCGTCAGATCTCTGTTTGACCCATTTACGATTTAGATTGCCTTTCAGGCTGCGTTTTCTGACTTTGATCCTGCTCGCCTCACCGTCCCATAAGCTCATTGTTTTGCACAAAGAGGTGACTTGCCATCCACTTCTATTTACTTATTCATTTATTTGTAGTCAGAGCAGAAAAAAGGCTGAACGTCAGAAACGAGCTTGGCTGAGGTGGAAAAGTTGGTGTGTCGCCAAAAAAACAGAATTCAACACAGACTAGGTCATGGTGCACATCAAGTGTGTGAGGGCAACATCAGTGGCACTTCCACAAATGCCACATGATCTCTGTAGAACATGAAACGAGCAGTGATGTCATGGTTTTTGATGTTGTTTTCCATCATCTGAGGCTGGACCAGAGCTTCTTTTCGTTACATCCTCATTCCTCTGCAGCTTTCTTCATGACCCCTGAGCAGAGTGATGCAGACAGATGTGCGGCTGAATGCATCTTTTTACTGGCTTCACCTGCAGCGAACATACAGCGCAGTGCTGTTTGAGTCCGTTTTCATATTGGGACTGTGCGTGTTTTGCACCGTCTCTTCGGTTTTTTGGACCGAGCTGTGTAACTTTAACTTTAACTCTGAGTTTGTGTAATATCAACCAAACGCAGATGCGCTGTCTCCATGGCAACGTGTCTAACAGAGTCACCAGAGAGTTAACGTTGGGTCAATAAGCCCTGATCACTCATCTCTGCTTTTGTATTTACTTTTATCATTTCCCTGTCATCCTGTCTGCTACGTCAGTCTCTCTTGTCAACAACTATGAAAGGACGCAGGTGACAGGAAACAGTAAATAATGACAGAAGCTCTTAAAACCAAGATACACTCATTCCGTGTAAAGACACTGCATGACCCAAAGGATAAAATCCTCTTTGAATGTCTTTTTGGAGATTTTACTGACATTTACACAGCAATTTATTGTACCCAACATAGCTTTGTTTACGTGTTTACATGCGGATCCTCACCTCAAATGATGAAAAGGTAAAGCGCTATGTAACGTGGTGGGGCAAAACAGCTGACGGTGAAGGCATTGTCGCAGACATATATCCAGCGTAATGAGCCGTGGAGCCCACCGACTCCTCCTGCTTCATCGGACGCTCTGGAAATGATATTTTGAAGAAGAACTCTGGCAAACAAAGCGATAAAGACACACATGGAGGGATGCCGGCAGGAAAGTTGGGGGCTGTGGGGGTGGAGGGGATGGAGGGGGTACACAGCTGCTCATGGGTATTTTTCACATTGGTTGCCAAACGTGGCTGAGACGTACGAGGACACACAGAGACACCGCTGACAGCCTCACTGTTGCACCCGTGATCACAATAACAAATGTCCCCGCAGGTATTTATTTTTATATCATATCTTGTTCCTATAACAATTGAAATAACACTCCTGTAATGGGCTTATAATGTGCTTTCAATAACTTATGAGCAAACTGACGGGAAGACTGATTAGCGGGGAGATTAGAAGGAAGACAAAATGAATAAACTTAATAAACACAACAGCAGGTGGCACGGGCGGAGTGACGGAGGAAAACGGGGGCTGTGTAGGAGCAGGGCCTTATTGTTAGGCCTCACACTGCTGCAGAAGAATCATCTGGAACATCAATATCCAAAATGTTTTATGGTATAACACAAATTATGACAAATCTTGCCTTTGCTGAATACGTCTCAGTATTTCCAGAACAAAGCAGATGAATGTTCACATCACACACACACACACACACACACACACACACACTCACCCAGCAGAACTGAGTCATCACTGTATGGATTTTTCTGTTAAATGTCACTTTCAGTATTTCTCCTTGGGCGCTGCAGCTATGGGTCTAAGAACAAACCCCAAACCACCAATAAGAGCATGTTCACCACTGACTCATCTATTTAACTAACTTAAATCAACTATAAAAGTGCCACCCACAGGTGGGCTCTTTTATATCGACAATGCTAGCTTCCCGGGTGTCTGCCATTGTAGAATCTGCAGAGCAAAGTGTGTATCATTAAAGGGGTCAAATCGATGAGAGCTATTTTAAACGAGCCTTATCTGGAAGGAGAAGCCTATGGTGTGGCCTTCACACTGAGGTGCGCTTTTATACGCTTAGACATTTCCAACAGCAAAGCCAGGGGACTGGTCTAAAGACTGAAACAAGTCGTGATGTTCATGTCTTATTGTCTAATGATCATCTGATGGGGGTATATTTGTGTAGCAGTTTCTATTCTGCTGTTAACCATGGGTTATTTTCTGGCCAATATGCATGCAAATATTGCCTTAACATTGGATCTTGCCATCCCAGATCTGTGATACTACAGTGGCTAATGAAAGGGGTCCCATGATTGTTCCATGGGGTTCTCCACAGTCAGTTGTTGTGGAGGTTTTTGATTCTTTAGTGGCCCAAACCCACACTACGGTGCATTACAGCTCAAAGGTTGGTGTGAAACATGCATTTTGTCTCTACACAGGAAGCGTACAGGGCCGGAGTTGATTAATTTTTAAATCTAATCTCCAAAAAGACAACAGGGGAGCCCAAAACATCCCACATGAATATGGCAGGAAACTTCAGATCAGATCCATCACCTCTTTACTGAAGGATTCAGACAAAACATGCAGTTAGTTACTCTTTTAGTAACATAGACTCTGTGATTATCTTATATTGCATTTTTATAAAACTAAAACTTGAGTTCTCCACTTTATAAACCCTCCCAATCAAAAAGTAGTGCGTTATTTTATTTTTTATTTATTTTTCCCATTAAGCTCGATGAAAAACTGATCTGTTCTCAGTTCTAAAATCTCACTATCGATCCATCACTCTGTCTGCTGTTGATCCTCACTTGCTTTAATGGGGCATCCCATTAAGAACTAAATCAAACCTCCCTTTGAAAACTTTTCACGGTGCATTAACGTCATCATGTTCCAATACATCAGATTTTTTTATTGGAGTTTGTGTGAAAACTCTGCCTCGAATATCCTTCTCCACATCAGCTTACCCAAAGTCTTAACACAGATTAAAGTGGTGCCCTGGTTTATTTGTACAACTGATCCTTTTCATGTAATTAATTCCAACATCTTGTTCAAGTCTGAGCTTTTTTCTCAAGTTCAAACTTGAAACAATTGTATCGATATCCTCTGAACTCTTCATTGCTGCGCCTAAAACATAAAACATGTCCAGTGTAATCCTTTTTGTCATGTTTTTGAGTTTCCTGTTTTATTTTGAAAAGGTTTTCCCTCATGTGTCTCCGTTTACTCGTTCCCTGTGTTTAATCGGTTCATTGTTTTCACCTGTGCCTTCTTGGTATTCCCTCCCACTCTATACATGTTGTGTCCATTCCTTTCCTCCCTGTTGGTTCGTTGCAGTCATGTGCCGACTTTTCAGTGTTTTTCCGTGCGTTCCCTCACATGTTTAGATTTCTGGATTTGTGGGGGTTTTTGCCTGTTTATGAACTTTGTTTTCTGGTTGCTCCCTGTGGATTTTGTCTGCTTATGGACTGAAAATCTGGTTTTGACCCAGCCTGCCTCGACCACCTGTAAGCCTAAATCCTTTAAGAATAAAAAGTTGTAACTGCTCCGTGTCTCGTTCTTGCAGTTGGCTCCATCCCCTTGTGACGCACACGTCTGACACTTTGCTCCTAATTTTTTTTACTCCCCTCTTCATCGCAATGCCAACCCCTGCTGTATTTACTTGTCTACATAAAAGCAACAATCAAACTATGCTAATACCTCATTTAAAATTATGACAGTTTGACAATGCCTCTTCAGTGAGGATGCTTTTTTCTTCTTTCTTGCTGAAAATTTGGAAAGAACTGCAGTTTGTCTATGTTTTGATGGTGGTTATTGGCAGGAAGAGGTATGGCTGAAATGTTGCTTGTTGCTACTTCAAAGATCCTACACAAAGCGTTGTTTGCTAGTGTGAAGTGGAGAAAAGTGGCAAACAAGCTAAACGAATAATCCTGACACCACACTATCCGAGATGTTTGTTCAAGTATTTAGCATTTTCCGTAATAAACAGGGGAAATCATACAGAAAGATGCGTGTGATGAGACTAAATTTCAACAGGAAACTTTTTTTTAAAGATGTTTTGGCAAAAAAGTCTGTCAAAATGCTAACATGCTAATTAAAGTCACTCACTCAGGGACTCTCCATCCTAATTGCCTTTCAGAGCCCAGATGCCTTTGAGACCTGAACAATTCACAACATAAAGACTTCTCCATATCTGTCGACGCATGCCAAACATACGCACTTTGTGTTGGGGTAACCACAGCCATGCATGTTGAGGAGGCCAGGCGTCACTCTGATTGATCCTGACAGCTAATGTGTGCAGCACCACGCCAGCGCATTGACAGATCTAATCAAACGCACGGTCTAATTTGACGAGGAAATGTGAATGAGGGCTCTCGTGAGAGTCAATCCACCAGGGGAACAGCTGCTGTGATTACAGCGAGACGCGGAGAAACGAGGGCAGGGGGAAAAAGAGTGGCTGGTGAAAGGTAGACTTCATGATGGGGAGGCTGCAGGTTGGTGGGGCTGGCTATTTATCCAGTCAGACAATTTACCCATCATTCAGTTTGCTGATAACACTTCCTGTTCATTTCGGTCCAGAACGAAGTCAATTTTCATGTCTTCAGTTGTGAAGTTGTGCTCACTGCTTAAGTCTGAAGTCCATGGTGACAGTGCACAAATCACTGCAGACATGCACGTACAAGCAGTCACATAAAGGCCTGTAACTCTGGTCCTGATGGCGACTGCACGACATAACAATACACACTGACTGACAACAGTTACTGCTAGCAGATGCTGCATGCTCGTTGTCGCGCCTTTATGCATTCTAAAACAGCGGACACTGTCTGAGAACACTTTAGCACCTTGTACATTAACCCAGTGAAAGCAGCTGCTGACTGACATCTCTAAAGACTATGTCAGGTCATTGTTGGGCAAAAGAAGGCTTCACCACCGTCAGCTTTGCTGGATAAATGAAGGCAGATTTTATGCACTGCAGCTAGCAGGTTATGAAAGTTATGAAATCCAAAACTCTCTTAAAAGGTCTTAAATTTGCATTTAATGGCTGCTTACATGATGTTAAGCCAGCGCTGTGTAATGTGGGAGAGATTAACGACTAAAACTCACAGATGTCACAGGTGTAACGGCGATAACAGCATCCCGGGTCATCCCAGTGTCGGCTATGTTTGGTCAAGTTCTCCAAATCCAATGCAGAGCAGTACAGAGCTGCTAGCATTACCCTGAACTCTGATAAAACAGCATATGGGGTGCGTATCAACAGTAGCACCCACACAGTGAATGTGTCAGTCCCACTGTCACCAACTCTTTTCCAATGACAACAGCACTGTCACAGAAAGATGGTTGGTAGGTGGTTTTCTCAGAATGTGCACTAAAGCAAAGCTAACTGACAGACCTGCACAGTCACTGTTTGGGACACGTTTCCATATGCACCACTATAACTTACATGCTGGTTCCAAATTATCTAATTTACTTGCGTCTGGATATGCAGTTCGATTCCCACGGCAAGCTACCAATTGTCACTGTCATGATCCATTATGCCGCTGCCATGATGTAGTCAGCTGAAACCACCAGCGAGACGTAAAAGCAAGGCAGACTTACTGTCATGTTAGCATTTAACGGCGCCTCTGCTCATCTCTCTGATGTGAACTGACTGTGACCTTCTTGTCATAAATCCTGGATTTACAGTCGTTCTCATTTCTAACATGCGCTGGAAGTGTGTGCATGAGTCACAGGCCAATACGCATTTTAAAGACACAGTGGTTCCAAGTAAAGAATAAGACACTGTATTCTACTGGTCTGTCATTTTTTAGAATATTTGCTTATAATCCTTGTTGTTTAGCATCCAGAACCACGTAATTTGATACTAATTATAGGAAAACCAAAGAGAGCGTTCAGTCTGTATGCTTCAGTTTGATTCGACTAATTGCTGGCTTCACCTCACAGTCTTTCAGCTCATTTGGTCATTTGTCATTTGTCCACAGGTCAACACATCACATGCTGAAGAAAAGAAGAGTAAACACTATGCTTGGTTTAATTTAAGTAACCAAATTAATTATTTCTGAGACAATAAAGTGTGCAGGTGCAGGGTTGGCTGATTCATATTAATAAGCAAACACCGCAAGTTACATTTGTGCAAAAATGACTGGTGTGGCACGTCCACACCTTGTCCACAGAACGAGTCAGTGCTTCTCTCTTCTTTTCTTTAATGCATAAAGACATCACACACTGTGTTGTTCTTGCACTGCTGAGTAAATGCTTTAATTCATGAACATGGTTCAAGGGTAGTAGCTTAAGAGTCAGCAGTCCAATTCCTCCCTCGTAGGGAGATTTGCTGCTTTTAATTTGCCAGCATTTTACGTTTTTGTCAGGAAAGCGGCTCATTTTGAGTCGTAATTGATCATAAATAATAACTGAGCTCTGACAGGCCATATGAATATCATTGTGTGTGCATTGTCAATAAATGATAGTCCCCCGTCAAGTCTTCCTCAGGGGCAGTATTAGAAACTGCAAAGAGAAAAGCCAAACGCCGTGCTGTGCTGTTTAATGGACCTTATAGATCAACATTATAATGCAAGACTACAGCCGATCAGACCTCGCCTACCTTTTTATTCAGCCTCTACAATAACAATTTGGCCCCTCAGGCTGCAGGACCAGTGCGGCATTTATTCTCAATGCCTCCGTGTGTGTGTGTGTGTGTTTGTATATGAGTGCATGCATCTATTAGCCCGTGGATGTGTGTGTGCAGTAAATGAAGTAGAACCCAAGTGACCAGTGTGCAGAACAGCAGAGAGTTTACCCACTAGCGTTACAGTTTGATCGCTTCAGCCTCGCTCCCGTCCGTGACCTCCCTCCGTTACATCACAAAATAACAGACACACGGTGCAGTGCAGCATACGCTCCCCCTCTATCTCTTCTCTTTATAAGAGGGTATTGTATACACTGTATATTTTTCTCTGGCATTACAGTTCACTCGGGCAGAATGACAATAACAAAGAAAAACATCAGAGTGGGATGAAATATAATAGAAATGTGTTGCGTTGTGTGAACATCCTTCAACGGAGTGTGTGTTTCATCTTTTCTTGTCTCTCCCTCTTTCTTTCTCTTTGCTGCTCATATTAAAATCATGAGCGTGCCTCGCCGTGTGATGGTTTATTTTCAGCACGGGAGCAGAAGGGCACGCACACACACACACACACACACACACACACACACACACACGCTCAATGAAAGAAAAAAAAACCCCAGCATGTTCCTCCACACAGCAGCTTGTTTGGTGCTGAACGTCAAAGCGAAATGCCAGCGAGGAAAGCTTTGTCGCTCCAGTCGCAGCAAAGTGGAGGGACATGACGGCTGCCTACACGAAAACTCGAGGGATAAAATAAACGATGTGTTTTCGTGGGATGAACCTTGACAGCAGCGTTCCAGCAGGTGAAACCACTCGGTGCCGCTGACGTAACCGGCTTCGACGACACATTTCCACACACACGTGCCTCTTTAAATAAAGTGCTTCACCTTTACAAACTATTTATCGATGCATCTCACAGGCATGTTGCTGTGATCTGTGATGCTCAGTTAATTTTTAGACTTCGCATTTCAGCTGTTGGCTGCGAGTGCAGGTTGAGGGAGTGCTAGGAGCGGCATGCCCTGCGCTGAAGAGTGCAACACATGTTGGCTGCAGACAGTGGCCCTAGTTGGATTCTGAGGGACATCATTGTCAGATGTTTATTGGTGGTTACATGCTACACATGACATATTGTCATATCAGAGTGCTTTGTTCCATGTGTCAGTGCTTTGACCAATGGGAAAGAACAAAAAAAGGAAATAAAACATGTGCATTATCAAAAGTGCATGATCAAACTAAGTGCTGCTTAGCTGGAGCATTATTAACCACTGCGTCACCAGCATATACACAGAGTTAAATGAGAAGAAAGATACCACTCGTGTGCAATTAGCCTAGCTTAGCATAGAGACAGAAATCAGGGGAAGACAGCTAGCCGAGCTTTGTGCAAAGCTCCTAATTACACATACCAACACCTCCAGAGCGCATTAATTAACACAAAACTTCTTTGCGTTATCCACATGTGCACATTTGCACATTGAGGGGAGAACTTTAGTGTGATGAGATGACTTGTCAAGGAGACCAGCTGTTGTTTGCCAAAAAGAAATATTTTAGCCTGCAAGCCTGCAAGAAAACCAGGCTTTGTAGTTTTCACATAAATGAGATACACCGTGTTGGTTGGTGAGTTTAATGTCGGAAAGGAAGTTGGGGAAAAAAGCTAGAATTCAACTGTTTCCCCTGCCTTACTGGGCTCTCAGTGCTGCCAAAACTCTAGTAACCTGCACCCAGTACTGCGTCCGAACGCATCATGTGAACCCACAGAAGCTGCTGCTGCTCTGCTGACTTGCTCCTCACACTGCAACCCTGGAGTGGACACAGTTTTAAGTGTTCAACTCACGATCTTGCAGGTTCCCTCTCTAGGTGCATAGAGCAGCACCCAACAGGCATTTAGCTAAACACAATACAAAGCACGTTTAACATACTACCCACCTGCTCTTTCTCCTCTGCAGAAATACAATTGGAAATGGCTCCGTGTGTCATATCCACGCTGTTTGCTTTTTTTCATTATGCTAATGCTGTAGGATTTATCTGTGTGTGTGGGAGAAGCAGCAGCACAGCACACCTCCTGCACTGTGGCGCAGAAAGTTCCAGCATCACTGAGCATGTTGGGTGCAGGTAGCTCATTTCCAAGTCAGAACAATACCCTGGTGTCTCCTGGCAAGAAAGAGTGAATATGCAGAGTATTTCAGTTCTCCTGGGTGCTGCTGGCTTCGTATACTCCGGCAGTGCACAGAAGGTTCCAGAAACTACCGGAGGATTCGCAGATGAGGAAGAGGAGGGAAACATCTGCAACACCTGCTTCTTCTGCTGACTGAGGTGCAAAGAAATAATGTGACTAAGTAAAACTGATCTCAAAGCATTTTAACCTCTTTAAGCCACTTGTTTTGGTTTTCCGGCATGCAAACTCAAGCAAGCAGCATTCAGTAAATAAGCTTGGATATGCTCCATGCTACCTGCCCAAGTTAGCAACTAGCTAACATGGACTTTTTGGCAAACATTTGGCAGCTCAACATATTTGATATAAAGTCAAATTGCTTTGTTTCCGCTTAATATGATGGCTAGCAGTTGTATGGTATCATGTTTACCTTAGATAAAGGTAACGTCCTTAGCTCAGGGCAACCGAAACATCTTCTTTAGATTGTTGTATTGGTTTTCCAGTCCAGAAACACCAGCCTCATTCCTAAAGTTAGCATCTGTCACGCTGCTACCATCTTACACCTAAAGACTGGTTATTCTTAGAGCTAAAACGAAAGTGAATTTGGGACTCCCAGTTGGACAGCTCGTCTGACTGCGCCAAGGGACCAAAGGCAAACAGACAAATATGTAGCTTTAAAGTGTTGTAATGTTTGGCCACCTCTGTAGCCCATGTGCTAAAATACGCACCATACATTAAACCTTCAGCAGCTTCAAATGCAGCCCGGGCCCTTTGATGCATGTCTCCTCTCACTCTACTGCCTTTCCTTTCCCTAGTCAGTTCTCACTGTTAGCATTAGCAAAAATTACTAACAGTAGATATTGCTATGCATATTCACCGGGCTAAAAACTCATATTCATTAATAGTTGTTCACTGTTGGGACAGATTGCACAGACAAGTCCAACACGACCATGCCAGGTCAACTCACACAGCTTGATTCCTTACGGGCGACACGTGCGAAACCACGGCAGAAGCCTTTTTAAAACGATTTAGCACCACTAAAAATAAAATCAATCATTTTCAGGGAGGCAGGGATCCGACTGTTCAGTGGCAGCAGTAATATGAATGTGCTCTTCCTGAGGCTTTGGCCTGAATGGATGAGTAGAAGGATCTGTGACAGAGTCTTACGTAACGCCGCGCTGATGCTGCAGCCACTTTAGTGCCGTGTTATTATGCTCTGCCGCGCAGTCAACTAGGGCCACTCCTGCTCTCCACCTGAAAAACATCACAAGCGGCCCGTCTCTCTCTCTCTCTTTTTTCCCGCTCTGTATCTCTCTCAGACGCTGTGTTGGACTTTCTGTCATTCTCAATCTCATTCTCAATATCCCATCCATCATTTTCTTTTGTTATATCTGTCAGTCTCACTTGTTCACATCTTATTTATATTCCTTTTGCGCCTTTTTGCTCTTTTTTTTAACATCAATTGAAACGTGGACATGGTAGATGGCCTTTGACAAGATTGGGACAGGGAGTGTTTGAATTTCACAGAGACACACACACACACAAAGTGTTCACACTTTTATTATATTTTATGCCCCAGAGAGGAAAATGATTAATAATTAATGCTATCAATGCCGCTGTGTGTTGGTGTCTCATCGTGCCTGTTTCTCAGCAGGAAAGCCAACTTTTTTCTTTTTTTTTTTCATTTCAAACACGAATCCCGAGATGATGCCTCAACAAAAGCGGGCCGTGTTGACAGCTGGATGACACAGCTGGATGGGCCCGCTGTGATCTCAGTGGGTGATGACTGATCAGCGGCTGGCTGATCCCGTGCAGGTCGGCATTGGTCCTCCGTGATTCACTCCCTGTTCCGCTCGCTGGGCGCTCACCCACTCACTCGCTCACCCACTCACCACCTTCCTTATCCTTTCTGTTGCCCCTCTGATCTCGCTCACTCACTTGTTCAGTCGCTCATCAGCTCGTTCACTCATTCACTCTCCTAACCAACTGATTTCATAACGCACTCCCTCTAATTGCATCAGTGATATAATACAGGCCCTTTACCCTTTACACGCTCATTATTATTATTATTAGTATTAGTAGTAGTTACTATTATCTCAAGTTTTACTCAAAGAAAATTTAGTACAATCAGTTTCTCTAAATCTGCCCTGAATGGTGTCCTCCATGTTTCTATGGTAGCCCAGAAGGGACAAACTAAACACTGGTTTTTCATGCTTTTTGCAGCTTTTTGTCAAAATCTGCAACTGAAACTCACACACTGCTCCTTTAAAGCTGATCAGAAAACAGTTTTCCTTTGAAAAACAGAAACTGAGAGCCTCAGAGTGGTGAACATGACTCTACTGTTGTACTGACGGTGAGAGTGCTGTGAAATACTGTACATTATGTCATACAATCCATATGATTATGCTGACTGTACCATTTGGACGAGTAATCACTCACTCCTTTGCTGTGCTGTTGCTTCACTGTGCTCTTCCTCTGCCTTCCCACTCCATCCATAATCACTAACGTTGCAGCACACTGTGCGCGGAGCTTCACTTGAAGGCTCCCGTCGCTCTAACGAGTTGAGATGAAAGAGTTTCCGTGTTGTTATCAATCGCACCATTACAAGATAACGTTTTCTTACCACTTCTATTAACTGATGAAATGTTTTCTTGGCCAAAACCTCAAACAGAGCTAATTAAGAGGTTGAAGTCGCTTCTTCTGTTGACCACATGAAACGGCAGCAATGTAACGCTAATGAGATGCTGAAGTGACGCTGCCAATCTTTAATTACAGTTTGGATCATGTCAGCAAGGCTCTGGTGTACATCAGAATCTGTCTGAGAGGTTAAGGCTCATACACACACACACACACACATTTGATACTTGTTTACCCAGGCCACAGTAGTATGACCAAAACACTGCTAAGCAAACAGACGTATTAGCGGGGATAAACAGGACACGTGTAATAAGATCTCACAGTGAAATCAATACCGGACCTCTCTTTGCACCCACACAACTCGATAGTCAACCTGCTGTCTATCAGCAGCTCAGCAGTCGGGACTGTCACTTAAAAGCCGTCGACTCACTGAGGGCTTGATCCAAATTTACCAACAAAAGCAAACTAGAAAGTGGAATGAAGCTGCTTGTTTGAGTGGTTACCAAGGAACAAGTGAGGAACAAAGGAGTTACTAACAGCTGGTTAACCATTAGTTAATGAGTAACCCCTCATCAACACTGAGAGAGTAGCTTAACATCAGTTCATTGAGAAATAGTTCCCTAATAATTTACATTACAGCCAAGTAAGCAGAGGACAGAGACACATAACTAATGGACCGGACTTCACTCTGTAGCTACTGCAGATTATGGATCATCAGTTGACAACTCATTAACTAATTATTTAGTAATATTCTATCCAGTACCGTCCCTTGATGTACTTATCGATGAGTCATCAGTTATCAGGTTGTTCCTGATAACGTGTTCCTCATTTGTTCTCTTGTTCCCAGGTAAATACTCAAATTGGTGCCTCTTACGGTAACGTGCTACTGAAATTTGAAATTGACTCATGATTCGTTTGAGGGAATAAAAACTACGATGCCAGAGAAGCTTTTGCAACTATTGTGTCATTTTCTAAAGATCATTTCATAATAATAATCATTTTATTCTGGCCAAATGAAATGATTGGACGGGCTTGTTAAAGGCCTGCGAGAGCCACAGAGAGCAGATTTTTTGTTTTGTCTTGTCGGTCAGAGCATTTGATTTATTGATGCAGTCGGGATGTCGAGAGAATTTTAACAAATCTAAAAAAGAAAAGCTTGTCAGAGCGTCACCTACCCTGGCTTTAATGTGCATGTCGGTGCTTGTGTTTGATCTAAGTCGGGAGCTGGCACGGACACACGGACCTGCTCTTGTCTCTTTCTGTGGCCCAGCCAGCGTCCCCCCGTCCCTGGGGTTGGCGTGGCCGCGTGCAGGCCCTTGTGGCCCTGGAAGCCGGGCCCTCGGCCAGCTGCACTGAAATAAATAGAGCTGCTAATTCACCAGAACAGGTTGTCCTGGAGGATTAAGCTGTGTGTATGACTGTGTTTGGGCCTTTTGCGTGTGATGGTGTTAATGGTGAACACATACTAAATGCGACAGCCTTGTGTTTTCCTGCATTGAGGCTGGTTTGCCTCGCACACATGCAACCACCATGACAACCCTGGTACACAGTATACACTCTCATACATCCATCACACGACTTAATGGCACTGATCTCCGGTCACGTCAACCTTGAGTTATTACTTAAATGCAGATCTAGACAATCAAAATTGACTGCAGCTATGTGACTTGTGGCAATTGGACCCCTATATCCTGTGTAGGCAAATTAACTTAAAAGGTTTGATCAATCAGAGAGGAAAATATATCACTCACTGAGACACACCAGCCTGCGTTTAGACCACACATGCACAGTCATGTCAATAAAGGGCCGACTTGGTAGCACACTGAGTTTTACCCCTCTGTCCACCAGCCTCTGCAAATATAGATTCCGGAAAGGCAATATTTCATTTAGCACCTTCACTCGTGCTGCATTCTCCCCACTATGAAAGATGAGGACAATAACACACTGCGCTTAATTTAATTTGCATAATGAATTTTTGATTTATCGGTTAAGGGGGTATAAAACCAAAGAGATGATTGCAAATTATCCTCACAGTCTTCACTGGGTTGTCTGAAAGGAAAAATGTCTCACGCCTCTGCATCCCAGAGAAGGCAATTAGCCTCGCATCGAGAGAAATCTATACAAGATAAAAAGAGATAGAAGATCTTTTACCAAACGTCACTTTCCCTAGTCTTTACATATAAAACAGCATATGGAAAAAAAAAACTACAAAAGCTTCTGTTGTGTTGACAAAAAGGGAAAGATTAATTTAAAAGGATGCAGTGAAAAGGCATAATTAGGAAGAGCGCTCTGCAACCAATCAGAAAGTGTTATTATTATCACTTAAGTTATAAGCCCTGACAGGGATGGTCAATTAGCGCTGGTTAACAGGCTCTGAGCTGTTCAGTATCAGCCATCCCTGTGTTTTTCTATATTTTTTGCAGTTCATGTTGCTGCTGGTTCTTAACTTTTTCTCTTAAACAGGTGTTTTTCCACCACTGAACACTTCAGAAATGACAACACACCAGCAGGAGAGACATCCAGACCACCTGATGCTCTCTGGGGTCCGTTGCTGCATCGAGAGCCAGCAATTTGAAAACATTTTGCTCTGAATAAAGAACAGATAAGAGGACATTAAACCCCTTAAAACACTTTAATCCCCTTTAAGTAGTTTTAGGGTTGGGGAAAAGCATCAGATTCCACACTGTCTGACAATATGACATGAGCGGCATGTTCTGTATCAGCTCGTGTTTATTACGGCGGCAACGCTCGATCACATACAAATGTCCTAGATGTTTTGGCTGTACAGGTTTCTCCTGACTGTCCCACCAGGAGCTGGTGAACTTCAGGTGGTGAATTTGAGACGATGATGTGTTTACCCAGACAGGCTGTTTATTATTATTATTATTATTGTTGTTATTATTATTATTGTTTATCATTATGTAACACTGAGATTTCTTAGACCTAAAAAAATGCTAATTATAGAACATTTAAATGTTCATTAGCACCTGTTTTGAAACTGATGTTGAAGTTAGTCCTGACCCTTAGTTGTAAGCGTTGTACATATCCATTTGTAAATTATGTTCATAGTTTCCATGTCCATAGTACTTCAATTTGTATATTATGTCTATAGCCCACCCATCTGTTTATCTTGTTTATAGTTCTTTTCAGTTATATATTCACCTGTATAATATGTATACTATCCTGTACATACTGTAGATACTGTGCACCCTGCTGCTTATTGCACCTCTGGTTAGATGCCAAACTGCAATTCGTTGCCTTGTACCTGTACATGTGTAATGACAATAAAGTTGAATCTAATCTAATCTAAGCATTAACATTTAATATTGAGAAGCAGGTGACTGAGCTTACGTCAACAGTTCAAATCCATGGATGTGTTTATGTGATCTACATTTCAGCTGCTCAGACACAGAGGGTCTTAGGGCGAGTCGTGGAGGTAGGGAATACAAACAAAGTGCCTACCTGAGCCTTTTGTTCTGCAACTCTGAGCTCTCTATAACTGTGCAAGCAGATCGGTGGGTGATGTGATGATGATGAAACATCTTGTGTTGTAGTTAATACAACAGAGTGTGGTGGTTTTACTCATTGTCAAACTTAGATGGTGGCTCAGGGGTGATTTAGGTTACCAGCTAATACATACTAATCAAAATAAGGATAATTATGGGATGGAGGTCTGCTAACTTACCTCCCAGTTAAATGGCTCCTGGGATACTGAGACGTTCTGTACTAATGGTGCCAAAGAACACACAAAGAGGTACCCTCTCTTAAAGCTACTACGGATAAGGTCAGCACACATCTTAATGAGCTAAACCCTTTGGGAAACAGTGTAGTGAATGTTCTCACTTAATGACACTTATCATTCCTATTCATTACTTAATTACTGCTCAAACCTGCTGTTGGTTCTCACAGCACTTCTAATTTGGTACTAGGCCTTTATCGCAGCTGGACTGAGTCAACGTGTGACCTATTGGATGCAGTTTGATGATCTGAGGGTCTGAATCTATGTGGGAGCTCTTTTAATATCAAAGAATATTGTATAAATCAAACTGAACATGACTTTTTCCCTGCTGATTTTTTATTTTCTGACTGAGGAACGTGTTGATTTTGTGTCTTTCTCACCTGCTGATTTGTGTAATAATGGGATTCAACACGTAAGCTTAACTTTTACAGCATATTTGAAATACCTTGTCATGTGAGTGTGTCCATTTTACCAATTTACATTTTCATTACAAATATTAATATTATTGTTAATAATAATAATAGTAATGTATATGCTTTTGATGTTGATAGCTTCAAATACACAAAATGCCATAGTCTATCTCAGATTATAAGTACCTTGCCTATATTGATACGGTGATGTTAACTTGACATGATGTTTATCCATTTTCCATCTCAGTTTAGTGTTAGCATGCTAACATTTGCTAATTAACCCTAGCAATGCTGATTGGGCTGATTCCAGTGATTTTGATTTTGCTGGTGTTTGCTGAACCAAAAACACTGACATAGTTGTGGACCTGGTGAAGAAGACAAGACATCTCAACAACATCCTGACCTATAATTGTCAGGATTTTCCACCAAGAGCCAAATATACCAACCTGTCAGTGGCGCTGACAGTCACATCAGGGGGCAAGATCCCAGGATTCATCACCTGGGAACCATCACCTTGACCATGATCAAGAGTCAGATTTGACTTATATTCAATCCAAAAAATACAATGACCAGTTTGCAAATGTTATGTTACGTGCAACGTGCATTTCACTCTCACAGAAAAACAACAGCTTACTCCAAGAGCCTGTTAGTTTGATCCGACACCCAATGATGGCAATAAGAAGCTGCAAGCCAACTGCAGTCTTTCTATCAACATAAATCCTCCCTCTTCCCTTTGAAACTAACTCCATTAATTCCGAGTGAGCAGTGTTGCCATTTGAAGTCCTCTCATAGCTGAGGCCATAATGTAGATCCCACTTCACTCCATTTGGCTTTTAGCGTTTGGGCTCTACAGTATCTCTTACATAAATGCAGCTCTTGCAGAGGGAGGGATGAAAGGGCCAGTGAATGATGAATGGATGGATGGCAGAAGAGGGTGGATGGAGATGGAGGACGGATCGTTCAGTGAACCGTCACATCTCCATCCATCCTAACCGGCAGGAGAAATACACGTGTGTGCACTTTTGTGTGCTCATTGTTCACAGGAAATGCCCACACACGTAAACACGGGCATCTTTCTGAAGTGCTGTATCATTAAGAAAGACAGACAAATGTGGGAGTACTGGATGTGATTGTACGTTTCTACTACAGTTGTGCATACGGAGCCTGTTCTGGAACAGAGATCATGTCCACTAGTTCTCCTCCCTTCACCTCCGCAGCCTCCTCCTGCATTAGCATTTAGATTTATACGATTATACCAGCACGTTTCTTTCTTTCCATGTTCATGTCGATGCCGTGTATAAACCTCTCATCACATTGGTTTCGTTCACACCAGCAGGAAAATGCGGCCGTGCTCAAATGTGCAATGAATACTTGATGTGAGTGTTAATAAGTGGGATTGAAAGTGGACAATTCGCTATGACGTAAGTCTTAAAGCTGCATAAAGTGATTGGCCATTTGGGAACAGCAGAAGCAAGCTGTAAACAAAACAATGTCCTATAAAATTTAGACATCCAGTAAATACAGAGCAGCGTTAGCGATTATTCAAGAATTTAGGATGGTGGTCACCTGGTGTATTTAAAGTGAATATTCACTCTCTTTTCAGCTGTTCTGATGTAAATAGCAGGCGTGTTAGCTGCTGAATGCTCCACTATCTTCAGTCTGCTAGTTTCTCACTGTGGTTATCAGTCACATGGTGCTGGGCAGGTTCCATATCAGAGCTTTTTTTGCCTAAAACAGCAGCCCTGGTGCGCTGTAACGCATGCTAACACTTACATATAGACAACACAAAAGGACACACACGCACTTTTCTATGTACATCCTTCCTCCCGCTCTATCTCAGCAGGGTGGATTAAACAAGCATCAATTTCAGAACCACTCGAAGCAGCCAAGCTGAACCTGATTTTATCCGACGCACAAGGAAGCCCTGGATCACATCGCCAACCACTGAGTCATCTAGTGAAGTGTTTGGACATCCACTTGATAAACAGAGCCTGTCAAAGGTGGACAAAGTTTGAAGCAGAGAGTAGACCTTGTACTCCGTTTGTAGCACAATCCGTCTTTAGCTGGTATTCATTCTGTCACGGTTCAGTAGTATTGGCAACAGAAGTTAAGAGTGAAATGCAGACACGCAGGCGGAATAGGAAACTTTTCGAGCACAGAGAAGGTGAGGTTACGTACTGGAACAGACAAGTGTGGAAGAACTGTAGCGGCCATGTTGAGAAGTTTTTGGAGTAATCCGCCCAACCAGGTAAATGAACCATGTGTTCCTCGTATAGTAGTGTAGGTATGAGTCCAACATTACTTAGCCAAAGAACTACTTTTAATGTAACATTAAGACTGATTGACAACAGTGATGTTGCAGTTGAACAGTATTGGCAGTTTGGTCCCTTAAGAGATACAAACCACTGTTTTGTTCCTTTCAGGATAACATACATGATTAATTATCCTCCTGACATGGACTGTTCCTCACTTGAACTTGGACTGCTGATGTAAAACATACCAGAAGAGATTCACTTTTGACCAATGCACATATAAAAACCATTCAACAGCTTACACAAGTTCTCTGTATGCCCGGTTTGATGAGGGACACTCCAGGTCTTTATCATGCTATATTCTCTTTCCTCCTTATCCAAATATCAAGGTGCTAATAATGTCACACCAGAAATTGGCAAAATTAGCAAAATTAATCTGCATTTCTTTGTCATGTTTGTGGTTTTAATAGTTCATTACTCACAGGTCTAGTTAGCAAACAACTTTAGCTGCTGGCAAGCTAACAGCTACCATGCTAGCCAACCATAAACAGGCAGGTGGCGGCCAGTCACCATCACTCTCCAAGCTTGGTGGCTAAATGGACAAATGTAGCGTCATATCTCACATCTGCAAAGCTTTTCTCACACTCAGGCAGAGGTGTGCTGAGCAAAAGTTAACCTCCTTCATGCCTCGTTACTGCAAAAGACATTTTGACTGGTCATAACAGTAAAAGCACAGCTGTGACTAATTAATGATTGCCCATATTCCATTAGGTTAAACCAGTAAGCCATGTAATGACAAGTTTGTCGGGGAACCAGCACCAGCACCAGTATGTGGATACCCAAAGTGTCCAAATTAGATATTATAAAATAAAATTAAACATATACAAGGAAAACATATTGAATAATTGTAAAAATATTTATAATATTATAACTATAATATAACTATTATAGAATGCTATTCTATTATTGATCCTGTAACAATAAACAAAGTTTTTAGTGAAAAGTGACATTATGATACAAAAAGTGACATTATTAATTGAAAAGTGGCATGAAAAAGTGCAGTGACCACACCATCATGATGAAGAAGTGGCAAGATGAAATGTGATATTATGAAATAAGAACAGATTAAACAGATTATTTGATAAAAAAAATTTGTTTTAAAAATAACTATTTTTAAAATAAAAATGAAATCTTATTTTATTTTAATGACTTCAGTTTGAATAGTTTCCTAAATTATATCACTCATTATTGGTTCATTCATATATTTCACAAATTTATTCATGTCATTTATTTGATGATCTATAAATGATTTGACATTGAACACTCATTGAACACTGGGGCTCCACAGTGTATGCGATAATTACAAGATTATTAGTGCCACCCCTGCTTTTTCTGTTCCCACGTGTCAAAAAGTCTGCCATTAAAAGCTTATCAGCATCATTTTTAAATGCCCTGCACGCCCACACAGGTGTTTTCAGTTATTCTGCCTAATTAGACGTCTGCTCACTTTAAAGTTGGGCCCTAACAAGAGCAGCAAAACGACAACAGGGAAGATGCCAATCCAACACAGTCTGTACACACCCACACAGTCCTGCGAAGAAGTCTAATTAAATACAACCACTGAGAGCACCTGTGTGGGTGTTGTGTGGGTGTGTGGGGGATTTAGATGCTGATGATGCACCCATCCCTCCGATTCAAATCAAAGTCACAAAGTTAGTGATGCTGTAGCGCCAGCCTTTGAAAGTCTAACCTAAACTGTTCCTGTAAGATCAGACTAACAGGTGGGGCTGTATGAGTATCACAAAGGATGAGAAACATGGTGGACTGGGCTCAGCTCATGTTTGTTCAATGAGCTGTTGCATCCAAACTTCCCCATCCTCCCTGTTGATAAGATGCACTGTCTGCTTTCCTCTGCCAACCCCCCTATCTGTTATGTAACTAGCTTTCCATGTGCTACGCTGCTCTATGCGTGCTCATTCACTTTATATGAAGAGGCTTTCCCCTAAACATGTCTCTGGAAAATCGAGGTGATTATTATTTATATAGGGATCCATTAAACGCCAGATTCCCCCTGACAACGAGCACGCTTTGTCAAGGAAACGTATCTTTGTTGCCTCCTCTAATCAACCCATCCTCACCAGAGCAATATGCAAGAGCAGAGTGACACTAAACAGATACAGAGAATTAACAGCTAACATGCAAAATGGTGCAGTTAGATGTGTGCTGTTCAAACAGACTTCACTTCACTTTTAGCCAAAAAAATTAAATTAAAGCTTTCTGCGCCGTATTTTAGCTTGATGTTAACCACCTACAGTATATTTATAGAATGTTAGCATTAGTGTCTGCAGTTTGAGCAGGAATAGTCAACATTTTGGGCACACAATATCAAGAATAACAATATCATTTTTTAATTTTACATGCTTGTTCATTAAATATGAGGCTAAAGACGACAGCTAATAGACTTAGCTTAGCAATAAGACTGAAAGCTGGGATTTAAAGCTAGCCTGGCTCTGACCAGTGATAAAAGATTGCGCCCATCATCTCACAATCGCTACTCCAGAAGCCTGTCACAGAACTCCACCCAAACCACAACTTCTTGCTTTTACTCTTTATTTTTTGCAACAATAAAGCATAAAACATTCACAAATTAGCTTTCACACAGTCCCAGGCTAGCTGTTTACCCCTTCCTCCAGTATTTATGCTAAGCTAACCATCTCTTAGCTCCAGTTTCATATACTGCAAACAGATAAGAGTGGTGTCTCTTCTCTCTCTGCAAGGAAGTTGGTGAACATACTTCATATTTCATATACTGCATATTTCTATAAAAAGTCATAAGCTCTTGGGCTAACGGTGTTTGCGTAGACAGCGTTGATGTTTCCGCAGAATTACTATCCGCAGTCTGCCCGTGTTTCAAGGTTTTGTATCTGCAGTCAAAGAAACACGGGGTTGTGTCTCACTGACCCTCCCTCATTACGTCTAAGAAATGACTGTTGTTCTGTCATAAAAAACAAACCGTAAGCGCAATGCTAATCAAACATCCTTGACATTATTAATGCGCAGTTCACAAATGTGTGGAGAGGAGATTACTGCTGAGACTGCTGAGCGCACAGCGAGCCAGGAAAATGAATGATGACAATGAACCCATGCTGGGTTTTTTTAGGAGAGACTGACAGTCGACTGTAGGGCGCAGGGCTGGTTCACCAATAACGCCATTGCTAGAATTCAGATATATACATGCAGCCCCGTAATGTCCACCACCTAAAACTCAGTCGTATTAAGTTTCGCTACAGGACTCTCAACTACTGAGAAACACTGTATAACATTATGCAATACAATGCAATACATCCTTCTACTGCTCGGAAATACACACTTTATTTCACAATTGTACCAAATAATTAATTACAAGTGACTTTAGTTTTCATACACACCCACAGAATGTAATACAAAGCACCTTTGGGAAGATTAAAGTGTCTTTGATTAGGCAGTAAAAGCAGCAGTGAGTCAGACTGTGAATCACTTTCCGTTCAGCAGTAACCTTGTATTAAAAAACACCATAAAACACAAAGAGCCTCCTCCTCTTCTCTTGTCTGGGGTGTTCCCACGTGAGTCCAGAGCTCTCTGTCTGCTGGCGCTCGCCTCTCTGATACCATCAGGGGCCGCAGCACCAATCCCGGTCGCTGCGGCGAGTAACACACTGCCACGGCACACACACGCAGGGAGGAACACACCCGCAACAGAACACACACGCGGCGAGCAACGCAACGCGCCGGCATGAGCAGTGCTCAAACATGGGTGTGGAGGGCACCTGAGCCATCTGTCTCTAGAACGTCTGTTTGACCAAACACACACATGCTTTTTGCGTAGACACACGCTTGCTTGCACACACACATACACGGTTAAATGCAATTACAGGAGTCCATATATATGCAAATTCACACATGGAGCAATCATCATTGCACATATACCTATATACTTTACACTTATATAATACAGGCAAACATGCATGAAAGCAGAAAGGAGCATACAAATATGCAGAGCAGCAGAAATGATACAAACACCTCACATGTATCAGCAGGCAATTCAATCTCAGTTGGAGAATTAAATCAACTATGAGGTTTTTTAATCTCGTGAACACAAACATGGACATTAAATCTTAGCGAAACAACAAAACTACACATCACATTAGTAGGTGGAGGCTGGGGTGGTGGATGGAGCTGCTGCAGCGAACTGTGTTGGCATTGAGTATGAGTAATGACGTCAGCACAGTTTATGTCGGCCTGACCGGATGCTCTTGGTCAGAATAATGGCTGAGGAGCGTGAATTAAACAGCACAATCGCTGCAATACACTGTACTTCATAATGAGACATGATATCATCTGTGACATTCAGCTCCATCATTGTCCAAAATCTATTTAATGCATATAAAACATCCATGTGTTCCCCGACAACAGGCACTGTGAGTTAATCTGGTGCTGTAGATAATCTAATCCGCTGCTGAAAATAGTCCCTCAACAAAAGCATGTTTTCGTTCTTACTACAGTGCCTTTAATATTTTTTTTGTTATACTATAAGCAGCATTTCTAGAAATTATGTTAATATATTACTATTTTTATTTTCCTAATAACCTCTCCCATGATAATGTTTCCTGGCAACATTTCTTCTAGCGTGCTGCATCTATGCACTTAGACTTAGGTCCAACATTGCAGGGCTTTGACAACAGAAGTTTGCATTGTGAGTCTCATGTTTGATTAGGTTCCATTAGGAAGTGCAGCACTGTTCTTATTGCAGTAAACACACAGCACGTGTCGACTTTTCCACCATTTAACCAAACCACAGTGTTTCTCTGACCTTTCCCAAGAGCTGCGAGTGCTTAAACAGAAGCGTATCAACCTCGTGCTTTGGTCTTTCCTCATTATACTGATATAAATGCATTTTTACAGGGCAGGGTTATACTTAAGTGTTTTTGCAGAGTCATGGCATCATATAACACATATAACCTTTGTACCTGTGTCCAGTCTGTACTGATGTTAGTAAGCAGAGGAACATGAGAAGCAGGTATTCTTCACATCTTCCTAACTGAAGTTATTACCCTGCCAAATGACAAAGCCCACAGGCCTTGTTAGGATGTCTGACGTCCTCGCATCATTTCTCTTCAGTGGACTCAGGGCTGCCATAAATGCAGCTAATTAAATCAATTTAAATCCGCTCTGTGGCAACATTGTGAAGACGGCATCGTTAGGCTACACTTCCTATCCAAACCTGCCCGTTTATCGTGATTGGGGATTAAAAAAGAAAAAAAGAAAAGAAAACGAGGAAGGTCTGTGATTGCTCGCTTTGCTGTTTGATTGTAGGTCAAGTGCTGGGCGTTTGGCTGTGTCTGAGCTTGATTAGAGTTTTATTATTCAAAAACAGACCTTTTCACCAACAGATTTAAGACTCAAGGGGGAAGTGACATGATGTGAAATTGGTGCCGGAGTTTCATGCTCGTTCCCTCTCATCTCGGCCGAAACATTGTGAAGATTACAGATCCCGCAGAAGAAGAAAGCAGTTTTTCTCCCACAGAGTTTGACAGGATGACAAGCTGGTCAGGACCACGCAAAATTTGAAATTATTTCCTCGGCTAGGCGTCTTTGATAGCTCAGCGTGGGGCTGGACACATTAGCCAGTGACTGACGCCGACCAAACAAGTGTTTCCTTTCTCTATATGTCTCCCTCTGCTGCTCTAACGCGCTTGCGTCTCAGTCACGCTGCGTTCATGTACGCACTGTTGCTCAAACACACATGCATGCGCACATCAGGACAGACATACATGTACAGTGCAACGACACGCACGCTCGCGTACTGGGCTGCAGATGAGAACAGGAGAAGAACGCTTTGAATTATTGAGCCGTGCTGATAAAAATAGGCATTGAAAAGAGTCCCTATTAAATATTCAGAGGCGTATCTTAAGCAATCCACGGCTGATAGTGGAGAGCGCTTTCCGTGCATCGCTCTGCACGCTGATTACAGAGCTGCAGGGTTTGAATGAGAAACTCCCCCAGGAGGAATATGATTTACATTACAAGTTATGTTTCTTTATGTTTTGGCCTAAAATAAAAAAAACAAGCTGAAACTTGAACAGACCAGAAAGTTGTTTTTTTGACTTTCCGCATAAAATATTAAATGTAAGTGAACAGAGACAGAAACTAACAGAGACTGAATTCTGCTTTGATGTCACACTCGTTGATTACAGGAACATGCTGTACATATGCATAAATAGGACCTGGAGATTCTTTATTGTTTAGAGACACTTCTATTATTTTTTTCCTGAAAACCTCTCCATAAAGTAAAAAAGAAAAACTATACCTTTCCATACATACACCAAAAATGATTTAAATGACTTTTCCATTCTTTTGGCAAGCTTTTGGCCAGAGGCCCATCCTGAGCAGCACTGTGCAGCGAAAGAACCCGATTTTTACATAAACATGAGCCGGTGGAGACCAAAAATGTGCCTGAACTGACCAATAGGATGTGTACATAGGCAACTGGTTGCTAACGAGTTTGGCATTAAGTGTAATGATTGTGTCAGTGTTTTCAGTGTGTTCAGTGTGTCCCACAGGTGTTATTACAGTTTTAATCCGCTTCATCAGGACTTTGTGTAGGCGTGGTCTGATCAGGTCTGACTGACCGTAGGTTGGAAACTTTAGCAAACATCCCCACAACTGTCGTTGGACTTTGATGACGCTAATGTTGCTAAATCCTAATTGGTGCATGGAAATAAAGAGAGATCACCCATTTTCTTGTTTTGCCCCGCCCACTCAAAACCTGTGAGAAGACCACAGACAATGCTCAAAATACAGAAGTCCATCAGGTAAAACATCCAAAACTGTTCTGAATGTGATGCTAATTAAACATCTTGGTCACTTCTTTCCATTCACACATACGGCATCATGTGATTGCATGTTACGCCAAAGTAAATGTATGCATTGCATGTGCACAGCTGCAATATGTTGGGTGTGAAAGCTCAGAGTAAGTGAAGGCATCCTGCACAACATGTGCTCGGAATCAATACATTGCTTTTTCTATCCCAACACATGCTGATGTGTTGGAGTAAAAAGACAATATAGGGGCTTCTCCACACTGCTGGAGGGCTGATGCTGTGACCTGATTATGTAGCTCCAGCTTAAGACTGCTTACAGTTTCACACATACAGTAGCATAGCCCCTAAACTGTGATTCACTCCCACCATACATGAGAGGATTGTGTATTGAGCATGTCTGTGCATCATCCAGAGACCACTCTCTTCGACTTGCTTTCTTCAAATGCAAGAGAAGTTCACCGGACTAGACCGACAACCGACCAAACGCACTCAAACTTGGAATGACTTCACCTCCTTTGCATGACATTAGCGTGAACAAAATGAGTAATATCTCAGAATGTCAGATCAATTATATCAGCGTCTGCTTCCTCCTGGTCCTTTTAGAAATGTCACACTGGGACCTGACCTACAGTTGACAGCTCTGGCCGTAAAGACAATGTGGAGACAAGGGGCTGGAGGCATCTGTGCATCATCAACACGCAAGGAACACGTCTACAGTTGTTTATGTAGGTCGTTGTTGTGTTGTGAGGTCAAGGTTTCTATAAAGTTTCCAGATTACAGTGCCTTAGTCATTTAAGGTCTGAGTTTTCTTGTTTTTAATGAAAAATTAATAAAGCCGTGGTGCTTCCTTAGTTCTCTGTGTACCTCCGAATTGATGCTCTATTATGTATTAACTCGCATTAGGAGTCTTAGACTACCAGGACTGAGTCGCACCAAACTAACATGAAGTCATTTCTGTTTTCAGGACAACAAAAGCCATTAGCTGGTTTCAAACTGTTGATTTATTAAACATGGGTTGTATCATCTTAACATCTTAGCTAGTAAATGGAGTCATCTGCAAATCAATCAGACGGGAAGCCACGAAGCAACGCAATCTGCAACATAACTTCCAAAAATACATATTCCACATATAAATACGTGTAGGAATATGCAGAAACATGTATTTGTAACGTGTAAAATAGTAGAACTCATTAGTGTTGCTTTTTGCTACTTTTCTTTGTCATTTATGAGTTTTAGATATTTAATACACTAAATGCTTAATCAATGAATTCTGAGATGATCAAAGGATTAATCACTAATAAAGTTAGTTGTTAGTTGCACCCATAATATTCAATATTCATGAATCTTTGTGTGAGCGGGAAATATACAATCATGCTAACTTAGCTAAAGGTATTAGCTCGTTTCATATAATAGTATTTGCCTAAGTTTCTGTAGTTTTATGTATTGCGTATTGCATATTGTGCTGTGTATTGCATCCCAGTTAGAATCAAAAATCATGTGTTAGATTAGATCTTTGCAAACTAAACAGGTCACATCACATATTAGCAAATGAATGTTTGTTAATGTTTGTCAGTCATCAGTTAGCTACACAACAGTTTCATACCTCTGGGTAAAATATTCAGTAATACTTTAATTCAGTGATTTGAACTCATGAGGAGCTCATAGAAAAGGCAGCAGCTGGTGATGATGGCTGTGTTCTGCAGCACGACAGCACAGCAGCAGCCATTCTGCGCTACAGTCATTTAGGCTTCTGCACAGGCGGGCACTGCTGAGCAAACCACAGATCATGTGCCTGGACAGATAAGGGTGGAATCATAAAGTAAATGAGCCTGAGGAGGACATTTGATTGGTTAGAGTTGTTCATGCAGGGTGCAGAGATCCCACAGAAAGGTGGACTTTTCATTGCTTAAACATTAACCTTCAATTTCACCCAAACAACCAAACTCAGAATGGTGCCCTTATTTCTCTCCCGGTGCTATTATTCATTTTGCAGCAGTGTGAGGAAAACAAATCCAGGTATGTGTTTGCGTTTGAAGAGAATAATCAGCGAGATCAAACAAGGCTCCTGCCTCAGGGCACCAGCAGCCACGGCACAAAGGAAACTGCTGCAGCGTCTTTGAACCAACAACACCCACGGCTGCACACACGTCGCATAGACACAAGAAGAACGCAGCTAACTCTGTAAGACACAATTTTACTGAGGGATAAGAACCTCTGCACCTCCTCGTGTGCATATGTACAAGTGGCCTTAGACCACCGGGGCACATCTCACATATATACGTCTCTATAAGATCTTTAAATTCTTAACATGCAGGCTGAGTTTCTGCAGAGATGATCCTGCTGCACATAATTACTCAACTGCTGCAGTGTTTCTGCTTCATCTGTGTGAGATATCATCATTTCATATACATGAAATTATAACCCAGGTGTATGCCATTCATTAGGAATGATGCCGGCACACAGAATATAGGAGGTCTGTACACTGAAGATACTTAAGCCACTTTTCTACATTTGAAAATTAAAATGTAACACGAATAACTTTCTCCTTTAAATAAGAATGAGAATAAGATATAAGAAAAATGACTTTTACACAGAGTATATGCGTGTTAAATGGTTGACTTAATTAATATTACAAATCTGGCACAAGCATTGAAAGAGTGGTTCAGAGGTGGAGGATTGGTGCTTTGATCTCCACCTCCTTCTGGCTGCATGCTGAAGTGACCTTGGGCAAGGCACTGAACTCCGAATTGCTCCCGATGACTGTTTCATCTGTGAGTGAGTGTGTGATTGTTAGTTTTCCTTTCTGATGAATAGCTGCTATCAGTGTATGAATGGGTCCAAATGGATGAGTACTGATGTGCATTCAAGAGACGCTTTGAGTGGACAGACGACTGGATTAGTGCTCTGTAAGTACAGTCCATTAACCAAACCACAGGGATCTTACATATGAACATCCCGTTATTCAATATTTGAGAATATCATATAGCTACACACTGATTGAAAGTCGGCAAATACTTTCAAACTATTATTTGCATGTGATAAAAGCTGTTCCATAAACACATGTTCAGCCATAACACCTAGTCCCTAATGCAGGACATGATGCATCGAGGAGAATTGTCATGTGAGTTCACGTGAAACACTATGTATCATTCAGACTGCATTCACTGCGTTTGCAGTCGTTCTCATACATGGGAATGTAGCTTCTGAGGCTGAGAGAATAAGGCTAATTTATGCTAATACCACTGTCACTGCTCCCACCTCCACTCCCACTATTACTAATAATAGCACGACTCCTAATAACCAAAAACAGTGTTAGAAGAAAATCCCATTCGATATAAATACATACATCATCGGGTTGTGAGTATTTCATAAATACAGTAGGAGAGTGAATTCATCTGACAAACTGTATTAAAATAAATGAGTTATTTCATTAGCGGCTGTCCTTGCGACAGCCACAGCAACCTGACGTGCCCTTCATGATGAACTCTGCAGTGCACACACTACATCACCACTGCAGGTGGAAACGTCCTGCGTCTTCTCCGTAATTACCTGACCAACTGGGGAAACACTAGCGTGGGGAGGAATGGGGAGGGAGAAAGTGAGAAATGTGGGAAGGGTGCATGAAAAGAGACGTGTGTGTGTGTGTGTGTGTGTGTGTGTGTGTGTGTGTAAGCTAGTGAGACAAAGACAAATGATGGGGTGGAAGAGAGGAGAAGCGTGGAGTGTTGTGGAGGAGAAAACAAGAGGGGTCTGATGAGATGATGGTGGGAGAAAGGTGACATGGCGATGGGAGGAAAGGAAGGAAAGACAGGCGGGGAGAAAGGGAGGGGGGAGAGATGAAGGTCGCGGGGAGCGCGGCGTAATAAGAGAGTGAGGGAGCATTAGAGGGACGGCTAAAGAGCGAGAGAAACCGGAGGAATAAAAAAACGGGATGGAGGAATCAGAGACAGGGGAGTGACAAAAAGTGAAAGAGACATAAAACCAGAGACAGAGAGGGAAAAAAGAAGAAGAGGGAATGATTGAGGAGACGGGAAGGAATAAGCAGAGGCGAGGAGAGAGACAGTGTTGGTGTGTGTTGCAGAGGGAAGAGAGAGAGAGGCAGGGAGTGTGAGGGGGGAAGCCCGGCAGATCTTGTCTAGAGGGGAAATTGCATTGCTAAGGATTTATTGCTTCAAGTGTAATTGGGTTCAACCAGCGCCAGGAGAGAAAATCCATTGAAGGCTCCTCTCCCGTGCAGTGGAGAGCGAGTTGTTGATCTGCTGTGACTCCCACATCCCCGCTGCTGCTGCTGCTGCTGCTGCTGCTGCTGCAGAGCGAGGCATTACCACACTGTCCAATCATCCCCCCCTGAAATGAACACACCTAAATGGCAGAATAGTGGGGGGGGGGCTAATAAGGATCCCCCATAATTTTAGATACTTAGCGGCTCAGCTCTCTATCCCACTCAACTGACTCTGAGCCGCTTCGTCTCTGATGGTGATTCCACGTGGCTCCGGTTCATTCTGCTATTATGGGCGGTAATATTAGCCTCACTGCCCAGCTTAGACAAATCCAGGTTGTAGGTGGAGGCAGACAAGCCGCCATTGCTGCAACTCAGCAACTCATTTGTTAGCTGACATTTAACACTGCATGTACATGATTTTACTTTCTAAGCGGTTTTGCAAAGAAATCTTCCCGGCAGATTTGTTACAACTGAAGATTTAATCATTAAAAGCCATAAAAATAAAAGTTAAACTCTTTAAAGCTTTTGTTTTTCCACATTAATCCAACAGATTAAGTAAAAGCTGCAAAACAATGGACTAAAGCGCACTGGTTGATTTGCCTTAAAATGCCTGTTTAAACTCCAAAACAGACATTTCATCATCAGAATCATCAGAATCCAAATAAACAATGACATCATGCAAACGTGACAGTCAGCCTAGAACAGGAGGAGATGCCTTAGTCAGCGTCACAGTGTCGCATCAAATGCACCAACAGATGAAGGTGCAAAGAAAGAAGTAGTGAAAGTACAGATCCTGCATCCATCCAGTGTAATAAATTAGAGGAAACATGACTAATTAAAGCTCCTTTAGGCCAAAGGGATTGACACTGTGGAGCTGTTAAGAGTGTGAAGCCATCGTGCCTCTCTGCAGAGCAGTGACTTGCCAATGTCTCCACCTCTAGGAGGCTGAAAGGATGCAAATCAATCATTGTGCTTCAGGCCCCTTTTTTTCCTTTGCGAGCGCGCTGTCCTCGAACTGATTCAGCTGCATACTGCTCCAATATGCATAGAGAACCCTGTTTCGCCTAAAAGCCACGAGCCTCTGCTCTGTGAAACCGATTTAACGTTACTGAAGGTGCGGTCAGACAGAAAGCAAAGTGAAACTTCACCACTCAAACAGCCAATGTAGGAAGTGTGCAGACATTAACTGTAGAGCTAACAACAGATGCACTGACCGTGTCTGTGGGAGTCAGCGACTCACTGAGCTCTGAACTTTTATGATTTTTAGTTTTTGCTCTTTATTCTTGCAACCTTGCGGTCCCCATGTGTGAGTCTGTAGTCTGTAAACCCAGCATCAGATTAATCTATACTGCAATATACTATCTACATTCCAGTACAGTATTTATACCCAGACAGTACATGCTATTCCAGCGCTATCTTTGCACATCACTCTGACAATAGAAGCTCGGATGCTGTCGTCATAAACGATAAAGTCGACCTGCTCGTGCTTCAGTTCTTCATAAGGGAATTTGAAAAATCATTTCGTTGCCTCCTCAATGGTCTGCAACTGAAAGGACAATCAGTCCACATCAGGGCCGCATTACAAGCTAATGCAACATATTTGATAACTCATTAGCTTCAGTTAGCTAATGTTAGCATTCCACCGGTCCCTCGCTATACCTAGCATCCCACAGCACGACGGGATGGAAAAGAAATCTGAAATATTAATGCACACATTTACATACGTACATAACTGTGGTGTAATATTCTGCAGTACATTGGAATATAGAATATATTCATATAGAATATTGACCATACACATAAACGTTTTGTTACTGTATGGGAAAAAGAAACAGAGAGTCCAAAAAGGGTTTCCTGGTGCAGCACGGGAGGGGTTTATATATGTATGTGCGTGTGTGTGTGTGTGTGTGTGTGTGTGTGTGCGCGTGTATATGTGTGTGCGTCCTCACCCCACCCGCCACTGCAGTGCGATTCCCCTCTCTCTCTTTCTCTCTCTCTGACATGCAGCAGCGTTCACAAACCCACACTGCAGAACAGAGCAGGCCTGGCTCTGCATACTAATCAGAGAGGGAGACAGACAGACAGCTAGCAAGTGAGAGAGCAAGACAGGGAGTGAGGAACAGAGAGCAGAGAGAGAGAGAGTGATGCTGTAACACGGAGATGCAAAGCAAGAGATGAAAGAGAAGAAGCACGTCTCCCCCTCGCTCCGTCTCTCCTCGTTCACACCTCTGCAGTCAGCTTGTCATCCCGCCTGGCCGAGTGGGTTACAGCTCTGCAGTTTATACAAAGGGATTCTCCTTCCCAGGCTTTCCCTGCTGAGGGAGGAGGGGGAGGGGGAGTGGGGCGGGCGGGGGCAGGTAGCTGCAGACGCCTGGCAGTCAGGTGGTGCGGCAAAGTTCCCGGCTCTGTCTTGATAACGGTATTGACTGCTTCTAAAAATGGAAGACGCATTGATTGAAGCTTGGGGAGTGTGTCTGATGAGAAGGGCTGGGGACAGACACTAAGCTTATTCAGAGCAGCGCTGGAACAATAATTTGCTTTAGTCACTTTATTTGACTGTAAGAACAATGTCGCGTAAACAAAGGTGGTGGGAGACACCTGAGAATTGCAGGTTTGATGGTCTTTGAGGAGAGCTGCAGCGCGTTCGGTGGGAAAACCCGAACCAACGCGAGCTTTCATTGGCAGAAGAGAGATGGATGTTGACATTTGATAGCCAGCAGTTATTCATGCTTGGAAAGCCCGGAACAATAATCAGTCAGGGGTAAACTGCAGCAGATATTCCCTCATCTGCTTTTTTTTTTTTTTTTTGCTGTAAGAACCACCAGAAAGTGGATACACGTCCATCACGCCTGGCTGAGGCACTGTTTTGACCGCAGCCGTCAAAATCATGAACAGGACACGATGACGGCTCACAAAAATCTGCTCCCAGTGAATATGCACGTTGAGAGTTCGTGCAACCGCTTGTTCACGAGCCTCTGTGTACTCTGCTCTTAGCTAGCCATGAGCAAAAACGCAGCATCATCCTTTTTCCGATATGGGCTTGATTTTCTTATATTGGCGCACGTTGTCATCCATTATCGCATTAATAGCATGGTCACACCAAGTGTGGTCCAGGTTGGTCAGTTTGAAACCTTTTGTGAACATAACAGTGTGTAACTAACATATATGGTTAAGTAGATTTTCTATACATATATGTAATATAATTCTCCATGAGCGGGCCCAGACAACGAGAAAGCAGAATTAAACCTTTTGCTGCAAAATTTCCTGCATGAAATGTATTTTCTTTTTTTTTTTTTCAGACTTTCCGTTTTTCCAAATGACTGCATAATTGTTGCTTTAAAAATTATAACCAAGACAAGAAAAATCCAGCCACGGTTGCCACATGTAGACACCTTTTTGTTTTGTGGGATCTCAAGCCCAAAATGTTGGGAATCACCGCCAGTAGTAGTAGCAGTAGTAGTAGTAGTAGTAGTAGGTAGTTCCTTAGTTCAAGCGGTTTCACACAAGTATTTTAAATATATCTTGTCTCTTTATTTTGTTCAGGTTAGTACACTCTTTACTGATACTGTGCATTAAAAAAAAAATGATTCCTGGTTGCTTTTATGATCACACCCTGTACCAAGGCTTGTAATTCCACGGATGACATGATTTCATACCACTTAAAAAAACTTTGATGACAATATTTCATTGTGTTTTGTGACGCAGTAAGATCAGATCTATTTGGATCTAAAAATCATACAAAACATTTTATGGAAACTTTTTGTTGGACTTTTTGTGTTTGACAGCTTTACCAAAAAGATCCCAGGAATGCTGAAAGTGAACAAACAATGATCGGTTTGGGTGCATGGGTGCCAAAAGATCGATCACGGTATTTGGTGAAGAAAGTGTTACCTATCAGGTTAGGATCAGGTTAGGACAACGTTGACAACTTCTCCATTAGAAAGAGTGACATGCATTCGAACTGAAACAGGTTATGTTCTGGGCACCATTCACTGCTTTTATGAAATCTATGGAGCTCTCAGAAGGTAAAAACGAGAGCGAGTACTCCCTGTTGGAAATCGTCCAATGTGGTTAAGCCGAGCTCAGTTTTGTGAAGATAATTACATATCTTCAGTTTTTCAACAGGCCTCCAGGATTTATTCATTTATTCCTGTGAGTTTATACAAAGTGTAATTAACATGTTGTTGTACATGGAGACAAAGGCACTGTAAACATACTCCAGGGGAGCTCCACTCCTTTGGTTCTGGTATATACAGAGGACATTTAGGTTCAAATCTCAAGCTGCGATTTTGATTCTTTGAAATTGCTTTTATTTCCGGAAAGATCCCGATTCACCCTTCAGACTCATCACTATTCATGCTTTGGAGCTGCCCCTGCCCAGCACAGCTAGTCTTTCAGATTTAACCTTGAGAACAAGCACAGAGACATTTCCACGTGGAGACATCTGTCCCAGTGAAAAGGCGCTGAAGTATCTCCCGAAAAGGAGTGTGTTGTACTGAGCGTCCAAATGCTCTGACACGTTTCAAAGCGGAGTGGAAAGAGAGTGCTACTGCTGGGGTTTGGTGTCAAGGGGCATTGGCTGAAGGTGCTCTTTGGTTTCATTGAATGAAATAGAGGTCGTTATGCTTGAGCGCATTCTCGATTTGGGAAATTTCACCGCTCATTCAGGAGAATATTAAAAAAAAACAAGCTCAGTATGTTTGGCAATGCTGTCAACTTTATCATCCAAACTGTTTGACGCTGCAAATGGCAATAAACTCACAATAAAAGGTACATCAGTAAGTGACATATAAGGATTTGTCCTTGACTGCTAAACCCACCTTCAAAGCAAAAGAACAGTTCGCTCTTTACAGGATGTATTTTCGTCGTCGGGAAAGATTGAGAGCCTTTTCGAAGATGGCTCAATTGGCCAATCACACTTTGTCCACTCTGTGGTAAAGGTGAGAGCAGTTCAGCTGCTGAATGACCTTTCTTCATGGACGGGCTTGAAAAGACGTGATTGTGACCGGTGGGTGCCAATTGGACAGTCCACAGTACAACAGTGATCTTCTGAGAAAGGCGAAAACATGTTCGCCTCAGCGCAGGAGAAACACCATCCTGAAATAGCTGAAGGTATTCGCTTCACTGGCAAATATTCATTACTAACCAATGCAACTACAAAATTAATAGCAAAGCAATAACACAAATGTTCCTCCATCTAAAATATCAAAGGTATGCTAAAGAGTAAAAGTCCTGATTTCATTTCAGCAGGTAAATGTCTCACGCCAGTTGCTTTTCATTATGTTTTAACCCACAGCTGATTTCAACCCATTAACACCAATTGCCAATAGGTTGTTGAAAGGCATTTTGGGATATGCAGGAAATCAATTAATAACAATGTCAATATAGTGATGTTCAGCAGGTATAATGTTGATCATGTTTGCAATTTGAGTTTGTTAGCATGTCAACATTTGCATGTAAAGCTGAGGCTGATGTCACTGGAATATCGTAAGGTTTCAGGTAATTAACCGATGTGCTGAACTGATTAAAATGATGATACTTCCTGGAGTGGACGTGAAAGCCTGAACCAAATTTAATGGCTATTTAATCTAATTTGCTGTGGAGATGTTTCACTGAAAACCCCAAATGTCAACCTCGGGGTGGTGCTGGAACAAAAGTCGGGGGTTCATCAAAGTCACTTCAGTTCACCCTCTGGGGATCCTGAATGTCTGCATGAAATTTCATGGCAATCCATCAAAATGCTGTCAAGATGTTTTAGTCTGGACCAAAGTGGTGGACCATGGACTTCAGGTGTCATCAGTACAGTCACAATTGCCTAAACAACATGCCTAAAAATTATATAAAAGTCCAACATTTCCAGAAAGTAGTTCTACTGATTGACATTCTACAATATCTACAATGGTCTGTTATGGGTATTACAGTGATAGCTGTCACAGTATGAGCTGTATGGTGAAATCTGGGATTGTCTTGTGCTATATGTTATCATGTATCCTAAACAGAACTCCTTATTTAATTAACTCTTGTCTTTGTTTGATGATGTATTCCACCAGTACATCTGAGAAGGGATCTTGGTCACTGAAGCTAAGGTAATGGGACAGCCTATCTGAACACATAGCCGTCACTGAGAGACGTGTTTTCTGCAGTCTCCCTCCACTCTCGGGAAGACATCTTTGTACAGTGCTGAACAACTAATATTGGTTCATGCAGAGTGGGGACACATTGCTGCTGTGGTTTCCATTGTATATGCTGGAAATGTGGGGGGAAAAAAAGGGTGTAACAAAAGCATTATCTCCTTCCTCGCTTGTCACCCTTCCCTTGGAGATGGAAACTGGGTGTGGCGCAGCACAAACCAGCCGTGCATGGTGTATCATCCTTTGCCAATCGTGCGTCTGCCCTTGGAATAAGGCGATAAATCTGTGGGGATCCACTCTGATAGTAGATAACGCTGTCACGTTAGACGGCGTAGGAGAAAATGAGGCGAGATAAAAATGCGGCGTTCCAATTCATTTGCCCCCGTCGCCCAAAGCCGCACGCCCGGATAATTCGACGAAGCGCGGCTCAAATGGCGGGGGGGGGCAGCGGATGATTTAAACTGCCTCAGTTCTGAGATCATCCCATCGTTTTAGCTGTAAAAAATGGTCAACCTCGCTTAGCATCAGAGGGGTGAATCATAGTCATGGCAAAGTTTCTGGGAAACCACCGTCTGAGCAGATGAAATGTGTGCGGTTACTGCCTCTGCTGGTGCCATTATGGTGTCGAAAACTGCCTTGGAGTTACTCAGGAGAAAAAAGGTTAATTTGTGCTATTGATTGACTCGCCGAGAACAGTCATTAAGCTCATTACTTTAGGCTTTGTGAGCTCCTTCGTCATTTATTCCCAGCAAATCTGTAATCCACTGTGTGAGGGGAATTTTTATATTTTGCTTTTAATTTGTAATCAGGTCTCAAAAGACCAAAAATAACTAGAATTACTCGTAGTTGGTGAATATTGTTTTGTTCATGGAAAAGCTGTTCTATGTGGTCGGGATCCTGGAAGATATTCAAGTCAAACTGCATTTCAAGAGTGTGTAGCTTTCAAATCATGAAGTATATCCGAGTTAAACAGGATCGTCAGGCGGGACAAAATGTTTGGACTCAAAAATGAAGAGGTGCAGTCATTCGGCTTCAGGGTACACCAACGTAGCATGCTGCTGCTAGCTAGCTAGCTAGCTAACTAATAAGTCTTAACTCTCTGTCGCTAAAAACTGAAGATTGGTGAATGGATGGATGCAATGATGATTGGTTGAGATTGCTTTGATCATGCTTACATGAGCACTAACTATATATTTTGTTTTACCGACAGAGGATTAGAATTTGATCTGAAATTACGACATTTTTGGCATATACCCTGAAATAGATGCTCAACATGACTGGAGATGTGATCTTCTTTAAAATAAAAGCCGCAAAATGACTCGAAAATAGACGAATGAATTAAATAAATATATATTTACTTGATGCACATGTCCCATCATCGCAGGCGTCAAACCACCACGGAGAAGCAAACAAAATCCAACGCTTCCAACCACTGATTGCACGTCAGTCCCTGTCAAGGAAAACTCAAGGCAATCAGCGGCGTCTGTCTCATTTTGCTAAGCAGGCTGTGTGCATGAGTGCACGTGGGCGTGTGCAGAAAGAAGAGAACAACAGAGAGAACAGAGACAGAGAATTGCAATTATCTGTTTTTATATAATCCGCTAACAGCTGCCACTATTTAGAAGGGGAAAGCCGTTTGTTTTTGGGAGAAATAATGACGACGCCCCAAGGTCTTTGACTTCCTCAGCGTTATGCAACTGCAACTCTGACTGGGATTGGGAGACGTTTGATTCACAGAGCCCTGGATTACATAATTCAAGTGCAGAATGGAGACTTTCATGTATATTTCAGAGAATATCCATTATTTACTAAAAGAAGTTTCTTTCTTTCTCTCCCTCCCCATGCTGCTTTTTTGGAGTTAATGAGGAGAACATCTTCTGAGAGCGGAATTTCCCCGTGGCATCACAGGAACGATACTTTCAGAGCGTTATTTGTCTTGAAAGACTACTGTGGCTATGTGAAGACACACAACAGCTGTTGTCGGAGCTCCTGTCAGAAGATCATACGTCTCTCCTCTGCAAACACCTAATCAACAGTGCAAACACACAATCTGAAAAAAAAAAAAAAACAGAAAATGATGAGGTCACCGCGCTCCAAAGCAGCAGCATCCGCATACGCCTACAAGAGAAATCCATTTTTTTCGACCGCTTCTTTTTTTTTTTTTTTTTTTTTTGTAGTTTCACGCTTGAGTTCAAACACACTGAGGGAGCGGCCGGGCTCCCGAGGGGCCGACACCACTGAATTAAATTCAGAGCCATGAAAGAGTGAAAGGGACAAGAGACCGCAAAATGCCTGTGAGGGGAGGAAGTAGCTTACCACTTACCAGGCTAAAGTCAGAGATTACAGTGAGGGAAAGCGTCTGCGAACTGTAACAAACTGGTATGCATGACGCACTGTGTGTTAATGTAATATCCAAGAAATATGTTCCAGGGCGCAAATAGTCTTCGCTGTTTATGTTGTGCTTTAAATGCAAATGTGACCCAGGAGTGTAAGTCAGTGAAACACACTTCGCCACCACAGAGGGATTATGCGAAGGAGGCTAAACTAGAAACAAGTGCAGTCGAAGGAGCAATGTGGAAATTTGTCTTTGACTCATATAAGACCCATATAAAGTAGAATTTGAGAGTTTAAAAATGTAAAAACAGATCTTTTTGTTCAAACACCGTGTTACTATGACTGTGTAGCAGTCTTGCTCGTAGTGGCAGACCCACAGAGAATCATCAAACCTCAGTTCTGTGGAGTGTTTTAGTGTCTTTTAGCTCATTGTTTTGGTTTTCCAGTCTTGAAGGAAGATGCAACTTTAGCCACTGTAGTCCATGGGTCACACCACACCAAGGTTTGTGTGACCGACACTAAGCACCCTTAATTGCACTGACTGGATCAAGGGTGCATTTAATTACATATTCAAGAATTCAACTTTTCATTTGTGAAAAGAAGAATTCGGTCTCTCTGCCTTTAAAAGCTACTTGTTCTTATTTCAGGAGAGCATGAATATTGGATTTACGATCATCAGGTTGCCTGTAACACGACTCCACGACTCAAATGAATGCCAGTGTTTGTTTGTCAGTGTGTTGCGTGTTAGCCATATTAGTTTTAATATAATGTTATAATATGTTGTAAAGTATGTGGAGAAAAAACTCAATACTGCTGCTTTAAACACTGTGACTTTTGCACAGCAGTGAATCAGCATTAAAACACTAACTGTTCCCTTCTTCTCTTATCACGTAATATTACTGAGGGAGCAGATTTGAGTGTGTAGTTACTGCGGTTAATGCTCGGAGAGGATGAGTTAAGCTCTCAAGATTTCTCTTCTTTCACACATCCTGAGCCGCCCATCAGTCTCTCTCCTTCTCTCTCCGTCTCCATCTGCCTCCCTATTTAACTTTTCTTACTTCATTTACCTCATCACTATTTGTCTTCCTCCGTCTCTCACGGGCCCCTCTTCTCTCTTCTTTTTCTCATCTGTCTACCTCTCCATCTTCCTCCATACTTTCAAAGCATACATAGGAGGCTATATATAGATCCACAGCATCATTACCAGCAGCAGCGGCCAGTAAACCAAGCGGCAACACCACTGGGATGATAAAACGAGAGGAGAGGAGAGGAGCACACAGTGGGGCTGTCTGTGATGGATGGCATTAAGAAGAGGGTTGATAGCCTCATATGGAAAAATCAGCGTTAGTCATGCAAGTTCAGGGCTGCCGCACCACAGCATGTATGACTGCTGACAAAAACACTAAACTCAGGTCAGTTTGTGCTTCCATTTCTGTTTAAATGTTTTTATTTGAAGGTTAGCACTTGATAGGCCCCGCTAAAATTAGCATTAAACCCCCATGCGCATCATCAAGGGGGCTTCTGTAATCTGACAACTTCATTGTAATCCTCAAGGCGGGGGCAGCAATTGAGTGAGTAAGGAGGCTGGCACGGTTCAGCATCCACTGACAACTAGCGGCGAAAAGAAAGGGCTCTAAGGCAGGGTGGTAAATTCATTTTAATGGCACGTATAAAAGTCTGACTGTGTATTTTATTGGACTGATGAATCTTTTGGAGCCACTTGCAGAGCCAGAGGCGCTGAACAAAGTCAGTGTTCTTGTGGTAATCGTTCATCACTGGCTTCACTAATCTTGAATACTGCGGTTTCGGCTCTAACGTGAATGCCTGCTCGCCACTGAAAACCTGGATTTGGACTGAAATGCTGAAAGAAAGTGAAGCGGCATTTGAAATACGATGACCGGGAGAAGTTGGAATGGTGTTTAAAATGAAAGGGCATAAAGAAGCTGACACTAAGCACTGAATGAAACTAAGTACTGAAATTAGCGTCAGTTGTGCAGACAGTGTCATCACTGACAGCATGAATTCTCAGTTAAAGGATGAGGGATGAAAGCAATTGAACTGTCATACATAGAACGAGTGAAACAAGCAGCCTGATGCATAGAAAGATGTGAAAATAGTTTAAATGTAAAGATGAAGAGCATGAGATAAAAGCAGTCTAAAGAAAGATTATTGAGTTGCATTATGGGAAATGTTCCAGCACCGCTGCAGCTTTAATCCATACTATGGACCGAAAATGGGGATATCTTTGTCTCGGCTGCATCGATTTTTGGCCATTCTTTGTCCAATCTGTCTGGTTTTAGCCTCATGATTTGATGGAAGTGCAACACAAAATCACCGCAGTGCCCCTTTAAATGCTGAGATTACCATTTACAGAATGGATACACATTTTGGACCACCAATACATATTCTAAAATATGTATAATATGTATTCATTAAAGATTAAATGATTTCCACCATGAGCACTCTTTATCTCTGTGCAGCACCTCTCTTTGTGTCCAACAGACTAGACACACGATACTATTACTATATGTAATCGCAGAACATCTAATAGTGCTAACAGGCAGAACCGTTTCACTAAGGGGACACGCGATATTAGCAACAGGACATTTTCTGCATCGCAGCAGAATTTAAAAAAACCCAAAACGTGCAAAAGCGAGGATGCGTTGTAATTCTATAGTGCGTATTAATATCTATTCCTACAACAACCATTTCATCCTGCCCTCTACAATCTGTATTTAAATGCATAATGTGCGTACGCTTTACATCCATTATAACGTGAGCTGTTAGCAGATGAACTCTCTTTTCAAACAAAGTCAGAGGCCTGGCTTTTCGCCATCATTATAGGCGTCTAATTAGGGTATATATCAGTTGTGGGACAGAGCGAGAGTGATGAAGGCAGGAGTGAGTGCCGCAGTGTGTTAGTCCCGACTCTCTCAGACTCTCTGGCTGTGGCAGACTTGTGCACTGAGCTGAACAGACAGCAGCATCCCTCACAGGCTCTGTCTCCCTCTTTCCTCTCATCCCTCAGTTTGATCTCCTGGTTCTTTTTCCATGTCCGTCATTTCTCCCCTGCATTTGATGATGTGTTTTATTCCGATTCCCTGTCTCCGTCTCTGCAACTTCCCGTCTGTCTCGTATAACTTTATCTTCTCCTCCTTCTCTGCTCCTCCCTCTTATTTCCTTCATTTCAGTCCATCCCTGTCTCCCCTCCCCACAGCACAGGCAGGAGCCTTTTTGCATTGCTTTCACATCTACTGACCCCCACCTCCCTCACTGTCTCTCTCTCTCTCTCTCTCTCTGCCTATCTCGCTCACCTCCTCACATTCATAAGCAGCACTCAGTCGCTCTTGCTGGCACACAGCAGTCCCTCGCGCCTCCTCGATAGTCACGCTCTGATGCCTCGGCTGATTGCATAAGAACATGGTGTCAAACGGCCACTCAGTCATTGCCAGTGGAGAGGGGTGGGGAAACACCAACACCACTGCCCACGACAAAACAGTGTGTTTGTAGGAGGGTGAGGTGGGGGGGCATTGCTGAGAAGGTCTCCAGTGCTCACTCAAGATACCTTGTACAACATTTCATTACACAAACAATTAGACTGAACGGTACCTGGTCAGCAACACATTACAAATGACAGCATTAGCAACTAGCGGAGCATTTAGCAGCAAAATCAGACTGTTTGCTAAACTCAGATTCATCAGCTGAACAGAAACACAACTTTGTGCAAATGCTAATGTTGCTCCTGTGTCTGTAAGATGAGTTAATAGGCGTTTGTCCACCAATAGGTTTTGCTAACTTGCTAAAAGATGCTAACATGCATGTGTGTATGCAGCATTTACCTGCTGCAGAAATGTGATGATGCAGGTTTAACGTCTGGGGCATCCTCAGAATTATTATCATTATCAAACTGTGTGCATGTAAGATTGTGGATGTGGATTTAATGTGATCCATTGGAGGTTTTAGTTTCCTCTACAATTACTTGCTTCTGTGCATTCCTTAGTATCGGTCTTACTTTGTTCGGTTTAAGTTCATTGATGCTGACTTGATGCGCCCAGTCTGCAGTGAGGAATGGGAAGTGATGGGGAAAAAAATAGGCCACGAAAGCCCTCTGGTAAAAAAACAACTATCAGCATTTTAGAATTGAAGTTTACACCCAGACCTTATGGGATCCCAGCGAGCCTGTAGGAGTCAATTCAAGACAAAGTTCCCATTTATTCCTTTCCATCCATTGTACTGTAGCTTAAGATCAAAATCATTATTACAATTTATCGTCACAGTGTTATTTGCATTTTTTTTTTGTGTTTGAGTCAGAACATTCATTGCAGGTGCACTCAGACAAGACTTGAATATTCAAGCACAGATTCGAGCTCCAGGGCGAACGCAGGCTCTTTTTCAATTTCAGAGCGAGCAACAAATGCTCGTCTACCTACACCGCCTGAGTCCACACCGCCCCCGTTAGTGTCTGACACTAATCTGATGACAAAGCCCGGGATGTAGGTGCACAATAGCTCCAGCATGCTGTGTGTTAACTTGTTTACTCTGCTGTTCTCTTGTGAATGTTTTCTATAATTCTTTCTGTCTCACAAATGCACTAATCAGTCGTTACGCTCGAGGCTGCTGCTGCTGCTGCAGGTATTCTGTTTTCTGAGTCTGTCTCCACGCCAATAATTCCTCTGTGGACCTCTGGTCATCGATTGGGACACAAAAGGAGACGCTGTTGCCATCAATAACCCCGGAATCCTTCGCAGAGTGCAACCCAGCGCTACTGAGATGCAGTTTTCACTTGCGGCAGAGAGGTGGGGTTATGCACACACACACACACACGACTCGCAGCAAGCAGCATCAAACCAGCTATCAGTGCTGCCGAGGTCTGGAGGCAGCGGCTTTGATAATGATTCACTGAGCTGCAAACAAACAAGCGGAGAGGAAGAGACGGAGAGACAGGGAGGAGTGGAAAGGGGGGTTATGACCAAGTTAATTAGATCAAAATGCTCAGAAAGATCCAACAAGTGCTCCAAAGTCCGGAGAGCCTGGCAGATCTGAGAAAGGCTGTTTACTGTTTGCTGTCATGATGTTTGTGTGTGTGACTGCGCAGCACTGCTCAAGGAACAGAATGACAACACTGCGAGGCACACGGGTGTTGCAGAGCACTCAGGCGCTGAATGCTTTTAGGGCAGGTGGAATACAAACGGAGTCCTACTTCGAGAACCCCTCAAATAGCTGTGGGCTTGATGCACGGCGAGGTGTTTTTGCTAAACGTTTGGGCAGACGGGCCGCAGACGGGGGGCAGACCGGGTGGTCTCAAAATTGAGCAACCAGGCGGCTTGTATGCAGCCCGGACTAAGCGTGGAGGCCTCGGGCAGGGCCAGCAACCTCCCCTGGGCTGAGGTTCAGCGAGGTTTCCCTCCCTGTGGTATTTTTTTTTTACAAATATGAAACACAGGAAAGTGAAAACAAGCGGGGGCAGTTTAGCCGAGTGTCAGCAGTTCAGAGGAAAATGGAAGAATAAAAGGGGGGCGGATTTAATTCACTCTGTCCTTTCCTGCTCAACTCGCAGGCGCACCTGGAACCTGGTGTTTCCACAACCGGGGCAAACGGAGGGGCTGACATTTGGACGCCTCGCAGCGCGGGGAGGTTGTGAGGAAGTAGCAATGACACTTCAATGCACCTGGTCCGCTGGGCGACAAAAAGCCCTGTCATCGAGCAGCAACGGTGACATTTAAAAGCCGTGCATACTCACATCTGTTCTGGCAGCATTTAGATTCTGACCCACCAAAAATGGAAATGTTGACATATCACTTAACATTTTCCCTGCCTCTGTTTTAAACCGAAGCGTTTGAGAGGATCTGAAAGTACGCGAAAGCGGCAAGCGGCTGAGAATCAAACCAATTAGCGAGCCTGAGCGCAGTAGTTTGAGCTGAGATCATGCAGAATATTCACAAATCAAACACATTTCCTCATGTGCATTTTTAAATGAGTGTATATTTGAACAGCCAGTGTAATCCAAGTGGGTCCACGCAGCCGTTAGCAACAGATCCCCGGCATGCTGCCAAGTTATGGACGCTGGGAGATGAAAGAGCAGAAACTGTTGTTCTGCTCTGCCCAACACCAAGGGCAAGCAGAGAAGGGAGCGCAAACATGGCATTTGTTTTTGTATTTGTTTCCGCCTCCAGGGCCTGAATGTTAATATCAGTGTATGTATAATTTTACGCTCTCAGTATGCATCTGAAGTCCCCATCTCGGAAACAACAGCCAATTGCCTTATGTCACCATATTAAGCTCATTTTCAATGTCCGTCCTGGAGTAGATTAGCGCAGACAGTAAACAAGGTTTGGGCGTCCTTGCTCAGGGCTTCTACCGGGCCTCACCGCCCAACAGTTGGCTCCAACAAGCCGCTGACGTCCCGACTGCGTTTCTAATCGATCTCCCAATATCCCGTCATATTACAGATCACTGTCACGCGGTCTGATTTTGCTGCATCATGCCTCAAACTGCTTTAAGAGCCTCAAGAGCGAGAGGAGCATGAAAATCAATGTAACCCACCTAGCTGTAAACCCGCCCGCCTCTCACCGTCATTAGCCGAGCCTTCGGGGAATTATGGGATTTCACATCATCTTGGTCATGTCACAATAAAGGGGACATTGTACTGTAAAGGATCACATTTAACATATATTTGCAGTATTACACTTGGCATGTGCCCGTGGATGGATTGAGCAGGGGTTTATTTAGCATTACCCTACAGCTACTGTAATAAGATACGGCGCAAAGTGCTTAATCCTATCACACAGTATAGGTGGCTGCGGTGAAACTCCACCCAAAGGTGCTGCACAAAGTGTAGCATATAGAGCTGATGGGGCATGGATTAGAGGGCAATGGTCAGATAAAACTCTCAAAGAGCTCGTGCTTCTGTATGGTGTGATTAGCTGTTGTGCATGATCCACTGAAGTGAGGATGATGCTCATTCTATTGAATTCAGCTGACGTCTGCGCAGATACAGACAGAGCCTGCTTGGGGCAGCGCGCTGAGCTGCTGCCACCCAGAGGATGACGAGCGTTAAGTGTTGATTCAGCAGTCATTCTGACTGTTCACAAGACAAACACGATGCCAAGACCGTCACTGCATTTAGAATTTCCCTTAAAGGTGACTTCTTAGTTCGAGATCTTGTTTAAATGGGCCAGATTATACAACCAGCGTTGTGGTGCAGGAGTATAAATAAGAACTTTCTCCAGGATCATCTTTTGAATGAAGGTTACATTGCTTTCGTGTCTTTATTTGTCCCTTTTTTAGTTACAGCAGGTTGTCAGTGTAAGAGCACTTTACCTAAGAGGAACACTCATTTGTTATTGCAGACGTCTGCACATACTTATACTGCAGTATACCTCAGTGTCAGATATGACTCCGCTGATTTAATAATGCCTTCAAAATGTCATTTTGTCAACAGATAAATAAATAAATGTTAAAAATGTCTGGGAGGAAAGAAAATAATTACACGCACGCCCTTCTGTAAGCGAGTGTCAATCCCACTGAGCCACTGCATAAAGAAATGTTAGAATAAATCATTCGTCGTGCTGAGTTTGGGGGGAGTTGCGTGAATATAAATGCATAAAACATCAAGAGCGTTTTTTTAAAGAATATCTGATGAAAGGGTGCAGCTACTAACAGCATCTTTCATTTCGACAATAACCTTTTAGATGTATTATACAGCTTCAGCGAGGTGTTTGCAGAGGAAATGCAGAGTATATGATGAGACGTGTTTAACAGTAATTTGATTACTTTTAGTTTTTAGGTTGAGTGAAGTATTAGTTACGATTGTTTGGCTTCACAACCGTTAGAACTGATTTTGTGTTGAACGTTACCCCTGATTTATAACTTTAAAAATAAAGTAACTGTATATTCTTTGATGCTCCTGCGTACCTGACTCAAATCAGGTTCATTTGTAAAGTGAGTGAGTGTATTTGTTCTGCAGCACTACAGCTCAGTGGAGCCACGGGGAGGTTTCGTCTCAAAGGTGTGGGTGTTATTTTACGAATCCGGTGCAGCAGATGCCTCGTTTAGTGCTGTCTCTTTATAGCACGTATAAAACATATGAATTTTCAACTAAAACAATGATCCTGTGGCATTGTGATCAACACTTTACTAATGGCAACAGTTATAGTTCTAGTTATAGTTCAAAGCTACAACCAACCGCCACCAGATGTCACTTTTGGACAATTTTCTGTACAGCTATTCAGACCCACTGTGAGACAAACTAATACTTCCCAAAGGGAAAGCTTTAACGTTTAGCCCTTTCAGCCTGATCAGCAGATCAGAGGTCAGTCTCTCAGCAGAGATTGTGTCTAACTGTGTCATTAAAGGTCAAAGAATAAACAACTGGACCAAAGCCTTCAGCAGAGTGGGTTTCTAATGTCCCTGTTAGTTGACTGATTGGATGTTTTTGTCAGTCAGCATTTCTGTTACTGCCTTTAAGTAAAGTGTGTGCTGTCAGTCTGTAATGTGTCCTTCCTGGAGAAAGTCAGTAGTGATACATGCAGTGATAGTTCGCCTTCATTGGCCTATTTCCAGCATTAGAAATGTGTCATAGTTACACAACTCACACGACACAGCACATCAGAGGGTAAGCGTGGCGCTGGACAGAGTGATAAACACATGTGGGTGTGTGTAAAGTTGCTGTAAAAGGAAACTCAACTCCATGACAACCTGCGGTCGTGGCAGTGGAAGACGTGGGCGTACTCTGACCCCCCATCATCTAACCTAACCGGCCCTTATGGTGCTGTGGAGGTGTGTTTACCCAGTACATACCTTCGACCACACTGCTGACAACAATGAGCTCTGAACGTTTCCCACAGACACAGGCTCAAAGCTCCAGCGTGCGTCGTGGCAACCTGGTATGGCAACACACACAGGAATAGCATCGGTGAACTACATGTGGCCCTGCACTGTTGTGATTGCAGAACCTTGACATTTTTAAGACTGTGTGTCTGTGTGTGTGTGTGTGTGTGAGTGTGAGTGTGTGTGTGAGACAGTGTTTCTATTGCTTTGCATTACAGCACTAGGGGTCAAATATGCAAGTCTCCTATTGTACAGACCTGTGAATGTTCAAACATCCCTTTGACTTCATTCATCAATCTTAAAGCTGGCTAAGGCCAGCAGCTACAAGCAGGAGGTTTACCATGATGTGAGTTCCAATTCATCATCTGAGCTCTGACCTGGAAATAAATCAGTTTGGGTGGATACATATAGAGCTTGAGCACAGAAGATATGAAAACTTCTAAGTTATGAAAACTTTTCAGTTATCGATTAATCTGTTGCTAATTTTCTTGACAACTGGTCAGTTTATTTTATTTAAATGTCAAAAATAGTTAAGTGAGACAATGAGTGTGTCCAGTTTCTAAATGATCGAGGTGACTTTTTGAGGTGTCATGTTTTGTCTGATCACTATACCATAACCAAAACCAAAAATATTCAGTTTACCATCATGTATGACAAAGAAAAGCCATGAATAACTTATCTGAGACGCCGGTGCCGGCAGTATTCTCCACAAATCATAACACTTACACTTACACTCTTAATAAATTATTAATAATAAATGCTAATAATTGATATTCAATTATATCTTTACATGAAAAGTATGGTTAATAAATATGCTTTTTATAGTAAAGGTAGTCAGTCATGTTAATTATATAGAGCTTTATTATATAACTTTATAACATTAAAACATTAATGTTTTAATGTGTAAAGAAATGTTAATCCATAATAAATGAAAGAAATGGAACAATACCGTTAATAATAGATAAAGACTCCTTGTTTTTCATTATAAAATTCACTTTCAGCTTTACACTGGAGTCATCGTTACTCTGCAGAGGAGAAATAATATAATTACTGCTGCATTACTGTTGCACAAATGAAAAAAAAACCAATCTGAGATTTAATTGGCTCATTGCGCACTGTCCCTAAAATTGACCAATTACAAACGTGAGTGGGCGGGGCTTGAGAGTGAGCTTTTTTTTTTTTCTTGGTTTTTCTAGTGGCAGAGGGAGGGGTGCGTGTGGAGTGTGTTGTTGTCTGTTGCTGCTGGGGACAGGCAGAGCTGCCAAGGTCGGCGAGAGTACTGCGGAGATCAAGACTTCGGGTCACAACATCTCCAAAAGTACTACCCAAGACACATACAGGTGAGTTTTAGTCGTTAACCAACTTTTATCCGTGTGTTTTGCGCATTAAGTTTGAGTTTCCTCCTGTGGTGTCGTGCCAAATTCTGTATCCCCGTTAAATCAGTGACTGTCAAATGAGTTCACATGGGAAGAGATGCCGGGGAGGAAGCGCTAAGTTGCTAGCTACCATTAGCCGCTTTTTAGCGCTGAAATTAGTTCGGTGGAGGCGTTAAACATTATGCAAGTGTTAAAAGACTTTTTAATATCACAAGTTGTTCTTTATTTAGTCACCAAGACTCTTTTATTGAGGAAGTACTCTGTCCTTAGTGTGTCTGACAGCGGTACCGGCTAACAAGCGGTCCGGCTAACCAGCGAACTTAGCTTGTGAGCAGCAGCCGAATTCGAGCCACGTTTCATTTGAGTTACACAGTTGGCAGTTTCCCTGGTCGTTGGTTTATGTTGACTGTTAAACGCATAGATGAGATGAGTGAGTGATAGGGTGAAATACTTCGGGTTGGCTGCAAGTTATAACAATTTAACAACTCTTCCCATCCGCAATCAGTGCATTTCAACAACAGAGAGGAATCCGCAGAGAGCTACACATCAGCGTGCTGCACTTACACCGGCAGGTGCCTGAAACTAAATATGACTCGTGCTCTAATGTGTGAGTTTCTCAGCCTGTTTAACCGGTAGCAGAGCCCCATTCCCCTGGTTTAGTTCCATGTTGTAAATGCTAGACAGCAGCAGCTGTTTCTTCCTCTTCTATTGACACAAGTTCCCAATGAGTGACTCTGTTTTGGCCCATGTGAGTGGAGTACATAATCATTTCATCCAACAACAGCCATACATTCATTCAGTCCTATATTATGAGTCAATGCAATGCTGAGGTGTGGGTTGTGGTACACAGCCAAAATCAGTAAGTTATTGGAGTTAATTAGTCATGACTGAGGATTTGCAAATAACTGAATTAGTTTGAAGTATGAAAGCAATGCTGAACTGTGAGAACCAGGCAAACTGGGCAATGGAAGGAGTCTTAAAAATGCCCGGGAGCCAAAATTAGTTTGTTATTTGTTCCTGACGTATGTTTGAAACATGCGCGAAATGCCAAAATTTGGAAATCCTAAGAGGAATGTGCCTTAGTGTGGCTGTCAGTCTGTGCTGAAATGGCGCTCTTTTGTTGGAGAGGACATACAGCAACAGCTGCACTCCTCGACAACAGCGTGTGGGTGTGTGCTCGCGTGTGTGTGTGTGTATATGTGTTTTGTTTCAGTCGGTATGCCAGGCTGTAACTGCAGCGTTAATGGAATGCTGGTTGAATTCTGCGAGTGAAACACGCGGGACAGTGGCTGCTGTGGATCAACCTGAACTCTCCTGGAAGAAGCTGAAGACGCTTTGCATGTTCTTTGCATGGCCTCGTCCAACTAGGACCCTCAGCGTTCACTTTTACACAGTGTGAACAAGTTAGAGCACGCAGGGCTTTATATAGCCCCTAAAGGAAGATGCTAAGTCATGACTATAAGAAGCAAGACATAAAAAGAATTCCATATGATGTGGCATTTAGTTCACCACCATGTCTAAACCAAGTTATATTCTGCTGGACTCTGCAGAGGTCTTAGACTTTTGCATTTAATTGTCTGGCTGGCATAAGCTCTAATGCACAGTGATTGCAGACCACAAGTATGTTGCCATGTCAAAGTGGCAAGACTATTACCCCCAGAACATTTATATAGAAGATAACATTGTAAACATGGAAACTGTGAACAGTGATGGTTCCTGTTCCCCTGCATGCTGGTTAATGAGCTCCTGTAGTGTTTTGTGTGGTGCTTGTGAACCATGTAAATGTTTTAAATGCTGCGCTGACGCGATGTGGCTGCAACAAATGGGAGAACACTGCAAAGAGCAAAAGCCATGTCAGACGTTACAAATGCATCTTGGCAGACTCTGAATGCAGCGTGCTTGCATGCGCATGGCCAAAAACACTTCTTGACCATCGCTCTGGCAGAGCGGTAGATGTTAGACTGCAGTTAGTAGTAGTTCTCTCGCCGCTCTGTGCGCGCGTCTCTGACAGAAAAACAGGATATGGCATCTCACACCCTGTCACACAGTGGCATTTTTTTTTTTACACTGTGGTTTTGACGTGCTCTTGCATTTACAGGTTGCCTGAGGAAAGCACAGGGGCGAGCCTTTGTGTTGCAGCGTTATCTGTCCTTTGTACATATTTTGCAACTCCTGTGAAAAATGCAATTAGAAAAGATGGCACAACAACACACAACCGACAGACAGCGTGTGGGAAGAGCTTTATTATTTTTATCATGACATTTCAGTCAGGCAAAGGTTTTACCACTCCAACCCCACAGTGATGAAAACCCGACCAAAATAGACATTGATGTCAAACCTAAAACTACTGCTGCCTTTGGTCTGAGTGTGTGTTGTCGCGATCAGAGAATATCCTTCTGAAACCAGGTTAACAAGCTGGTGCGGCTGATGTGTGAAAGAAGGTGACCATAGCCTTTACAGTCATATTACAGGAGGAGCATCTCGCTACTGAAACGTGCTGCTTTAAACTCTCACCCGGCCGGATAAAGGTAATGTGATATGTGCAGATTAGCTGTTCTCAAACTCCAAATGCTTGCTGCAGCGGTTTCTGTTTGTCCAGCTATGAATCACAAGCTGCTCTGTGACACTAAATGAGAGATCCCAAAGGATTTCCTTCCAGCGCTGCACACGCGCCAAGTCTAATATCTGATTTTCAGTTTAAGCTGAACAAGCATTGCGGAGCCCTCTTGTATCATAATTTAACTGTTGATGCTGACTGGGGTTAGCCTGCAGCAGCACCACACGCTGCCTCTGGCACAGTCAATGACACATTTGTTTACGTGTGTCAAATTTTAGAGCGACTCTCAGTTCCCCCGCCTGCGCTCATTCAGCTGAACAACCAGAAGGTCACTGCTTCATCAAGACAGAACGAACTGAAAGTGAATTGAAACTGTGCCGTTGGTTATGCCACGCGAGCGCTCACTGTTTTTAAGCTGACGCACGCGTTGCAACTGCAGTGACATGTCGGAGGCCTTCACCATCTTGAACTTGTTTAAGCGACTGGTTCATCGCAACAGGCTGAGCACTCACGCTGCACTTGTTGAAGTCGTTTCATTGGCTAAGAAGTCCCCCCTGCTCCTGGCTCTCACCGCCCGGCACTCCTCCTGTTGTCAACGACTAATCATCCAGTTTACCGTGGACCACCAGCCACCGCTGACTCAGCCAATGCTGCCATCTGGGCTGGAACAGAAAGCACAACAGACTTGTCACTGGCTCTAGAGCCTCAGATGCTCAGCTAACAGATTGTGTGTGCGTGTGTGAGTGTGCGCACTTGTGTATGGTTGAGTGACAGTAAAAAGTTAGAAATCAAGTGTAATGTGAAGACAAAACAAAAATTCAAGATTTTGAAATACTAAAAAAGTAAATACACTAACATATAATCTTCTTTTCATGAAATATTATTGCAGTAACAATATTGAGCCATTTCATTTCACTCAGAGGGTTTTGAAAAGTTGATTAAACCATTTAATAAGGCCCTGCACAGCGAAACAGACCTGTGCTACTATGGCTACATGTCCAAAGATGGTTGAACCTATGTTAAGGCCTACTAAAAAGAATACATGCACTTGTTAAGACACACGCACTCTTTATTTTTAATTGTTTAATAATAGGGGGGCTGATATTGTGCGAGCTGTCTCATGTCACACGGTCATGACAGTGTGAAAAAGGCCTGTGATGCTGGTGATCATTTTAGCTGTAATCGTGTACGCACTTTACACAGGCGGCCTTTCACGGCCTCACTCTTTGCAAAGCAGGATTAATAAATCTCAGCTGTTAGACCAGCTTATCTCTCCAAAGCCTCAAGTGTTTTAACACTTAAGCCAGAAATGTCCAGCGTTCACCAGGAATAACTCCAGTCCAAACTCTCCAATATTTTTATTCAGCGTTGGCCGTCCTTGATCCCCCTCCTGTTTTTACTACTCTCAGGAAATTTAGTTATTTGTGCGCAGGCGGCCACGGCTGTGTCACAGCAAAACACCGCGCGAATCAAGCTGTCTGCTCCAGGTTCCTGTTTTACCCCAAACGAGCTGTCTGCCCGTCTGTTTATCTGCCTGTCTGCGTGTGAGAACGAGTGTGTGTCGAGCCGCGCTGCTTTATGACCCTGCACACTTCCCGCTCACGTTTCACTTTTTAGACTCACATCCTGTCAGCGGGACAACAGCCCTCTGTCAGTGCGTTTGCTGCGCCGTCGCAGCGCGCTATTGTGCAGAGGCAGTGCTCACAGTTGACCGCCCCGTCATGTTTACTACCCCTCGAGTTACTGTTTTCTTTGGTTTGTCCTAATGTTGTTTGCTCATCGTGGACTATCAACAGGAATCATTCAAGCCTTTGATAGAAAACAGAATGGCTTTGCTTTACTGAGGCGGGTACAAGCATCCAGCTGTTACACCACATTGCCCATGTGTGCTGATGCACAGCAGTGTTTCAGGATGTCATTTATTTCAGTCAGAGTCAACTCTTACCTTATTTTCGAATGAGAAATGATTGTTTCTCTGCTTTCTTTCCTTTGAATCTTCCTTTCCTTTGGTCATATTTATCCCTGTACGGTTTCATGCCGCATCAATCAGATGGGTATCCTGTTGTTTTTGAAACCTGAGTGGCTGCACGGCGAGGTCATTTAAAATGCACACCATCTGTCCTATCGATTTTTGTGCAAACTACTTACAACTATGTCCTTCTTTGCCTTGGCAGTTTATTTATGCGCAAATGCCCAAAGCATCACACTTTCTAGGCCACTGGAAAATTGGAAAGCCTCGGAAAATATGTTACGGTGCAAAGCTAGTTTGGAAGTTATGAAGCTAAAAAGTGGGAGAGCTGCTCAGACCGACTCTCCGATTTCTCTCACCATTTCATTTTTTCTGTCACCTGCCATATTTGTGTCATGCCACAGGCACTAAATCAGTGATGCTGAGAGTTGAGTGCCCTTTTACAAATGGCATGTATGGTCACACTTCTGCTCTGTAAATCAATCTTTGTGCCACTTCCTGTTTGCAGGCGCCACGCCACCGCAGGACTGTGATTTTGAGGGGATATTCAGTTTGAGTGTAAAAAGGTTTGCGATGCTAATATGAAACAATACATGTCAGTGAGAGCAGCACCGGCTCAATGTAAAACATTCTAATATTTAACCTTGACAGAGATTAGTGGGCGGACTGCGCTGCCACGCCACCTGTTTCTCTGCATTTCCACAGCTGGCGGGAGGATCTTCGCCTCAGCCACGGCTGGCGTTTTGCAATTCAGCAGCGCTCTCACTGATCTCAGCAGGTGCAGGAATCCGGAGATTCACAGCTGTTTATTGTTCACGACGAGCTAACGGTCTGCGAGGGGCGGGAGTACTAGGATGTTGAGGAGTCACGCTTCAGTGAGGAGGGTGTGCCAGCACAAAAAGCCAGTGGAGTGACCCAACACAACCGCAGTTCTGTTAAGGCAGGACTGACTGTGTCACAACTGATTTACAGGGGGTGTGTGTGTGTGTGTGTGTGGCAAAGTAATGGCTTAAACTCTGATCCCGATTACTGATTGTGACGATTAATACCTATTAATCGCCTTGATGATTTGATTATGTAATCATATCGAGGTCCAGAGCCTGTTGCACAACAATAAAAACCTCTTTGTGTCACATACGTGCTGCAGTCATACCAAAACTACATGCAGCACATGTAAACTAATTGTGCAGGCTGTGTGAGTAAAAATATAAATGGTCAGTTCTTCCTGAAACTAGTCACGTCTTAATTTACTAAAGGTCAACATGTAACACTGCGATCACTTTCAGTAATCAGAGTTTCTTTTCTCAGACGATGTGTGCGCTTTCTGTTTCGCGAAGGCTCCTCTAACTGATTGACTGGGTGCGTGTCGATGCAGACTTTGACTTACCAGGCGGGGTTGTAAGATCTACGACCCGCAGACCGAGAGGAAGCGCAGCAAAGTGAAAGCAAAATAACATGTGGCCCAGACTAGGCGAGCGCGCTTGAGTCTTAGCCTCGGTCAAACCAGCAGACGCGTCTGATGACAGAGACCAAAGGCACGGTCTGTAAAGGTCAAGTATCGCCTGCTCTGAAGTGATTAGCGTTGATCCGTCACTGCAGAGCCAGCGCTACGGAAGGCCATAAATAGGTTTGTTTTCATAAGGAACACCCCTGTGCCCCCGCTCCCTGCGCCGCTGGTATACAGCAGAAATTACCCAGAGACCATTTCTCTTCGCTGTGATAGAATGGTCCCGAGCATTTTGGATCCTCTGGCTCAGTGTGTTGAAGGATTAACAGTAATCTACAACAAAATCTACTGTCACATTGTTAATATGAAGCTACTCAGTGGATTATTCGGTGTTTTATGAGCTATTTGGGCGAGGAACGATCAAGAAAAGGTTGCTGTTCGTCGTGTGGATCAGCTTTAGCTAGAATGTCCCGTTAAAGGAACAGTTCCACCACTTATTAGCTTTTTTCCCAGACATTTGATAAACCATGGTGCAATGGGAGCTTGTGTGCCGGACCGCTTCCTGGCCTGGCATAGTGACTTATTTTTGCACGGATTATCAATCAAGAATTCACGTGTTAATTAGCGAGGTTTAGAGGTGTGGGGAGCTGGGTTTTATTAACTTTCATTAACAGAGCCAGGTTAACTGTTTCCAGTCCCTCTGCTCAGCTGAGCTAACCGGCTGCAGCTCATATTTCCCTGAGCGTTATCGATCTTCTCATCTGACTCAGCTGTATTTCCCCGGGTTCATTAAATCGTTTCGCTTCCCTGCTGAGAACCTACTTGTAGACGCCATCCAGTCACAGTGTTGCGACGGTGATGAGCGACAATACGTTGCACAGTTCTGTTTCACTCCACACCAGTGCAATAAATGTGTCCAATATTAAATCAAACGAGTTCTTGTCTGAAAACATCAAAGTAGACTGTAAGTGTCTGCAGTCAACAAGTTTTTGCCATAATGAGGTCATTTACGGGAGTGACACATCTCTCTGAGTGCATTAGTCAGAGTTATCTTGCTGCCAGGGTCAAAGTATCGTCTCTTAGCCTAGCCGGGTGTCTCCAGCCAGCAGAGAAGGAGCCTGCAGTGGTGGAGATCATCGCTTGATGCACTCACACACACACTCGGTAACACTAGTCTCACACAAGAGTCAGTCACACGCAGACATGGTTCCCTTTGTATCTGCAGTGCTGTTGACATGCAGGCCTTGGCAGAACAGAAGTGGCATTGAGCAGAGACGTAGGAGGAATTTCTACGCCTGGAGTCCCACTCTACGCAGCAATGGCTGCGAGTAGCCAGACAGCCTCTCTGCCTCCTCCTCCTCTCCAAATACCAAACGCCCTCCTTAACTTTCCTACTTGCTTTTGCCTTGATTTCTTTTCCTTCTTCCATTGTTTTCTTCCTGCACTCTAATGGGCTTTGGCACACTCTCTCTCTCTCTCTATCCCACTTTCTCTTTCTCTGACTTGTTTACTATGTCCACCGCCCCCCCTCCCCAGCCCCTAACGGCAAAATGACCACTGTGACATCTAGCCTGTGTTGCCACTATCAGTGTCCCTCTCTCTAGACCAGAGGCCAGATGTGGAGGAGGGATAGTGGTGAGTTTGTAATGTGCAAGTGTAAAATTAGGCAGCAGGCCCAGCTGACTGAACCGCAGGGCACAGTGAGCCAGCTGCTGAACAGAGCTGAGCGCTGCTGCGGAGGACCGGACTCAGCGCTGCGCCTCAGTGCCACCGACTCGAGCGCGTGCGTGCGTGTGTGCGTGTGCGTTATGCAGTGTTTGGTTTCTGAGCCAGAGCATTTCAGAGAGCAAGCACGAGTGCTTAAAAATGAACTGCGCTTGATGTACGAGCCCCAACTGCTGAAGAGTTCTTCAGTGTGTGTAGAGCGTTTGGAGCACGCTCACTAGACCAAAACAGTTGAGTCCTGTGCTGGTATGTGCAGTAGACTGTAAAAGGGAAGGATAAAGAGTGTCAGTGATACAGCAGAGGGAAGCAAGGCTGCCATTGTGGTGGTGCTGGGCAGGTTTCCCCTTCTCCACCCAGCCCACCCTCCCCTCTGCCTTCCAGCAGCACCCCCCCCCAAGCCTGTGTCCATATTAGGGCAAAATTCAGCCAACCTCCCCTCGAGCTGAGCTCAACCCCCCCCCCAACACGCCCTGCTGTCACATTTGCTCCAGTGAAGGGCGCCTGAGGGAGACGCAGCTCCCCTAACCCAATTTGAAGGCCTGTTTTCCAGCCTAGTCAAAACAGCGGAGGGATTTTAAAAATGGATACAGAAAGCCAAGGCCGGTTTTATTGTTCCAGTTGAAGTGGCACGCTGATGTGTTTGAATGTTCCTACTTGCACGGACCTGTAGTTAATGGGCTTAACTCGAGCGGGGCCTGACCATATGCCACTTTGTGTACACTTTTCTCCAAAGTGCCTCTTAGTTTCGCAAGCGTATACATCCTTAGTTTGTGTCGTCCCGGGATGCACTGGTGCCAGGTCGTCCTTATCGATCTTCATATCATCAGTGTTAGCAATTTTAAGACAGCTACGCTGCTGACTGCCAAACTGTTCAGAGTAGTTTGCCATAAGGCTCACTTGGTGTTTCTTTCATGATGTTTTGGGATACAGAACGTTCAATAGTAGAACAAGCAGGCACTCAGTATATACAGATTGTACCAGGCCACAGGTCAGCACCACAGGTTTTCTAGGCGAGAATACAAAGTAATACAATGTGATGGTACTGTTAGACGGCTTGGTAGTGAGAGGCGCACTAGTTAAACAATTGGTTTGTGCTTGCCAGTCATTTTCCAAGAGATTCCCAAACAGAAGTTATTTTGAGTCGTTGGTGTTGATTTTGGTTTCCTCTGGTTTACACAAAGTCCCTCTCAGAGGAAATGGCTTGATTTACCAGACATTAGGAGAACCGGGTTACTTCACAGACATTTTAGACCAAGAACAGCGTCCCTCATCCAAGTGTAACCTACGGTCTAACTCACACACGAGCACGCAGACGGACAGCTTTGGATGAGCACATGTTGGCCATAAAACTACTGGAAATGGCCAAGGTACCATTATTATGTGACTCAGGCATTCAGTCGAGCAACAAAGTGGAAACAGACTATAGAGTGGAGCAGTACATAATCATAGATCAACATGCACTGCGCTTCTAGGATCATAGTTCAGTGTTTGTGGCACAGGTAGGAGCACAGTGTGTTCTGCAGTGCATTGCATTGGTATTCATTAACACTTTGACCTGGCCTGTATTTGCAGTACTGTATATGTTAGACTTGCTTGATTGACAGACGTCTCAGCCACTGTCTGTTGTTTGCTTATCGCTTAATGCAATCACGGCGCACAGATAGTTAGCTTAACTTTCGGTGAACTGGACACTGTGTCTGCTTCATCCCATAATCACTCATCTTTGAATAGTTACTGAGCTTCATTCTCAGCACAAGATCTCCACATCTGATTCTTTGCCAAAATGGCTGGTAGATTCGACTCCCAGCCAAAAAGTAAAAAGCACTTGGCTGGCGCTCGTTTTCCTCCATCTGGGATTTACTGTGTTTGAACAACACAAAGGCTTTTTTAAAATTCATGGACTCTCTCTGTTAGCCAGCTCTTTGTTCCTCAACGTGACCAACGCTGTGGGCTCTGACCCCGGGATTGGGCCGTTGAGGATCAAAACTGAAAAGAGAGTGTTCCGGTGTTTCCCTGTGATCCGTGGTCAGCGGTTTATCACAGGGACCATAATGTCATTTGCCACCGATCACCAAGTGGAGTTAGGGTTACGAGCCAAATTGGCAAATACACTGCAATGATTAGCATGTAGCAGTGAAGCAAACTCTGCTGTCATCGTTGATCATCATTTGCCCAGTCGGTGAAAGAGTATTTTTGGAATCATGTGATCACATACGTGTACTTTTTCTTCTATTGTTTGATGACTAATCGGAGTATCCCTGTTTTAGTAAGCGTGGCTGTTTGAACTGTTTGTGCCAAGGTACAGGACATGAAATTGCTTCTCGTTATTACACATGACCTTTCGTACGTCTTATGTCTTGGCAGCGTCGTAGCTGAAGTTTCATTAATAGTTCCGTGAGTGAGAGGAAGCAAAGTGGAACCAGATTCCAGAAACTGCAGATCAGGTTCAGCAAGCTTGGAGTTTACTAAGCAGCATTTCCTGTTACTTTTAATAATTGTTTTTGTGTGTTCCCGCATCATGTTTCTCACATAGTAAATTAAAGATAGTGATTCAGTTGCTAGATCTGGGAGTATTAATCGGGATATTAAACGTTCATCGTTTTCTGTCAGCGTCTTGTCTCAACTACAGCAGGCGCGGCAGAAATCTTTAGTGAAGAGGAACCGCGCTGTTTATAAGAATAGTAATAATGAAGTCTAATGCGATTGTGCAGCTACACACCAAAGGCCGTGCAGCTCTACTTGCGAGTTAAAAAAGGAACTTAACACAGTTCCCACACTTTTTAGCCTGCTTGGGGTTTTTTTTTTTTTTTTTTTATGTTGTACAGAGAGCAAGTGGACTGACGCATTTCCTGTTGAACCCAGTGTCAGTTGATGAATGAAATGTTTTACTTGCGGTGGTGTGAAATCGAACAGCTTCCTGCGTGTCACTCGCCGTTTTTAGGGTTGCGTGCGACACCGCTGGGGTGGTGTTGGCGCAAACTGACACAGCTGTAAAACAAACGCGAAGCGAACGTAGGCGCTTGGCGTCGTCCAGCTTTGTCAAATGAATGAGTCCTAACGCTCCGTGATGTCTCTGTTTCCCCCCTCAGCCCACCCCTTAAAATCCCCCAAACCCGGAGCTCACTGGGCTGTAATGAATCCATCATCCATTCATCAGCTGTTGCCATGCAGAACAGAAGAAAGATACTCCAGAGTTGTCACAAACACACACACATTCATTACTCATGGGAGGGTTGCAGTCTTCCAGTCCATTGAACCTCCATTGAGGGTTAACCCTTGTTTGAACCCTTAGAGAGTATCTGTAGACGGCAGAGTGTCCTGAGCCAGATGTGTCTCCCCCCTCCCTCCCCCTTCCCTCAGTCACTCCCTCACTCCATCCTCTCCAGACTTCACTAGGTGACAGGCTATTGCCGTAAACGACACGTGCGATCACCACATCGAAATGCACTCGCACACGCTGGCACACATTTACCTACTCGAGAACCAAATTTGTCACCCTGCCCTTCAGTCTCCCACAAACCTGCGCACCACCTCCCCTCGCGTGACCTGGAGCCGTGCTGGAGACGTGCCTCTTCCAGCGGTGGAGATGATGCTCGTTCATGTAAATAATTGATTTACAGGTTCAAATCCTGGATGTCTGCGAACATCAACAGCTGTCACGCTATGCGGGGCTCGTGCCAGGGTCTCCAGTCGCCAGTTTTATGGAGTACGAAATGGAGCGGTAACAGCTGATTTCACTGAGTGGTCATAAAGTGTGTTTGTTTCACACAAATTACACAAACGAGCACTTTGACAGAATCAGCTGTTGATGAAACTGCACAAGCATTAGTTATGGCAAATGACTTTATCAGAAACACACTATACTGTGCTATAAATGCATTAACAGTTATTATTGATGGAACCTGTAACAATATAAGGATAATTCATGCTCTGGTATTAAAAAGTTATGTTCACAAATTAGTATTACAGGCTTATGAACTTATAAAAATCACACACACACTTGCTAATTATTGAAACTCCCTGTAGGTGCGAGTACAGAGGCTGCATAGATGGAGCAGAACAGACGCTCCCACCGCCGCTCGTTTGTCCCAGAGGCTATCCAACATGTGAATATGTAACAGGATCGCACGGCGGAGATAATAAAGACGTCTCTGCTTTACTGCTGAAGGAGAGATTCAGGAATGCGTCCGCTCCGGGGCCATAACACCAGTATTTTTGTATTTATTTTGATAACTTGTGCCACCCCTGTGCCGGATTTCCATACGGGTTTTCATACAACAGGAACTGTGAGGTGTTGCAGGACGTTTCCCTAAAATTACCGTAACCATGGGTTTCAGGCAATTTTTCCTCTAATCATCTCGCTGCGGCTTTCTGCACGATTTCAGAACTACCCACTGGGAGCATTGGGGAACGTCCATATCTTTATTAAAAATCTATTTTTGCACACTTGTAAAAAAGCAGTTGGCCAGTAAAAAGTTTCATTTGAAGTCACAGCGTAGTGTTTGCAAAAACCAAACCCCAGCTCTTGAGTTGAGTCAGTGAGAACACGAAGTTTGCCCCTGTGATGTCACTATCGTGGTGTAGCCACTAAACTATGCTACGAGCTCAAGGCTTTCTTTTTATCTCTGACGCTCTGCGCTAAAGGAGGCTGATCATATGTGCAGCCCAGCTTTTGTATTGTTGAAGCTTAAACGTAGCATTCAGAAAACAATGGCTGTGCAGCCCAGTAGCTCATGTGATGGAAGGTGTACCCAGCGTTAAGGCTGAGACACAGCGGCCCAGGTTTGACTGCAGCTGGAGCCCTCCGCTGCATGTCATCGCTTCTTATCTCCCTCCCTTTCCTCTCTGTCCTCAGCTGTTACTATCCAATAATGGAAAAACGCCCCAAAAAATAATGTATTAAAAAAAAAAGAAAAAGAAAGAAAACAGTGAGTCTTGGTCCAAAGTGGGTCACGGCCTGTTCCTCCCCTCAGGACAGGAACATGTTTTCACCGACTTAAAACTAGAGACTGCGGTTCAGCAGTCTGCATCTCCACATGCACTGCAAAAGTCAAGAGCCGTTGTTGTTTTGTTCTGTCGCCTTTTCGAGGACTCGTTGTATTTCCAGCCCGGTGCGGAGGCCCCCCTGTCTTTTTTCTCCGAGCTGCGTGGAGAAACTCGCCGCCGCCGCTGCTGCGACCTTGGTGAATGCTCTCTGACTGACTCTTTGTATCTCCGTGCTCATCACTTTCCCATCGCTGCACACGGCATGTTACTTCACTGACTGACTGCAGGGAAGCTACGTGAAGCCTAATTCAATAGCCCCGCAGTGAAATCCAATTGGATGAAGCTTTACAATGAGGTGTTGGTCACTTTCAGTGCATAGTTTGCTAGTTGTTGAGCACGTATCCTGCTGGGCATGTTCCTCATAGTGTTTTAATGGTGTAAACCAGTTATGAGCATATCAGTGGCTCACTCTGTACCAAGTCTGGTAGCTACTGTTGAACTCAGCTCCAAAGGCAGGGACATAGGTGACATCTGAGCACAGGTTACAGTAGTGGAGCAACACTGAAAACATGTATGTACATGTATGTAACACTGAAACATATGTCGTGTTTACATACTGCCATTTAAGCCCACTTCAAAGTGTAATAGACAAATTTGCATTAGATTGTAATATGTGCTTAGTGATTTACTGAGGCCAGCGTCGACCATGTAAACACCCTGCGAGAGCGCAGATAAGAGAGGCGGATAAGAGGGACTCGAGAATGCTCACTGTTATGGTCCGTTTGACCCAGTGAACTGTGGGATATGCAGTCTTTTGTCTTCTTATGTAAACGTTGGCTACAGACCATTGAAACAGGACATTTACAGGCTGCGGTCACAGTCGAGCAGTGTGTGTCTTTTCGTGTTGATGCACCTTGAAGACGTCTGCAGCCGTTTCATGGAGGGTGGGGGGGGGCTTCCTGATGACTGGTGAAACACACCAGGCAGAAGTCTTTTTTCCACTGCTGTTTTGTCTTGCTCTACTTTAGTCGTTCTACTTTCTTTAGTCAGAGTTTATTCCCTGCAGCAACTCGGGAGCACTGTCACTATAATGATGCTGTTTTTATTTAGCTTTTTAGCTTTTGTTTGGATGCACGGCTCCTTTCTGCACGCCTGTATATGTGTTGTTTTTTGTTTTGTTTTTTTTTTTTCCTGAGATTTCCCTCAGGGCCGCTTGTGCCGTTTTCCTGTCGTCTTCATCGCACGCCTGTCGTCTGTCACTCTCCCTCTCTCTCTACCCAGTTGGTTTGACGCCCTCCTCAACCAGAAGTGACAGCGGCTTTCATCACGCACCTTCCCTTTTTCTAAACAGTAAACCATTGAAGAACAAAGTGTGCGTATGTGTGTGTGTGTCTGTGCGCGTGTGTCCTCCAGGGTTCCACTCTTGTCATATTCGTGCGCTTCCCCTGTTTCAACGGACAGCTCTGCTATCACCATGGCAACAGATAGCTTTTTGACACAGTCTTGCAGGCGGGGTGTGCGGTTGTGCAAAGAGACTGTTAATGTTTCATGCAAGACTCTGACCTCTTTGTGTGTGTGCGTGTGCGTGAGAGAGAGAGAGAGAGAGAGTGCACAAAAAGAACAATGCTCATCACTTCCTCATAATTCATTGCACACGTGGAGCCAACCTTAAAGTCAAAGCACCGAACATTAACAGTGATTTCACTTCTTCCTTTGTCTCCGTTGCTGTTTGTTTATATTGGACGTGAGTTGCTAAGAGTCAGCTGAAGCAGTCTTGTGACTTAAACGTCACACTCTCGATTTGCAGACCAGGCAGGTGGACTCACGTCTGGAACACTCCATCTGAAACCGGCATCATGGTGCCCACGAGCAAGACTGCGGTCATTTCATTTACAACAACCGCTTAATGTCTAAAGGAGCTGATATGACATGAAAACACTGCTCTCCTGTTTCCTACGAGGTGGTGATATTAGACTTTATATGTGAGGTGATGAAAACTGCAATCTGATTTAAAGGTTTCATCTTATTTCCCAAAAAATGAACTCCAGTGTTCAAATACCTTCCTCATCTCAACAATGGATTGAGGTAAACCCGTCCTCACCGCTGTCGCGTTGTTTAATAGCACGCACTGGGATGTAACGGGCCCGTATTATTATGCGTGTTATCCCTGTGGGGGTGACTGGAATGTTCCACCCTGGCTCTCCGTTGATGTTTCCTGAAAAACATGTTTATTTTTTTTTCTGCGTCTGTACGCATCGCCCTCGTCTCTGTCTGGCTCCACCGCCTGCTGGGATGATTGACAGAGTTAGTGACTGAAAGACAACCAAACCGACCGTCTCATCCGCTCACTGCCTGCATCGACGCGCGGCTCGTTGGGATAACTAGCCGATTCAATGAAAGGCTCGGATGGAAGACGTGTCCGGCTAGGCTAACGGCTAATTTTTTTTTCAACCGGATAGATGTCTGCACGCACTTCCAGGCTAACTGAATGAATCAAACTGTCATCGTGCCAAGGAGCTGACCGTCTGGTGACACCTGTCCATCTGGCTGGAAGCACGCAGAAAATCCAGCCGCGTGTCACTGAAAGAGGAAGCGGAGGAGAAGTGAAAGGCATGGTGACCGTGGGTTGGGAAGAAAAGGGAAGGAGAGAGAGAGCGTGCCAGGATGAAGAAGTTGAAAAGCAGCGAAAGAGAGAAGTTGGCCGTGTAATGAGTGGAGTGGGCGTGACTGTGAAGTGTCTGCTCTCATCAGCGCTCAGTCTGCGCCGTCCACATGGTGCGTTGGCAAGTGTGTGTGTGTCTGAGAGGGACACATGAAGTGTGTGTGTGTGTGTGTGTGTGTGTGTGGTTAGACCTAATGTAATGTCGAGGTGAAGTCCGCTCATGTGTCAGACCACAGGGAGTCCCCACACACTGCCGTGCCCTTATAAGGAGCCTGCCTAGTGTCCCTGTTGGGCCTCCATCCCTCCATCTATCCACAACATCCCACATCTTTTCCCTCGCTCTGTTGCCGTGCAGGTTCTCCAGTAGAGGGATGGGGAGGGGTCAACACAGATGGATGAGGCCTATTTACTGTGACAGATGGGACTGTCTCAGTGTCAGTCAGGCTCTCACGCCACAGTTTGTACCATCCGTGTTTCTCAAATCAGGAAAAAAAAGGGCTGGCAGCAACAAAATGAGTATTTCTGTGCATGAAGCAGTGTTTGCAGGAAGTCTGCACACTGTAAGAATATATAATGCTTTCTGTTGCCCGGTAAGGTTGGTATTTGTACTTGTGTTTGCAGGAGTATGACCACCACACACAGCTGCGTAGGAAGCCGTATCGCCGTACCGTATTTATTTTTCACGCTGAAGGTCGCAGCACAGTGCGTCCCGGTGACCGTTAGCAGCTGCAGCTTGTCACCGGACATTTAATACACCAGCGAACACGCAGCAGACCGACAGAGCCTTAATCATCTTTATTTTGGATGTAAGAGACAGGGGTGTAGGTTTCACTCCTGAATTATTCAGTGTGTGTTTTGTGCCTGGGGAGGGCTGAACGCATGCGTGTGTGTGTGTGTGCGCGTCGGGAGAAAAGGGGAAGTTGGTTGATGCAGAAAGTTGACACTGTACCTGTCAGGTGTGTGACGTGTGCACGTGGCCACGCATGTTTGTTTTTTTTAACCATGCAGCGTTGTCTTTCCACAATCAGTCACTCTCATGTTGAGTTTAACACAAAGTCCTTTTATCCCCTTGTTTCAGAGACAAAGACAAAGCGGATGATATAGACAGCAACCTGAGGTCCTCTGCCAGAGAAGGTACACCCCACACACACACACACACACACACACACAAACACTTAAATCAAAACACTTTCTGGGCTTGTGTAGTCATGTTTGCGTAATAGCACACTGTAAGCTGCCACTGAGGCGCATCAGCCCAGCAACAACGGTGTGGTTTAGATGATTACAGTGGGATTAGCCTGCACTTGTTGTATTAAGCCCAAAACTTTCTCCCTCAAAGGCCGCTGAACAGTTTGTCCCTCAGGGCGGCAACGCAGCAGCACTGAGCCATCAGCTGGGCAGCAGGAAGGCTTACACACAAACTATGTTAGGTTTTTCATATATTAGGTTTATAACAGCTGCTGCATCAAAGGCGTTGCCGTAAAATGGAATAGGAAAGAGCATAAATCAGAACAGCTATCACTGTATTTCAGTGTCTCAGTGTCACATTTCCATGCTCATTATTCAGTGAGTCACATCTTTAGGAGATTAAACATGATTCGGTGACTTTACAGGCCTTTGATGAGCACAGAGCTCTGACTCTGTGGTTGAGGCATTTTTATATCACAGTGAGAGCTACAGCTGTTCCGACCTCCTGGTAGATTAAATTGAATTAATCCCGTCATAACAAAAGCAGCGCCGGTGAGGAAACTTTGTCCACGTGGGTCCAAAAATCGAATTGCACGTGTAAAGCTACCCCAGAGAATAAGATGGGAGCGTGTGTGTGTGTGTGTGTGTGTGTGTGTGTGTGTGTGTGTGTGTGTTGATCACCGAAACGCACTGGCGCGAACGAACACATCAACATGTTTTCTGTTTACATCATGTCTTTTCTTCGTGTCACCAGCTGCGAGTGGTGAGGGACAGAGCGTGAAACCAGCATGAGGATGTGAGCTGCACGCCTTTCCTTCCCACAGACCTACACAGTGACACAAACGGTCAACGGGTCCGCGGCGTTACCTGTTTGAACAAACACTTCGCGCGAATGGGATTAAATCGGGTTTTCTGGTATTTGATTGAACTCGTCAAACTTCTTTCCACTTTAAAAGGCAAACAGTCAGTCTTGCAGTCACATTAGAGGCTGAATTGCAAACCACCAGGTTTGTGAGTTTGCTCAGAGCGTAATTTCACTCTGAACAGAGGCTGTTTCAGACTCAGGCACCGAAATGAGTGCCATGTTTCAGTTGCCTTCCGCTCAGGATGCATAGAGTTTAATTATAAAGCGCACTTTTTGAAGCAAGGGAATGTTTAAATCAAGGTTAAAGGAGGACGGAGGCGCTGCTGGGAAGGGTGTCAGTTTGGTCGTTGATGAAGACGAATAAGTTGACTGACGGGGTGATAAACAGCTCCCCGGGCTGGCTCCGACATCAGCAGGAGCTTTATCTTATTTCTTTCTACAGATGTTTTGTCCTCTTTTCCTTTCACTCCGTTACTTCTGGTTTTTATATCGGGACTTCTTGTAAAGCGAGGAATAAAGCGGAATACCTCTCAGAAAACGTGCTTTTAACATGGCAAGGAGTTGCACCCTCAGCACATTCTTCGCAAAAAGCCCCTTTATATGGTTTCTATAAGCGCTATTCCCTTTTTAATCGAAGTCGCGTCAGCTGATGGAAGATGCTATGGGAAACGGAAAGTTTCCACTCCTCAGTCCAGGCCGCACAGATAAGTGGTTGTGAAAGAGGAACCGAGCAGACGAGAAAAGTCCCTGCGTAGTTTTTTCTTCCCTGTCTGGTGTCAAGAGCTCAGGGGCGAAGACGGGGAGAGTGTCGAGTAACACGGAGCGGTTTGTGCTCCTCGTGAGGCTCGCTGGATGCGACAGTTTGAGTTCCAGTGGGCCGGCGCAGAAAAGACCTTTAGCGTTCTCCGCGCCGCTAATCGCCCTGATGATTTTTGCTGACTGTGCTGCATTATAAGGTCGGTCCTGTGCACTGCTTGCGCCGTCCAAGGGATTTAGTTTGCAAATGTGCAGCTGCAGCCGCTGAGTTATCCAGGGTTACATTACATGCGTATTAAAGGAAGTTTCAGCTTCTCTGCAGGCTCCCATGCTTTGTCAGTCCTGCACGTCGGGTCTCCTCTTTGTTCGTCTCGGCGGTACTGCACTGTCAACAAACCCTTAGTCGAGTTGTTGTCACAGCTTTATGACAGGGGCTGCTGTGACACCTCAACATTTAAACTGACCCACCCACTAACCTCCAGTTAGCTGCAGCTCAAAGCTCCCGTGCTAGCTGTGTACACCTAGGAAACATCAACACCTCCTAGACCACCTTCTAGAAACCTGTAGACCAGATGGAGTAGGATCCTAGCTGCACCGCTAACTGTGCTAACAAACTAACAGCATCTACAATCAGCAGCAGACATAGGTGCAGCCCTTGTTATTAGCATGAAATCAAATCCATTCTTAAAACCATTCCTCCCTCCTGACGTGTTTTAATTCATTCAGAACCAGAATCTACAGAGGTCTGTTACCTGTTATGAGCAGGATATGAAAGATGGACTAAATGTGACAGCTCAGCCGACAGCCTGTGATCACAGCATGAATAAAATCCTCTCAGCCAGGTTAGACCTTGTCTTTACAAATCTCCCCACAGACCTTTTTATCACGCCAGACATTTCATGTATGTGAGGCAGCTGCAGGTTCCTGGTACTGTGCGTGCTTTCTCACTGCCACGTCCTCCCTGGACGCTTAACGAAACTGAGGCGTTGTCGGCGTAAGCAGATCCACCTGTACTTTCCGCGCTGCAGCAGTGACAAGTGAAAGTGTCTGCTGTGAAAACGCCCTGTTCGCTGCGCGCGGCAGTGCAGAGAGACCCAACTTCAGCCTTTACTGCAGTGAGCCAGCATTGTTAGAATGCCAACAAAACATATATTTCCAAGTAAACAGTTAGTTAGTTATTATTTATCGTGTTATTTTTTGCTTTTTCCAACATTTCTTTGCGTAGGCATTACAGTTTCAGCCTTAGATTTCATTGTTTCATTGGTGCCGTGGCGTCTTGAACTCAGCGGCTGGCGAAGCTAACTGTCACTAGATGTTAATGGAAGTGAGAGTATGCAAACACGCTGGCGGGTTTTACCTGCCGAGACGTTCGGTCAGATTTTTGGCTGATCTGGTTTCAGATTGAGTCGCGCTGTTTGTGGTTTGCTCGTCCGCGCCTCTCAGCTGTACCACACGCGCGCTGATAATCATCTCTGTGCATCCTGCACGGCACTGAATGAATGAGCGCGAGTGCTGCACCCTTCCCCCAGTCTACCCTTTTATATCCTGATATCACCCAAGTTGCCCCATTGCCACGTTGCCCTCAACTCCCCGAAGTTGCATCTGACATTTTCAGCTTATTTCGTGAACCGTCTCCTCTCTCCTGGATCTCGGGGGAGACGGATGTCACGCATGTTTCGCTCAAGTCCAAACAAGCGTCGCTCTGAATCGCCACTTTCTCCAGCAACAGTAGCCCTCACATACCAGAGCGCAGCTACATTTTGAGTGACATCACCGCAATTAGAGACACTCCCCAGTGTTCACAAACTAGCTGGCTCGCGAGCTATGTTAATAGGAATACACAAACACACCTATGACTCAGAGCCATAAATGTATTCTCTGAGGTCATTAAAGGCGATTGTGGCGTGGCGTAGGAAGCAATGCATTAACGATATCCAGCAGTGTTTACAGTGCGCGACACATTTTCCTCTTTTAAAGCTCAAAACCGCTGCTGTGTATTTTTCTCTGTAACGAATGAAGAAGCCTGGAAATGCCTTGAATGAGCCAGCGTGTGAAACCCTTCGCTGGAACTTCACTGTCACATGTTCTCCTTGGGGAACAAAAAAAAAGAACCCGTCCCCCGTTTATAGATCTCTTCTGAGAAGCTCTGTGGAGAGTTGTCTCCGGTGGCAGCTAACTGATAGCCGGCGGGTAGCATAACCTGAGTTTGGCCGCAGATAAACCCAAATGCGTCTGTTGGAGAACTTGTTGTAGCCGCAGGGTCAGGGTTTGTCTACAGAAACAGCAGCACATGCACCGACATGACACCATTACAGTCCCAGCTTTAATCCCTGTTAGTGACATGTGAATGCGAAGCAGCACTGCCCCCTCCTGGTGCAGCCTTGTACTTAAGCTCCAGATTAAATCATGGCTGTGAGATCACTAATAAGACACATTATTAGGTTTATAGTTCCTCAAGAATCAAAGCTGTTAATCCGGGAGCTCCCTGCAGAGCGTTTTCATCCCGATTGTCACTTGAATTTACGAGGAGTGCGAGATGATGAATGCCAGGATTGGAAATAGCCAACATCTGGCTCGAGGCTGCACGGAGAAACGCGGTGTGATCATCATGTGCGCGCCGCAGCACAGTGTCTCTTTTGTTGCCGCTTCGCACTACGACTTCTAAAAGTCGGGCGAAGTCGGATCGGCGTGAGAAGAGAGGCGCCTGCGCACGCTCTGAGCTTCTTCACACCGCACCAGTCTGCAGCATCTCCCACCCAGCGTGAGCACAACGTCTGCTAAAAGCCTCTGAACTCCACAAGGTCGTGCTGTTCCCAGTCGGATCCCCGTGGTGTGCTGTGACGTTCCCCCGTTTACCGCAATCACAGCCTCACGTTGTGCTACTGTAAGTTTGAGCCCTGCCGTGATTACAGAGTTTGTGACCACCCTCCGTGGCTCGGGAGGTAGGCTTCACCCTGGAAATTGCTACCCACTCACTGGCTTCTGCCTCCAATAAAACCTTTATGGAGTGTAACTGCCATTTAGGACTACATCCCTGCGTTTGGCCACGTTTAGAAAGGCCCGGATCCAAAAGAGCAGAGGAGCTGGTTCAGAACCTCAGGAGTTCTGTCCAACGAAAGGTGGGAGGACAAAAATTTGGCTTTCTCAGCCTCTTTACTGACCGGGACGCATGCACACAACACACACACACACACACACAGGCACAGTGCAAAACCCGCTCATGTGAAATAAATGTCATTTGCACGTGTGTGTGCGTTTTATAAATACACACAAACTGTTCACAGTGAGAAACCCCCTGTTTTCCCCCGACAGTTTGATTTCTGTTAGTATGAGGTGAGACTAAAGCTCATCTGAGGTAACGCTACGGCGATTAGTCAAGTAAACAAGTGGCCGATGGACCAAAAAAACAATCAGCTGATAAAGTTTGAAGCTAAAATTTGGTTTTCTGAATATCCTTTGGACAAAACAAAGCCCGTAAAGACCTCGGCCGTCACATGATGGCAGATATTCTGACTGAAAAATGAACTTCAGCTTTAACGCTGCTCCAGTGAAACGGTCTCGCTGCAGATATGTACATCCACAACGTAACGCAAACAGCAAGCGAAAGCATCAGCTGACAGGAACTTGTGGAAATCCCCCCCCTGAGAAACAAAAGTATAGCGCAGCAGCCTTGTGCCAGTGTTGTTTCTCTGAAAAATGAGTTGTACTTGATGTTGTCGTGAATGTGTGTGTGTGTGTGTGTGTGTGTTTAGTCAAACCTTGACTGTATCTCGTGTGTCATGTGTTTAATGTGTGTTTCATGACTGTATTTTGACCATCAGGTTTGCTGGAATGGGTAACCTGCTAAAAGTCCTAACAAGGGAAATAGAGAACTATCCACACTTTTTCCTGGACTTTGAAAGTAAGTCTGGCAGCCGCGCACAACAAAGGAGAGATGGATGGAGGAGGAGATGTGTGTGTGTGTGTGTGTGTGTGTGTGTGTGTGTGTGTGTGTGTGTGGGGGGGGGGGGGGGTCCAGCTCAGCTGTTTCCTTTCTGTCAGCAGGTCTCTACACCTGATGACGAAGCCCTGAAGGAGTCTGCTTACGCTCCTCTCTTGTTCTCTTCGGCTGTCCCCCCCCCCCCCTTCCTTTTCCACTCTCTGTCGGTCGCGACCTCCCGCTCCTCGGCTCTGATCTTACTCAATAACTTATCGGTGACTTCTTAACATCATCACACTTTGCTTTTCTTCCTGTCTCTTTCTCTTTTGTCTCTTGCAGAAACCAAATGGGGAATCTGTTAAAAGTGCTCACTTGCACAGAGCTTGAACAGGGGCCAAACTTTTTCCTTGACTTTGAAAGTGAGCACAGCTTATCCCCGTCCCTCTGCCGGGACCCCCCCCCTCTCCCTCCCTTCTTTACATCCCTAATTCATTTTTCCTCTAACCTCTCTTTAGCAGCAGTGACTGGTCAGGGGTCAGCCTATTCACCCATTGTGTGGTCACTGAATTTATTAGAATTCCTGATTGATTTCACTCCACGCCGAGCTGAAGAAGAAGAATGGAGCTGACCCCTGACCTTTGCTCTCACTAACGTGTCTGCATGCCTTCTCCTGTATGCTCGTCCTGCCCTTATAATAAGACACATTTGATACATATACATATGTGGCATGATGTGTTTACTAACACATTGTTATATCTTATTATTCTGTATTACAGTGACTTGTTTCTCTTCCTGCCTAATCCTGTTTTCTCTAGTTTTCATTTCATTGTGTATTCAGTATTATTTCAGCACATGAACGCACACAGCCAGCTTTAATAACCTGCTGCTGGATGTTGACGTACAATAAACCGATTGGCTCGTATTGAACAAACGAATCCGCTTTGGCCTTTTTTCTAAAACCTCCTACAGGAAAAAAAACAAAACAAAAAAACACACAAACACAATACGCCTCCGCAGAAACATTTCAGCCACTCGCACAATGCAGCCAACCTCGGGCTTTGTTTATCCAGCAAAGAGGAAACGATGTGTGTGGAAGGGTTTTGAAATGCAAAACAGACCCCGGACGGATTTTTAATGTCACCCATGCTCTATATTTAGAGCCGTTCTTCTCTCTGTGGTCATCACGGCCAGAAGTCGTGTGTTTATTTGCCTCCGCACGTCTTACAACAGCTCTGTCAGTGTTGGAATATGGCCTGAGTGCTGCCGAGGTGCATGGCTCCTGCAGAACAATGCGAATAGTCGATGTTCCTATTGAAAACATGCAGGAAATACGAAACAAAACAGTGCAGTCATCTGTAGGCTGCAGGCGAGTGTGTCCCAGAGCTCGCCGTGCAGAACCACTGAGGCATGCTTCGCTGCAGTAGAACCGCTCACACCGTATTTACCTGGAGCTCTTTTAACAGCTGACCTCCAAACATGGCCGCCTTGAAATGCACTCGGCTACATTTCTGCGTCGGCAGAGGAGCGGGGACCGGTTTGAGCCTCAGGCAGGATGCAGTAAATGCATCCAGCCTCCCGTGTATTCAGTTACACAGGTTTGGATACATTACGGGTGCTTGATTACGTGTGTGTGGAGCCGCGCCGTCTACAGCAGAGTGCTCTCATTGTTTTATAGACTTATCAACGGCGGGGCTTTGCATTTCAAATCAAAGGCGTCGCTGCCGAGGCCCACAGCAGTTTATATGCTGATGGCTGGCTGCTGATGGACTCTTAAGGACGTGCTGCATGTGCTGAAAGCTAAAAATGTTGACTGCAGTGAAACGATGCTTTGGCCCCAACAGTTCATCGTGCTGAATGTCTTTTGTTGCTAAAAAAAAAAATAAAAAAAATAAAAAAAAAGAGCTCAAGATGGAAACTCTGAGTTAGTTTTAGTGACAAAAACACTCAGCACACATGCCTCCGTGTCCCCCCCCCCCCGTGATTAGAAACACAGTTAAAGCCCTTTCACATCAAGTCGCAGTGTTAAATTCAGACCAGGACATTAAAACAAACGCACGGTTAAATCTGCTAAAGTTACAAATACCTTGCAAACTGAATCTTGGCGTGAAAAGGCTTAAATGATCAGTTTTGAATGTGTGTACAGACAGTGACTGCTGCAGCTGACTCTAAACCCTGATGTATGTGTGTGTGTGTGTGTGTGTGTGTGTGTGTGTGTGTGTGTGTGTGTGTCAGATGCACAGCCGACAGACGGAGAGCGTGAGGTGTGGAACCAGGTGAACGCGGTCCTGCAGGACTCTGAGAGCATCCTGTCCGGCCTGCAGGCGTACAAAGGAGCCGGGCAAGAGATCAGAGATGTAGGGAGTATGCACGCACACACACACACACACACACACACACACACTTGGTGCCTGGTGATCATTGTTTTTTCCTCTGCTCTCTGCAGGCAATTCAAAACCCAAACGACTTCATGCAGCAGGAGAGAGCCTGGAACTCGGTCTGCCCGCTGGTCATCAAACTCAAGAAGTTCTACAGCTTCTCTCTCAGGCTAGGTGTGGTCACAGTGTGGCTTTCTAATCTTTACCCACTCACCCAAGTCACAAGGAAATGTACTTTATATGCTGATGTCAGGTCAGTAATATGCTGTACCGTGTGTGTGTGTGTGTGTGTGTGTGTCCACAGAGGAGGCTCTGCAGAGTTTGCTGGAGTGCCTGACATGTCCGCCCTTCACGCCCACTCAGCACCTGGAGAGGGAGCAGGCGCTGGCAAAACAGTTCCTGAGAGATCCTCCACTCACCCCTGCGCCTACCTGAGCTGGTGCCTGCTGCCAGCGCCCAGCCGCTCACCCCACGCAGTCACACACAGCGCCCCACACCGCACACTCGAAATAATGAAATCACATGTTGCTTGTTCGGAAGTAGCACAGTGTGTTTAGCTGACGTTGTCACTGCCTCTGGGCTCCTTCAGATGAGGATCCCCGCCATCCAGAACGACTTCAGCTACTACAGAAGAACCATCAGTCAAAATCGATAAAACAACATGAACGGCGGAGTTGCCCAGAGCTCAGTTCAGATCTGCGAGAGCAGGCTGTGCGAGCTTGACGTACACGTTTGTCTCACCGCAGTCTTTGATATCTCTGTATTTAGCATCTTTCTCAGTCCGAACAAGGAGACGAGAGAAGCTGTCTGTGTTTTATGTGTGAGTCCAAAAATAGGCCCAGCTGATCAGATTTGGAGTGAAGGAGGATTAAATAGAATAACAGGTGAACAAGTCACAGCAGCTTTTGCCTGTGGTCCAGCAGTGTGTGAGTGGTGCTGCTGTTTCATGTGAAATATAAGGGAGATGCTGGTGTGTTAGAAAAGGAGAAGCATCTGGAAACAGACGCAACACTCTCGACTAATTTATCGCCATTACTAATTCGTGTGTTTTCAACAGCTGACATCGAGAACTAAGTCGTAACAATGATGGCAAATGATGTCGCTGTTCTACGCCAGGCTACCATGCTGAAACCCTCAGCAACGCTAGGGAATTCACAAACTTTGTAATAGAGGTGAGAGTGTGCCCCGCCACAATGTCACATGACAAAGCATCACCTGCTCCAACTCAGCCCTCATAGCTCTTTTTAGCATTCTGTAAAAACCAAATTCCATAACCACAAACCATGTACCCGATTCAAGATCCAAAAGGAGCGATCAGCTAATAATCAATAACCCAATCAATAAGCTCTCACTGTTGATGTGTCCTCTGTAGAATAAGACTCTTCCGCTGGAGAACACAACAGACTGTCTCAGCACCATGGCCAGCGTCTGTAAAGTCATGCTGGAGACACCGTGAGTCACACACACACACAGACACACCACGCACGCAGCCCTCATTATTCCCACGATCTCACAGCTGCACTACAAATCCTGCGGTGGAGGTTTGTGTTGATACAGCAGCTGTTGTGCTGCTTGTGTTGTGTTACCATTATGTAGCAGTAAGCGAGACAGTAAATGAGACTCGGAGCTCAATCCTGAATTCACTTCAGACAAACAGCCTGATGATCCACGTTAGTGGTATTCACACTCTCTCTCTCTCTCTCTCTGTATTCAGGGAATATTCGAGTCGCTTCAGCAGCGAGGACACACTCTTGTTCTGCATGCGAGTCATGGTCGGAGTCATCATTCTTTATGACCACGTCCACCCCAACGGCGCCTTCAACAAGTCCTCCAAGATAGATGTAAGACAGGCCTACACACACAGACAGCAGACAGACCATGACTTGCAGCTGCACCTGTTTAGCGATGCGGCTCTAGAGTTGCTGACTCCGCATTTCTCCTCAGATGAAAGGCTGCATAAAAGTGCTGAAGGACCAGCCGGCAGACAACGTAGAAGGCCTCCTGAACGCCCTCAAGTAGGTTCACTCAGTCCACTCAACTCTGGATCATAAAGCAGTATTTCGGTGGCTCATTTCGTCCTCAGTGCCCATGGGTGCCGTGGATCTTCAGTCTGTCCCACTAACACACACTTACATGTTCGCTTCTGCCCAGGTTCACCACAAAACACCTGAACGACGAGTCCACTCCGAAGAACATCCGGACGATGCTCCAGTAATGTTTGTTCTTTTTTTATATAAATAGATATGAAGAGGCTCACTGCTCTGACCTCAGTAAGATGTATATGTTTACATTATTTAAAAAGACTCGATGTTAATACTTGTGTGTATTTGCATAGTCGTTCCCTCCAAGCTATTGAAACCTGCAGAACATCTACCTTCTTCTTCTTCTGTCTTTGCAAAACCAAACCCCGTAAAGGCGTCACATGAATTGCCTCTGCTGTTAACAGCTGTCAAAGCACAAACGATGGACACCTATCAGCCTTACATAACTGAGCTTTGCAAGCAGCACTTGGACGTAAACGACATAAGGCGGCGTGAAAATGTCCTTTAATCCGTCTTTTCAATCTTTGATTTGACAATGGAAGTTCAGTGTACAGGTTTTAGTCACATTCAACTTGTTTCCTGAGCAAAAATAAATCATTTTGTTTCTGAACGAGTGACAGGTTCTCGTTTATATCACGGCGAAAATTCAACATGTATCGAAACGAGCGGAGTGTTCTCTGTGTTTTCGCTTGGAATATGAAATCAGTCAATGTTAAGATGGACATGTTGCAATGAAGGGCTAAATATTGAGAGCAAATAAGGGATCGAATGATTTGATGTACGCGTTGCCGAAGGCCTGAGGGGGCTCTCTCGTCTGTTTGTTTTCCTCTTTCACACTCCGACCTTGTGCAACCCACTGTGAACATAAAACCCACCCTGCACATCCAGTGAGCGTGCTTTAAATCTGAGGTGTCGCCGATCGAAAACAGGTAATGAAACATGAAATCAGAGCGACGTTAAATCGCAGTTGTGTGTTTTGCCATTTTGTAAGTGACTCTTAGCCGTTGCTTTTGTATTAAAAAGAACTTGAGTTCATCCTGAATAAATAAGTGCTTCTTAACTGATGACGTTTTAAAAACCAAATCTTTGTCCCTGCTTTGCTTCTGTTCAGTCCCCCGGATCTATTCCCAGATGGTCGAAGGAATAACTCACCTTGTCTCCGCTGATGAGACCAGTGTGGTCAGGTTCAATCTTTAAATATGATTGTTTAAAACTGCAGTTGAGTTAATGAAGCTTTGTATACATCAAACTAAACCCCGGGGCATTTCATTGCCTCTGAATTGACCGTGAATAATGAGACAGATGTTGTACGCTCCAAAGTTAGCCTCAGATCCCCTCGTTCTGTTAACACCAAAACTCAGATATTCCTGACGCTCACTTCCCTCCGTGTTCAGCAGCCGCTCCGAACACGCCCAAACTAACTCTCACGACGTCGGACAATCTCATCACGTGACTGCTGTGATGCTGCTTTAAGTTCTCTGTGGCTCATTTTTACTGCAGTGCAGTGCAGGTGTATTAAAGGATGCAACTAATAAATACTTGGATCAGTTGTTTCCAAAGAAGCACCGGAGTAGATTTCTTAAATTTGACCATCTGACGTTATCATAATAACAGTATGACTATGCCCACAGCATCATCATCACTATCACTCCTATGATATGACAATATGGAAATGTCTGTGGCTTATCACGAAGCGCAACATGGCCTTAAAGACTCAACCTGTGAAACCAGTAAAGAAAATGCATTTCACATTATCTCATCCACAAGCGAGATATATATATATATATATACTGAATCATACACATTAACATTCAGTTAATTAACATGAAATTAACATGTACCAGTCCTTAAACCTGTTGTTTATGTTTTTTGATCTTGTATTTAGTAATATATACGTGTGTGTGAGCCATACTTTGAATGCAATGTTTTATATGCAACGAGTGAAAACTGTTCATGGACGAGACATGGAGCGAGGTGTGCGTATGATACGGATATTTCATATCTGACTTTTCAAAGAAAAGTCACATCTTCTGTCTTGATTGATGTACACGAAGCTTCCCCCTTTGCCCCGAGATATGCTACTGTGTCGACCGCGAGATGTTTCGAATACGGAGACAAAATCAGTTTGTTCTTTTTTTTTTTTTTTTTTTTTTGTCTTGAACTGACAGTTATTGTTTAATATTTTTGGAGTTCAGACTCACTGTTTATATAAAATGCTTCTGGCTTTGTATTGCATATTGAATGGGAGGTGTGAATTGGATAATAAAGGTGGTACATTTCTTATACAGACGCAGGTTTCCCCTGGCTTTATTTGTAATATGTGACACGCAGGTAGCACTCACTGCCTTGAAATCAACAAACAGATGCATCTGATAGTTCCACTTTATTTATTCTGTAAAAACTTAAAGGTGCCCTGTGAACTTTTTGCTAAACCAAGTGTGTTGATGTTGTTTCTAATATTTATGTTGTCACTTCTTTTTGTTGGCACATAGCTACATTTCTTTCCAATGCATTCCTATCAGCAGGACTGTGTGGGGACTTTGTTAGCGTACACGTGATCTAAATAAACAGGGGCCCACCAATCAAAACATTGCTAGCGGTCAAAACCTCACAGGGTACCTTTAAGAAATCTCTTTAGAGTAATTAAAAACAAGCACCCTTTATGTTTAAATATTGAACGTTATTATTGAACTAAACGATTAAAATATTAAAGATGTATTCCAATTGTATATATGAGGCTAAATACTGTCTCCATAAAAATATCTGCTTCATGAGTGAGTTTCCCCTTTCAGTGGCTTTTTAATCAGTAATAAACCTTAGAAAGACATTAAACTAGAGTTTAAGGTCTTTTAAGTTGGTGCAAGTTGAGACCTTTAATTTCTGCAATGTCAAAATATGTAAACTTTCCATCAGAATCATTCTTCGTCTTCATACAGTGCCATGTTTACACAATAACCTGTTACAGTTGTAGAACGCATTGTGCAAAATGCATTATATTCAAGGTCCGTAGCCCAGAGTCTCATCCTGAGGCTGTAGCTCTGATGTCCTTCTGACGGGGGCGGTGTGCACTCCGCAGCTCATGTGTGTGTAGCAGGTGCAGTCCAGGTCTGAACCTCGAACAGAGGTGTACCTGGGATCGATCGAAATGTTTACATCATTAAGGACGTTTCCTCTGCAGGTTCGAACTGTCAGAAAAATGATTTTAATTACCAAACGATGTGCAACGTGTAAACAAAATGACGCACACCCTACATAAACAAGACCTTAACAGTCACTGCTACAAAGATGTGTCGACTTATTATTTGTGTCATAACCAACTAAAAAGAGAGAAAACATTTCTAACAAGGTCACAAGCTGCACACAGTCTGCTACTTTCTTGCAGAATCAGTCATTTTAAACCTGGAGTTAGTCCTGAATGCACGTCTTGCTGCGTGGTTACATCATATTCAGCCCAGAGCCGTGGAGGAGCTGGGATTACTTACTGGGAGCGCTCCTGTGTGAGCGCATCGACGCCCTGAGCGCCTCCGCACTCAGCCGGGGCACCGCCGACCTCACAGGCCCGGGACGGATCCCAGCGTTCCACTGGGCCAGGCGCAGCATGCTCTTGGCGGTCTCCTTGGTGACGGGGTGGTCGTGGTTGCGCTCTGCCCAAGAGGGTCGAGGTTGGGAGTCATGTTGAGGAGGAGGAGGAGGAGGAGGCTGTTGGGCTCTGCACTTAGAGGTGAGGAACATCTGAAGGAGGAGATGGACAAAAGTTCTCAGAGAGCTGCTGTTACCTTGACAACCGACCAACATGATGTCAAGCTTCTTATATGCTACATTTCACCAGTTCCTGTATCCATGCATTTGAATAAATTGGGGATGATTTCACCAGAGCCTGAATATTAAATGCAACAGTGTCCTCTCTCTCACCCTTTCCTGCCCCCCCAATCCCCAAACCCCATCATCAGCATAATTTGCCCCCCCGTCAACACCCTCTCTGAGCAGCTCATCATTAACATGCATTTCTGTGTAAACGCTGCTCCATAATGCATGATGCCTGCTGGTTGCGCGGTCCCCAGAGGATCGCGCACGTTTATCGTCTCCCTTTGATTCAGACAAGGAGGTCGCAGTCACAGTGGGGCTGTGGCGCTGTTGATGAATGGCGCGTGGTTTACCAGCGATTTGGCTTTGCGTAGTTTGTAGTTCGCCTCAGACAGTGTCCTCTGGCTCCCGTCGTCTGGCTTCCACGCGTTACTGCGGCGGGTGGGGGCCCTGGTTTCCGTCTGCCTGCAGAGGGACATAGACATACATTGCACAAACTGGCCACACTTGTCTATTGTAATACTTTATGTGTTGTCTAGTTAACACATCATACCCTCACTGGAGCTGCACCACCAGATCTCTTTTGCACAAATACTGAATTAATATACAGTCTGAGGTGTAGTGATGTATATAGGTGTTAATGGATTTCTTTAATATATCGTACTTCATTTCCATATAACTCATTTCAAATGTCAAGAAGGAATGCCTCTGTGATGTACTGGGATGTATTCATAGAAGCATTTTCTCCTCCAGAATCCGGTGCCGCCGCCTCACATAAAGACTGTTTCGTATTTTCTGTCCCTAATCATGTAGTCTTACACTGTAAGTGTGTGTTCAGTGGGATCCAGGTTGTCCAAGTAGTTGAACCGTAACGTGTCTTTGGGACGTCTGTCAGAATCTCTCCAGGGTGGCGGTGCAGTCGGCTGCTTCTTCCTGGAGGTGCCTCCAGGTGGCAGGGTGCTGGATGCTGGACGATCCTCCTTCAGGAGGGCCAGCTCTGATAGGCCTTCACGTCTGCCGCCAGTGTCTGTTACATGATGTGGGGCCGCTGACTGCTGCTGGGAGGAAGCAGACTAGAGGTGGACACCAGGCGTTATACTGAGTCACAGTGCTGGTGTATTGCGTACGGCCGCTGAGCTAATCCCTGATGTGATCTCCAGACCTGCAGCGAGGTGAGTCTCAGCTCCTGCACAGTCTGGATGTAGTGTCTCTTCCAGACGCCCTGCTCAAAGGGGGTGGGGGAGAAGTTGATGCACCAGCCGAGACGCAGACACTTTGGCATCCACAGCTGGTCCAGTTCCACTATGTTCTTCCAGCGCCAGCTCACCTGCACACAGAGGATTGAAAAAAGCCAGAATCCTCAGCTCACTCAGTAATAGTTGAGTCATGTCAACGTGCTTCATGTATGCATTATGGTCTGCGTGTGTGTGTGTGTGGGTACCCGGGCACATCGGCACAGGCTGCGTGGGTCCAGGAAGGAGAAGAGGTAGAGGCTGAGGGCTCTGGGCAGCAGGCAGGTGAAGTCTGCGGCCTGCAGGGGGAGCCGTCCGCTCACGCTGTGGCTCAGGAACATCAGCTGCTCCGGGGAACAGCTCAGCACAAAGTCCTGCAGCACCGCCCTCCTCTGGCTGTCAGACCACCTGTCAAACTGACAAAGACATGAAAGAGCTGAGCAGAATTCCTTCACATGCACTGTTTCAGCTGAATGGAGTCCACGGAGCACAAAGTGTGGTTTCTAATGACTGCAGGAGATTTATTTGTGTTGGGACGAGGGCGGGGGGGCGGGGGGTCACACCGAGCTCGCTGCTCAGTAAAGAACCATCGGTGCATTCAGTGTGTCTCTTTTCTTTAAACGTACCCACTTTGACAGAAGTTTTCTCCTCTCTTCAAACACCTGAGGAAGGAGAGAGCTGAAATAAACTAAAATGTCTAAAATGTTACATTTATTAATGTTTTCACTTGCAAACATATATATACATATATCTCCACTGGGGGAATGTAACTATATTTAAGTATGTTTAATACTATTTGTACTCCACTCCATTTGTACTGTATCTGTGAATGAATATAAAACTCACATCACATGTTAAACGTGGGAAGCAAAAACATATATTCATATAAATACTACATCAGTGGTTCACAACCTTTTTGGCCTGAGCAGTTCCACAAAAAAAAAAAAGATTTCTTTTACAATCTCAATATTTCACAAAACAAGCAAAACTCAGAGAGAAGTCCCCCAAATTAATATGATTTATTAAAACAGATTTTGTTTTTTTTCTGCTTCTCTACCCCATTCATTATCGGACGACCTCTCTGATTCATCCTTTGGACATTTTGGACAGGGCCCGACCCCTTGTTTGGGAACCACTGGACCCAACTAGCTGATTTTATATTAAGTAGCTCAGATGAGATTCACCCTGAGCAGCTACGACAGCAAAACCCTGATTACACGTTGATGCATCGATATTAATCTAATAATTGCATCTATAATAAAACATCACAGGGGATAGCACTTTTACTTTTTATACTCTGAGTACATTTTGCTGGTAATATGTCTCTGCTTGTGCATACGACCTTGCTGTTGGACAGTGGGTGGTTCAGGGGAGTCCAGGTGCTCCGTGTGGTCTGCATCTTAGCACGGCTTGCAGGCGGCCTCGGTGCGAGTGGCATCGCAGAGTAACAGCTGGGTGAGGGCGGTGCGCTAAAATACACAGAACAAAGCTGCATTCGTGTTCTTTATGTCATTTCCTCATGTTTTGGGGTGTATGAGCGGCACAGAGGGCAGCGTTGTTTCATTGTTTCCATGAGTGTGTACATCATAGCAATCTGCCTGAGCTCTTTAAAGCTCGTGTTTTTAAATATTATAAATATGCAAAAGCCCGATAATCTTGAATGAGTCATCTCCACCTTTAATTCTGTATCTTGGAAACACACACAGCAGCTTCCAAGTGAAGTCTGCAGTGTTATAAGAGCTAATATTACTAATGAACACTATGCAACACACTCCTCCAGTATTCAACTCACCATCAGCTCTCCTCTGCTAGCAGAAGGAAATAAATCCGCACAGATTCCGTATGCAAACTCCTGACGGCCTTTGTGCTCATACACCCAACTCTTCTTCTTCCTCTTCTACCCTGTGCACAGTTTACTTGTTTCCATAGTAACAGTGAGTGTACTCTCCTTACATGGACTGGCTTGTCACAGCCTGTCACACGCAGAGGGGGTGCTGCACAGCAAACCGCCGTGGAGTGTGCGCAGCGTGGAGTGTGCAGGCGTGCCTGTCTCTAATGATGACAAATGTAGTGCAGAGGGCCTGACGCTGCAACTGCTGGAAAGACCATCTGCTTCGGATACACTGATACTGCAAAAAAAAACAAAAAACAAAAACCCACCAGTGTGTATTCTTCAGATATGTTTTGAGGATATTTGGAACACAACTGGACACTGGAAACATGTCATTTTCCTGTGCATTGTTGATAAATAAGATATAAATAAGCTTTTCCACATTTCCTGAGCATTTGAAAGTAATAAATGTATAATATGTATATGTATGTTAACGTTTTAAAACATGAATGCCTTCCTGTGCCATGTAAATATTCAAAATTGTATTATTACTATTATTCACAGTAGTAGTAGGCAGCAGTAGGGTAGACTTGGGCACATCATGTAGGCGTTGGCCCTGCTCTTTTCACTGAAAGGATGCGTCTGCTGTAACAGTGAAGTTAAACCCGCTGCAGTAGATGTTTTAACAGCAGAGGACCTGCTGTTAAAACATTTCAGGCCTATTTTTCAGACGACCGGCTGAACACTCGCTCCCACCAGTCAGAGAAGTTTCCCATTGAAAAGCTGAAAGCCTGCTCGCTCCTCGGATGGGCGGTCGCGCGCAACGAAGACAGAAAACCTGCTGTGAAGAAAGAGGCAGAGCTGCGTCAGGTTACACGCGCACAAGACGGAGCAGAACCGGAAACTGGCCAGCCCGCCTTCAAAATAACAGTGTAAAACTCTGCCATGGCAAATTCTGTTTTTATATTACACACAGTGTAATTGTCTATAGGATTTGTAATAGTCAGCCATATTTCGCACTTATGATACCTGGCAGCATTCTGGGTAAAAGGATGCTACCAGTACAAATTTACAAAATGTAACACTATCATTAACAGTTCTTTATTCAGAGTTCTATCTAAACTAAAAGTCATAATAATCAGCAAACTGTAGGCTACTTAAAGCATCAGAGTAAAAGTACTTGTTATGTAAAAACATATCCCGAACTATTTTATTACATTATTACACTGTAAATAGTACAGCCTCATAGCATGTTTAGTATAATTTTATTGTTGTTGCTGGTTGATGTGGATTAAATCTATTTGTTTTATGTAATAATAATAAAATTTAAATCTTTTTATACAGGTAAGTAGTTTAATGTATAATGGCCTGTATTTGATAAGCCCCTTATTTGTTGTTATGGATTATGTTATTATATATAAAATAATTAGCCACTATAATTGACTGATAAATGTATTGCACAATACATTACACTAAAATGTAGTGGGTTATATATTTTGCATAAATCAAAATACTCAAGTAAATTACTCAATGGCTCAAAATTAAGTACTATCAAGTACTAATTAAGTATTATTAAATTAATGATTTTACACTCGTGTGTATTATTTGTTTTAATTAAAATAATTTGCTACATAATATTTAAATAAGCCGCCAGAGCAACTAGTGATTAAATGAAAATTAAACTGCGTCCCTACCTCAATGCTAACTGACACAATCGTTGTTCTTTCAGCTGGGTTGTCTTCTCTACACTCATTAAACCAACGTGTCCGGAGTTTCGGCGCTTTCGTCACTGGAGCTTTTATTCTTATGGGTTTGACCGGAAGCAGTTTTTAAAATGTCGCGAGCCTGCCGCTCGGCGGAGAGGAGGGACAGACGTTGGGAGGAGGACAGAGGAGGAGGAGGACAGGAGGAGCCGGGAGGAGGGTGCTGGTGGAGGGACACTCATTGTTACCAACTCGAGGAGCGGTGGAGAGCCCGTTACCGCACGTGAATCATCGTCCCAACGTTCAGGTAAAGTTGTCTTTATTTAACCACTTTAACCCCCATTAATACCCGGGGTGGTTCTCCTGAGCAGCTCGCTCTGCTGCCGCGCGGCTCGTTGCCTTGTATCCTAAACACCGGCACGTAGGCTACGTATGCCACGGTTACCGTCATTTAACCAACCGTCATCTTTTGTCTCCGCTGCGTTGCCTGACATTTGTATCCGTTTAACTCAACCGTTTGCTGTGCGGTGAAGCAGTTACACCGAGCACGGACAAACACACGCAGCCGTGACGAGCCGCCCGGTTACGTTAGTCAGCTCCACTCCACATTAACGAGGAGCAATTCATTTATGAAGCCCCTGCTGGGAGCCATAGGAGGAGCCCGCTCATATTGACGCACAGGTAGGCTAACGGACGCTCTAATGTCGCATTTACTGTAATAAAGCTTTGTAACGCAGCCGGACTCGCAGCTGGACATCTGCGCCAAATAGACACAGGTTCAATAAAATAAATAAAATGCCCCTTGTGTTAGTGTGTCAGTGAATGAGAAGGTATTGTGTTGTTATGGGTGTGTACTACAATTTCCAGTTATTCCAATTTGCATTATGGAAAAACAGCTACATTTAAAAAAACCGTCATGAACTGTTGCGTCAGTTAGTCTGTAAATTACGGTTACTAAAACACTTAAATAGTTACCTACCACAAATTATGACCGTTACTTTAATAAACTACTCTAAAAAGCTGCACAGTAACCCAGGTAAATGCTTGAATATGTACTAGTGATTCTGATATTTGTGCTGCCTGTGAACGTTTTGCTGTTATTCTTAATTGCCGGCGTGATGTATTGTCTGTTAATGGCTTCTGTTAATGTTATCATTCATCTGCACAACCCACCCACCACAGTTGGTGACCTGAAAAGCAATTACCAGCCCTACTGAAACAGCCTTTGTGTGTTCAGTTGCATTCTGTAATAAGACTGATTTGCATTTAATAAAAAAAAAAAATCATAATTGTTTTGGCTTTCCATTTTCAATGCACCTTTGAGAGGAGTAACTTTTAAAATGTAGTGCTTTTAATTTTTTAATGACCGCAGGCTGCGAATCATCACCGTCTCTGGCTGTTATCAGGATTTTCTACAAAGCATCGCCGCCGTCCGTCGAGGCAGGAGAGAGGGTGGAGTGTGAGCCGTTCGGTCACAGCGCAGCATCTTAAAGGAGCACAGCATCTCTCAGGTGATGGAGACCTTGTGACACGCTGCCGCCGCTGACCGGAATCCCCACGGTGATGGATGCAGCCAGTTTCAACCATGGCCGTGCTGGATTACGCCGCCCGACCCAGACTGTTTCTCTGTGAGCTGAAGAGGAGGAAGAGACGACTAGACGCTCCTTAAGCCCTGTGATTTCCCTTTCCTGGTGAGCAAGCCAGATGCCAACGGGCCTCAACCTCTCTTCCTAAGCAGCCACCCCCTGGGTCTTTCTTCTCTCCCGCTGTACGGACCAGTCATGGATCTCCTGTGGGTGCTGTCGGTGTCCATGTTGACGGCGTGCGTCGCCATCCCCATGGATGCGGCGGCGGGGAGCCACAGTCTGTTCACCTGTGAGCCCATCACCCTGCGCATGTGCCAGGGGCTGCCCTACAACGCCACCTTCATGCCCAACATACTGAACCATTACGACCAGCAAACGGCCGCCCTCGCCATGGAGGTACAGTACGCCGCTGACGTGTGGAGGGCTTCAAATGATTTGCTCTTAATAGCTGCAGTTTGTGTTGCTTCAAACGAGATTCTGAATCCCAACAGTTTATATATTTATTATCATTTTCCTGTAGAATAACAAGGTTTCAGTGTTTTCTCTTCTGTCAGGGAGAAACCTTGTGAAACACATTTAGACCGTAACAGACCATTTAGACCGTAGTGCGACTGACACACAGCGGCTTTGTGGTCCGCCACATGTACTCAGCGGAAAGGAAATATCTGGAATACATTAAACCTTTGATATACAAATAAACACACTTTAGAGACAGAATATGAAGGGAAATTAAAGTATATTTACAATTTAGAGTAGTCATGGATAAACCTTTTATCAGAGGTGAAACACGTAATGACAGTATAAATGTCTGCATTCATTTAATTTCAGCCCACATGAGCCCATGTCTGTTGGATTTGGGACATAATATGATGTCCAGTGGGCCTCTGCCTGATCCAAGTCATTTTTAGAATTGCAGTATGCTACATTTTAAGAGATCTGAGCCGTGTATTGTAAATGTTAGGAGCAATTTTTATTCCACTGTCATCTCAGAAATGGATCCTCTACATCTAATCCAGAAATGTGAGACACTGTGGAATGTGAGTTATGTTTCTGTTGCCCCCCCCCCCCCCCCCCCATACGGAAAATGGCATATTCCATCCCATTTTTTCACTGTGACCTTTTATTTTTAGCTTTATCTCCTTTCTGTTTTCTTCCTGTCGCAAGCTGGATCAATCGTATCATTTATTTGTTTATAGACAAAAGATCCATTTTTTTTGGATTGATTAATGGTTTTAGAGATTTTACAAGCAAAAATGCATCTCCTGCCTCTTTTATCAGGATTTTATTTTTATTTAGAGTTTTAGACGGAGGATTTTCAGCTTCACTGTTTTATAGCATCTTAAATAGAATATATTCTGCTTTTGGACTGTTGGATGAGCAAAACAACACATTTAAACATATCACCTAATTCCACAGGTTTTTCATATTCTGTAGACTAAATGATTAATGCCTTGTAAGGCTTGAATTGCACCTACCTAATAGATATCTGAAAGTGAAATTTATTTCTATGTGCGAATACAAAGAAAAGAGACGAGCATAGTTCTTTGTCCTTTTTAGGATATTTCACCATTTTCTCAAAAAGCAGTTAAAACACACATTAGTTCACAAGAATCAGAGAATTTAGTATCTTTATTTATTGAACTATTTAGTTAGTTATTTCCCCTCCTATTCTACTCTTTTCGCGTGTTCGGATTCACATCGTTGTTGCTACAAAGAACACCTACACACGTTTTAGCAAGCAGAGGCAGACACGCAGGCAGCATTTCGATCCAGTTGTATGCATTGATGTGGACAGAGGTTTGTGTTATAATTATTCTTACCCACATGTTGGTAAGTGGCTCAGAGTGTCTGCTGCTCAGCCTGCCTCGTGGACATTAGCAGCCTAGATAGCCTAGATATCACCGCGGCTAACTGGGTACGAGCTGAGAGTTGGTAATATCAAAGTGTTAGCCTACTTTGATTCAGCTCCCGTAGCTCCAGGGACTGGGAGTGTATTACCAAAACATTCAGGAGAAAATGAAGCTTTAATACTCGTCCCTGGAGGCCATGAGAACACTGCGCTGATTTTAACAGGGTGCGTTGGCCTAAAATGGTTTCTGGCCGCACATCTGGCCTGTTGACAGACGGCGATTTAGCACAACATGTAGGGACTCCTCACATCATTTTGTTGGGCACCAAAGCCATTTTACATAACAGGCTTTTGAGCGGTTAGTCAACTTAGTCTGGGAGCAAAGAAAGCAAACTGTTCTGTGTTTCACTTTGGATCAGCTGTTGGATTAAGACTCAGATTCTGGTGTTTAGTCCCTGTTTTATTGTTTCTGCCCGTTAGATTATCTATAGATTTAGCAGCCACAGCATCTGACTGTTGTGGCTGGGTTATCCTCTTTGAAACGTCGAGTTAGGCATTTAAACACAATCACGGAGCAGATGCATCACCTCGTTAGGATAATCCCATCCTTTATATAGGCTGATCCCCCTGGAAGCTCAATCTATCGAGCAATTACTGGCCAAACTGCACCAAAACACCACACTGGCTGCTCTGTTGGCTGAACTATCGGCCTATCTGTGAGCGAGTGTGTGTGTGTATCAGTCCATCCATCTATATTTATCTCAGTTTATCCATTCTCAGCATCATGCTCCCATTGGCTCCCGCGCCTTCTATCACTTTTACCCTTTGACACCCGCCCCACCCTGCCTGGCACGGCGATGCGGTCCGTGTGTGGAGCCCCGCCGACCATCTGTGCCTGCTCCACTTTGTACTGAGCATCAGCACACTGAGTGAGAGAGAGAGAGAGAGAGATGGAGGGCGGGAGGAGTTGTGTGCCACGAAAATCCAGGGTTATGTAACCTCTGAACATGCCCTGCCCGACCGTGCGCTCACAGCATCACATCACATCGCACCACATCACAGCTGCACTCACATTTGGAAAAAGAATCAGACACTCCCGGCTCTCCTGCCTCCGCCTGCGCGCTCCTCATACTCTCGCCTTGTCCTTTCTCGTCACTGCTGAAATAGTCACTCTCATCTTCTGGGTTTAGCCACTCTGCCATGTTGATTTCTAAAGATCGTTTACTGAGGGATTCCTTCTTAAAAAACATTTTGATTTTAATGTTTGGTGTGTGCTAAACAGAGCTGTGCTGTTCTGCAGGCCAGGTTAGCGTTTTATGTGTAATCGCAGTGTGTGGGTTGCAGTGAACAGAGCGAGGCACTTGCGGTTGAGACGGTGTTCACTTTGATTGGTCATGGATCCACAATTAAGTCTCTTTTAGTGCTCCGAAATGCTCGTTGGGCTCAGAAAACAAATGGAAACCCAATAGGTTCCAAGTAACGGAGACCACGCCTCTGTTTGGCTCTTGTTTTCCAGATAACTCGCCCCAGATCCAGTTCATGGGAGAATTCAAAGCCTGTAAGATGTTGAGGGCAGCCAAATGAGAATTGACAGTTGATTTTAAAGGGAATTAGGTCCGCTGAATGGCCATGATAATGATGATGAATGCCTCGCACCGTGGAGAAACTGGGAGTTGGACGGGAACCAACGCCTGCCGCTCTTGCAGTTTTTGTCTAAACCCCCTGAAGTGGTGTCTGTTCAGCTTCTTTTTCCCTGCCTCGCCTTTCAAGGTTCTGTTTTTGGGAAAAGTGGGTACAATTTGTCATGAGATCATTATGAACTTCGCTGTATTTTGTGAGATTTACAGGAAATATTTTAAAACTCCTCAGTAGCTTTATACTTTATTCTTTCTGTTTCACTGAAGGCTGGCGTCATCGCGGGGAGCATCATTCTTTGGTGCGTGAGACAGAAATAAAAGCTTTTTCACTTTTTTTGCACAAATCCATATTTCATGACTACCTGAAACAGGAAACGACACAAACTGGACGGTTTCTAAAAACAGGATTTTCTGTTTCGGTGTTGATCCTCGCTCCGTCAGTCATCGCTGACCGGCGAATGACCCCGCAGCTGAAGTGGGACAGCGACCCGAGGGGCTGGGAATCGGCTATTTCTGTGCCACAATGACACCGTGCCACGCTCACATAAGATAAGTGGTAGCGTGGCGGATTTGACTGGCATTGCAAAAAGAGAAAAAGAAACGGGTTTAAATCCCCTTTTTCAGAGCTGGATAGACACTGTAGATACAGGATGAATGTAAAGCCGCGTGGGTTCATCACACACAATCGCCTCAGCTGCGAACTGTCCCGGGTGTCCACAGGCATTTGGTTCAGTGATGATATACAGTAAGATATCAGGTCTGTTCAGTGGAGTTAGCTGATGAGACCTCTGCTCTCAGCTCCACAGCCTTTTAATGGTTTTTTCATTGATTCATTCATTTGTTGATCGAATGTTCATGTTTTCGTATTGTGACACGTTTGCACTGCCACCTTGTGCTTCATTGTGCAGTTGGAAGTAAAAATTTGACGTTGGGGGGGGGAAAGACGTTGCACTGTTTGGAGGAAGAGCGGGCTGATGGTGGTGTTTCTCAGAGGGGCCGGAGACTGTCATGTTAAAACCAGTGAGAGCAGCGACGGCTTGAACGTCTCTTCAAGGCCAGATGGGACAGCGAGGGTCAGGGCCAACCCAAGACCTTAATTAAATTAGACTGATAAGGAGGTTTGTTTGCATGAAGCCAAAGCCAAGCCAGCAAATCATTTTCAATGGCTGCAAGATTTTTAATAAAATCAATAATGTCTGAAATTCGACCAGGTCGTTGTGCCCGTGTCTGCGCAGAGTAAGGCGTCAGGAACGTGATGAAAATGGATTTTGTTGTTGTTGTTGTTGTTGTTGTGTTGATTTCATCTCTGCATGGTATTTGTCACGTATTGTCGCGTGAGCAGGCCGCGCAGCGACACAAAGACTAATCAATGGTCTGTTTTTAATCTGCTCAGACCCACTTCCACTCATTTCCTGCTCCTTTCAGGTCGTTAAATCAGCCTCTTGTCTCAGGTTTACAACACATTCAGACAAACTGTGTCATGTTACAGCTGCTGTGTAGAATAACCCAGATACTCCACCCGGGCTGTGTGAATGGATTTGTAAAGGAAAGGAAAGGTGAGGTGTGTGTTTGTGTGTGTGTGCTTCTATAAAATGCTGATAAGGCTCTCTGATAGCTGCGAGTCTGTTAAACATGCTGCAGTGAACTAAAAAACACACTGTTTAACTAGATCATTGTGTTAGCTAGTAAAGATGTATCTCAGCCCGACACACACACACTCACACACACACACACTCACACATACACAACATGGTCTGATAAATCCTACCCAGCGTGACCTGGGCTATAAAAGAGCCTCTTGTTTTATTTAATGTCCAACACCGTGTTTATTGGCAGTGGACTGAAAGGGAAGCACATCCAGAGAGCAAGTCGCTGGTCCACAACAACCTTTCTGCAATCTGTGTGTGTGTGTGTGTGTGTGTGTGTGTGTGTGTACACAGACATTACACATTGTCAGAGTGCGAGGTTTTTCAAACATTTCTTAGCAGTGAATGACACGGCTGACTCGGTCGACCCATCCCTCCTCTCTCTCTCTCTCCCTCTCTCACCCACTCTCTCAACCCCCCCTCACCCATCTCTTTTGTCCTCCCCCTCCCCCCTACGCAGGGCTCACCCGTTGCCCAGGAAACGGTCCCAATTGTGCTGTTAACAAAGGGAGCAGAGGCTTTCTTGCCTCCCGGGAGGTGGTCCCCTCCACCCCGCACCCTGACCTCCTCGAACCCTGCTCTCCTCCCTCCTCTTCCTCCTCCTCCTCCTCCTCCTCCCTGGTGATGCATCACTCGTCGCCATGGCACTGAGCTTGGAAATTTGGAGAATCGGAATGGCAGCACAGGAGAAAGGGGGGAGAAGGGGGAGAAAATGCAGGAGGGAAAGGAGCTGAAGGAGGGAGGGGGTTGATGGGAAGAGAGGTGACTGGGAGGTATTTAGAAAAGAGCAAATCAACAGCGACCAGTTGGCCATGGTGGGCTTCATTGTCAGCAATTCATCAGTCACAGCATCTTAGCAGCTGACTCTGAGCCTTCATTAAAACCTAATTACTTTAGCATTAGGAAGGTACATACAACCACCCTCAGATGCACCCCATTGGACGAGGCCACATTAATAGTTAATATCGGTACAATCGTGATTTGATTCGAAACATGTTAATGATCACAGAAATGTTTGGAGGTGAAACTGAGGTCAGCGCTGTTTTTCTCATGTTTTCAAAGGAGACTAGAGCTGTTTGCCTAACGAAAATATGCAGAAATATGCAAAATCACGTGTAATATGGACAAACTTAAGTCGACCCCATTGATCTGCACGGTAAAATAAAAAATATTCACTAGTTTGTTGAAGACTAGAGTGTTTCCTCTGCTCACTGACTTTAGAGCAGTGACTTCTCAGGGCGCTGCTGATGTTCATCATTTATGTCATGACGGCCACGGAGCTTCTTCAGTTTCAGGCTTTTGCTCACGTTGCCTCACTGTCACGCAGGATTACCGGCATATGTGACAAGAATGCAGGCATTACTAATAACACCTAATTTATTCTCTGACATGTTTAAGTATCTGCTGTCAGGAAGGCCTGTTCAATAGCTGTGTGTCCGTTTTGTGTTGTTCATTAGTATTTTAGTCCCTCTCAGCTCGTCATAGGTATCAGGAAAGGAAGTTAGACATAGCTCCGTCCATTGTATGTTGAAGAACACTGTTTTATATGTAGGTTAGCATTGATAGGCGCAGCTAACTAGCAGCATATACCCCCCGCTGTGGATGGATTGTTGACCGTCACTGCAGCCTCAGTATCCACTGCTTTTCTAACTGACATATCTGAGTGTGTGAGCCTGCTATTTCATATTATTCCACATTTTCACAGATCAGAAATCCCCTAACAAACTCTCATGAATACGTAATGTCTGTAACAGCGGGATTGAAGCTGAAATTACATTAGCATACCGCCCCCCCTCCCCTGCCCAGGCCTGCACCATTCGACAGAGTTGTGTATTACATGCTTGATTCTCCTTACACGGCCAGCTCTGGGGCAGAAAGCGCCATGACAAACCTGCGGCCATTCAGCGGAGCAGCGGTTCACCAGCTGTTTCCAACGTGGCCATTAACATCAAATCCCCATGGAGAGCGCCGGAGCTCGGCAGGGCCTCGAGATGTTGGTGTTTGGGCTTGTTTGGGCTGCTGACGGCCGGCCATATGTCCCATCCACCAGCAGCTCAGTCCTCCCCACTCTGCCTCACATGATGGGTTGACTGCAATAAAATGGCTGAATGGAGCTGCTGAAGGGATGGAGGAGGGGTAAGAATGGTAGGAGAGGGGTGGATGATGGAGGAGTGTAAAAATAGAAAGATGGGAATGATGAATAGGAAGAGTTTTCCCCCAGCAGATCATCTTTCCTGTAGCCTATATATTTATTCAGCCGTCTCCCGTGGCATCCCGCTCTGTAGTACAGCACAGTGTAGTACATTGTGTTCTGTGGCGCATAGCAGTAGCCTGCAGGAAGCAAAACGGAGTGGAGGAGCGAAGATGCAAGCTCACTTTAGCTGCATTAGATCATGTTTGAGTGGTTAACCAACGCTGACAAGGCACCGCTGATGAAGTAATGGATGTCACAGGACCACACACTGGCAGCAGAAAGCCAGGGGAGTCACAGGGAGGCTCGTCAGTACAGTAGCACCCAGAGCGGGCGGGGTGGGGCGGGGCGGGGCGATTCTCTGCTTTTCTGTGTTATTTCTCCAGAGAACAGAGTCCAGGCCTCCAGCTTCCTTTCTTTCTGGATCCCTGACCTGGTTGTGCCTGACGGTCTCTGTAATCTAATACTCTAAGTTATTTCATTTGAGGAGGAGTCTTTATAATCATGCTGTGGGACCCTTCTGATGTCCTCTATAATAGCAGTGACTCCACGTGAACCTTCACGTGTCCACAGCACTGTGGGCTCTGCCTGGGTTTCGTCAGAGTTTGTTTGGCTCTTCCGCTCACAACAAATATGAGATTTTATATTATTATACTCTGCATGACTACACACTGTTTGTTTCCAGCTACTGTTGCTGTCAGGAGTGCAACACTTGCTGAGCAGCGCAGACTAAGATTTCATTAAAACTGTATAGAAATGAACATTTTTATACATTTTGTACTGATGTATAAATATATGGATAATTTGGTGAAAATGGATTGGTTGACAAAAAAAGATTATTAATGATTTTATTTGAAGAAATGGTGGTTCTTTAAATGTAATCTATGACATCACGCTGTATATATGTGGGTTTGGGACTGTTGGGTCATAGCATGGGATTTGGAAAGCTGTAACACACATTTCTCACTTCTTAAAGACGTTTTAAGACATTGAATTGATGAATGAAGTACTTGTGTCTGAACTGAGAACTGTCACAGTCACCCCCTATAAGCTGTAAACAGCTAGAGAGGAGACACTGGGACCATTTGCCCAAAACAGCGCTTTACATTCCTTAAAAGCAGGCTCATCAGATACCTGAAGCTGTTTGAGGAGCTCTGACTGCCGGTGCCGAGGAAACCTGAATGTAACGCTCAAGGGTTTGACTCTGTCCCATCTCACTCTGCACTGTTAAAGACACGAAGCAGCGCAGTGAGTAACGGCACACGTGCTGTAATAGAAGCATTCCGAGGTGGATCGCTCTCCCAGCACTAGTGTTTCTGCTTCATAGATAACTGTGGCCCCTCGTACACTGTCAGCGCTTGTTAGCACGTCATCGTGCAGCGGTGCTCAATGAGACGTGGTGACTCCATTTGTACAGAAATGACACGATCTGCTGGTTGATTGATCTCAGTTATGACAGGCGTGTAAGTCACCCAGTCCTCTGCAGCTGAGAGCGCGTATGAACACTCTGCTGAGTTAAGACTCGTGCTTTGGCGTCTAGGTGTGAACATAAATCCTTGTGCTCATCACCCATCCTTCCCTGATCCTGATGCCTCACAGAGCAGCTGACAAACCAGCCAGTCTGTTTGTCTCACGATCGCTGTGCCTCCTCCACAGCAGCTTAACACCGTCTTACTAGAAAAGTGATATGAACAAGGCGATGACAAAGGCTGCGTGGATGTGTCTGCTTTGTGTTTTAACAGCCATTCTAATCCTTTTTCCATGAAGACATCGTGTGTGTGTGTGTGTGTGTGGCAGGCAGACAGGCTGTCAGGAGAAGCATGTGTGCCAATGTTGCACACACGTGGTGGAAACACATTACAAGTGTGTGTCCAAATCCGATTGCTGTTAAGGTGGCAGGTTCTCTCAGACGATCTTGACTGTGAGCTAGAGAATGCTCGCGGGACGACAGGATGCTGCGAACAGTTCTCATTTCTAAGGATGTTCACCCTGTGCTACATGTTAAATGGAGGATTAAAGGGAATGAACTGTGTTTCATCTGTTGAAGAGCAGTTACATAACAGCACCTCCTAATTTTCATTTCATCCAATCTTCACATTTCTTCATGTGATCAGAAACAAACGTGGACTCAGTGCGTAAAGTCAGTCTGTTAGGATCTGTGTATTTCAGCCATTCTGACGTTACAGAAAGGCCTCATCAGTACGACAATATGTCTCTCACATAAAAAATATAGACAGCTGAATGTTATTTGTCCAAGTTATAGATACTCCCAACTGTCTGTGATAAGCAAACACCAGTCTGCTGCGTTTCACCTCCACTGAAGAAGCAGAGCGAGCTGTTTAACTTGTTTTAAACCGCACCGACACGTCCTCCTTCACATCCACCCCTCTAACAAACACACAGACAAACTGCCCCCTGCCTGTCCTCCCCTCACCCCTCCCTTCCCCCTCCCTGTCCCTGTCTGTCATACAGACCCCCGTCTTTAAATTTTGGGGGAGGGCTGGAAGCATGTGCCTGACTGACTTGGGTGTGGCTGGAGGCCTTTCTGTCACACACACACACACACACAGAGGTATATGTAAATACATGCATATAGATATATGGAACATGTGAATTTGTATGTGTGCTTTCCCACTCACTCATTCCTATACACACACACACACACACACACACACACACACGCTCCCCTCAGCATTTGCATATTAACAACATGCCCCACAGATGCTTCCTGTACTCACACCGCCTCTTGGCTCAGTTTGGATGTGTGGACCATTATTGTGCTGGTACGTGGGTGTGTTAGCATGTAAATAATATACTTCCGTTGGTCCTCGGGCTTATGTGTGTGTGAGTGTATGCATGTTACCGCAGTGTGTCAGTCAGTCACAGCTTGGTCCTCCCTGTAACACAAAGGCCCTGTCAGGGGCAGCCCTGTGTGTGTCTGAGTGTGTGTGTGTGTGTGTGAGTGGTGGGGGTTGCCCGGCTTGTTGTGCTCCTCCTATGTGGAGGTTGGAGGGAAGGAACAGAGAGGAGATGGAGAACGGGGGGGGTTAGAACCGTGGGGGTGGAGGGGATTATTAGGAAAGAGGCCAGAGTTGTTTTTATGGATTCATCTCCAGAAACGGCCAGAGACATGCTCCACTGATCTCTTTGTGCCCCACTTCGACCCCTCATTGTGAGGCTGGAGTGACACACTGGCTTCTTTCACACGCTGTAATAAACCACTTTGAGTCCTTTGTCTTTACTTCGTGTGATTGTTTGTCCCTACCTGCAGCCGTTCCATCCCATGGTGAACCTCCAGTGCTCTCCAGACCTCAGGATGTTCCTGTGCGCCCTCTACGCTCCGGTGTGCACCGAGTACGGCAGGATGACCCTGCCCTGCCGCCGCCTCTGTCTGCAGGCCAAGAGCGACTGCTACAAACTCATGGACATGTTTGGTGTCAGCTGGCCCCAGGAGATGGACTGCAACAGGTTGGTACAACAGCAGTGACTCTCTTCCCGCGGTTACAACCCTGCTGCAACAGCCACCTCAGCAGAATGATAAAAAGCTTTTTCAGTGGACGAATGAAGAGGAAATGTCGTTTATGCAAAGCTCGATGCTGAGTAACTGGATTTACTTCAGACTTTGTTGTTTTAGAGGGTAAACGAGCTTTTCACGCTGATTTTAATTTAATCTGCAGCTCATGTCTCATCAGAAACATCAGCAGCAGCACAGTGTGATCAGCACAGTACTGCAGTATCAACAACAACATACACTTCTCACTGAGTATCGATAAACAAACAAGAGTAGTATCTTTCCTGTTAACCCACATACAGGCTGATTCTCAAGAAAGAACACGAGGAGGAGTGAGGCTGAAGCGATGAGAGATCACCTGTTTGTGTTGTTGAAGGTTAAACAGCTGAAATCGCTCTGAGGCCATCATCTCTCTTCTCCTGTCAGGTTCCCAGACTGTGACGAGTCCTACCCCCGTTCTGTGGACCTCCTGTCCAGCTCAGACACAACCGAATCCCCCATCTCCGTCCAGCGGGACTACGGCTTCTGGTGCCCCAGAGAGCTCAAAATCGACCCCGAGCTGGGCTACTCCTTCATGGGGGTCCGCGACTGCTCTCCCCCGTGTCCTAACATGTACTTCACGCGCGAGGAGCTGACGTTCGCCCGCTACTTCATCGGGGTGGTTTCCATTGTCTGCCTGTCCGCCACCCTCTTCACCTTCCTGACGTTCCTCATCGACGTGTCGCGCTTCCGTTACCCAGAGCGCCCAATCATATTCTACGCTGTGTGCTACATGATGGTGTCCCTGGTGTTCTTCCTGGGGTTTCTCTTGGAGGACAAAGTGTCCTGTAACGCAGCGAGTCCTGGGAGGTTCAGGGCTTCAACAGTGACTCAAGGCTCCCACAACAAGGTTAGAGTCTGCCCTTGTGTCTGTGTTATTGGCTGTTTTCCCGCTGGTATTGACCCTCCTCCTGTTCTCTCTCTGCCCAGGCCTGCACCCTCCTCTTCATGGTGCTGTATTTCTTCACCATGGCCGGCAGCGTCTGGTGGGTCATCCTGACCATCACCTGGTTCCTGGCTGCTGTTCCGAAGTGGGGCAGTGAGGCAATAGAGAAGAAGGCTCTGCTCTTCCACGCGTGCGCCTGGGGCATCCCCGGCGTCCTCACAGTTAGCCTGCTCGCCATGAACAAGATCGAGGGGGACAGCGTCAGCGGCGTTTGCTTCGTGGGGCTGTACAACTTGACGGCTCTGCGTTGGTTCCTGCTGGCGCCACTGGGATTGGATGTTGTGGTGAGTATTGCAGAGCAGAGTGTGACATTATATACCAGACAAAAAGGCATCCATCAACATCACGTGAAATGCGACGTGTGAGTATCAGCCAATAGACTGGGCTCTTTTGGAAGCTATAACCCCGCCCTCTCTCATGACATCCTAGGTTGGCGTGGCGCTGCTGTTGGCAGGCATAGCAGCACTGAACCGCGTCCGCATGGAGATCCCGCTGGAGAAGGAGAACCAGGAGAAACTGGTGAAGTTCATGATTCGCATCGCCGTGTTCTCCGTGCTCTACCTCGTCCCCCTGCTGGCCGTACTGGGCTGCTACCTGTATGAGAACAGCTACAGAGCCATCTGGGAGACCACCTGGGTGCAGGAGAAGTGCAGAGAATACCACATCCCCTGCCCCTACCAGGTAAGAGCCCCGCCTGACCAAACAGACATAGTTTGCAGCACAAATAAATCAGAACAGAAAATCTTTTAATAAAACATATAGTTGGTATTATTTCTTTGCCTTATAATAGCCGAGCTTGTCTGAATCCATATTTTCTGTCATCACATCTTGTGTAAAACAAACTCCGGGTGTAGAGATGGAGGACAGGAGGAAATGTGACTGGTGATTACGTTCAGACTGTATCTCGATCTGATCATCAGTCCTGTGCGTGCAAACAGGACTCTGCTGTGATCCCTCATCACTACTCTAGAACCACACGCAGTCACTTCGAGGCCGCGTCACAAACTGGGATGCTGATGCATTTGTTCACTGTCACTCATCAGTTTGCACAGATGCTCGCGCGCATTAAACACGCCGCTGGGACTGTTGCAAGGGAGCTAAGGGACAGAGCAGGAGGGAGCAGCTGGGAGGAGGCTGATGATGCCAGATGTGTTTGCACACACAGACATACAGAGGGCGGGATGCCCTGAGAATGTCCTGAACGTGACCAGATCCTGTGTGTAAACACAGCGTCCAGCACAGGCCGAACACGCATGCGCGCACACACACACACACACACCATCACAGTCGTTGCTCCTCTCGTTCTTCTGTTCTTCAGTAGCTCAGTTACTGCACAGAGGTGCAGTAGCCTCCAGCGTCAGTACACACACTGCAGCTCATCTGATAGAGCTGTTAATAATTCAAACAGCCCTCTCTCGCTCTCTCTCTCTCTCTTCCTTCCTCTCAGCCAGGTATCATCTCCCATGTGAGCAGCCTTTGCACATCCGCTGTTACACGTTCAAAGCGCAGAGAGTGACAGAGTGCTGTATGTGTGCGCTGTTAGGTTGCGTGTGTGTGTGTGGGTGTGTGTGTGTTGTTCTGCAGCAGTGACAGCTGCTCTTGAACTGTTAAAGCAAACTGGACAGTTGGTTTCATGGCTGCAGGCAGGTGAGCTGTGGTCTGTCCTCAGCTGAATGACCTGAAGTGTCAGAAATGATTGACAGCCTGCAGCGAGCTCCAGCTGCGGGAAGAGATGTGTCAGACGCCAGTGAGTGAGATCAGAGTCCTGCTCTTAATCTGCATTGTGTAAGAGAGCAGTGCAGTAATCCTGTATGTATTTGTGTGTGTGTGTGTGGGGGGTGGGGGTCAGTGGGGTCAAGCTGCACCACATTATAGCAGCACAGGCTGTGCTGTTGTCATACAGTGAACAACAGTGTGCTGTGGAGATGCTTCTAGGTGAACAAACCACACAAAGATTCAACTTTCCTGTCCACCCCCAACACCACTCTGCTCCTAAAAGCACACACACATGCACACACGCAGTGTAGATACACACACACACGCACACACAATGAGTCAATAACATGCATCAGTAGATAGCTTTGACTCAAAGTGCCTTACTATATTTATCTTAAAAGCCTTCCCTGCAGCTCGGACCTCCGCTCTGCTCAACAGCAGCTCCTGAGTGTTCAAACCCTCCTCCTCACACACACACACACACACACACACACACACACAGTGAGATTGGTGACTGACTCAAGCTACAGGAGATATGTCAAAGGAACAAGAGACCACGGCTGTTTTCAGTGCTACAGCACACTTTATGCTGGGCCTGATGCAGCTGTGTGTGCACTGAGTCCGCTCTCTGAAGCTGCTGTAGCTGCTGACACACACTCTGTAATGAGCACGTTAGTCAGACTCATTCAGTCTCTTATCGCTCTGCTGTAATGAGTGTATCTGTGGACCGCTGAGCCTCAGGGCTCCCCGCCTGGCCCCGCTCATAATGAGGCCATCATGACTACATCTGTGTGTGACTGCATGAGTGCACGTGTGTGTGTGTGTGTGTGTACAGGGAGAGAGTAGGAGATAGTGTGTCTGTGGTTCACTGCATCTCAGCTGTAGAGCTGTTGCTATGGCAGAGCAGCTCAGCGTCGTCCTGCTGTCCTGTGCTCTGCTCAGACGACCTCTCACTTTATATCCATGCACCTGAAACAACAGCTCAAACATAATTCCAGTGTTTGATATTTAATGCGAATATGATCGAGCATCCGCTGGACAGAAATCACAGCGGCCTGCTTTTCAAACACCTACAGAAGGTCAACTCTTCAGTAAACGCTGCATATTTGAATATTTGAACACTGAATAATTAATCATGTCAAACATACAGAGTGCAGCACACACGTCATCCTGTGAGCTCAGTGCTGTTTGGTGTTCTACCAGCTCTGCAGGAAGAGGTGATGAGAACACACACAGCAGAGGAGCTGGACCACACCGTCAGGCTGCTGTGGTGTTTATGCCTCCAGCAAAGCTGTCAGTGATGATGTGGAGCAGACTCTCCTTCTCTCACACACACACACACACACACACACACACACACACACACACACACACACAATCTGGACTGAGTGCACAGACTGTCAGACTGTGGTACATTCTGCTTCTGACAATGCTTCGTGTCACAGCTGGGTTTGGAAACAGGATGTGTGAGCAACCTGCCAAAGTCAGTCTTATCCCCTCTCTACATCTCCCAGGTGTACAAAACACACATCCCACAGTAACCGCATCACCTGCCTGTGTGTGTGTGTGTGTGTGTCCTATAGGTGGAGCGCACCAGTCGTCCAGACCTGGCCTTGTTCCTGATCAAGTACCTGATGATGCTGATCGTAGGGATCCCCTCGGTGTTCTGGGTGGGCAGTAAGAAGACCTGCTTCGAGTGGGCCAGCTTCTTCCACGGCAAGAGACGCAAAGAGTACGTACCTCACACACACCCACAGATCTTGATGAATACAGCCTTATCTCAGTCATTCCAGCTCCCTGTAGTGATAACACTACACTACACAAGCCTAGCTCTGATACTGTTGATCATGTGCAGTCACACAATAAAAGATCAAGTGCAGAGAGACAAGAACTCCACCGAGGAGCTGAGTTAGTTCTTGATGAGTGATGCGTGTCTCTGATACCTCGAGTGTAACCACAGTCTGATCACTGCTCATCAGGTCATCATGTCACACACACCTGATGCTCTCACACTGCTCCACTAACTGTCGGTGTCTGAACCGAGCAGTGCCCCAGGCCGCCAGCAAACACATGTATTCAAAGACTGTTTCCAGCCCAGGCTGTGTTACAGTCAGTGTAGCAGCAGCACAGTGTGTGTGTGTGTGTGTGTGTGTGTGTGTGGCTTGGTGGTGAACACTGGCCCTTCTCTGCGCTCACTCCCCTCCCCTCCAAACTCAGAGCATTAACCCCCTCTCCCACCGCCTGCTCCACACACTCCTCCATCCTCTTCTACCACACCCACCACCCCACTACCTTCCCTCTGTCCCTCCCCACCCTCCTGCGTCTCTCCCTGCCCTCCCTGCCTCCACTGCCCTCTTCCTCCTCCTCCACCACCCCCTCCCTGCCCTCCTCCTTCCCCTGCTGCAGCGCCATGGTCAACGAGAGCCGACAGGTGCTCCAGGAGCCCGACTTCGCCCAGCTGCTGCTCAGGGACCCCAACACGCCCATCGTTAGGAAGTCACGGGGCACCTCCACCCAGGGGACCTCCACCCACGCCTCGTCCACCCACCTGGCCATGTTGGATGAACCTCCCAGCGCCAGCACAAGCCGGGCCGGCTCAGTCCGCAGCGCACGCTCCAAGATGAGCAGCTACCACGGCAGCCTGCACCGCTCCAGAGACGGCAGGTGGGACTCTTATCTGTGAGACGTGGCCGGTGCAGTTCTGTGTGTGTTCACTGATCTACAGGCAGTCCTGATGCTCACGCTGTTTGTTTGTTTGTCCAGATACACAGCCTCCAGTTTCAGGGCCATAGACGACCGGCTGCCCTATGGAAGCATGCCTCGCCTCAACGACCAATCGCAGTCCAGGCACTGCAGCACCAATCGCCTGGACAGCCTGTCACGCCACGGCTCCACCCAGCGGCTGGAGAGCCAGTCGCGGCACAGCAGCGTCAGGGACCTCAGCAGCACCACCCAAGCTGTTCTCGTCGCCCCTGGAAACGGGATCCACAGGGTGCTGGAGGAGGACGGAGCCAGAGCCTGAACAGGAAGCGCAGTGCAACTAAAGCTGTGACAGGATGCGTAGTGAAAGTAGTGAGGGCTGACCTCCTGTCAGTAGAAAGATACAGAATGTGTGAGGGTCCACAGAGAGCGGCTGCTCCTGTTAACCCAGACTTTACTGGAGGTAGGATAGAGCAGCCAGGAGAGGACTGAGTGTGGATCGCTGCCTTAAAACATCCTCTCAGCTTTACTCGACCAGCTGATCCCAAAAACTGAAGTTCACAATGTTTGTTTGTCCTGTTTACAAAACTGTGATGGTCCCGATGTGACCACGTGGGTAGCCGACACTGGAAAACGACGACCAGCCTTCACTGTTGGACCTACGTTACCGAGCCAGTCGAGAACAAAATGTGACAGACGCTGACACACTGCACTGTTTCTGCTTCTGCTGTACTGAACTGGATCTGAACGATGGACACACACGAGCCTTCTCTTCTAGGCTGCGCTGTCGGTGCTCAGGAGGGAGGCAGCAGGGAACTTATTTCAGCCGTGTCACACCTCCTCAGCTCCTGACATCTCCCACTGTTTTTAAATAAATCTGCTAAAAAAACAACAAAAAAATATTTATAAAGGCAATTTTTCACCCGATTTCAACGTCTACATGAAAAGTAAGATATTAGCTGTCCACACATGCTGTACGTGACTCCTCAACTTTATAAAAGCCTTCAGTCTTTTTTAATCTTGAGCTGCTTCATTGCTTTGGTGTCATGAGGTGGAAGAGTTCTGACAGGATGTAAAGGGCTCAAACACAGGAAACCAAGCCGAATCCAAACTCCTGCCTTACGACTGACCGTGTTCAGACAGAACGCAGAGTGACCTCACAGGCAAAAACAAAATCTGTGCTTCATAACAGAGCGGAGACGAACGGAGAGCTCCACTTCCTGTTGACTCAGGCTGAGCTGTAAACAGTCACACAGACGAGGCCACATTAGCTCCTCCTTCTGTCTGAACACGCCTTTACAGTTTGACTAGACGATAGCGCGCCCTGACGTTAGAGTCAAATTCCAAGTAGTTTGTCCTGTTTCAGAATGTGTCCTTACTGTAGAGCTGCTGTCAAATGTTAGAGCAACAGTTCCTCTAGTGGCAAAACTTGTGTATAGATGTAAAAACGGAACTTTTGTTCATTTGTAATAAAGGTTTTTTTTTAAAAAGCATCAATGACGACACAGCGACACACTGGGATTGTATTTGTAACAGCCCTCCGCTTTATTGAAATACATCGGAGTCAGGTTAATATAATGAGTTCTCCACATAAGTGTGGCAGCCAGTTCCATACATTATTTTTGTTTTGACCTTACACCTTAAATATTTTTTTGTGCAAAAAAGAATCTACATCACCTGTAGTGGGTTATCCTCAGTAAAACGCCCAAACCGTTCAAAAAGGAGCAAGTCCAAGTAAAACAACAAACCAAAAACAAAAATGATTACATCTATAACATGCAAAACTGTACAAATTATTACAAAGCAATCCTAGAAAATAAAAACAAAAACAAAGTGAATATGATATGAAAGAGCAAAATAATATAGAAGGTACTGTAGATAAGACCTCACTGAAATGCAAAGGCTTTTTTAGTTGAGATTCTCCTTCTCTTAACGTTCCCACTGCGGCGCCTCGGCCGTCAAAGCACCTGTCACCCTTCACCCCTGAAAACATTTCATCTGCTCCACCTTCTCTTCCTGCCGTCTCCACCCAGCTCACATCTACTGTACACCACAGCCAGACTCATCTCTCCCTCACTCGCTCCATCCCTCCGTCAGACGACTGACGCGCTCATTTCCATCGAAATGAAAAGAATTCATTGGTTCTGACATTTCCTGAGTTTCTCTTCGCCTCTCCTCAAACTGGGGGATCTGGGATCAGTTTCTCTGTACAATATTGGCCAATAATAAAACACCTGGCTAAGACAGTTTTCCCACCCCCACCTATTACATTCTACACATTAACTCCAGCAGGAACTATGGAGACTCACTAGCTTAAAAGGTTAAGAGGTGGTTGTTTGGAATAAATCCAGCTTAGTCGCACCGTGGAGCTCCAAACATCTCCGCTCTCTTCATATAAAATGGAATACTATATAAAACAAACACTTGGAATGGGTCGTTCAGAGCTACTGGGCTGTGTTTCAACTGGGGAATCGGCAGGAATGACCACCAAAGTTCTTGTTTACATTTCCCTTTCTAACAAACGAGACGAGCGGAATAAACCGGAGGATTCTGACCGAGGACAGCAGGCCAGCGTGAGAGCACAGAGTGTTCTTCTTTCAGACAAAGCCACATTAGAGTTAGTGTTCGTGTCAGTTTGCACGTTACAGCTTTCATCTGTCCTGCCCTGTGAGCGACTCCTCGGGGAAAAGGCCTTTCTGTCTGGCTGTGAACTGAGGGAGATGAGCGGAGGCTGCAGGTTTTTGGCTGTGAACGCGCTGCTCTGCAGCCAGGAGCTGCCACACCGTAAAACGCTCTTTCACAGGCCTCTTTCCTCCCTGCCAGAGAAAAGGCGCCTGCGGGGGTGTTCACAGATCCAGCCCCGTTCATTTCACAGACAACAGGGATCACTGAGGTTATTTCATCTGCGCTTCAGCGCGACAAACTGAAACCCAAGAGCTGACTGTCTCGCAGCGCACAGCTTACATTCTCGTTTTAGTGTTTGTTTTTTTCATCGAGAGCTCTTACGAGTGTCACTTAGTAATAAACAGACCAACCAAACCTCCTGCAGACTGAGCAAAGGCTGCCAGAAGACGATGACGTCACAAAGTCTCCCGCTTTCTCTCCATATTTGGTTAAATCATCCGGATACCACAGTGAATTTAAACACACACGTTAACTGTTGATTAAATGATCGGAGCGGCTCCGCCCTCTGACACACAGAGGTGGAGCGGGACAAGGCATTGGCTGCATAAAAACACCACCTCAGCGTGTGTGTGCGCGCGCGCGTGTGTGTGTGTGTGTGGATACATGTTTGATAGCAGGTGTGCGATAAATGCACGCGTTCACTCTACAGTACGGGCAGTTGTAGTGTCGATCCATACGTGACTCTTCATCACTCAAACGCAAACAGAGTGGGGGTTAGAAAGGAAAGAAACAAAAACACACGACGTGTCGTACATCGAATATAAAGCAAACAAATCTAAAAATCAATCAGTAAAAAAAAGAAAAACTGGAAAGTGGTTTTAAAAATGGCTTTCTGTGTGAATCACTCGAAACAAACGAAGGAAACTAAAAGTCAGGGAGGATTGGTTTTCCTTTCCCGTGTTCGTCTCTACAGTATTTCCTTATCATATATTACTCTCTACTCTGAGCCTATGTACATTGTCGTGATGGGAACCCGGGCGCTGGTCGGTTTGGTTGTACAGCAAAGTGGAACGTCTACGCTACGATGGAGGACTCGTCCGGGGGGGGGGGGGGGGGGGCCTGCTGGGTGATGTCGCTCGCGCTGGACTAATGAGGAAAGAGAGTAGCACAGAGGAGCCGTGATGATGTCGGAGGAGCTGGCATTATTCTAACGCTGCGTTCTGCTGAAGGTCAGCAATAAAAAACATTATAAAGTCACTGCACTTAGTATGATGAGCAGAAGGAAAAAGGAAAATATCCCCGCTTTCGTTTCTCCCTCTTTTTTTTTTTTACATTTTCAATTTTTCGCAGCACCCGCAGAGAAGCAACTGAGGGAGGAGAGGAGGGATCAGACTCCACCCCTGTGATTCAGGCCATGAAGCGACCCCCCCACCCCTCCTCGTCTAAGATTGATAAATAAATTAAAATATTGTCCCCTAAAACCCAAAGGGTCCTATGTACAAGTACAAATCATTTTCTCTCAGTAATAATCCTCTTTTTTTTGTTGCATTGTGAGGTTTTGGGGTCTCTCAATGAATCCAGGGGAAAGGGATGTGTGTGTGTGTGTGTGTGTGTGTGTGTGTGTGTGTGTGTGTGTGTGGGTGGGTGGATGAGTTGGTGAGTGGGTCGGTGGACAGACTGGCGTCCTTGAAGCTCCGCGTGAAAAAGAGCCGAGACGGGAGGTTTTCATTCCTACATCGTACGCCCTTTCTGATTCAACACATGCGCACACACACACACTGGCAAGCGCATACAGCTACTCTCAAACACACACACACACACACACACACTCAAACATTCAGCACCCACATGTACACTACCACCGAGTTTCATTAGCTTCTCCCTCAGAGTTCCCCTCATAGAGACGACGGACTGCGTCTTAGTGTTTCTGCTCCGTCCTGGAAGTACGATGAGACAAACTGAGGATGTAAAGTGGGACAAATGTTCGTCGGGAGGTGCAGTTCTCTGGGCAGTGAGGAGGGGGAGGGGGTTGTATTAAAGGATGTGGAAGGCTGCGGTGGAGGAGGGTCGAGGAGGGTCTGGAGTCCTGTGCTGTCGGTCGGTCGGTCGGTAAGGTCGGCGGGCGGGGTCGAGACGCTGGCCGAAGCTCATGTGTCCCAGCCCATCCGGTCTGTGCTCTCCAGGGACAGGGACTTGGTCTTGTGTGGGGAGGCCGGACTGGGAGGGCTGCTGAAGGTGGAGCTGTTGGAGGCCGTGGAGTGACGGGGGGAGTCCGAGTCCTGGAGGAGGCGGAGGAGGAAGAGGGGGAGTCGAAGATGAAGCGACAGGAGAAAAGTCCAGAAATTAGACGACGTCACAAAAAACATGAAGACACAAACAACAACATTTCTGTTGAGGAGAGTGTGATGAGACCCTGCCGCTGCCTGACTCTGAGGTGATCAGTAAACATGCACATTGTTCGTCTGAACCTGGGGCGTCTCTCATCAGCAGTGTGCTGTTTGGGATGGAAGGACAGATGTAATGTCAGACCGCTTCACATCAGACCAACCCCCACCCACGCCTCCTCTTCCGGCACATTCCACATCATCTGCGGATGAACGGCTCAATTGAGCAGAAGAGATCAGCTGAAGGAAAACAAACATGCAGGCGCGCCAGATGATGAGGAGGAGGAGGAGGAGGAGGATGTGAGGATGTGAGGAAGGTCAAAATAATAAAAAGAAGATGTGGCACCTGCTGCAGCTCCTCTCTGAAAGCAGCAGAGGGCTGTGCAGGAGTTTGGTGACTGTCAGTTCAGTGTTACTGTCCTCAGGCTGGGGGGGGGGTGATGTATAACAATGATCTCATGAGCTGTGTGAACATGTTTCCGGTTCACTGACTGATTTCCTCTGATGCACGACAACAATCAGCCTCCTGTTTGGATCCAAACACGTTTGGCCGATAAGCGCAGTCATCCTCCTGACTCCAACATCACACACACACACACACACACACACACACACAGCAGCCAGCCACACACAACAGCCTATCACAGGTCAGTGTAGATGGGCAGTTCACACACTTCTTCGTGTGTGTGTGTGTGTGTGTGTTTAACAGCGCTCAGCGTCTCCACACACACTAACTGATCACCGATCATTTCACTTCACTCCACAACATGCAGCCTTAGTGATTTAGCCCGATCCAATTTACGGCTGATCACCGTGTCAACTGAGTGATTTGAACTCCACAGTCACGTGATCTGTGCAGGCGGAGCCCTGAGCACAGACGACACTGTGGACTCGTCACTGTGGATCCCTCTGGTGCCAGTTAGAAACATGGGCAGGCTGTCGGGCAGCTGACATGCTCTGTGATTGGCTGAGCGGGCAGCGGTGGGAGGAAGTGTATGCACCATTTCATCAGCAACCAAAAATGATTCAGGCCGGGTGGAGGCGGTGGCGGTGGCGGTGGGGGGGCGCTGATGGTGCAGCTGGAACATGTGACAAGCCATCAGATGCTGCTGACATGACGGAGCTGAAATGGTGCGGCGGGTGGGGGCGGCTGGGGGGCGGCCGTATACATTTGTCGCACCTCATGCTCGTGTGCCTGGTACATACTGCGAGGTTCCACTGTGTGCTGCGTGTGGGTGCATACTGGGTGACTCTCAGTTGTGTGTTGGGTGCAGCCGTTGCAGCTGTTGACATTACCTTCATCTTACTAAGCAGGGTCCTTAAAGCCCTTTTCAGATCGGGGGTCTTCTCCGACGGGGAGACTGCCTGCCACTGCAGAGGAGAGTTCAGACTCAGCGCCCAGCCCACAGACAACATGCTGGGGTGGGGGCGGGGAGGGCGAGGCACAGCTGGGTGGGGGGTGGAGGGAGGCGAGGAATGGGGCAGGATGGAGCTGACTGCGTCCAGGCTTATGGGCCATGAGGATGGGGAGCCACAGGAGGGATGGCAGGTGGACTGAGGGCGGGTGGGTGGGTGAGGGGACAAGTTGCCAAAACCGTACTGAACTCTGTTTACTGCCACTCCTCCTCACTGTGTGTGTGTGTGTGTGTGTGTGTGTGTGTGTGTGTGTGAGTGAGTGAGTGTGTGAGTGTGTTTGAAACACACATAATGAGCGTCTGCTGTGGTTTGATGAACCGACACACGTGCTGACTTCGTCTTGAGCCACGACTGATAATAACCATGAGCTTCTTCAGTACTTGTAGGCAACAACTAGCCCGAGCTACACCTAAAGCATCATGGGATAGTCTTTACTGGGATTGAGAAGCCAGGAGGCCTCAGTGAGCTGACTGCGTTCACTGGGGCCTTGACATCACGGGGGCGGCCAATCAGACTGAGAGGTGGGATGAAGCGAGAGGCCTGCACCCAAAGGTGGGGATGTTTGTGACAGATGGGACACAGGGAGGCCTGCTATCAATGGGAACAATGTGGGAGAGTCTGCTTTGTAAATGTTCATGTCTAGCTTCTACAGTCATGGCAGGAAACATGATGCATTTGGACTCATACAAAGCTGATGTTGGGTTGACAGTAACTGCACATTCAGGTGTTTGAGCGCGTCCAATCAGCTGGGCTCTGATTTAGCAGAGACTGCAGCGTGTACTTCAGACCAGATCAGTCATCAGTGTGAGCCACAGCGCTCTCAGTCGTCTCTTACAGATGCAGGATTGCACATCGAGTGTTTAGAGTCAACCGCACATGAAGCTGTATGTTCTGTTCCAACGCGCTGACTGACCTCTCTGTCAAACTGTGAGAGCGGCGCGTCGCCACAGTCCATGCCCCCGCCAGAGGACAGGGAGCTCTCGGAGGGAGAGGTCATGGTCTGCCGTTTGGATCCGTAGCTGCCTCCTGACAGCTCTCTGCGCAGGGCGCTGCCGTTCTGAGAGGACGAGCCTGGAGACGGAGAGAGAGAGACGGAGAGAGAGAGCGACGTGAGAAAGGGTCGCCACGCAGGGAGAGCGTTCACTGAAGGCGACCGACGTGCAGCTGCTACTCACGGATGCCCAGTCCGCTGCTGGCGCTCATGGAACGGCCCGGCTCGGCCCGGTTCTTGGTGATGGAGGGGATGCTGACCGAGCCGCTGAAGCCCGCGCGGCTCTCCTGAACACGGACGTTCTGGTTTAAACACGCAAACAGAGCAAACACACACATGCGCACGCGCACACACACAGGCACACGTACACACGCACAGACAGAGCGCAGTGCAGGGGGACAGGAGTGAGGAGGGCGCAGTTATAAACACGACATGCTCAGAACACATGAACACAGGGAGCTCGTGTGCGATTGGCCGCTGAGGTTCGGGCTGACAGACGTGCATGCGTGGCCTCTGTAAACACAGAGCAGGTCAGAGGGCGAGAGGAGGGAACTTGAGACGAGGGCGATGAAGGTGACGAGTGTCGTCATGTGATCCGACTCAACTGTTCGGGTTAGTTTCTAAAACAGGAAGTGAAGAAGAGCCGTGCTACAGGAGACATTGAAGGATCAAAGACGAGGGGGAGCTGGTGCCAAAGAAGCAGGTCTACAAACACACACACCTTATACAGACTGAGTGTGTCACTTTAAATCAATATGTGTCTGTGTCCTGTGTGTGTGTGTGTGTGTGTGTGTGTGTGTGTGTGTGTGTGTGTGTGTGTGTGTACCATGGGCAGGTCTTTAAGGATCTGGATCCCGTCTCCTGGTCCCATGTGGGCCACGTGGTTGAAGTTGGTGGGGTTGGAGATGAGCTTGTTCCTCATCTCTGGATCTCGCAGCATCTCTCTGGAGGCACAAAGACACAAACTAGAGGTGAGCGGCGAAACGCAAACTGTAACACGGTGCAGTGTAAACCCGTGTGCACAGCGAGGAGAGCGGCGGCGCGCTGCTGCGGGGAAGCTACCTCCTCTGCTGGAGTCGCTCCTCCTCGGGCACCCTGAACGAGAAGCGCCTCTTGTTGTTCATGCTGCGCACCATCTGCTTCCTGCTGTTGTCTGACGTCTCCGGGACGACCAGCTCATCGCCCTCTGGAAGATGACAACACAGCCGCAGACGTGTTTACGTGAGAGACGACAAAGCGTTGCAAATTCACTTCAGAGGCTCAGAGAGGCACGCCTAACGTTGTGACTGAGCTGACAGCGGATATACACTCGTAACTGAAGCACAGCATACGTTGTCTTCATCGTGTCACTTTTCCAGCTGTTATCCGTGTGATGCTGCGCCTGATACACTCGTCAAGTCTTACCGGCCATCTTGTTCCTGAAGTAGATGAGCCGCACTGTTTCCAGCCCGAGCAGGTTCAAAGAGCCGTCGACATTGAGCGGGCGCACCTGAGGGAGAGACACAGAAATTAGCCAATAATCCGACAGAACCATGGTCATTACAGAAAGTACACTCTGAAATAACCCCGATCTGGATTTTAGATATCTGTTTATGTAGCAGGGTGGCAGTGGTAGTGGATGTATTCATGTTCTCCACCAGGTGGAGCCAGAGATGCCTCCGCTGCAGTCCACAGCACTGACCTTCTTCAGAGGGATGGTCTGGATCCACTCCATGGTGTTGACGTCGAACACGTCGACAGCGTTCTCACTGTACACTGACAGGTAGGGGGCGTTGTAGCCTGGACGAAAGGAAACACCATTTATAATCTGCCTGTGACACAGGCCCATCAGCTACATTTCACTGCACCAAACAAAACAAACCTCTCACCTCTCAGTTCATCTGACGGACTATTTTTCTACATATGCATTCTGATGACCCTCTGATAATAATCACCACATATCTGAACGATCATTCCCACACTCACAGGCAGCGTTGGGGACAGCCGGCCACATCAGCTCCTGCTGACGGGACCTGCGGCCCTGGGAGTCCACGTACACCCCGATGGCGCTGAAGCACAGCAGCAGCTCCTTGCTGGAGATCTCCACGGCGCAGAGGGCGTCCAGGCCCTGCTGGGGGATGAAGGCCAGGGTGTGGTCCTCTTGGTGGAGCAGGTTCACGGGGGACACGTCGCCATGGACACTGCGGAGGTCATCGGAAACACAGAGTGAGGCTTATCACAAGAAGTGTCTCTGACTGATCATTACAGGACATTTCCTGTGTGTCTGGATCAGGTGCAGTACCTGTAGCGGGTGAAGCCAGACTGATACCCTACATAGAGCCGCTCGCTGAGCAGACCCATCCACTGAACGGGCCCCGGGGCCTGCAGCTCTCTCAGCCGGCGGTGACGCGCTTTACTCTTATTCACCTGGAACGCACAAGGACAAACCGTCGACGGGGTTCCACGGCATCAGAGTCAGTTTAGAGCGACAACAACAGCATCAGGTTTGTTGGTGTCGGTCGAGTTGGCTCTCACCTCGTAGCATATGATCTGTCTCTTCATGGCCACGCAGAGGCAGGTGAGCGAGCCGTTGCGGACGGGGCCGGAGACGATGGTCTGACAGCCCTTTGTCTCTGCCAGCTTGTAGGACTCGGTCTCGCGGCCGTCCAGGGCCTGCGTGGGGAAGAGACGGACGTGACGGTTCCTGCCGGAGATGACCGCCAGCAGCTGCTCCTGGAGAATCAGGTCGATGTGGTGCACCTTCTTGTTGTCCCCCACCCGGATTATTTCTGAGGACGGAGGGAGGGAGTAAGAAAGCAGGAATACAAGGGGGGCGGAACAGACTCAGGACACGCTCCTCTATCAGTGCTAAACATATTTAACACAGCGTCAGCGGGAAACAAAACACGATCGAACAGAACAGATGCTGTCGAGCGGATCTTACCATCTTTGGTGACATGGATGACAAAAAGGCCTTCCTCGTTGCCCAGGGCGACACGCTCGTGATCTGAGGGCAGAGCAGATGAAGTGAGACGGCCATTTCAGAGCCAGCGCGGGGACAGAAAAGGGCGCTCGGTGCAGAGAACGTTCCAACGGGCTAGTTTCTATTTTCATAACAAGCTGCGGAGTGTTGCGCTCATTTAATTGGTGGCTCCGCCTGGAGGAACTACACTCTGCTGCAAATACACAAATAAGGTCCTTGTTCCTTCTGAGATAATCTTGGCTCATGATTAGCATTGTTTCCCACACATAGACTTTACTTGGGCGGGCCGCCCAGGCATACCAGCTGCCGCCAAAACATATTTGTTGACCTATTTTAGCAGTTTTAGAGAGCGCAACGCCATCCAGTGAACCACCAGCTTCCACCTCTCCCTCTCAGAGCAACCTCTCCTGTTTAACGTAGCCCTACTGAAGCTGTTGTTGCGTATTAGTTTGGAGAGCGACACGAGCAGCTCAACTGCTCTTCACTTTGTTTGCTCAGTGCCTGAGCGCTGGTCTTGGAGGCCCACCTATGATAGCAGCAGACTGAGTCGTCTTGATGAGCGGCAGGGTGCTGTCGTAGGCCTCCTTGGGGACGTAGACGAAGCGCTCCTTGAGCTTGTTCTTCTTGAGGATGCGGTGGAGCTCGTTGAGGAGGCCCACCCATTTGTTCCTCTCCTGATCGCTGTCGGCCAGGATCAGGATGGAGGGCTTGTGGCTGCTGGAGGGGGAGAGCTGGGACGCTGTCACCTGAGGAGAGACGAGGGAGGGGTGAAAGGTCACATGAGGAGTAGAATAGCATTGTAGCTGTATCTGGACTGTTTAGACCTTTGTCAGCGTAGAGGACTCACTCTGAATATGCAGGGGATGTCTTTGCGGCTGGCGTGGATGACGTCAGAGGCCAGGACAGAACTGACTGAGAACTCCTCATCCCTGCAGGACGGGACGAGGATCCAGGGTTCGGTTAGTCATGAAAATCATTTCTATCATTTTCATCCTTCTTAGTGGAATACAGGCTGTACGACGTGTTGCAGCACACGGTAAACATCTCAGACTGAAGATGCAGCAGAGTATCCAGCATATTTAGATGAAACATTCAGTATTATTTGATTCAAATACTCATTAGTATCCATGGTAACTCAGAAGAGCTTGTCCGCTGCTGTTACCTCATATCTATGACTTGGCTGACGACCACGCTTGGCTGCGTGGCTTTTCCTTCTCCCAGTTCGTAGAGGAACAGTTTGAAGTCACACACCACAGCCATCGCCCTTTGCCAACCCTTCTTCACCCCTGTTGGTTTGGGGACCTAGAAGAGGTTTCAAAGACGTGGTTTAGGACCAAAGGCACGCAGAGTTCAAATCTTTCTGCGTTTCATGTTTCAGAAACAAAAGCAGGGAACCAGAGTCCGTTTGGCTCCCGGTGAAGTAAACAACTCAGACACGAGGGGTCGTTTGGAGGACAACCACAGCGTTTGTCGGCCTGACTCACCCTGACGTGCCCCTCATACACAGTACCGATCCCCCTCTGAGGATCGATACCCAGCGGGCCCTTGGTCTGGTCCTGGGGTACAGGACACACCGCCGGAGCCTTGTCCGCACAGGTCACATGGCAGGAGAAGTTACACACTGCACAGACAGACGGAGACATTTTTATGTGTTTAACAAATCATTTACATCAAAGATCAGAAAGGTTTTAGGGTTAAATCAAAGTGGGTGGAACACATCTGTACATTTCATTCACCTTCTGCTTCTGTCCTTACCTTCACACGTACAACCTTGACGTATGAGCCCCACCATGAGGGACGTGCAGCGGTTACACTTAGTGGGCGTGTTGAACGTCTTCACCACAAACTGATGTGCTTTGGACTGCGGAGGATGAAAACCACGAATGAGCACAGCGTTTAACCCCACGTGAGGTCCGTTATCGCAAAACTGTCCCGATCAACTGACCTTTGGTGAGGAGCGGCCGATGCTGCCGTACCCTCCTGAGCGCATGGTGGGGGTCTGGACCGTACGGGGAGGATGGTCTATCAACTGCGGGACAGAACACACACAAACATCGAGCAGTGAGAAAAGTCGTCTACATCACGGGCGGGTGACGGTGCACGCTCTGCATCCTTAAAGTTTGGGCTCGACTCCGTTTGGCTTTTCATTTTCAGGAACTTGCGGGTCGTGCCTGCTCCAACTGTGGTTCACCAACACCACAGATCTCAATCAGAGCACTGCTGTTCACTTGCATCACCGCGCTGGACAACAGCCTGACAGCGCCCCAAGTTGAATTTAGGTTGGAATCTACCGCTGGTCTCAATGTTCTCCTTCTTTTAGTCGCACTGCTCACATTTCTCCACAATTGAGTTACTTGCAGTTCACAAAGGGCAGAGCTGTTTGACAAGTACGGTACTGTGAGTTCCAGCTGAACCTTCGGTGCAAATTGTCAACTGAATTGGTCCTGGGGAATGTTTGGAGTGCTTCCCTGTTCCTCGGCATGCCAGACATAAAGATGCCATGTTTAGACAGAAGCACCTGATCAGGCTTTAACTGGTGACTCCAACTTTGGAAATAACATTCGACCTCAATCCAGATTTCAGTCTAAACTAAAGCAGGGAGCCGAAGGTGGTTCCGAGGATACCAGCCTCTAAACAAACACATTGCTTCCTCAGGATAAGGGATCGTCTGACCTCTATGGGCTCCATATCACTAGCCATGGAGGGGGAACGTGAGCGGGACTTGAGGTGGGACTTGGGGTCGTCCTCCCGTGATGGAGTGTTGGAGGGGGTGAAGTTATCCATAGAGTCCACCTGAGGAGAGAGAGGTAGGATGACGGGGTGGGAGGGGACACGGGGACAAATAAGTACGAGTATGTGAGAGACAAAAAGAAGGAGGTGGAAGAGAAGAGGAGGAGAAATGGAGAGGAGCAAAGAATGATGAGGCAGATGGACAGAGGAGGATGTGAGGAGGGAGGGAAGGAGACAGAGGGAAGAGTGTTAATTTGACAAAACAAACCAGAGCAATATGTAGCACCCGCTGCTTAGAGCGAGGAGCCACAGTGTACAAATGGAAAACAGAATAAGCAGATACTGTGGTGGAACCCACTGATGACCACAACTTTACTGCAACCCACGTGCCACAGTGCAACACTCGGGAGCGCATCACAGCCCACTGACCATGCGAAGCTGAGACACCACAAGCATACAGCGTCCACCATACGCATGCAGGGCCATTCACAAGAGGAGAAACACACAGACACCAGTTCACACAAGCAACACACACACACACACACACACACACACACACACACACAGCCCCCCCGCCCCCCACCACCATGTGATTAACGTGAGTAAACCGACACGTTAATGCCTTTAACCACCGAGCTCTTCCAAAACCACCGCCATGCAACCACACAGCCACGGTCGACAGGAAATGCAAACACGAAAGGAAAACATCAACGTGACGAGGACGACACGGCACATTCAGGGAGGCTCGGTGAGATCACGGAGCGCAGCGATGGTGCTTACACGTCTGCCTTTGCTAGCTGGGCCGACGGACGGCGAGCGCTTCAGTGGCAGGAGAGGCAGAGAGTGGCAGAGACAGAGAGAGGCGTGAATGTCAGAGAGGCTGAGAACACATTAAAACAGGCTGAGGGAGGAACATGGAAAATGCTACGATAAGCCTGTGCTGCACCGGACCAGTGGTTCCCAACCTTATTGTGTCTGAGCGTATGTGGATTACTAACTGGATGCTATTAATGCTATTAATTACATAAAGGATGTTCCAGTATTACTGTAAACTAAATGCATCAATGTATCATTTTAACTCTATTAACTACTTCAACTGTTCATACTTTGCTAGTGTTTCTGCTAACTTGCTAAGTCGTTTCAACACAATCTCCCTTTGAGCACATGGTGTTGATGTGTATCAATGATGGGCGGCAACATCAATCTGTAATCCTGTCCTGGCTGTTTGTCTATGTAACACAGATATGTGGATGTTGTTCCATCAAACTGAGTTAGCTTAGTTCGTTTAGCTAACTAAATGAGAATTAGTGTCCACAAGAACACTGGGAACAGTGAAGTCGACCCGTTCCCCTGGTTGGGAATCACTGCGTTAGACTACTGGAGGTCCACCAGGGTTGAACCGAGGACAGAGGCTGAGGAGGGCGGATGGGTGCACATGAAAAAATACACATGGTGAGGGGAAGGGAGCAGCCGGGAAGGTCAGTGTGGAGCAGAGTGACAACTCAAGTTCTCTTTCTAGTCAAACAAAAGGGGAAAACAAACAAACAATGAAGAGATAAACAAAATAAAAAAGGTATATGCCGGATTTATATAAATCTAATCCTGTTTAACCCAAAGTCTCCCACTGTAAAAGCTGAGGTTGAGCCATTCAAATGACCCACTAGCCTACTTAGGACCAGCAAACAGCTGGATAAAAAGAGCAGCACACTGCAAAAGATATTATTAATGAATGTTAATTTATGAATTAATACAAGGTGATAATGTAATGATTTAATTCACTTCTTACAGACTCATTTGTCTGGACTCACTGCTGTCTGTCTCCTCCTTTGTCTGTCTATTCAGTAAACCACCTGGGGCTACCTTCCTTCATATGAATGTTGCTATATAAATAAAGTCTATTATTATGAATATGACCATTAACTGTGTGCACTGGAAGCAAATGTATTTATGCATCCATTTGTTTTTAGTAAAGTGAAATGTTAGCACGGCAGGGCCGACGTTTCTGCAGTGGCTCTGCTCTTCTTAACAGCTACACTGACACACAGGCGCGTACTCACAGAGGCAATACACAGACCTGCTCTGTCGCTCTCAGCGCTTTCAGGGCTCCTACAGTTTACAGCTACTGTTACATACACACACAGGGACCTCAGCCTAGCCAGGACAAACTTACGTCTTCCCAAAACTCAATTATAGAAGATGAGGATGAGGAGTAAGAGTCCTGATGTACCAGAGAGTGAAGCGAGGAAACAACCAAAAAGATACGTGTGAACCAAAAAAGGCAAAAACAGAAGCATGAAGGAAAACACAAATATACTTTAATGAAGTGCAGCAGAACTGAGCATGATCATAGATTTCAAATCTTTTGTCCCACAGCGGCCACAGTTTTTCTTGAATACTTACATCGAACTGGTCGAGCGCTGAGGTGGGGGCGTTGAGAAAAGCCAAGAAGGAATTCTGGGAATCCTGGTGCTTGACACCTACAGACACAGAACAAATAACACAACGGTGGTTAAGTACGCGATATTAAAACATGTGACTTAAACAAAACGAGTCACAGGACTGGGGGGGGGGGGGGGGGGTTCATATGACCTCAGAAACAATACATTTCATGTACGTGCCACATGATTTCATTTCTCAAACATGGCTGCTGACGCATAACCTCCCAGTTTGCTTCCTCGGTTGGAATCACGACTCTTTCACAGTGATTTCACAGTGTGCAGGATCCAATCAGCGTTTGAATAACGATATCATCCTACTGATTTTCAAAAGAACGCACACCTGCACTTTGATTTCTCTAAAAATTTTAATTCGACACACAACACTTGTCCATCAACACGGCTACTGGCATTGTTGGAGCATTCTCGTTTGGTGGATTAGTCGTACCCCGTCGTAGCCGCAGCTCCTCCGTCTCTTTCTTCAGCCTGTCGATCTCAGCCAGGAGCTCCTGGTTTTTACTTTCCACATCCTGAAGTTTGCTGGTGGAGCAGAGACAGCCGTTGTGAGACACGATCCAAGGGAAGAGATCAGTGAAAACGCTCTCGCTGCTTCAGTAACGCATCCCTACCATTCTGTGGAGATGTTGTTGGCCTTGACTTTGTTCAGTTCATCCTGGATGCTCTGCTTGGCCCTGATCTCAGCGTCCAGGGCCGACTGCAGCTCCAGACGGGCCGACATGTCCAGCTTAGCAAAGCGCCGCATCTTCCACGGCATGTCCTGCAACGGAGAGGGAAAATGCTCGGAAACAAAAAAACAGAAAAACAGCAACTGCGTCCGTCAGAGTCCATAACCACACAGTGTTTGGATCTGAGTAATGCAAAGACACAGCAGCATCTACAGAAGCTGGAAACAGTAATTGTGTGTGTGTGTGTGTGTGTGTGTGTGTGTGTGTGTGTGTGTGTGTGTGTGTGTTCACCGTGGCTCTGGCTCCCAGGCTGGTGTTTCTCAGTCCCTCCAGCTCTTCTGTCATCTTAGTGGCCAGAGCCTGCAGGTAGCCTCTGGCATCCTTCTCATCGCTCACCCTGCAGCAGACGCACAAACACACATTTGTGCATTCGTATGTTTGCAAAGACATTCGTTCACCCACGCCCACACCCACTAAAGCCCTAAACAAGGGCCTTTAAACTAGGTTGGAGGTATAGTAAGTCGCAGTACTTGAGAGCTTTAACACACACATTATGTTTGTAAACACCTTTGCACTATTTTCAGATTCACACCTCCAAACAAACACGAGGCATGAGAGAAAATAACGTTTCACCCACTGAGTGATCTTAATTTCTGTTATCCACTGCAGTAGCACAGCATCTCCACCAGGGGGCAACAGCAATCACTGCATTCTCGTAAAAAAAAAAAAACGCAGTCCAGACCCAACATTTGTATGTGCATGTTTGGAATGCGAGTGTGTGCATCGCCGTATGTGTGTGTTTCTGCGTCTGGATGGATGTATCGTGTGCGTGCGCGCGTGTGTGTGTGTGTTTGTGGTATGTGTGCTATGTGAGGACTGCAGGCTTGTCCAACAGAGGGAAGCCGAGCAGCTGGCGAGGTGTCAGCTGCAATGGGAAGTGATCTGAGAGGAAGGGAGGGTCAAGTAGCTCTAAGATCTTCAGAGGCATGCGAGAAATGCTGCAGTTCCATGCAGGAACCCAATCCGCTGCTAGACGACATGGAAGTGTGTGTCTGTGTGTGTGTCTGCACAAGACACTGAAGACAGCCCTGGTTCGCTTTATGCTGCAGTGGGCATGAGAAAGTATACGCCTCAGCATGTGCTGAAGACATTTGAGAAAGCTACTTTGTGCATGTCTGTATGTGTTTGTCAGTGCATGTGTGTGAGTGTGAGTGTGTGAGTGTGTGTGTGTCTCACCACTGGATGATCTCTGTGATCTGGGCCTCCCAGTGAGCCACGCTCTCCTTCTTGTCAGCCAGCTCCCTCATCTCCTCCTCCAGCTGCCTGTTGGAGCCGCTCACCTTCTCAAACATGCTGGTCAGCTGAGGGGAGCAGCACACACACACACACACACACACACACACACGCACCATGTGAAACATCGCCGAGTTGTGAAGCTGTCATTAGAAAGTAAGACATCTGGTAAATGGATTCACACGCTATATATACGCTGACACCGTGACATTCATCAGACATCTGTGCTAAATGCATCTAACGGTTGCTGCGGAGCTACAAGCAAAAGCTGCTCGGACCTTGAAAGTGACGACCGCCTCGATATGGAAAATGAATCACTGCATTGTTGGAGGCAGACGGCAGATTGTATGATTCAGCTCCCAGATGCTCGACCACACTCGGCCGCAGCGCTGCTCGGGGGCGCGTGGACTCGCGGACGCGCACCTACACCGAGACGAGGTTGGCAACTTATTTCTAGGCGCCTTCGCCGAATCCTTTATTGTGAGAGGTGTGTGTGGACGTAACCATGGTGACATCATTGCAAGTCTCAGGCCGCCCTATTGTTTGCTCAAATACCTCACTTTGTGGGCGCACTTTTTGGCGTCTCGCAACTGTCGAGGGTGTGATGTAATGTGCATTTGACGCGGTTTTGCAATCGATCTCCAGCATATTTTTGTATCAAGGTCACAAAATAAGATAAGACGCTGGAAGAAACACAAACTCGAGATGAAATAAGTTTAACCACGTCGTGTCGTTACTTCCTGGATCCCGCTCCCTGTCATATATAATGTGATTCTGCAGTGGGCTCCCAGTGATGAAACCAGTCCACACATGACAAAACGCAGGTGCTGCAGCAGCCCGGAGCGCGGACGCCGCACCGCAGCAGACACACTGTACAAATATATGGCTCAAGGTGGATTTGACTCATCTCTGCTGACGTTTTAACAACAGAAACATCTCTTACGCAGTAAACCGAGCGTCTCCTGCCTTTTTGCAAGTATTCGCTGACCTGTAGTGAAGTTGCAGGCCGGCCGGCGGCTCGTGCGTCAGTCTGCTGCTCTCAGACAGACAGACGACGCGTCCGCTCTGATGCTTTTAACCAGGATTTTGCTGTTACACTTTCAACAGTTCAGTGGTTGCTAGAATTATTCACAGCTGCGCCCGTTGATGTAACATCACCTGTAACGCGGGTGGATCATCCCGTTTATCTCTTCACCTTGGAAAACCTCCCATTTCTTTAAAATCAAGAACGCTTACTTTACGTGTTTTAGATGTTTTTCAGCTTTTAACGTCACCTCCGGCCATCCAGCGTTGACTTTCTGAGTTTAGGTTCCCTGGCTGTGAAAAACCTGAAGTGACTTGTTCTAAACAGCAGGATTTGAGGCTTTTTAACTCTTTCAATGAATAAAAAGTGTCTGAAAATAGCGTGAAGCTTGTAACTTCTCCTGGGCTGAAACTGATCGCACTCTCGACTTATGGGGGAAGTTAGTGGAATTCAGAGTCTTGCAATAAATTGTAGAATGTCAAGGACAAGCCTGTGGCGTCAAGCCGAAGTATTAACATTAACACTCCGCACTCGTCACCACTTGGAGGTCGGCAACAGCGAAAATGAAACTTAAACGCTGGCAATAGAGGCCTAGCTGAAGACGCAAACAGAAACTCGGTGCCTCCCTTTGAAAGATGACCGTTCAAACAATAGTATTCTCACACACTCCAACCGTCCCGAAGAGCTATTTCGTGCACAGACCAGCACACAGACAGATCTAATCCGGCCCGAGCGCTTAAGCTTTTAAAAACATCATTTTTCAGTACGTGAACTAACAGAATAACACGTTTTAATAACTCCGGTGACATGTGCGATCATTCCAGCCGTGCCCACATCCATATTCTCTCGGATATTTTCCATTTTATCAGCTGCAGACTTTAAAAACAGCGCTCGGACGTTTTATTCCATATGTCAAAACGCCGCCCACTTCTAAGACATTGTTTAAATTGGGAGTCTTTTTGAACTTCCAAGAGCTACTTCCAAAGTCAACAGAGGGTAATCCAGGGAGTCATTCTATCTGACTGTGTAGGAGGCTGCAGCGTGTTTTTATGGGGGATATTGAACAGTGATTTCTTTGGCGTAGCTGCGGGAGAGGGGGCGGAGTGCGGAATGTGATGACAGAGACTGGGCCGGCTAAGCGAGGTTACCTGGGGTTAGGGAATCGTGGGGTTTTTTTGTGTTCCTGTGTTTGCGTGTGTGTGTGTTAGGAGTAAAGACATCACTAAAAAGCTGAGAAAGCGAAACAGAGAAATGATTAAACTTGTTTCAAACGCGTACGTGTGTGTGTGTGTGTGTGTGTGTGTGTCTTTCTGTTTTATTTTGTGCGCATGAGAACGACTGCTTTACCTTATCCAGCTCACTGGACAGCTTCTTGTTCTCCTCGCTGAGCAGGACTCGCTCCCGCTCGTACTTCTCCTTGTAGTCGGCCTCAAACTCTTCCCGCTCGCTTTGGCTGGAGGAAAACAAAACACAACATGTGACGTTGCGCAAACTCCCATCAGTCCCCTGACCACTAATCACAGCTGCTAATTCAGTTGTCATTTTTAGCATGAGGACTCGGGAGTTTCCACCGTCCAGCCTCCTGAACAGGTCCTCTACGTTAAGCTGACATACCAGACAATCTAACGCACGAGGCAAGAACAAAGAAATCAGAAATATAATGAAACGTTCTCTGAGTCCGCCTGCCTCCGAACGCCTCATCTACCCTCCTACCTTTGCTCCTGTGTGGGCCTTCGAAGCTGCACACGTCTTTAAAACCTGCATCAAAGGCTTGGTGCTAAGACCAGGTACACATTATTCAGCCCAAACACATTAATGCAGTTAGAATCTGATACGGCGCTGTGTTTAAAAATGAATTAGGGAGTAGTGGGAATAATATGTGAGTAACGCCGGGGAGGAAGGTTAGGCTACAGGGCACGAAAACAAAGCTCTGAAGCTTTCCCTCAAAAACAACACCTGATGAAAATTCAATTGGACCGGCGGTTCACGGAGCGGGATCAGGTGCCCCCCGAGTACCAGCCAGGGGGTCTGCAGAAGGAAAATGAGTTACGTCTCGGCGTTTAATATCCGAGTTGGCGCATTTTGACAGAATATTGTTTTACTAATTCAACCATTTTCGCCCTTATTTTGCCGTTCACATGCACAGTACAGAGCCACGCCACTTTAACTCAGCAGGCGGGTTTCACAAGTCGTTTCAGTGAAGGAACAAACTCTAAGTTAAGTGAACGTAAGCGAGTGAAAGGACAATTCATCGTCTCTGCCGCTCTGTTACTGCCGCGCTCGGATATTTGCTTTCAACATCAATTTTATGGCTCATGAACGTGACCAACTGAGGCAAACATCGGCGATAACAGCTCTCAATTACTTCAAGAGGAATGACAATGAGATAACTTGGGTGTCCCTCAGTGGGAAACAGTGTTCTTTGGAGTGAGGGAGGAAATGGTTGAGAACCTCTGGAGGGAGTTATCTCTGGTTAGGGGCAACAGAACAGTGTTATAATCTAGCTGGATCGACTATTCAAAGAAACAGCGGCACTTCACAGAAGCTACACACGTGTACCAGGCAGCTACTTTAAGTCTAAGTCTAATTACCTCAGGAAATCATCACTGGAAGAGACAATGAAGAAAACAAGACAATGTCATGACAGCCAGGGTAGAGGTTAATAAAGATCAGTGCTGCTCAGATGAGAGAAGCAGAGGGGAAACAGTCAAAGCACCTCTCACGGCGAGTCTTCTCCAGCTTGTCTTTGAGCATCAGGATCTCTTTCTGCAGGGCGAGGTGTTGGCTCTCAGCGTCCCGCAGCTCCTTGCGCAGGGCCTTCAGCTCGGTGCTGTGCTGCGCTTCCCTGCGCGTCAGCTCCTCCTCGTGCAGGCGCGTCTTCTTCTCCAGGTCTCCCCGCAGGCGTCCCACCTCCTGGCTCTGGTCCGCTGAGGCCGGGGCGGCAGAGGAACCGGCCTGCTTCAACTTGGCGGTGGAGACACGGAGAAAAGCAAGGCTGGTGAGTGAAACTCTCACCCCTGTCAAAAGAACCAGGGCCACGTGTGTTTGCACATTTACCTTGAGCCCCTCCAGCTCCTCCTCCAGCTGTCGGCTGTACTGCTCATTACGCTCCCTCAGCTTCCTCTCTTTCTGAGTCTCTGCCGCCTGCTCCTCCGTCTGCGCCTCCATCTGATGACCGACGCATAAACTCCAGTGATTGGATGCAAGAAGAGGTCATGCACAGTTTCCCCCGACACAACTTTTTTTTTATGTTATATGATCATAATCTATAAACCCATCCAAAATAATACACAAGCTAAACATTCAAACCAGAGATAAATGCACCCAAACACAGGAAACAGATCTGTCGCTCAAAGATTTAGTGGCCTTATTCCAGTGAACTGTGCTGATTATGTGCTGTATCACTTTAAATCAAGTCAGAATGTTGCTGCAACTGTAACAGTAAGATATTCCACACTGAAATACTACACTACATAGTTTCTGATCTACTGCATGAATATTCACCAACCAGTGACTGGAGACGGAACAGGGTGAGCTAGCAACCACAGGGAGACTACTCTACCTCCTTCTTGGCCCTCTCTGCCTTTCGCACCTCGAGTCGGAGAGCCTCAACCTTCTGAGTCTGGCTCTCTATCTCCTCCTCCTTGTCGCGCAACTGGCGAGCCAGGCGCTGCTTCGCCGACCTGAGCGCAAAGTGGAAAAGTTGCAGGTGAGTAAACGTTCGCAAAAGAGTGAAAAGGAAGCCGCGACTGGTGCAGGTGTGATCTGCAGGGCGGTGATCTGACCTGAGGTCTGTGAGTCTCTCGTTGAGCTCTGAGAACTCCTGCATGGCCAGTTTTCTCTGGCTGTGGGCCTCCTTCAGCTCCTTCGCCTGAGACTTCAGCTTCTCGCTGGCCTCCATAACATCCTGGCCACAACAGGGAGAGCGCGGTTAAACACGACAGCCACTTCAAGGTAACTCCATCTCAGCAGAGGCGGCGGGTTTGTTTCACCAGTTTATACACCAGAATCGAAGTGGAGTAATCTGGTCCTTTCTTCTTTAAACACAGATATCATTGTGTACGTACACACGGCTACCACACAGGTAGCGGGTTACCGGGAATGAGACAAACTCCTCATCTTTCGGTATATCTGCCAAATGTGGTACATTTTCCAAAATTTTCGTATAGATCTGAGATATTTTTTTTGAAGGACTGTTGAAGGCTCTACCTTGTGCAGGTCGTCCCTCTCCTGTGTGATGGTTTTCATCTGTTTCTCCAGGGTCTTGATGTGTTTGGATGAGTCCTCCAGGTCCCTGCGGGCCAACGACATGTCCTCCAGCTGCTTCTCGAGTTGGCCTGAGTCTGACACACACACACACACACACACACACACACACACACACACACACACAAAGCTTTACGATTTAATAAAATGTTAGTTAAACACTACAGCGACAGACACTGACTGTGTCTGTGTTAGGTTGTTTCCACGGTTTCCAGGTTCTGTTTTCCCAACTGGAACCTTTAAAATTTGCCTCAGTGAGAACAGCTGACTCAGAAGCAATCGACCCTTTTGGTTGGACTAAACCTGTGGTGGGCTAAGTGGATGTGAACGAACAAAATGCCAACCTGCGATCTGCTTCTTGAGGATGTCGATCTCGCTCTTCAGACTCCTGATCTCCACCTCCTTGTTCGCGCTCAGGGGGCCCTCGCCCGTCGGGTGCTGCAGGGCCTGCACCGTCTGAGTCGACTCTGCAGTAGGTCAGATGAAACACATCAGTTGTTTTGTTTTGTTTCTGTTTTGTTTGTTTGAATCAAACTCTGATATGAGAAGAACACACGCAGATGGACTCTTGTGAGTCTCACCTTGCAGTTTGCGGCTCAGCTCTAGTTTCTCCTGCTCCAGGCGGCGGATCCTCCTCTCGTACGCCTCGGTGGCCAGACTGTCCTCCAGGCCGCGCTGGACCTCCAGGTCCAACTGATCATCTCCAGCCTTGCCCGGCTCTGCTGCCAGCTGTCGCAGGCAACCCCGGTCAGATAGGGTGCTACAAGGAGGGAGGATGGGAAAGAGTTAGGTGTTGGAGAAGAAGGTGTAGAAGGCATGAGAACAGCATCGGTAGAACAGCGACATAACAGGGTGAGGAAAGTGGCAGAGAGGTTAAATGATGAGGGTAGAAAAGGTCATTTGAATTGGTATAATGGTGTTAAACAGAAAAGGGAAACTCAATATTAATATGTTAGGATGGGGAGAGAGAACGAGCCAGAAGGAAATGCCACAGACACAGCAGGGGAGGGGAGACAGGAAAGAGAAGTGAACAGCAGAGATAGAGATGAAAGATGAGAGGATGTTAAGTCATGGAAGAAGGAGGGAGAGGGAGAGGGACAGGGAGAGGGGGAGAAGGAATGACAGCGACAAAAAGGGAGACGGGGTGTGGGAGAGAGAGAGAGAGAGAGAGAGAGAGACGGGGGAGACAGAGAGAGGGGAAGAGCACAGAAAGAAAGAGGAAAAGGCCATTATCACTGAGCCTTGAAGAGATAAGAAAGTAAGTGGTGGGTTTGTTGCTTTCTCACGGGCAGCCGTCAGTGCGAAGAGCTACAGCGAGTCATGAACATCACCTTATTAGGGAGGGAGGCTAATTTAATACTGTTCTTTAGACAGAGAGATGTTATGCTGTGAGATGGCTTGTCTGGCAAATCTGAACAACCCAGTGCATTGACAAGTCCGTGAAAATGGATCACGATGAGTGTCAACGTGTGGCCAGCGGTTGAAAATCATTTTTAAATGTATTTATAATGGACACACCTGTTTCAGTGGCAGCACTTACCATTTACTTGTGTATGTGAAACCCACAAAGGGCAGGTGGTGGCCGGAGAAGGCGGTGTGTGAGGGCGGGGGCATGGTTTCCTGAAAAAAGACAAAGAGGTGAGTTTCACCGTCGTCATCCAACACATGGGATTCTAAGAAAATATGAATACACAGCCGGGGAGCCAGTGAGGTGAGGACACACTGCTTCAACCGGCTCCACTCTGAACAACGGCCGTACTGAGTTCTTCAGGCAGTCGTCGTCCACGTCGAAGTTGGAGGTGTCTGTGGGGCTGCTGACCTCAGGGATGTAGGGGGCCTCACAGCTCAGGACGTTTTCCCAGTCGATGCCTGAGCACGAGAGGTGGAACACATGAGCATCTGCGGTTCCTTTGTTAATGTGAATGCCTGCGAATCTCTGGGAGCTGAAACACCAGCGACTGCTGTTGTTGCTCATCTTCTGGTGCTAGTCATTGATCAGTAAACCACAGCACACACAGAATGGGACATGGATGTGTCTGGTGCATTAGCGCACATTGACACTGCAGATAATAAGGTGCTACACCATAAGACACTGTGACATCCGTACCAGTGAAGAAGGGGTGGTGCTTGAAGTCCTCGATGCCGTTCTGGCCCAATCGGTGCTCTCGGCTGCAAATGAGCCGACGAATCAGATCCTTCGCCTCCTCTGACACGTCTGTGACCTGCTGTGGGAACTGGAACCGCTCCTGTGGAAAACATGTGACGGTAATGATCGAAGTGGTGCAGGTGGTGAGCGTGAAGATTCCACTTTTCATTCTCAGACTGAACACTAACAAACTCTGGAGGCTCACCTTGTGGTTCATGATCTTCCCGTAGGTTTCCACCAGGGACTCTGCATAGAAAGGCGTCTCTCCGTACAGCATTTCATACATGCACACGCCCAGGGACCACCAGTCGCACTCAGGTCCATACTTGCCTTTTCCATCCTCCATAGCCTGGAGGATTTCTGGGGAGATGTAATCTGGAGTCCCCACCGCCACGGAGGACTGGACCTAGTAAACAAACAACAAAAGTCAAGAAAATAAGAATAAATAAATGCCACAGATGAGACAAGAACTCAAGTGGAGAACCTGTTCATATTCAAGTTCAGCCAGGATGACGTTTTGTCTTTTTGAGATCTGTTCAAACTTCAGGAACCCTGAATACATGTTTCATAATGTAGAAAATAGGAACTTTCAGAACGGACAATGAGGACTAAGGGCCAGAAGTTCAACAGTGGAGGGGAAAAGGCTGAATTCAGGTCCATCACATGTTGATTTTCAGGAAGTTGCTTTAATGTACAAGAAACAAACTCTTATCGTGATTCAAAGCTTCAATCTAGATGATTTAGTCTAGGGCGATGTTCCGAGAAGTGTCCAACAAGCCTACGTTTATTTCTCCAAACGGTCACATAACCTCATCGCTGGAGGAGCGCAGCCAGGCGCTGCTTTGATCATTCATTTCATCCTGTCATTTTTCTTTTACATAACACCTGAGGGAAGCTTTTTTTTTTTTTTCCTCTTTTGCTAAGAGAATTGTCTGAATCATAAAGCGCAGGCACGGCCAAGCCGCAGAACCACACGCTCCTCCTGGGAGACCCCTGGGAGTTGACAAGGAGGTCAGCGAAGCTCTGGTATGTTTGCTTTGGACCGGAGGAGGCACCAGCAGCAGCCAGCGTGGTAGAAACTCACCGTCCCGTCCTCCATGAGTTTGAGGCAGGAGCCGAAGTCGGCCAGGCGGATGTGGCCGTTCACGTCCAGCAGAATGTTGTCGGGCTTAATGTCCCTGAAAGAAGACGGAGAAAGGGAAGGAGAGGCGGACTGAGAGAGCGATTCCACGGGGGGGGGACTGAAGAAGATGAAGAAAACAAGACATTCTTCCAAACAAAACAATACCTATAGGACATCCAGACACACACACACACACACAAGCCCGGTCTCATATTACAGTGCAACCATCAATTATCATCAAATTAAAATTACATAACCCGGGGAAATTTCACTGTCTTAACTTGCTTTCTGAGCTTGTGTGCAACAACTCAAATCTACTCGTGCGCTGCAGCGTGACAACTCCACACTGACCAAAAGAAACAATAAACACTGGAAAATAATTGGACGAGTGTTGTGGGAATCAACCGTGTAGAGTGTGTGTGTGCGTGCGTGCGCGGGAACGTGTGTGTGTCAGGACCGGGCTTTCTAAAAAAAAACCCAAAAAAAAAAACCCCACACACGTAAACACGGACCCTGTTTGAGGAAATATGCAGCGTGCAAACACACTCCCACTGTGGAAAAAAGACAGTGTGTCCTGAGCAGACAGACGCACTCCCCCTGTTCACTTTTCCAACAATATTTGTGTTTGTGAGCAGGGGCAGACTGGGTGGGGGTGTGGGGGGTTACCGACAACACATTCTTTCACAGATGCGTCCACGGTGGCCGCTGCAGAGTTCCACCTCGACCTGCATCTGTTCCGCATTACTACTGCTGCTGCTGATGATATGTTTATAATATAGACACTGTGGCTTCATTCCAGTGGGTGGGATTCACTGCTGCGCGGGGTTTCCTGTCTAGCAGCTACGCCGGCTGGAGAGCGTCAACGCCGATCCGCTACTTTCACCGTTTACCCTGCGGAGTGGGTCCTAGAGTTCGTTTCCCTCCCACAGCAGAATTCATTTGTCCAGGTCGCAGCTCTGTGAGGCCTTCCCGTCTGTGTAACAGGTGGCCACTGGCAGGTGGTTTGTGTTGGGCTGCTGGTGCTATTGTATTACATGGAGTGCCGATGTATCTGGATCTGGATCTGCAGCCAGGCCTGGTCTAGCCCAGTCTCAGCTTGTGCCTCCTTTGCTTCTGTTTTGCCCGTGACCTTCTGATCTACTACATTTTGAATTATGTGTGTATCTGGTTGAAATCCAGATTATAGCAATGACATAAAACATGCTAAATATACCCAGCTGGCTGGCGTGGACTGGCATGAAACGGAGATGTCACCGCATCCCGCCATCGTGGCTAAATATAGCCTCTGTCCTTGTCTGACCATCCCACTGATTTCCCTTGTGGGCAGACCCCGTCGAACCCTGTGTCTGAGGCCCCCTTATCGACACGCTGAGCCGCGCCATGGCTCAGCGCACACGGTATGGAGGGCACAGAGGCCGTGCAGTGCAACACAAAAACGACACCGGGGCACCGGAGGGGACGACGCGCTAGTCCGCTTAAACAGGCGCTCACACGCTTTGTCACAGGTTACACAGCCGAGCGCTGGATAGTTTTGGCTCTTAGTGTGAGCACGGCTGCGCTTATAAGCATGACACACACACTACTACCACTAACTGCACCGATAAGGACTTTACTGTAATGTTAACTCTAAAACCAGGAAACACGTGTCATGTTTTGATAGCACGACGCCCTAAAGCTGAGGCTATAACTAGCTTCATGTCACGATATTGAGATAATTCACATATTGCACAGTGCTACGTGCAGAATAAAACACAAGGGGATGAAACTGAGCACAGCATCAGAGCTCAACACGTTAAAGAAAGTCAGACTCCTCTTTATTAAAGGACAACGGCTCCAACTTTGGCCATTCAAGTGTCACCATGTGTGTGTGTGTGTGTGTGTGCGTGCGTGCATTTTTTGATTTGGCTTCAAACAAACCGAGGCAGACAGAGCTGTATCTAATAAAAGTTACTCTGAGGTCACAAAGACATTCCAGCGCCTCCTGACAGACAGTAACCGATGTGTGAACGCCGCCGGCCAAAACAATCCATTTTCGCCGGATGGCAGAACCTCCGGGAAGCGGGAGCTAATCATTTAAAGCTCGTGAAATTCCCACATTCCACTTCGAATTTTTCCTTTAATTCTTCTCAACTACTCGATAAACACGCGGGGCTGCTGCCCGAGCCCGGGAGTACTTTTTTTTTTTTTCTTTGTTAGACTGAGCAGACATAAATTGGCTTTGAAGAGGCCTTTGATGTGTCTGTCTTCGGCTCGAGATCCCTTCAAAGCCACATGTAGAGCCCCTGTCATTTTCCAGTAGTGTTAATAGTCCCATCTCATGGGGCTGGAGCAGGGGGGGCGGGCCGGGCTATCTCTCTGCCTCACATAGGCAGCCTATAAAACCATGGTTTAAAGCTATACGTGCACATAAGTGACTTGTATAGACGCGTAAAAGTCGGGTTCCGAACACGTATGTATGAAGTGACGCGCTTTGAGCAGATTTGCATCAGAGGTTACTTAGAAGTCTTTTTAAGGATCTCGCCTGCTCACAGATGAGTTCCAGATTGGACGTCGCTTTCCAGAGTGGATACTGCACGTAGCAGTTTAGACGGAAACCGCATACTGTACCCAAGCACGTACGTTCATGCGACCGGGCTGGAGCAAAGTGAACTTGGCAGGCACGAGCGCACGTAAACAACTGACACAATGCAAACCCCGGGTCAGACCATAAAAGAGAGCTCCAAACTTCCAGACGCAGGATTAGGACGTCTCTGATGAAACGTTAATGTTTCTGAGAGGACGTTTATGTCACTGCGTCGTTATGGTCGTGTCTGCGGCGTCTGTTCCCGCGCGCGTGCACGGGCGTGAGCTGGTGGTGTGATATACGTTCTGACTGTTCCTCTGAGCAGCACACCCAGCACTGGCAGCACGGGAGCATGGCTGTAAAATTTGTTTTATGAGGAAGGAAATGCAATCAACACATTTGTTGTTCGCAATGAAACCCAAAGTTTGTTTACAAAGAAACTCCACAGGGGACCTGACGGGCAGATTTACAACAGTCTGGGCAGCGCCCTGATCTCTGACTCCAGCTATTACAGTTCAAGTGTCCTGATAAGCAGCCTGTGGACCTATCGGATACACAAAACACACAACGTGAAAATGATGCATTCCATACTAAAACCAACACAGGTCACCAGGCAACACCAACTCATATTTTACTATTTTCACAATATCCAGGTAAAATCCAATAGGCAGATTAACTCTGACTGCACAGTTTTCAGTTTTAATTATTCAGATTTGTTTTTGTTTTTTTACTTGTCGATACATTTGTTCTTACTTCCTCCAGGACTGTGTGATCACCAGGCGGCCACACTCACTGCTGCTCTGACGGGCACGCGGCCTCTGCACGCAGAACCTGGATCACCCTGACGGGAAGTGTGGACCTGACAAATCATGAATGACAACCCGTAACACATGTGACTACTGTAGACTAGGAGCGTGTGGATCTGTGGGCGTGTGTGTGGGCGTATATATGTGTGTGTGTGTGTGTGTACATACACAGGTACTTCAATTGCTCGGAGGCCTTAATCTGCTCCAGAGACTTCTGGTCTGCCAAAAAGCAGACAGCGTGAGTTGACCCTTGCCTGTCCACGTGTATGTTAATGTGTGCGGCAGACAAACAGCACAGTGGGGGTAAGGGAGGGGGGTAATGGTGCTGCTGGTGATAAACCATTTAGTGCTCAGCAAAGCCCATCTGCCCACCCTGTTTCTCTCTCTCTGTCTCTGCAGCAATTGTCTCTCTACCACCTTCTTTCCCAAATCTCCCTGACGCCACAAGTCAACGTATCTTTTTGCCCACTGCACTTCAGATCATGTCGTCCTCAGTCTGTCTCACTCCGCCTGCTGTGATGAGCCCCCCAATGGTCAGCGCAGATCCATGAAAGACCCCCAGCTCACACCACTGGAGGCTAGCAGCACAAGGGATGACTCACATTTACCCTTACGCACGTGGACAAAGCCGGAGAGGTGGTGGTGCTAAGCTAGTGCTAGGCTACGTTAGTTAGCGTAGCTAATTGGGCTACTGTGTCACAGGGCTCCTGCGGTCTTAAGGAGGAGCGCAGAGACGAGAATAGAGGGAGGTAATCTCTTTTAAGACCACAGCATCCATCTGTGAGGGCCATCTGGACACCACCTCACACTGGATATGCCAATACACACACACACACACACACACACACACACACACACACACACACACACACAGACAAAATGTGGCCTGCAGCAACACTGGAAACCGCACAGACAAGGCATGTCCACATGGCTCTAGCCGAGCGTTTGTTAACTAATGGTTCAAAGAACTGCTGCCTGTGTGACTTCTGGCATCACTTGATACTGATACACACACGCGCACACACACACACACACACACACACACACACACCTCCTCTTGATCACATTTTGTGTGTCCATTGCAGTCAAATTGGAGAATATCTCCTACAGCTGAGATGTCAGACATATTATGTGTTAACAACACGTAAATGAAGACCTTTGACAAATGACTGTAAGTGTGTGTGTGTGTGAGTGTGTGAGTGTGTGAGCGTGTGTGAGAGTGAGAGAGAGAGACAAAGACAAGGAGCCCTGTTCTCTCTTAGATCACTGGGCTGTGAAGAGACACATGGCACTGATCAATAACAAAACACACAAAGGCTGCAATCAATTGGAAAACACACACACACACACAATCGCACACACGAGCACACACACGCACACAGTTACACAGTACTCTACAGTAGTGAGGCCCCACTCAGAACAGATGTTGCTGTCACACCCTCACATAACATCTTTTTTCGTGCGTGTCTGTTGCTATCTGTCTTCATCTCCTCCATGATGACAACTAATGTCCCCTCACTTTATATCCACACACACACACACACACACACACACACGGGGCTGTCCCTCTGCATCAACCCCCACCTCGACTCTCACTCTATCAGAATCCCCCTATCTCAGGCTGTGTCACACACAGGCAGACAGATGTGGTGCTAGGCAGCACAAAGCCATGCTGAGCTGGCCTATTGAAACGTTTGTCAGGCCCCTCTGGGAGGCCGCGCAGATCACTGACCACTGAATAAATGAACACACACACACAAACACACACACACACACGCGCGCTGCCTCCCTTTGGGTCTCACTCCAACGCACGCTGCCTCCCACGGGACTCGGCCGAGGAGGGGACAGAAGGTTGACCTCAAGGCTCTTTGCTCTTCATTCCTTTCATCCGAGCTCTTTTCAACTTCATCAGTGTCAACAGGACTGCAAACATTCATTTTAAATGGGCCGGCGTTGTGGCAAGGTGGACCGCTTCACAACACGAGACCGGGGACGCAGTGGGTGAGTTATTTAGACCACGGGCTGATCAGATCAGCTGCCCAAATAACAGAACTTTGCCTTGGGAAATCTAATGGTATAGATTTCATATAGACAGGAGTAAGATGATATGAACACTACAGCGACCACATAAGCCGTTCCTTTAATATGGCCACACAAATGAGCCAGAGAGAGAGAGAGAGAGAGAGAGCGAGAGAGAGCGAGAGAGAGCGAGAGAGAGATATCTCTCTCTCTCTCTCTCTCTCTCTCTCTCTCGCTCTCTCTACTATGTCTATGTCTGTGTCTGAGCTGTCGTAGAGCCAGGAAGTGAGCTGGTGGAGAGTTGCAGTCAGTGACAGGGACGGGGGGGTACGTCCTCTGACTGTAATTATTATGACAGAGTATGTAAATGTTTCTCTTTGTATTTAAAGCTTGCGCACCAAACGAACAAAACAGCCCCGTCCACGGAGCCAGAGCATATTATTCCTCTCGCCAAGCGTCAGCTCATGATCCGTTTCACGTCCTGACCCACTTGATGAAGACGTTGCTCAATGTATGATATTTGTGTCTGGGAGTTAAATCTGAAAAGCAGAGTCTTGTTTAATGACTAGACTGTACATGTAGTGTCTCTCTGACAGAATGAGCCTGATACATCAACAGAGTGTTGCATTATGGGTTGTTTGTAGCCTTAATGTTGCTAGGCTACCTGGTTTCTTCTGGTGTGTTTACAGCGAGTCTGTCAGCGCTAAAAGTGTTTAGATAGCCCGCTTTAACATACACGGGCTTCTTGTGGCCCGCGAAGCGTGCGCTGCCGGCACGGAGGAAACACATTTCTGACGAGTGAAAACAAGTCTCAGAGTCGAAACGCGCTGGAGACGGAATCGTCTGTCAGGCAGCCAGGAATGTCCGGTGTAAGTGAATGTCGTGACGAGGAACTCTGAACACTGAATGTTTCCCCGAGTGTGTTTGTAATGATAAAGGGAATAAAGGAGTCCTTTAATCCATCCATAAATCTACCTTATGCGCAGACTTGGAAAACTGTCCATCCAGGGCTGCTCTGATGACACTGCTGCAGGTATTAAGATAAGAGCTGACAGCAGAACAGCTGCACTCACTGGTTACTGCCGGTTCTCAGAACGGCCATGTAATGATTTGAATTTGATAACAGGTGGTATCTGCCTACTGTGTGCTAATGAAAATGTTTCTTAGCTTCAAAGAGTCCAAAATAAGGAGGAGGGTGGGCTTATATATTCAGGCCAATACGGTAATTGTGGAGGACTGTGGAAAGTGGCATCAGAGGCCATTCAGAACTGCAATTCCCAAGAGAAAAACCAATAGCACCGCAGCTGCAACCTGCCCCTTTACTTTGCCCAACAGTGGCCCGGTTGTGTGTGTGTGTGCGCGTGTGTGTGCGCGTGTGTGTGCGCGTGTGTTTGCTGTAACTCAAAGTGAGCCATGAAAAGAGGGTGGTTGGTTTTCTGTTTAATGGACATTAGAGCCTTTAAATTACAGGGTTAATGCATTGTACTCTAACTTGGTCATGAGAATAGGGAACACACAAAACACACATACGCACGCTCGCCGAGATAAACACACACACCCTCGTGCACATGCGCCAAAACACACACACACACACACACACACACTCATCAGATGGGCCCAGCCAGCAGGACACGCCCTCCTCAGGGGACCTGCCTGGTCGTCTCCACCCACTACAAAGTGAGCATACAAATCTCTCACGGGTGTGTGTGTGTGTGTGTGTGTGCATGTGTGTGTGTGTGTGTGTGTTAAGTGAGAAAGAGAGAGCAAAAGGAGGAGTTGGGGGTTGGTACATGAGGGGGAGGTAACAGCGCCACACCCCCACCCACACACCTCCTGCACCCCATCATTACTGTCCCAAAGCGTCCTCAAGGGGACTTAAAGAGAAACAGCGCCGTCCCCTCCTCCCGGTCCCTTTCTGCCTTCCATCCACTTCCCCGTCTGTGCTGCCACCGCCAACCCCCACCCACGGCCCCCAGATAACACCATGCAATTAGTGGCTCCCCGCCGCTCTCCTCTCATTCACTCCCTTCCTTCCTTGACTTATACATTTATATCTACGTCTCTCTGGAACTCTGCCGTCGTCTCTCAGAGCGTCTCTTTCCGTCTGACTTTCCTCTCGGCGTATTAGAGATCAAAACAACTGCAGACACACCCAAGCGTTCTCCCAGTGAGCAGCCTCGCTTTATCTTCCCTTCTCTCCGACCCTCCCTTCTTCTCTATCCATCTCTCATCTCTCCCTCCATCAATCCGTCCTCCACTTGCTCCCTGAACAAACTTGCTGCGACGAGCCCCCGGCGAAAGAAACACTGTGTTGACGCGCCAGCGTGAGCACTTCCTGTCTGACAGGGCCTAACTTCCTGCTCCCAAGGGCATCTGCTTTCTGCTGAAAAATTCTTTTGACATCTCTGCTGCAGCTTGCTTTCCAGACTTAATATTTCACATTAAAACATATGATGAGCCTGTAACACAACCATTGACTGGATCAGTGGTTCCCAGACTGTTTGAGGCCCGAAGAAGTAAAATTAAATCCGTGTGGCACATCTCTGGCTTTTCATTGTTCCTGTCCCATTAATCTGCTCGCAGCCTCTCACATTTATCTCCTGACCTTTCAGAAGGGGTCGACCCCTCGGACGGGACCTATCGGATTAAACTACCCAGCTGCATATAAAGAAGTTAACTCGAACTCTATCTTAAGATTCCAGCACAGTGTAAAGGTACTTACACTGTGATGATTCCTTACAGCAATCTAATAATGCCATAGTGTTTAATACATCAGCCACGTGTGCATTTTGCAGAATATATGCATTAACCACAAAATCAGATGTCTTGGCCACTTGGAGGCAGATGAAATAAGCTGTGAATATGACACTGACATGTTGTGTTACACTGGCAGACAGTTGCATATTCACACATCTAGCAGTTAGAGGGCAACACCATCATTCATCTGGGGGTGTGTTTGTGTCCAGCAGATCCGCTTTTGGTATTCACCAGCTCCTGAGGGAAGTGTCTGGCTCTGTAGCGGCTGAACACTCCGCTCTGTTCGCCAGCGAGTCTCTGCCCGTGTCTGTCGGCAGTCTGGTGCTGAGCAGGTAGAGCAAAGTGGCTTATTAGAGCCGTTTCCACTTCCTGCTGCGGCTAAAAACGGTGCTACAAGAGCAGCGGGAGCGAATCAAACCAGCGAAGTTGCAGCGGCGCAGCTTAACAATGAGCTGTAACTCCGTAAAGCTGAGGGCTGCTGCAGACTCGGGTCCATCACTGCGTTCACATTGTTTTTCGCTTCATCACTTGTTCCAGTCTTGCGTAAAATATAGTTTACAGCTGCCTTCAGTGCATTTTGCTACAAGTACTCATGCACTTTTACTAAATCAAGGCTGAGAGTCCAGTACTTCCTGCAAAGTTGTATTGGTGCTTTAATTAAAATGAAATGAACACGAACACTTCTTCCAGCAACGATACTGATTTAGAAGCACTGAAACCCTGCCACTCGCATCACACACATCGCACACGCGCGCACACACAAGCCCACACTGAATCTGAAATGGGAACGTTCAGGAGTGAAGTAATAACACACACAGGAACACAAACTAATATCCTGTATAATTAGTCAGCGGTACTGAGCGATAACAGAAGACAAACATGCGCGCGCACACGTGCACACACAGACGTTTCACTATTTTCATTTGTTTTCATTTAGCTGCAGTGTTTCCCCACAGCTGCAAAACTGCCCACACGGCAATAATAATGTAAATACGCTGATCATCCATCATCAGGACTTATTACACACACACACACACACACACACACACACACACAGACTCTGCCTGCTGCTCACCTGTGGACGTAATGGAGCTGGTGAACAGAGTCGATGGCCAGCACCATCTCAGCCAGGTAGAACTTGGCCATCTCCTCTGGCAGCCGGTCCTCGAACTTACTGAGCAGGGTGAGGAGGTCTCCACCCACATAGTAGTCCATGACCAGGTACTAGAGAGACACAGACAGGGGGAGAGGACATGAGAACTGAATGACAGTGACGGGCGCTGGGAAAAGAAAAGGTGCAGAATAGAAAAGCTCAATTTAGACAAAAGATGTGTGTGTTGCTTTTTGGAGAAATATGAAAAAACAAAAAGTCGCACAAGAAAGTCAGAAATACACCCCGGCCTTCCCTCCCCCTCCTCTCCATTTTTTCCTCACAGTATCATTACTACAGAAGGGTACTGAGGCGGCGAGCGCCTACATGGTTCTTAACTTTTGAGGCTTTTTCTAAAAATAGACGGCTGGACGGGCAGCGGCGTATGTTTTTAAAGCCTTGGGGAGTGTCCAGGGTAAAGCATTTGTTGTGAGAATGTGGGAAATGGTATGACAGGCAGTCCTGGCATTTGAACTCAGGGTCCCCGGGAGAGGTCAGACTGTAAGGTTAGAGCGAGAACGATCGCCTCCAGCAGCAAACGAAAGCGAGGAAGGGCCGGGTGCGCGGCCAATCAGCCAAGCTCCGAAGTCATTCCGTTTTGTCTTTTAGGTCAGTGGTTTTTTGGACGCGTCAACCTCTGTTGCCCAATTTCCTACAATTCTAAGTCATGTTGTGCTTTGTGGTAAGAAGTGAATGTGCTGGTCAGCGTCTGGCAGGTCACCAGCCATCATGTGGAGGTGGTGCTGCTCTCTATAAATGAACTGGGACGGTGAAATGGTAAAAGGGGCAGGTGGAGCTAAGCGGCACAAGACTGTGGTTGTTACTCTGGAAAGTATCAAAGTACGAATGTGCTAAAATGCATAAAGTAAAGGGCGGGGTGAAAATCACACGGAGTCGGATGCATCAGATAAGCAAAGGTTAAGCGCTCCGAGTGAAGCCGGGCGGGAGAATTTCAGGAAATTCGCTCAGGCCGGTTAGTGGAAAACGGCGCTTCCTGCTCACGAGAGAGAGGAACGAGAACGCTAGGTTACCAGATTATTCTCGTCCTGGAAGGCGTAGTGCAGGGTGGTGATCCACTGGCAGTCCCCGTTCACCAACACGTCCCGCTCCTCCCGAAAACACGCCGTCTGAAGAGAGATGGAGCAAAGTTCAGTGCTGGGATTAGAATGTCGCACATGCTGACAACAGCCTGACAGAACGGCAGCTCGGCTCCACTGTGTCACACGCGGTCCGTACCTGTGACTATGTAACACCACACACCTCAGGGTCGCCTTCGGATCTACACACTTGGTCCTGAGGAGCGTTCAGAGTCTTGGCTCGTGGAAACTTCTGAATGGGAGCTGCTGGCTAATCTCTATGCTTGCGCCGTGTGGCAGTGCATTTGCATTCACTGAGGTAACCTAGGAGATGTCGGCTTTCTGCGATAACCTGATTTCCTGAACACGATGGAAAGCCCTTGACTGAAACCTGATTAACACAGCTAGCTTTCTGTCAGAGAAACCTAATGTGGGGCTATCTACAGTATCATCTTAATTGGATTTAAAAGGACTTTACATAAGTGTATCTATATAAAGACATGAAAACTGTGAATGTTTATATATAACGGCTTCCTCAGGATACAGTAACTCATAACTTATCAACCTGTCACACGGCTGCCTTGGTTCTAAAATACAGCACAGGACAGAGGAGTAATCTGATTACTGATCATCCTCACGTGCTTCTGTGATTCACTGCAACTCAGTTTCTCTGTCCAAACCAAATTTCAGTATATATATAGAAATGGACGACGTAACTTATGTAATGTATAATAAAGGATGTCCCCTGATCCTGCACTGTCACTCTCAGTCTTTAAAACGCTTGCACAGCGCTTTGATGTCCACAGGGATCTGCCTACGACATGCTTGGTGACCACCATCTACAGTACAACTGTTACTCTCCATCGTTTCCCATGTCCAGGCGTTTGCTCGCACACGCACACACGCACACACGCACACACACACACACACACGCACACAGCAGGGACCAGTTTTGGCCTGTGACGTATGAGGCATGAAGATTGAGGACCCAGGGGAACAACAGGAATGTCAGACTGTCAGGAAGAGGTCGATGAGAAAAACATGCTGCTCGAGCAGCAACATGTTCTGCAGGCGTTCGCCAGCGACGGCCTGATCTGGGGCTAAATGAGAGCTGTGGTTTCGCTCAGCAGCCGACGCTTCATTTAAATTCATCTTCTATCTCCATCGTCGTTTTTTATGATGAGATTTTAAAGATTCTTGTCACAATGAATTCCCCCAACAAGCTGCACTGGTCTCAAATCCAAATCAGCAGCAGACGCGTTGTGTGCACACGACCAGGGCTCTGCATGAGTCGCTCTCACCTCAGCTCGCTTTAGCATCTCCCACTTGTTGAGAATCTTCATGGCGAAGACCTTGTCAGTGTTTCTCACTTTAACGACTGCAACCTGCAGGAAGGACAGAAGGGTTGGAGAGTTAACAAACTGTTTTAATCGTCTGTGTGGCAGCAGAGCCAGTCAAAGAATGTGAAGCACGCTAAAAGCACTGGCCAACATACTTTGAATCTTAGCCCAGAAACAAGAGGAGCGAGAGCAAGTACGAGAACTGCACAGTGATAATCCACGGGTGATCACATCTCAGAGTTCCACAGTCACAACCGCCTGATCTACCTTCCAAAGTAATAATGTTTACAATTCTAGCCACAGTGCCCTTTCAATGGAAAAGTTGAACATAAAGAACAAAAGGGAGATCATCTTATGAAATCATTAGACATAGAAAACTAGCAGACTGATCTGTTGTGCCATGAAACAGGGTCAAGTTGAAAAGGAGGGGAAAAGGACAGGACGGTTGGAAGAAGACAGGAGGGGGAACAGAAGAGGGGAGAGAGGAGAAGCTGAGGTAAGAAGAAGGACGGATACTAAAGTGCTGACCTAAAAGGCCAACAGATGCACTCCACCTGGACACACACACACACACACACACACAGTCCATACTTCCTTCTAACAGAGTCTGAGAGAATAATCTGTCCACTCCTCATGTGTGTACAACAGCACATACATTCGTGTGTCCGTAGCTATCAAAACAACTGGAAATCACAACAGCTGCAAGTGTCAGCGAGGCTCAGCCCGTTAGTTATACTCTCCCACCTTTACCACGTTACCCTGCCCACGCCCCTCACAGTGCCCCCCGCACCGTCTCAACAGCGTAACACCTGCCAGCTTCCCCCCTCGCTGATAACTGCTGAACATCGCCGTGACGAGCTTCCCCGGCCCCGGCTGCACATTTTGCCAAAAAAGGAGCTGCGCAAGCTGCTGTGACGAACCACTGCAAGCTGACAGCCGTGGCGCGTGTTCGAGCTAACCGACATCGCCGCTGCTCGCTTCTTTTAGCCTGTGTTATATTGTAGTTACAGTCTGTTAATCCAAACAGTAATGCGCTTGCTCTTAATGGTTAATTGCATATAAAAATATGCATGAATGTGGGGGGGGGGGGGAACAAAACACAAAAATTATATGCACGTAAACAGATGCAGGGCAGGAATTTGTCCGCACTTGTGCTGCACACACACACGCACACACGGGAGAAGTGAAACAAACACAGGCGCCCCCGTGCAACAGAGGGGTCTGTAGTCTATTAAATGAGCCGGGGAATGCTGCTAATGCAATACAATGATAACATTCCTGCAGTGTTTGGATTTCCCCCAGTGATCCCTCACCAGAGGAGAGGAGGAACGGAGGAGGAAGAGGAGGACGGGGGGGGGCACTGTTCTTGGCAACGGCTGGCTGTTTGCGTCCCTTTCTCCTGTTCCTTCCTTCAGCTGGTCCTCCCTGACAGGCCTGGTGTCTCCTACAGCCTCCAGGAAAGCAGTGAAGAGTCTGCTTCACTGCTCCTGTCTATGTTCCTGGATCAAAGGATGTATTGTACGTTGTTTTCTGCTTTATGTTGCCACCGAGGATGATTAGTTAGCTGAGGGTGGTTGGATTTATCAGTTTGGAACAGGCATGAAACAAACCACGGCAGTTAATCTGTTTATTCTCCAGGCCAAGTGTTTTACAGAGTGGCAAAGACCGGCTGAAAACACCAGCTATCTGCCTAAATAGCTACAGAAGTGCCAACAGACACGGCCACATTTACAGGCGTGGTGTTTGTGACCCAATGCAGCGCTGGCTCACGACTCCGCGGCAACTTAGCGATTACGTCGCGGTGACGAGCACCTTAAGCGAGGCTGGTCACTGAGAGCAGAGGCGCGGAGCTCCAACAGACTCAGCTCCATTTGGCAACGTTTGTGTTGGTGAAGAGGCCACTGAGTCCTAATGGGAGCATTCTCAGAGGCAGGAGGCCAGCGCATACTGCTCCATTCATCAGACGAGCTCCGCGGCGTCGCCCCAACCCGCTCCGTTTCTCCGCCTGCTGCTGACAATGGGAGGATCAAATCAAAACATCCTGTGCTCAAACTCTCTCTCGCCTCCCTGTTTGACTCGAGTACCCCCCCCCCTTCTTTGTTTTGCTGCGTCGGCCCACCTTGGTCTGCCTCTATCTGCGTCTCTGCCTGTCCTTTTTTAACTCTGCGACTCTGTTCCCACGTCTGAGCTGCAGATCTGCGCTCACTCCTCTTAAAAATCTCCAGAAGTGACGACACATAAATCATACCCTTCTAAATGTTCAGGAGGCTTTCCCAAAATACACATTTTCCATGTTTTGCTTGGTCTGACCTTAGGCCAGATGGTTGTTATTACTGTCATCCAGCTGCAATATAGCAAGACTTCCTAACTCCGTGATGCCAACAGCCATAAAGAGGAAAGTGGCAACTGTGCTTGTGGGTTTGCACAACACCTCTCTGGTGCCTAAAGGTAGCAGCGCTTACACAACCTGCAGAAACCTGTGCTGTCAGGCTGCTGTGAGCCAGATGAGGCAGCTCACAGTGTTTTGGGATGAATTAGAACGTGCGGGAGACACTATCTTTACAGTTACTGCGCAACAAAAGGAAAAAACTATAATTACGCAGCCGACAATAAGCGCAGAAAACAGGACGAGTCTTCTGTCGGTGGCGGCCAGATGCAGGCGGACAACTTCAACCGCTGAGCTGCTCTTTCATTCTGCTGCGCTTCCACGGCTCTGTTTTCGACGCCATCACAATAACACCCAGAGCGCGACGCGTCGTCTATTCGCCCAGTGACCGGTCCCGCGGGGCCGGGTGAATTCTGCTGTCGTGTAGAATTCGCACTAGCACAGCTGACTTGGTGAAAAGGGCGCTGGGAATGTCACCGCAGGGTAGCACCGTTCGTGGAGCCTGAGACGCACACATACGAGTCACACGCGCGCATACCAGCGCTCCTCGCTGAGCGTGTTAGTATTTTGTGACAGTGCTGCAGCTACATGCTAGCAGGTGTGCCCGTATCTATCTCTATCCATCAATCCATCGCTTTCTGGAATTCTCTCTCTCTCTCTCTCTCTCTGTCTCTCGGCCTATCTAAAGGGAACTCAGGAATTCACTGACTTGTTTGTACAGATGTGGAATAACAGATGAAATGTTTGGAGGCGTGTGGCGTGGCTCAAGACGATCAATTCGCCGCTGAAGCCCCGCTTTTTGCGATAATTAAAGAAGCATGCGAGCGCTCTCAGCGTCAAGACAGGAGGTTTTTCACAGGACACTGGCATTATGTAAGAGTCTTGGCTGAGGACCACAATACCTGTCCCTCCAACATTCCCCAGCCTTGACATCATTACCTGAAACCCAGCGACAAATGTACTTCAACCTCCCTACGGGCACACATAACAGCAGAGAGTAAATAAACAGGAACACGTCCAGCCGCACTGAACACTTTGTAATTCATTTTCTGTTCTCCGAATCAGCGTGGAGAAGAATTTAAAAGTTTTGTTCAAGCTGCGAGTAGAGTCATGCTCATGCAGCGGACCCATACTACGCACTGCCGCTGGAATGCAGCACAAGGTAATCCATTATCAAACACAACAGCTCTCTCTCCTTTTATAACCCAGGTATTAAACTATATGGCTACTAGTGCGTAAAGCCTTTTACTGGCAGGTACAGTCCAAGGTTCAAACTGCGTAATCTCTGCCACGGGCTCCAGACTTTGACATGTTTCCTGTCAAAACAAACAAAACGCCAGCACTGCAGACGATGCATCTATGAGGAGAGCTCCAAACTAACCTACAACATCTGTTTCTTGGTCAAAAACAGAAAAAGGGGAAAACCAAATTGCAGGTTCTCGACTTGTTTGGTAATTGATTGCTGCATAGTTAAGCGGAGTGTGAAAACCAGGGGGTACATTACCTCTCCAAAGGCTCCTCGTCCAATCACCTTTAGGATCTCAAAGTCTTCCTTGTGCAGGCGCATCTGCTTCACTTTGGAAGTGAAGGGCTTTGCTGTAGAGAGGAGGAAGACAGAGCTGGGGTTAATTATGAGCCGAGAGTGATGTGCAAACAGGACGGGTTGTTTTAAACGGCGCCGTCAGAAAGATGATTCTGAATTCACTGCACAGCCGTGACTGATCAATCACGACGTCACAGCTGATCAGAGCAGCACGCCACAACGTCAGAGCTTAGCACTTCTGCTGAGTAAGTCTATTTATGTTTTCCTCTCGTTGACTCACCCCCCCCCCCCCCCCCCTGGGGTTGGTGGACTGGCATAAAACTATTATTGTGGCCAGATGGACAGGTGCAGCTCCCCTTCCTGTCCTATGACCTAAGCTCAAGGAAACAAACTTGTGCCAGTCATGTGGTAACCCACCCACAAGCTTCCCACAGCTCAGGAAAGGCAGCCATGCCGTTCTAAATGTACCTTATCAAAGTATTAGCGACCACCTGGACCTTTCTATAGCGCATGACACCGGACGCGGAGAGGCTGAATGATAAAGCTAGCTATTGTTGCGCCTGCGGTCACGGTTCCTGGGGGAGAAAGGACTCGGGAGACTCTGCGAGGGTCGCCAGCGTTCGCTCACAAAGCTACGCAGATTCCATCTATGCCCGACAAAGTCAGCGTTTCCCTCATTTGTCAGGAGCTATTCAAGCACTTCCTGGTTTACATGATCCCAGCATGCCTAGGATAACCTGGATTGGCTGCAAGTTCACCAAGGTCAGTATACTGGTCACAGTGATGCACTTGCTTGTCTGATAACATGAAAAGTAAAACTTAGCCTTTTTACTTTTTCATCACATATGCATGCTGGCTGCTTTTTAACAGCAAGATTAGCCCAGTTTAGCATTATTAGCATACGGACAAGCAGCCATTCACATACAAATACTCTTCGGTGTTTGACTTTTACACACAGTAGCTCCTTTGGTTAACAAAAGACTCAATCTACATCGACTACACAAACTGTTTTTTGTCTCTGGCTGCTGTGTGTGTGCGTTTGCGTGTTGGCGTGCTGACCACCAGCCAAGCTGACACTCAGAGCCCGTCTGCAATCCCTCACTTGCAAAACGCTCTCGACCCATCTGGTTGCCATGACTTTACAGAAGCTGTAGTGTTGGGGAAAGGGACGTTGTCCCACTGTGAAACAGGGAAATGCCTGCTGAAATAAAACAAACAGGTCGCCCTCCTCTCCAACTCCCTCCTGACTCCTGACTCCAAAGACAGCCCGCCTGTGACCGCATGACGGAGGGAAAGCAGGGGCCAGTGCAGAGTGCCATTACTACAGACCATACACACACACTGAACACACAAGCAGAGGCCGGGAACACCTGATGTGGTTAAAACGCTTCGTCATTCCATTCGTTTTCAGTTACAAAGCAAGTAGACCAGAAACATTAAAACCAGTGGTGGATGAACCCTCTTGTATTTAGAAGCGTGATCCAGCTTCTGACCACAAGTCTGCAGAAACGATGACAAACTAACTGAGTCGGTCTCGGTCACGAAGCGTTCTTGTACACACTTGCTTCGCTTTCTTTATGCATTATCCAAAAGACAAAACAGGACCGTTTCAAAATAGAGTCCCGGACAGAGAACGACACATGCGACGCTGACCTGAAAAGACCCGAGTTTAACTACAAGAAGCGACACATGGCGGCAAAGCAGCAGTCGCGTTCACAAAATACACTCGAAATGCCATAAGAACATCTTTACAATAATCCCATAATACCTTAGACTCGGTACGAGCTAATTGGACGCTATCATCTAAAAAAGGCTGGCAGACAAACCTATAAGCAGCAACTCAACTGTACCATCTGGATGATGCTGGTGGTTTCCAGAACCAGCATATCCGATTCTGTCCAACTGTATCTCTGCCAGCTCTCCGCTTCAGCCAGCATCTCCAACCTGACATGGCATGTTTGTCAGAGTCGAGATGATATCTATCTGCTCAATCCCTTGGATTCCTATTAATTCGTGTATGAAAGCTTCAAATTATGCTGCGGCGGCAACCGATTGGGTGGGAGATTAAATCTATTTCGTATGGTTGTTTTTCCACTGTTGAAGCGCAGATGAGGAAGATTCTCTTCAGGACTGCGCTTACAGAGCTTTAGAGAAAAGAGACAAAGCTTGTATTCAAAGATTTGGTCACGCACAAATTATTTAGAACTGGATTCTTACATTTTATTTCAGCTAAAGTGTAAATAATGAGACTTTAACACAAGTTACGCAATTTCTTACGAAAGAAGTGTATCTGCAGCATCGCATGCTTAGGCTTTAATATAAAACGAGTGAGTTAAATAACACCAGTCTCTTGATATATGTATGAAATGTTTATTGTAGTTGCCAAAATGTCTTAAATGGGATGACAAAGCCTTGCTAAGCTAACTGCATTGCCCCTTCAGGAAGCCTATATGGACATCATTCATTGAGGGCAGCCATATCAATACATGCTATTATCTCAAGTGAAGGGCTCCAATAATTCAGCACTGTGCACACCAGCTATGCAGTCTCATCCCCTCCCCGCCCAACCAACACAGAGGGCCGCATCTCTCCTAAAGGGTTACAGTAACTGACTGATCTGCATGTTACAGATGCAGCTTTGGACCCTTCAGCTGTTTCACATTCAGGCTTCATCCCGATTCCTCGTACTCATCTCTAACAACAAAGCCAAGTGCTGTTGGGAGGACAACTAGGTCAGATCTCTCCAATCTTAACCGCCTCGCTCCGTCAACCCCCCAATCCTCTTCATCTAAACCGATCAGACAAGGTAAGGATTGGTCACTGGTCAGATAAAAGTTAAAAATGCGTGCGTCCGATTCATTCCTGGTTTAACTCTTGGTGATACAAGTCAGAGCGGGCTGGGTGGCGGGTTGGGGGAGCAGGGGGAGCAGGGTCGGGCTAGCTGAGAGGGAGAAAACACTGATTAGTAGCTGCATGCTGACTCAGGAGCTCCGCTAAACCAGCCACATGAGAAATGTCTTTCATCTCTGAGCCAGGAGCCCACAGGCCCCGTCCGCAAACAAAGCACAAACATAGACACACACACAGCTAGATCTAGTTCCCTACATCTACATCTGACGCATAATTGGTGACTAGGTCTTGCCCGGCCTTAGTAGAAATACCGCAGCCAAAAAGATGATACGAATCGCTTTTCTGGAGAGGAATAAATCATTGGCCGTCGCTCCAACAACAGGTGGTTTACTGGAGCACGATGCAGCCGCTAACCTGTTGTTCTGTCCTATAATTTATAAAGAATTCAGCTGTGGATGCACGAGTGTTTTGGAAATACTAGGCCCACATGCCGGCGTGCAGGGTCAACATATAAAACACCCGGATTCAAACAAGAACTGCCTGCGCTCGCCGAGCTCGCCCACATTTACCCAGGGATCAATGTGTCTGCGCCGCTCGCAGCTCAGAGGGACCCGTGGCGACGTACTGCAGCCATTTTTACAATGGAGGGAACAAAATACCAAGCGGCTTTGTCATAGATCTTAACTCGCTGGTAAAATATACAGGTGGATCTAAACATAGCAACTGTTGCTATGGCGAGGTGTGGTGGGAACCCCTGGCAACGCTTGGGAAGGTGGCTATCCAAGCTTTAGCATGACTGAGGCCCTTTGTTTTCAGAGGGTTTTGCAATGTGTAGGGCAGGCGGGCCAAGATTGGAAAAAGATGACATGCCAGTCACATTAATGTACTGCGTGCTTTTGTGGGGGAAGACATCCATCCGCGGGCTCGCTGCCAGTACACAGGCAGCAACACTGAAATATTAAAAAGATACGCGCTTGCAAAATACACACATGCTCAGCAGAGGGCCTTAGGACGCAGTGAAACTGGAAAAACACGAGTGACGCCAGCTAATCCACACAGCCAGACTGGTTTAGCCCAAAATGCTGAGCGCTTATCGGGCCCATCTTGCTTCCCTCCCGATGAGGGAGGTCACAGCCATTTTTGTGTGAAACTTGGTAACTATGGGCAAGTGTGTTCACTTAGCAGCCGGCCCGCAAATGATATGCTCAGCACTCGCGACGGGGCCTCAGCCTGGATCGTTTCCACGCTCTGTCTCCAGGGTGTGTTCATGTGAAATTTGTCAGCGTGCGTCTGTACGTGTGTGTCATGAGTGCGGCGAGGATCACAATGCCTGTTACACATGTAATGTTTCTGCGTGTGACTCAATGCTGGGTGTAACTACACTGATCTTGTTTTGGCAGAAGTAGCCAGCCTTATATGTAACTTAGAAACACACTTTACCATTTTGTTTACACACGTCTGCATTCTGTTACCTTTCCTCCTGTTCTGTTAAATTGTAAAGCTCAAACCTAATGAGCTATTACACGACATTGTAAGTATGCTGACTGTTGTGGGTGTGCTCCATGTTCTTTAGTGCAAAATGACACACCCGCCACTTCAGTCAATATTTCAGGAAAACAAACATATACAGTCACCTGACGCATACCGTCTGTTTGAGACTTTCCCAGAGTCCCAGAGTCCAGCGGCACATGTGCGTGACGCCCGTGCACGGGACTGAACAGTTCCCAAACAGTGCAGGCTTCATTTACATGCTACCAGACCTCAAGTGTTTTCTCTCACAGAGAACTGAGGATCAGACTTCGGGATGACTCAAGGAAATGAAGCACAGGGCACGGTGCAAAGAAGCAACACTGCGCCTGTGTGTGCATTCCACATTGTACATTAAAAAAGGGGTCTTGGAGTCAATCTGTGCACACTACATGAAGGTCGTGCATTTGCACAAGTAACAATGCTTTTTTTTTTTTTTTTTTCTCTCCCCTTGGTGCAAGATCAGCAGACGGTGAATCAGAAATGAACAAGTGAAGAGGGAAGCTGCACAGAAAGAGCTGCGGCCGTGAAAAACGCAGAGGCTGGAGGGAAAAAACACACTGCATTTGAAGCCGCTGACGTGTCTGTCGCTCAACAACAGAGCAGACGCACAGTTTTATAGAAATGTACCAGGTGATGAAAGCAGACGAAACAACACACGGCCCCTTATATCTGTGGAATATAATAGAGAGCCACTGAACCGACAGCAGTCTTATTACTCCCAGGTATATGTCTCCATCAGCTCAGCTTCACTGCAAGCCCTTGGATGTTGGGTATCTACATATAGTATATATAGAGTCGAATCTGATACTTGATGTACAGGGACACTGAAATAGTTTAACTCCCCAGCTTCCTGACAAAACTACTGAAGGCCATGATTCAAAGCTATACAGTCGATTATCTTAAATGACAAATAGGATATTAGATTGATTAGAGATGGGGATTGGGGTTAGATTGGGATTATATTGGGATACTGTGACCCCAAGAAATGCACTGACTATGAGGCTGTTGGCTTGATGTGTTGTACGCTGCTCTTTGCTAATCGGAGACGCGAGCTAACAAATGTGTTATCTTTGGAGCCTCGCCAGTCTGAGGTGATAAAATAAACAAATCTGCGATTACAAACGCCAGTCACCACAGCAAATGTCTTATATATGCGGCTCCTGTAGTAATTTCTGATATTAGTCTGTCTGACGGTACACAGTCTGGCTGGCTGCTGAGTCTTTCAGCGCTTCAGGAACCGTGTGACTTTCAGGAATTGCTGTATGACAGACATTTGAGGGACAGGGAGCAATTGCGAGATGAAAACAAGGAGAGGGGGAAAAAAGAGAATGTTGGAAAAGGGAAGGATGGAAAAAGCGATCAAGTTGAGCGCGTGGGAGAAAGTGAGGCTGGGCAGGACTGACAGAGCGCGAGAGGGAAGAGTGAGAGACAGTGGAGGCAGCACATACTCAGCCGCCCAGTCAGCTGCTGAGCCAGTTACAGTAAGTGTCCAACCCTTACACCCGCACCGCGCTCCAACCCCAACCCCAGCTCCAGAGCGCTACGGAGGGACATCTGGAAGCCATAACGGGGATTATTTACAACCACAGTGAGGTAACGACACAAAAATGCCGCTCGCAGGAGAGACAGGGAGACCGAGAGGAGGAGGAGAGAGAGAGAGAGAGAGAGAGAGAGAGAGAGAGAGAGAGAGAGAGAGATGAAGAGAGAGAGAGAGGCTTTCCAGGATATGACATGAAGAGAGGGAATAGCAAAGAGGAGAGGAAGAGACCTGGGGATGGCCTTTCCTTCCATCTGCCTGTGGCGGGACTGCTGGAGGGGGCAAACTTATCACACCTCATAAGCAGGCTGGGACTTTTCCTAGACTGTGTAAACCTTTGCTGAGGGAACACACTGCGTCATAAAACGGGAGCGTGTGATCGGCCTGAGTAACGCTGGCCCGCGACCGTGCCAGGGTCATAAGTGGCCGTTCGTGTCTCCACTTTAATACGACGGTGGATGAACACGTCTGAAGATGATACAAGTCTGCAATCTGGCGTTTAACCGTCAGACAGGAAGTGTAAAGTTTGCGTGCCAGTGCGCGGTTTCCTGTGAAGTCACATGGTCACGCGCAGTTTTTAAGCTGTTCTGCCGGCCAGGCTGTCCGTCACGTTACCTTCTGGTTCAAAGCGGCTACGTATGTGACATTTCAGCTCGGCTGTGTCAGCAGATATTGTGACGCTAGCTCGAGCTGGGCCCGCTGGCTGCTGTATTTCTTTCCTGCTGCATTAACGTCTGCTTCGGATCTCAGCCCGTCCTCCCATCAGTCCTGGTGTGATAGGTTCGGGGTTTATATCATTCCAGAAACTGTCTACGAGGACAGCCCTCTCTCTGCCCCCCCATGACCTGCCTGCCTCTGCACCGACTACACTGAATGAAGGCGAAAAGTGCTCCTCCCCCCAAAAAAACAATAATTAGACTAAGCTGCTACGAAAGGGAATTAGGTATTCATTTGCTATTTTTAGAAGAAACGTTAAAAGCGGTTCCAGACCTATCATGACCTCATTTTCACATAAATACAAGGCTTCAGTCTGACAGAAATAACAGCTGCCTTATTAAAAAAACTACTTCCTGTTTAAATAAAGGCCAAACAAATACCTTTAAGTGAGGGCTAAATAAATAACACACCGAGGTCATCAAAGGAAATATTAAAGCTGTTTGATTCTAATAGCCTGATCCTTAAAAGGGAAAGTGACTCTGTGCCAGAGGCACTTCAAAAGCACGACCCTCTTAGCGATTCAATAGCAAGTAGCTTAAAAACATCCAGCAAATTACCTAAATTACAGATGGAAATAGAACCAGGCCCCTTCATGTCACAGCCAGAGGTTCTCCCAACAGATGTGTGGAGGGGGGCACGACCAACCCAGATAAAAGCTTTTCCCGTGTCTCGCTCTCACATGTGACACGTGCACAGCTGTCGGATCCCAAACAGGCGTTGCCGGGGGGAGGGGGTGGTTGACAAACGCCCCGACACATATTTTGCCATATTTGGTGCATGTCAGCTTTCGGAGAGGTGGGCAGACGCCATTAAATCATTGATAAGCACGGGAAATTTATGAAGGGCGAACCGGGAATCACTTACATAGCACGTAAACATGCCTCGGAGCATTAAATTGCATTTAATGCTAGGCTGCACACCAGCGACACCAGAATTCCCAGTGCTGTCTGTCTGCAACAACCCTCCCCGCCCCCTCCACTCCACCACAGCCAACCTCAAGTTCCCCTTAACGCCGGTTTCCTTTCACTGCCATCCCTACCCATTTCCTTTTCTTTCCATCCCTTCATCTCTGCTCCTGCGTTTCCACTCTTCCCTCTAAGTTCAACAACTTCATTTTGATCACTGATGTCAGGCCCTTCTCTCTCTCTCTGTCTGTGCATTTCTGCCTCAGTCCGTCTTTCTTATCCTGTCACACTAATAAGAGGGCAGGAATGGTCAGAGGCCTTAAACTAAACAAGCTGTGCCCCACGGCATTAAACACACAAACAGGATGTTCCTAAAATGTTAAGAAACCACAAACACCAAAGAAAAGGAGGGAGGCAGGGCTTGACAGAACAATAGATCAGAACTAGTATGTGTTACAGCGCAAAGGCTGCTGCAGTGAGTGTACCACCCAGGCCAGCAACGTGAGAAAAGCTGCCCTGGAGGGGCCCGGGACACATCAGCTTCTGCTGTCTGTACAGGAAGCGTTCCCAGCACTTCAAAGAATTCTCCGGGCCCACACATCGACCTGTACAACCCACATCGCAAACAAGGTGATTTACACAATTCTGTGTCAACACTGCCTCCCGATACCATCTGCAGATAAAGAGAGAGTATGAAAGAGTCTGCCAGGCCACGTTACCCAGTTTGGCTGGGTTTCCTCACTGTCTGCCACTCTGTTGGTGGTAGGAGCACCAGGTGCTGCATTGTTCCTCTGCTGGGTATTGATAGTAACAGAACGATGGCTGCGATAAGGCAGCAGGATGTCAAGAAAAAGGATAGCGCTGCACAATTCAAGACACGCAGGTAATCCTGATTCTATTACAAGATTTATGATAACTGAATCACAAATGATTATATCCTGGGAAACAAAATCGCCTCCGTTATTTGCCGTGTTTGGATCTTATGTTATTATCTGGAACATGTGTAGGTGCAGAGAGCTGGAGAAGGAAGGATGTGTTTGGAAACTTGAGATGGGCCTGGACAACACACTCTGCTCCAACGTCTCCGTTTTCTTCTTTAGATATTATAGAGGTCGAGCACACGGGGCAGAATCAATCAGTGTAGCTACAATGCAGACTATCTGAGTGCTAAATGAAAACGAATATTATCAAATCATGCAGTTAGTCTAAACCTTTGTTGTGAATTAACGTAGTAACCTATTGGTATTGATTTGTAATCACAGGGTGTTATCGGAGCACTCCACACTATTACACAGCATTCACTCTGAAGCTCCATCGGACAAAACACACAGGAGTCAGTGCAGATGCAGAATCAGATACTTTTATATTTTGGATATTGTTTGTGAGGTTGCGTTTAAAAAAGCTGAAGCCATGGTTAACCTGCTGAATAACATGCAAGTTTGCTGGCAGAGTGTAATAAGCACAAATCAGCCAGTTACATAAACCAGTGCAGTGAAGCACTTTCCTTCTTCACAAACAGCCCTGATGGCAACGTCCTGTTGATGTTTGCCCCGACTCCATCTCCACGTCGGAAGGAGTTGCAGGCTGTGGAGGAGGCCACCTGAGAAACAGACGCTGACAGCTGTATGAATCTTCTGCTTTCACTGCCAGCAGAAACACTTGCTGCTCAATCCCAGGAACAAATGACTTTACGGCCTCCGAGTGCCTTCTTCACAGGCCGGAGCTCCCACATCAGCCTGGAAGGAAAAAACGCTACGGGGCGGTTAGGAATACCGGGCATGAGCTGTGGGAATGTTCAGCAGCGCGGACAGTACTTTCCAATACCGAGTGTGCTCAAATCTGGGCTGGCACGGCCACGCTGCGGCACCTCGTCCACTTCCAGCAGCACCTTATAACTTTCAAGATCAGTCAAATTAAAGTCACCGATCACTTAAACAAAAGTGAGGCTTTACTGCCTGTGGTGTTCCAGCACCAACATGTCACAACATCCTGACAGATATTACAGCACAAGTTTCCTACGGCCTTGTCTGGGCTCATCCTTTCTCCCATTTTTTCCCCCCTCTGGATGTCGGCACTTGTGGAAAATGAGGGGGGGGGGGGGTGTTGTTAATATGCCGCGGCCCTCTGTGGCTCGACTGGTACGGCCCAGCACTGACATTGCACCATTTAAGGGTTTGATTCCCACTGAGACCACCCATACTATAAATGGATCCACCCAAATGAATGAAAGCATCCTCTGGGCATTTGTTTTAAAGCAATAGTGAATAGATAATAGTGATCATAGATGGCACGGGCGCAGATGGGAAGTGAATTTAAATTTTGGAATGCGGAGTTGCGTGGGGGAAAGAAAAGACAACAGAGGAGTGGGAGGACAACAAAAAGTCTTTCACAGTAGAACTACATTGTCTCATGCATACAAAAGGTACACTACTCACAGACTCCTCCCCCCACCACTGCTGCCACTGGAGAAAACCACCAGAGTGCTTTACAGATGACCCAGGTCTTTTCTCTTCACCTTTAAGATGTGCTGGGCTTCAGGCTCCCTGTGGTAGCGTGTGTCATGACAGAGGTAACCCAAGACCCCTTTTCATTCTTCGGAAACCTGCCCAGCGAGGTGTGCACGACATGGGCCCCCGACAGGAAGGACCCGCAGCTATGGCCCGGCGTGGAGGAGCGACAAAGACGGGCAGAAAACTGAAACTGCGGCAGGCGTTTCCGAGGGCGGTGCTTACACGAGTGACGATAAATGTGACTGTGCATTTGTTTTGGTGATTACGTTTGCCCTCCAGTCCTAACCTTACACCCTAATTACCCACCCATTATAAGTGAGGAACCCAAACCCCAAACTGTATGCAACTGACGGTGAAGATACCAAGCTGTCAAGAACAGCGCAAGCGCTAGCAGCTACGGCTACAACTCTGCGAGATGCTGGCAATGTAAAAGCGCATTGCTAAGGACGTAACAGCAAAGTGAAACTCTTAACATACATATCATTTACATGTTGTGCAATCCAAAAGCATAAAAATGGAGCCTGACTCCTGGCCAACACCGCAACACTGCAACATGGCCGAGCGGCGGCCTCTCCTGTTACAGAAGAATCGCAGGCGGGCTGTGAAGTCAAATGACACTGAAATCTGGAGAAAACCACTAAATTACCATTTGCTGCTCCCAAAATAAATGGAGGGGACTGAGGTGCTACAGCTATGTACACACACACACACACACACCCACACACTTCCCCCTCCGCTGCATCCACGCACAACAGAAAACTTTCTAGGCCACAAGCAGTCCCCGTCGCTGCAAAAAGACCAGCCTGGCTACTAATTATAACATCCAGAAGAAGAAAGGTGTTAGTGCTGGGACTTGTTACTAAAAGCATCCTGAAAATATGCATCTGGCTGCAGCTGGGCGTGTTGGGACGGGCCTCCTGTTCGGCAGGAGCAAGGTACACACACACACACACACACACACACACACACACACACACACACACACACACACACACACACACACGTGACCACGACGCGAAAAAATGAATTCCGTTTCAAAGCAGCGCGCGGCGGCGGGGCTGGGTCATACAGCTGATAGGACAGGCCGAGATCAGATCAGGGCAGGGCCTGGATCTTCCACATGTTGCTACGTTGTTATCACAGAGAAACTATCCATGTTTATAGCGCAAGCACAGGAGATAAGCACAGGAGACGCACTGTGCTCTACAAATGTCCCTAAATGTGCCGAATAAGCTTCAACAAAGGCACAGACATGACCACGGCTATCCTGACATGGAGCTACATTCATACAGTTTCATGTAATTCAGTCAGCGGAACAATTAGCAGATCCATCCAAGAGTTAAACAGGCAGGGAAAACTCTAGCCTTATCCATTTAGGACTTATCCATGAGCTCAGGCCCAACGGTGTAAGCTGGCGAGAACAAACAGCGGCCGTGCAGTCGCAGGCGGACACCTAGATAACGGTTACGAGACTAATGACCTCACTGATAAGCAGATTGAGGCCAGAGCGGGACGGGCCCTTGTTTTGACGAGGACGCGAGACATGTAGGTGATCACACACACGGCGGCTCTCTCAGCGGCCTGATAAACCACAGGCCGTGCTCCGTCGGCGTCCGCGCTGGTGTGCTGGAGGAGTGGCACCAAGCGCGGGCCCACTGCACACACGCTTAGACCGTGTTGGGACGGGGATCAGTTACATTCTTCATCAGTACTCTAATTTTATTATGTTTACTGTTATGTTTAACCCTGAGCTCTTCACATGATCAAGTATGACTGGGGCTGCAGCGACGGAGAGACCTGGCATCTGAAGAGTTTGTAGGATTGTGTTCTTGTTGTTTAATCGCTTTAAAAAGCCAACAACGCAAGTGCAAATGTATGCGAGGAATGCAGCGCACCGGGAGGAAATCCCCGCTGCCTAGATTACTGCACTTGGTGGTGGGTTAATAAGCTAATACGTGCCCCGGCTAATCTAGCTGCCGTCCTTGGGAAGATCATTATAATAAGAAATGAAAGTGGCTCATATGTGGTATTTCCTTATCAGAGGAGGGCTCCAGTCCAGAGGGAAACAGATTTGCACAAATAAGGCGTTTTGAAAACAGATGGGAATCCAACAAAGCAATTATGGCAACGCGTCTTGCTCCTGGGGCTGAAGCCTGAAGAGCACATGGAGAGAAATGAATACCTAATATCAGTAAATTAACTGTTTCGGATAGAAAACTGCACCAAAAGCTAATTACATTTAACCCTGAGTTCAACTGTACGGATCGTGAAGTATGAGTCAGATCAACAGTTTGCTTATGAAAGTGTGTGCGTGCGTGTGTGTGTGTAATTAACAGAGCGTGGTTTATGCGTAATAATGACCAGCAGATAGCAGAAAGCCACATTGCTTTATTGCAAACCAAACATTACGTCTAACATTTGCTTTTCTAAAAGGAAAGTGAGCCGCGCCAAATCAGCTGATTCCTAATAACCCCCCCCCCGCTGCTGCTGACTGCTATTAAATATGAGCAATCAATAAACAGGAAGGGGGAGAAATGAGTGAAGTAACTGTGGCACTGATTAGTCTTAGTTCAAATGCCTGAGGGGGGAAAAGCATTGGATTTTGGGGGTGATGAAATGTACTCATCGGCGGCGTGTTGGATTGTTGTGTCTGTGTCATGACCTTGAGCACAGGCAGGAAGCAGCGTGAGGCAGATCACTATATATAGAGGTGAATAACAGACGACTCAGTGGAAGACAACGCAGATGACAATAGGAGCAGGCCACAGGATTTCCCCCCCCACACCAGAGACGTCTCAGGAGAGAGAAAGAGGAGAGGACAGTGGGGCGTGGGCAAGTCAGGGGACACTAAAATTCACTGAAACACACAGAGGGAAAAAAAACAAAAACAAAAAACACCACCACGCTGTCTACGTAACCCGTCACACACTCACTCTCGCTCTCACACACACACTCTCTTCCCCACAACCCACAAAAACCCCTTTCAGAACAAATGCCACAAAACCGCTAAATCACAGTCAGAATGGAGCGGCGCTGAGGAGGAAACATGCTCACGAGTGAATGTGTAAACAGATTAGCAGGCGCCTCATGGGGCCTGCGTCCTATCACCGAGAATCAACCCAGCACAACACCGTGATTCAGACCTGAGCCGGAGCGCTGAGCGACCGTCAGATCGGTCGCATGCGAGAGCCACCGGCGTGAATGAGCGGCATTCAGGTGGGAGACGGACGAGCGGTGCTGAATATCTGCTCGCCCATCTGACATTATTTGAGTCATGGAGGGAGGTCGGAACGGTGAGCGCAGGAGACACGCGCGCGGCACTGTAGATCTGTGGACGGGCCTTAAAATAGATCGGGTCACCGTCAAATTCGCCGCCGCACCACGAGCCAAGGTCAGTGCTGCATCACTGTCAGCTGCCGCAAGCAGCGCTGAGGCTGAGGAGCACAGAGAACAACAGACAGGTGAACTGACTCCGAGCTAACAGTGTGGGCTCCTTTAATGCACTGCAACTGTCTCAATTTGTCCTTATCACTCTCTCGCTCTCTTTGCCAGGCCTTCTCTTTTATTATCTAATTAAGAAAAAGGAGCTGAAATACCAGAAACTCAATCTCACAAAAGACACATTAATATCAACAGATGCTAGTAAGAAATAATCTATGTGTCTGTATCTGATTTACAAGCTGCATTGGTGCTTTAATGCTGGTGAGACACAGTGAGAAACCTAAAGCTTGGCCACACTGTCCTGGCTTGTGTAACCTGTAACCTGCTGCAGCGCTGTTCCAGCAGTCTTCATAAGAGGCTAATTTAGCCACCGGAGTGTGCACTCCTAATTTAGCCTGAACACACTCAAAGGGTAAATACCTGTCCTTTTCATTCGCCTTGAAGTTCCCTATCCAAGTATGACAGCGTGAGATCAGAGGATCAAAGCCTGTGTGTGCATGTGTGTGCGTGCATGTGTGTGCGTGCATGTGGATGCAGAGGAGCTTTATTAGGGATGCGGCTCAGCTCCGTGCTGTCAGGGCGCTGCTGTACTGACTGCGCTTGCTGATCGCCTCAGCCGCTGCACGTGTGCCTCTTTTGCACACGCCGACGCAAAGTATGCACATGCAAACACGCCGCATGTATATTCTGACACACACACACACACACACACACACACACACACACCATCATGCATGATACTGCTGGTACGTGCCCTGCGACACACAACGCACGCACACTCGCGCATCAACCCAGCCTTCCCTGTCACTAGGCAAAGATGGGATACAGCAGTCTGGGAGGGAACGAGGGAGGGAACGAGGGAGGGGGCAGAGGAGCTGCGAGAGGCAGGGAGGGGAGGGGGAGGACAGAGCAAACAGAGGAAATAAAGGAAGGGAGAAAGACAGAGCAGGGGAGAGGAAGAGAGAGGGATGATGTTGAGACAAAGACGGCCAGCAACACAAAGGGCACACAAGCAGAGGACTGGGTGAATGCAGGAGATGGCAAAATGACGGAGTGACACAGACAATGACAGCAGGAGCTGACAGACACACAGGGAGGGAGGGGGAATGGGGGGGTGGTGGTGGGTGGGCACCAGTGGACAAAGAGGCAGACCTGGCCTCATCTAAACAGCTGCTGTTCTCTCTAACATTGCACCTCTGCTCCAAATTCCACAGGCAGCCCGGCTGTGAGGGGCTGGGGCCTGAGTCAGCGCTTTTCCCCCTCACACAGCTGAGCCCTCCGCTCAAAGCAGCCGGGGGGGGGGGGGAGATGCGCTGGCTACGGCATGCGCAGAGGGACATAAAGCAGCCTTGGCGGCGTGGGTTCAGAAGTGAGTTTTATGGTTCGGTTTTTAATTCAAAACGCAACAACAAAACAAAACAGGAAATGATGCGAGTGCAGTGAGTGACAAACAATGTATTGATCAATAATATACAACAGGAGAGCTGAACTTCACTGACTAACTGGTTTGAATGAGCTTCTAATATGAATGCTGCTGCTAATATGAGAGCTGAACTACGCTCCCTGGCAGCTGGGGTTTCGTGCCTCGCCGAGGATCACATGCTGCACTCTTCTTCCATGTTATTTATGACCTTGTGCCCTGACAGGGCTCCGGTGGGCTCTGGTTTTTAGAGCAGCTAATAGGTTTTATCCTCGTGTCGGAGCCGGTGGAGGCTCGCGCCGCACCACGCTGAGAGATTTATGCGTGAACACGCTGATACGAACTTACACTGTGATTTTTAAATGAAGCTATTTACCTTTTTCCATAAATCCACATTTAAACAGCTTCTTTGAGGAAGTGCTAAGTTATCCTTATTAAGAAATACCGCACAAATAATCCAGTAGTGTGTACACACACACTGAACCGGATCTAGAAAAAACTGTTTAGAAGCCAAATTGTGTTTGTGGCTGCTGCCCAAACAGTCTTAGATTCTCTAATCCCCAGATTTAACAGCGCTTAAACATGAAGATTTCTCCAAACCGGGGATGTTCCATCCATCAACATCAAGAGTGCATCACAATGCGTACCACGTGAAACGCACTGCTGGCAAATATGTGCGCAACACAGCGGGCACTTAATCACAATAGAATCGGTAATTAACGTGAGACGCTGAGGTGAAACGTGAGAGAGGATCGTCACTCGGTGCCTTTTGTGTCGTGGTGAATATAAAGATCGACGGCAGAGAGGTGGATTACGCTGCAGGGGTGGCTTGGAAGCTGCCGTGACTCCGGGTGATCTTTTGGATCCATTTTAAAAGCTGTGAACAAAAAGAAGCGCGCTACAAACTTTTCAGAGCCTACTAGCCTACAGGCATGACTGAGTGCTTCATGACCTTCGTAGCATCCAATTGCCTATTTACGCAGGTGACAGACACAAAGTAACGTTACATGTCATTTAAAGTCATATCCACTATCCACTCTGCTTTTAGCTCAAACTCGTTAAGAGGAAAGTTAAAAGGAATATTTGGCTTTTTAGCCGCTAATGGCTAATTCACACCTTACCGTCAGTCTGTCTGCCGTGTGGTTTAACTTTTTCCCATGAAAACAGCTGCTGGCTGCAGCTGGAAGCGTTGCTACAAGAGCAATGGGACTGAAAAGACCGATGAACTGGTAGATGAAGAGACACTGAAGCCGTGGGCCGGAAATCCAAAACAATCAAAAGTCTAAAGCTGAGTCGAGGGGAACCGCGGGGGGCGGTGATAATCATTCGTGGTGGTCGTCACTACAAGCTAACACTTTCATTGTGCACACAGTCATTTGGAGCTATTGTTATTAAATGAATCGGTTGTTGCTGCTGCGAAGGCTCCTTCAGTCTGCCGCTGGATTTCATACCATTTTATGAATGAAGAAAGGAAGGAATGTCCGCGATATGCATTTTTCCACAGTCCACTGAACTGGCTTGTGCATACGTCTTGCTCAGTGGAACCAGTGTGGGGGCAGCTCCCCTTCCCTGACACACATTCCCAACCCAGCGAGTATGGGAAGAGACAAAACTATGCGAGCAAGCGCCTTCGCCAGTTGGCCGTGGGACCACTTCGGCTGAACTGGGGTGGCGGGGGCGAGCAGCTTTCCCAAATTCGCCCTTTGACAACATTAAAAAAAAAAAAAATAAAATCTTGTGAGAAAACAATGTTGCTCTGTCTGTATGTGTTCATGTGTGAATGTGTGTGTGTGAGACTGGTGTAGACTTAGCTGGCAGACGGAAAGGAAGACTCACTAATTGCTCCTCTGAAGAGTCATTACAGGGAAAGCAGACCAGCGTTTCTCCTCCAGTATGTACAGAACACACTTAGAAACGCTTCACACTGGAAGTAGCAGCGCTGCAGCCTCCTGTAATTTCCTAAATGTCAAACTCATCTTGTGCGCTTGTGCCAGAACCTTGATATAATTAGCAATTACTTGAGCAAAAGCACTAATTGAGGCTGTGGTAATATGAATACAAATGATAGTGTGCTAAATCTAAGTCATGCTGATTCCTAACAAGCTGAATTTATGATATCGGGTCCATGCTGCAGCTGGATGTGCTCTGCAAAGCTGCGGCAGGAGCGAGTACATTATAAGCGGCCAAAATCAGCCAACTGTGCAGCTTCATTTTCATTTGGTCTGTAAACACTAGTTGAAGTGATGGACAGACAGCTGAGCAGAGAGGTCAGCCAAACCCAACTAACAGCCACTGCAGGGGAAGGGTGAGGTAGAAAGAGAGGAGAAGGGAAAGAGAGAGAGAGAGAGAGAGAGAGAGAGGCAGAACAGAGGGTGAGGAGATGTGAAGGTGAAGAAAAGAGGAAAGGGGAAGGGGCCTGTTTGTAGTTAGATCCCAGGGGTCCTGGAAGGCTGGCTAATGACCTGCGCTACACCGGGTCCCCTGGGAGACGGAGAAAGGAAGCCAACCCTTCCCCTGCCACTTTTCCCGATGACACATCGCAATTAGCAGCCGGCATTTCCCCGCCTGCGACGCTCGCAGACACATTGACTAAGTGTTTTTTTTAAAGGCCATCTGCGAAACACCCAGGTGCTGGAAATGCCACGCACGATTTCACATGTGTTACCCTGGTTTAAAAAAAAAATATTGCCGGGTGATTGTGCAGCAATGCCACGTTTGCTGCCGCGCAAATCGCACGTCACTAAGGGTCCCCGTGGTACGCGAAATGGTTTTCCGCCATTCATTTTGCTGGCACGGGAGCGATTGATTCTAAGTTACCCGTGAATACATGCTTTAAATGACTGTGTGCTCTTAAACGCTCCTGTCTCACTAAATGCGCATTTCTTGTCTTCTTTCAGCGGGTGTGTTTGGAATGCTGCAGGGTTGATTTAAACTAAGTGAAATGAAGAGGGCAAACAGTGCATCACTGAGTGTCCGGGCCGCTGGACCACTCCCTTTGGGACGCTAAACTCTGGTGGGAGGCAGTGGACACCAGCAGAAGAGAGGATCTACACGGGCCCCTCTGCTATGTCCGACTGTTTGTGAGTCCACTCAGGACAATGGAAAGGCCCTGTGTGTGTGTGTGTGTGTGTGTGTGTGTGTGTGTGTGTGTGTGTGTGTGTGTGTGTGTGTGTGCGCGCCAGAGAAAGACACTCACAAAGCTTGTGAGTGTTCAAGTGAGCAAACAGCCTGTGTGAGAAAAGAAATCCACTGGTAAGGAAGTAAACACGCTTGTGACCTTGCACCTTCCCACCAACACCAAAATATTGGACACAAGTGAGCCGCGGAGTACACAATGACACAATGCGATACAGCTGTCCCAGTTCCTCGTATGACATCATGTACCCGCTGGGTCTGGACTAGCTCACCGAGTCCTTGTGGTTCCTTCCTGCTCCCTGCGCCCGCCGTAACCACCGGACAGCCAGACAGGAAACAACCAGAGGTAGCAAGGATATCCTGATAGAGTCCAGCCCATACAGAGTCCCATATTAATATTCACATTCAGCAAACTCATGATACTGACTCCACTGCTGACTTGACCGAGTGCCAGTGGTGGTAATACGTTTATTTATGAATAGTGACATTCAAATCTCACCTGATTACTATATATCTGACCAATAAATTCACATTATTAGCAACTATTTCAGTTACTTCATGTCTGAAATGGATTGATGGATGAATGAAATGGATTTATTCTAATATAAAAGCACCTAGTCGTGACTGTAGCCTGAACTACTTCACTGTCTCCATTTTCTCTTCCACGTCCACCTGAGTTGGCAGAGATAAAGTATGAGAGTACATTTCCTCCACCTAAACAAGGCAGTGAGCTAATTACACTGCAGCTGCAGAAACATCAGTGATCTAGCCCAGACTCATCTATATGCGTGTTTGTTACTGACAGAGATTTGAAGTGCTGGCCAGACATACCGCCTTGTTTGTTGTTTTAAGGGTGGAATGGCCTCCGAGCAGAGCTTAAAACCATGTGACTCAAAAGTTTGACTTTGGAACCAGCACAACTCAAAGTGTTTTAGGCGCAGTGACAGCTCTACTGGTCTGTTCAATAGCAGGAATAACAGGGAGGGACTCCAGTCTGTGAACTATGAGATAGCCTAGTTAGGCAAAACCACAATAATAAGTGCATGTGTATGTGTCTGTGTGTGTCTCCGCTGTGAGTAGTGTGTGAGGCATGCTGCCAATGAAAGCCTCGCAGGGTGGAGCACACATCAGCTGCAGCTGAACAGCTGGCCACTGTGGGCTAACATTGAGTCTAGCTTGAGAAAAGGTCAGGCTGCCTCCCCCGTGTTTGCCTACTGTGGGCTGGCATGGCTGCCCGCTTTCATTCAGCTGCCCGGCAATCCGTTTCCCAAAGCAGGGACGGAGACGGGGGACGAAAGGAAAAAAAAAAAAGCAGGAAATGATGGGAGAGAAGCAGGAAAACAGGATGTCTATGAGAAGCGACTGCAAGCGTTGCGTCCACAGAAACAAATTCCTGTTTAGATCACCGAGGACATCCTTACAATGCACTAAGCACCGACAAACAAAGATGATGTTTCTTCTAATCCTTTCAAAAACATATCAGCCTCATTGCTGTGTGGAAATATGCAGGACTCCACCCTGCACGGATCAATGTGAAACTAAAAGAATCATACACACGTTAACTATTCAGGTCCTGACTGAGAACTGCTCATTCCAAAGAGAAAATCATATTTAGTAATGTAATAATATTCAACCGCCATGGTAACTCCATAAAGCCTCCTTTGACATTTTTAGTAATCAACAATAAAGAAGCAGTGAAATTCATCTTACTTAAAAACACCCGCTCACACTGGGAATGAGGAGGATGCTGACATGACTTTGGCTGGCTTACACCGCATTTCAGAGCAAGCACACGCGCAGGTCTGAGCTGGTGAACTTGGGAGACGCAGGAAGCGCTGTGGTGTATGTGAGGAGTCGGGATACAGCGGACTTTCCCGTGTTCATTCCCCCTGTGGCTGCGGGTCATGCAGGGGTCTCCATTTCAGCTGGAATGAGGTCACCAAACAAGAGGAAAAGCAAACCCAATACAAATGTTTGTCTTCTTCTCTGGCTCATATGCATTCTCGGGAAGAAAAGGGAACACGGCTGCACCTTTGTCACAGCTGTATCACCGTGGCAAAAAGGGTGCGCAGGCCCGGTGAGCAAGCCACGATGATGTGTCTCCTCTGTCAGAGCGTACTGTAGCTGCGAGGCAGCCTCCGAGTGGCTGACAAAGGCGGATCACTCACAGGTTGAAGGGGTCTTGGGTTTCATGGGGCCCATCTTGAACCATTTTCCTGTATGTAGGATTAAAGCGTGTTTTGAGAAAGTGTTAACGCTATCTGTCTGATCCAATCTGTTTCCTATAGGCTACAATCAGCCATGTGCCCGCTCTGGCTCTGTTGCTAATTGTAAATAAGGGATTGTATGACTAACATTTAGCTGGTCCAAATTCTATAAAAGGTGGTGCATGTGTAACAGGTGTGCTTTTTCCTTTGACCCTTGGCTGGGTGTTCCGCCGAGGAGGAGAAAACATGGGAGTGGTGACACTCCAAAAAAGTTTAGAGAACAGGACAAGACTTGACCTCAATTATACCTTGTTTTTGTTGACGGCTACGCCAAAAAGGTGCGGTCGGCTATCTTGCGGACGTGTGTTATCACAGCTTTAACAGCAGTTCGTGCCTTCCCAAAAGATGGAGATCTGCTCCTCCGTATCGTCTGCTACCGCTTCTCTAACGCGGTGGGTTTGGACTAATGATGAAGCACATTTAAATGCTATATCCAAATCCTTTACTATGGCGCTGCATCACAGTGTGTTACAGTTCAACTTCATGTGCAGTTAGAGTGGTACATTATTACCACTCCAATAAAAAAAAAACAGTAGCTTACCACTTTAGCTTAGCATAAAGACTGGAAACGGTGGCAAGCTGCTAGCCTGGCTCTGACAAAAGATAAAAGCTGCCAACAAGCTCCTCAAAAACCCACTAATTAACATGTTATACCTCATTTATATAATCTTTGCATAAACAAAAGTGTGAAAAAGTTTTTTAATCACATTAAACTCTGGCTGTCTGCCTTTTTGCCACTGGTGATGGAAGCGGTCACCCTGCACTGAAGCACGGCAACAGGACATAAATCCCGGGGCCCGGCTCGGTGCGTGCCCTCCACCAGGAGCCACAGACGCTTGCCTGACAGCCACCTTTGATTCCGGCTCAGTGAGGCATATGTATGTATAAACATGGCAAAAGGAGGCGAGTGAAGCGACGTGGTTTAACATTTCCCCCCCCCCCGGCTGTAAATAGTGGAGGTCAAAGCGAACAGGGGTAGTTTGCTAAACGGAGGAAACTATTGTTTGCACAGACACCTACTTAGCTGGTGAGAGAAATGACCTGCGTTGTGGTATACTCCTCTCATGTCTGTGGTGAAACATGTTCTATAGTATGTAGATATTAAGCTTGGAGCACAGGAGAAAACAACAAATGATGAAGACTCCCTAAAGGCTCCTCTAGCAGGGTTACCTGATTAGGATAATCAATTGATTTTATATGATGTAACTTCAGCTTCATTTACATTTAGGCCCCAACCGTGCAACTGAATTAAATTAACTGATATTAATAGTAACAGCTGGAGGATCCTTTTGGAGTGGAACACAATAATAAAGCACAACACGGAAACCTAGACGGGACTTTGACAGCTTGAATACATCTGCATGTTGTGTCTGGGCGGCTCAGTCACAAAGTTTCTTGTGTCAACACAGGGAAATGTCAGGATGAAGTCACCACTTGGCACCCAAGCGCAGGGCACCTCTCCTTAAAGGCCAGGGCGCAGCGGCATTGTTACAAAGCCGAAGCTAGACGCAGCAGATCGGCGGGGGACAAACAACAAATGGGATGTTCTGAAGGGATCGGTGCATGCGTAATGAACAAACACAGTTGGGTATGGCTTTCAGGCAGACAGAAAAGCACCTCTTTATCCCTTTACAGGCACAAAAACACCAAATCCAACCACTTCCAGTGCTTTACCAGCCAGCAGAGCTCCATTTATAGCACAGAATAGGTTGTCCAGATGGTGGCTAGCGGGGTAAACCAACTTAGCACCCAAGCCAAAATTTACCACCGTTTGACTGATTTAACTGCCATCCTGTCTGACTTTGACACTGACACTGTATAATGAGGCAAACTGCTGCCTGTTAACAACTGCACTTTAAACTGTTTCAGGAATAAAGGGAAGCATAATAAAGATGCCAGCACAAGCGCCAAACTGCAGCGTTTCCATTCCACTTCTCGTTCCCATCGCCTGCTGTATTATTAATTTGTCTCAATCCTGAGCAGCGATTTGCTCCTGTGCTGCCTCAGACTGCTGCAGCGCTTCTGTCAGGGCTTTAAGAGAGGAGCAGGCCAGCCAGGCATGCTCCGGCAGCTAGCTGGGCCTCTGCGCCAGATAAAAAAAAAAAAAAAAGGTGAGTTGTTCACATTCCTGCTTCATGCACAAACCAAACCCCCGACGTCATCCACACACACAGTCCTTCTGCACAAATGATTGAGCTGTTTGTGTGTGTGTGTGTGTGGTCCTCCTGCCTCCTGTGTGTTGTTTTTTTCCCCTCCCCTTCTAACCTTGCTTTAACCAGGAGAGTGGGAAAGTTACAAAACTGCTAACTTATCAGCCCCACCCTCCCTTCCTGGTGATAAACTAATCGAACCCAGGATAAAAACCTGCGGGGTGTGCGTATGCGATCTATGTGCTGCAATCGCTGCAAGAGGCGGGCGGCTCATCGTTTCATGACGTCCGCCTGATACGAGTCAGCGAGGCAAGTGAGCAACAAGCTTTCCACCTACACGCCCGTGAAAAGGAAAACAAACTGACATGCAAAGTAGATGCGAGAGCTAAACTGAGCCAAAGAGGGCTGGTGCGATGACAGGGAGGCATCTCCTTTATGTAAGAGTGTGTTTTCATAGGACTAAATGATGGCCTGGAGGACAGGACATCTTTATGAGATCTTTCCTGGATTCGTATCAAAACTCAGAGTGGGCCTGTTTAAGCTCTTCCTCACTATAGCTGATGTCCCTCTGTGCGTTTGACTACTTCTTCTCTTGTACCACGGTTTTCTTCTTCCCTCTTATACAACATATCTGTTTTCGGTTACAAGACTTCTGTTTAATGCGTGCTCTCGTAACCTGGACTCGCTGTCATGTGGAAATCTTCTCCGAAGCATATAAAGCGTTTAATTACACAGGAATAAAGCAGCCTTGCTTTTAGTTTTAGGGAGGGCTGGAGTGAGAGGAGAGCAGGCCAACTGAGCCCCACTACTACTATAAAAGGAATGTGATGGGGAAGGGAGGGCCACTGCACCACCAACATTATTAGCCTATCATCTTACCAAAAAGACAGGGAGGCTGGATGCACAGGCCAAACAAGAGGAAATCATAATAATGTGAATATTAAAAGCCCTTACCCCAGTCCAAAAACTCCAGGATGTTTTTCTCCCTTCTGAGCGGGGAGTTGTTGCACTCATCGTAGAGGCAGACCAGGATATCCAGCAGCGTCTCCACACTCAGGCACTGGCCGTTAGAGTGAGCTGGCCCGTCCAGGATCAGCTTCTCCAGCTTCTTCAAACGCACCTCTCCCGACATGATTATTCCGGCTTGTTGGTTTCTGAACTAATGATGATGGAGGATGTGGGGAGGGGAGGTGAGCAGACAGCTCCTGGGCCTGTTAGTTAGCGCAAATATGGGCCTGGAAAGAAGTTCTCTCACCTTGAATGTGTCTCGCAAATAATCAAACTTTGAAGTTGAGGGCAGGCCGGGGCTAATTCCACGTTAAAACCGGCCTGTTCATGATCTCCCTCCCGAGATCCAGCATCTAAGAGGTGGATAAGACGTGTAGCACTTGCCCATTTTACAACACCTATCCCTCCCACAGGGCATATACGAAAAGAAGTAGTCACAATTACAGACCCTTGCTGCTCCGGGCCGGCTGATTCTGGTGAAATCCCAACGTTAGCTGGCAGTTTTCTGTTCTATTCTTTCCGTGGGGGGGGAAACAATCGAATCGATGCGGCTCAACAGATCCCCCTGAGTTGCTCTGGCAGATATTTGGGATTCTCCATTCTTGCAGCAACCCAAAAAAAATGCAAGGCAGATCTGCAATGCTACAAAGCCCCAGCGCCCCTCCTCTGCTCCAGGAATGGAAGGGCGACACAGGCTTAGTTAGCAGCCTGCTAGCTTAGCTATGCTAGCCAGCGAGCTAACGTTAACGTTACTTTTCTTCGTTCCTAAATGCCATCGCTATCCCCCTTTTCCCCCTCAGGAGTTGACGCACAATACGCGCAGTGTGAACGCAGCTTAAATGAATTTAGCCTCTTTTCGACTATAAGGTTATTTTTTTTTTACCCAACTGGAAAATATTCCCTTGTTTTCTCAACTCACTGCTGCCAGATATGTTCTTTAAATCCCATCCGCAAACCAAATGTCTCTTTAGTTTCTTCCCAGTTCACAAACGACGGTTAGTTCAAAGTTCCAACAGCCCGGTAAGTTAGCCGTCCAAACCGCGGGTCCTCTTTTTGAAGGTTACAGAGGAGCCCGTTTCACGTCAAGAGGAAAGCTATAGTCTAGTGTTGCTTATTCCAAATACGGGACACAGCCTAAATTCCCCCCTGTCCTTTCCTTTGCCTTGCCTGCCTCCCCCGCCGGTCGGTCGCTTCTTGCCGTCTTTGCACAGTCAAGCTACCAGCAGCCTGCTGCCAGAGACTTCTGACAGGAAAGACGGCCAAGTAGACAGCGCTACCCGTAACGTCGCGCTGGATTGTGGGAAGTGGGGGCCTGGTTGTAAAATATGAATGAGATAAAAATGGCCGCTTCGGCTTCGACGCGGCGTGTGCAAGTTAAAAACACAACTCGTGAACCCTCCGAAAATACTTTCCCGCTTTCATACTCGGCGACGAATGTCTCAGCTGCAACGGCACGCGTTTCGAGACAGTTATGTGACTCGTTTTTCGCGAAAAACGTCACTATTTTCCAACTTTCACGCATGCGTACGACGCCGACTCCTCAAATCGGCCATCTTTGTTGTGCCGTTGCGCGAATCCGTCCACTCCTTTACAGCTAGCAGCCAATCTCTGTGCGTTCTACCATCTCTGGTTGCTGCTGCAGGCAAAATCCCAGATCATCATCATGGCGTCCGTCACAGCATCTGCTGTGCGGAAGGGGCAGCGGGGGGGTTGGAGGGGGGTTGGTGGTGTGGTGGTGGTGGGGGTGCTGTCAATATTGTGAATGGAAACTGCGGGTTGCCTGTCAGTCTGCGGATGACGTGGTGCGGAGAGGACGCATTTCCCTCAGATGCCCGCTGTCCCTTTATACGGCCGCCCAATACTTTGTTTATGGAGATACACTTGCGCAATGTTGTGGTCTGCGTCGGCATGACCTGTCTTGAGACGTGATTGCTGTTTCTGTTCACACAGCCTTCAGACGCACATGATAGTTCGTGTGTGTGTGTGTGTGTGTGTGTGTGTCACTGATGCAAATGGATAAACTTACTAAATTCTGACATTACGTGGGAGTTTGTGGCACACTGGCTGCATCTGACTCATGAAACTTGTGTATTTATATCCAAATACGACTGCATGCCCACGTTCACTTCATTAGAAATAGCAACTGTGTGGTCGCATCGGGCATATGACTGCATTTTGTGTGCCCCCCAAATGTCACTGGCATTACATTCAGTGTAATATTATTACTGTTCTCTTGCTTTGGCCTATTTTCCAGTGTGTCAGTGTCAAGGCCTGTCAGGCCTGTCCCAGATTTTCCACCTCTTGGACTGCTCTCACAGGCCGAGGGAAGCTTAACACTCTCTAAGACAAACAGGCCCTTAGGATACAGTTTGAGTTTCTGATGAGGCTGAGTGAGTCAGGCCTTTCATATGTACAGATCCTTGAAAGAGTATTAATCACACATTAGTGCAGTGGGTAAATCACCCAGGCTTATTCGCACCTGTGTGTTCTAATAAACCTATAGAGGTGGCCATCGTGCTCACAGTACTAGTTAACAATACTTTATGTGACAACAGCCACGGCCATGTCTTGAAATGTCATCACATAACTCCTGAAAGCAGTGAAGAGTGACGTTCCACAGTATCAAACAGTATCAAACAGTATCACAGTTGAAAAGGTGTTTATTCTAATGTCTTGTTGGGAAATGTCCCATCCTTTTGAAGCGCGGTGCTTATCGCCGCTCAAAGTACATCTATTAATGATTAACGGCACTACACAGCAACTGACTCTTGGGGGTGGGTTGGGGAGGCAGACACAGAGGCCTTGTGTTCACGAGGCAAACGGCAGCAAAGACCAACATAAACTTGTGCATTTCAGAACAAATGGACTCATTGCTGCAGTGCCGGGGGAGAAGGGAAGGCACAAAGGAGCAACAGTGGTGAAATGTGCACGCACGGAGCGACTCAGCGTGCAAGATGTGTCCAATAAAACCGATTTTGACGGTGACCGAGTGTAATTTGAAGCATGCTGCTCTGGCATGACTGCTCATCAGAAACAGCCACACAACAGTTGAGCCGTTCCACAACGTGTAACCCCTCTGAGATGACAGATTGTCTTGTTTGGAAGTATATTCTGTGGAATGGCGCGAGATCAACAGTCTATAGCAACACAATAACAACAACGAAGAGGACAAGAATGTCTTCGCTCCAACATTTATGACTCTGTCCCATGTGTGGCACTGCCGAACCAGGTCGACTTTTTAAAGGGAAATTCCACTCTAAATTGGATTACACATACATAATATAAAGTATTATCTTACCATTTAGCTCTGATGGAAATCAATGCATTATTGTCTCTGCTCTGTCATCTCTTTGGGGCTGATGTGCTTTGGATTTCCTGTTACACTTGTTACCTGTCAGTTGATGCATCACCTAAATAGATGCACAGTGTCCTCATAGAGCCTACTCATTAATTAACTACATACACAGGTGTTGTGAACATCGTGGAGTGTTTTTCATGACCTGAAAGTCATGAAAATCAAAATAAAAATTTCATTGAAATTGAATTTTGAATTCATCGTTTGAATATTATTATTATTTAAAAAAAAAAAAAAGAGTACAGCAGCAATTGTGATTTTATTGGGATATAATAGCCTATTTTAAAAGCAGGCAATGTGGACCAGTCAACATGAAACATTTCCAATTAATAAATAAATATAAATCTTATTTTTTAATATATGTATATGTTAAAAATAATATTTCAAAAGCAGAGATTCATTTAAATAAGGAGGTGAATGCATATAATATATAATAATATGTTTTTTATAACCACAATAAAAAAGATTAGCCTTAAATAAAATAAATAATGTAATGAATGACACATTACACAAATAATACAACATAAAAGGTGATATTGGGGTGTCAGTGCAGCATTACGTTGCACCCAGATTGATCAGTGTGGATCAGTCCACAAAAGGGGAAATCTCAGTGGGTGCTGATGACGCAATCGACCCAGACTTTACTTCTTCTGATGAAATTATGACCTAACTGTCGCAAATCACGCAAGACTTCTTAAGGTGAATGCTCCTTTAGAGGCCGAGCTGCTTATAGTGTGACCACAGCGCCCTCTGCTGGACAACATGCCTCCATGCAACTGCGACACTAGCGTGTGTGTGTAGGGGTTACTGCGGCTGTCATTCATTGATTTGAAAGTTGTTTTTTAATCTGACTATATTATTTTTCATTAATTCATTCATATTTGCAGAATTAAGAACACCTTTGTTTAGTGAATTTGCAGCAAACACCATCGCCTAAAGTTTAGAACGCCGCATTGTTATTTTTATTATTATTGGTCTGGTCGGGTTCAGTATAAGGAACCTGCACATTTAAAGTCTCCCCTGCGTCGATTAATTAAAAGTTAATGAAAATATTTATTGTTAGTCCTATCTAATCATGTCTGATCCTATTTGGCTAAGTCGACGCTGGGATTAAACCATCAGTCTCCGCGCTGATTGAGCCGTCATTAGCTGTGTGAAATGCAATTAGACTGCCCTGGACTCTGTCTACATGCGGAGGCTATTGGGCAATAATTGTGTTGCCCTTGCACGGGTCTAGCGCTTTCCCCTCGGACAGACTGATCGATGATTATTGGCAGGCAGCTCCATGCATTGATCCAGACTCGGAGTGGATCTTTAACGTCTGCAGCCGCAGTAGTCCAAAAAAGAAAAAAAAAAAAAAAAGCGTTGTATGGGCCATTGAGGTGCAAACTAGATCAGCTCACGTCCCCAAATATTTGGTATTAAGATAAAGTTGGCAATAGTAGATCAGGAAGTCGGTGACAATGGAACGAATGTGAATAATGAGGAATTTGCGTTGACCACCAACACAAGTTCAATATTGACTTTTTGGAGCAGCCCCGCCTTGTTCCCATGGAGACTGCAAATGAGATGCTGCGATACTGTATAACATGTCTAACCCGAACCGCGCAGGAACCAGCCCAGCTGCGGCCGGGTCCCCCCTCTCATACCTGCATCCGAGCCGGGGCCCTTCTACAAACAGCAGTTTCTGCGAGCAAAGGGGATTTCATGTTTCACAAATGGAAGGGAATGACCTATAAATTGGACCGCTTTTGAATGCAAATGGCTGGATGTTAATTAACACCTGCGTTGTTGATTGTGGGAGCTTGTTGGCCTTTGATTGAAAAGAAATGGCACCTCGGGGCATCAGATGTAGCTTTGAACTGGGCAGCTCGTCTTTGATTGGCATGGGAAGGGAGAAAGACTGAGAAATGTCACACAAAGGCCACCTTAATTTCCCGAATTAGGAGTTGTAATGTGAGGCAGAGAGGTGACGGTGACGTCTCATGCACAGTTTGGACCTCACTTTGAGGGAGACGATTCAGAATTTATACTCCTACGTCATCCATTGAAAAAAAAACAACAACACACTTAACTTTGTGCAGCTGTGACATCATACACTGATATACTGTTGTACTGTTTTGTGTGTATTTATGATGTTGCATATATGAATTTTTACGGGATGTAGGCCATGTGAAAACTAGGCCTTGGGACTCATTCAGGTGTTTAATTAGTGAGCACGTTCCCCATCAAGTAAAGAAATAGAACACATAGAAGTGCCTCATGATCAAAGGTGAATCGGTTCAGTTCAAAAGTCCGCAAGGGTAAATGTTTTGGAATGTCTCAACTTGAGAATGAAAAGAAGAAGAATGAAGATTGAAAATAACTAATATTCCACATCAGACCAAAGGATCCAATGCATATGCACACTAGCAAATTGCCACTGCTGAACTAAAACTAAAACTGCTGGTCATTTGGTTAAAGCACACATGCGGCTGCACCAAGATCATAAAGATCTGATCTGATCAGAACTTTACTGATGTTATTAGACTTAAATCTATACACACATAACTGCTTTGCACATGAAACTATGTAATTTTTTAGAATTAGTTTATATTAAATGTTTCTGTCGTGCATCCTCCTACATGGGTGGTGCCATGTGCTATCAGGTCTACAGCACTAATTAATAATTTGTCTTGCTTGTAAGCTGCAGGCAGGCACTAGCTGGAGCGAGCGGGTCTGGCAGTCATCTGTCATTTGCTCTTCCTGTGTGCCCCTTCAGTCTGTCTGACATCTCTAAGCAAACACGGGCCAATACACAACCACAGGCAGGGCCCTCTGGGCAGCCAGTGAGAGCAGCCCTCTTCTAATGTTTGTGTGACAAAAAAGGCAAGGCAAATCCTCGCAATGGAATCAGATAATCACCAACCTGTGAAGAGCCTGCCCCAATCCACATCCACGCCGGCCCCCCGGCCCCTGGATTAACTGTCTGTTTGGCTAATAATTTTAATCTGCTGGAGAGGGCCAAGAATGGGTGACAGGGCTCGGAATAAACATCTAATCTTCTGGTCGCCCTCCTCCATCGGAGCTCTGCGCTACTTCCTCTCTAGACCCCCTGTTTTAAACGCTTTATACCAAAGTGAGCAGGACCGAGGTGCCTGCTGCCTTTCAGTCCTGATCCCGGTCCGTCTTTGGCTGGACACAAATGCTCTCCAGCCACCCAGACAGAAATAAGCTTGTTGTGTGACAGACTGTTGCCAGACTGCCCAGGCCTGACATCGTCCAGTGGAATGTACGCGACAGAGCGCGGGGTGTGTGTAGACAAGGGTGCTACTGAAGAGAGGCCACTTGAGGTTCACAGGGTCAAGAGATGTCTGTCTGGGACGCATGTGTAGCAGCAGAGAAAACACTCCAGACTGGACCGGGGAGACAGCCTTATTAATTCTGGGGATATAATTGAGTTTAATGGAGACTTTGTTGAGCTATGTGAAATAAACACAGTGGCAGATTATAATGTACAACAATGAAAACTCTATTCAGATGCTATTTGGAAATAGCATCAAGTGTCCCACTGGTAATGATCAAATCAACTGTATTTTTCACTGCCAGATAAATGTGCATTATTTGGTATGTTTGAACCTGAAATAGCACTTTAACCATCATTACATGCGTAACTTAGCTTCATGATACATTTGGCTTTCAAAATGCACGGTCAAACAAACTCGTGAATACATGACCCCCCCCCCAAATTTGTCATCCTCTTGTCTGATTTTCCGCAAATCAGATGCATCTATGATACCTGATGCATTAACACCATAAACAACAGACTCTGGATCCTCGTTCTGGCATCAAATGCAACGCAGCCCACCGACATCAAGCACGGTTTTAGTGGAACTATGGTGAAATTACACCTCCACAATGCGGATGGCACTCGAGTCTAATTGTTGCTGTTTGAAGTATGGCCACTTAGATATCCTGTTTAGGATGGGGCTGTATTGTCGCACCTTTGTTCTGATAAGGGTCCCTGCCCCCATTGACAAAGTGCGAACGACTGGGAGGGACGCTACAATATAAGGGGCCAGTGGAGTGTCAGAGGGACACTGTCTGTCTCTGGGTGACTTGTGCTACTGTGAAGTTTGTACTCATGGATTTCCTCCGCGCTTGTGTCCTCTGCACCGCTCTCTTCGGTCTCGCCAAGGCTTTTACGCATCAGGATATGAAGGACGCGCTGCTGCAGAAACTTGGATTGGATGAAGTTCCTAAAATCCACAAGAGGGATTTGGAGAATCTGGTTATTCCGGCGCATATCCGAAATAAGTACTTATCGATGCTGAAGATGCACCACAGCAGGAGGCGCAGATCTCTGCCAAGTCTGGCGGGCATCTTGAGGGGAATCCCTGGTAACGCAGGTAAGGATTCATTTCCCGTTTTTTAAAAATATATAACATGTAACATGTAGGTATGCATATGAAAACAGCTTTGACACATACGCAACTTGAAGTAAACAGATATTCCCGTGCGTAATTGTGACACCTGGTGCGCAAAGTCTATTTTACGCACCGAACTGCCTTTACCGAACGGTCTTTTTAGGCAAATCGAGAGAGAGAATCGCCTAAAACGCTTGAAATGCTCTGTGCTGTAGATATTTCCGGGGAGTATGTGTATTCTGACACCACTCGGCATCGCATGGTGTTCGACATGGAGGCGAGGATCCCGGATAACAGCGAGGTGACCATGGCGGAGCTGAAGCTCTACCAGCGGGCTTCCTACCACAAGCGCTTCGCGATGGAGAGGAAGAACCACCGGCCCGTCAACAACGCCCGGGTCAGCATCTACTGGGTGGAGGTGCTGCCAAACGGATCCAACCGCACATCGCTGGTCGATTCACGGTAAGGGATGGTTTTCTCCCTGTGGCGCGTGGAAAAAATATTAAGATGCGATATCATTATTATCTGAAGCGTAATTAAATCGCAGCCTTCTCCAGGAGAGTTTTCCGTTTTTGATCTCCTTTTAATTAATCGTCCTTATCTCTCGTGTTCACAGGTTGATCCCCATTCACGAGACCGGCTGGAAGAGCTTTGATGTGACCCAGGCGGTGCACTATTGGTCCAAGACCCAGCAGAAGACACCTATGCACCTGGAGGTGTGGATCGAGGGCGAGAGACCTGGCAGCTACGCGGCAGAGATGGCCAAGAGTGTGCGCTTTACCACCCAGGAGCAGACGGACAACACCTTGGGAAAGCCCGAGCTCATCCTCTACACACTCAACCTCGAAGAGTACGGGTAAGGGCGCGAGCTTTTGATATACAGGATATTGAATCAGTGTGACAATTAGCTAATATCCTCTTCTTACCTGTCACCATTTGCATTCATTAGTAGATTTGTAGTAGTGTGACACAGGGGCGTCAGTTGACTTGTTGCGGAGCTGGAGAATAGTGACAGCAGACAGAGAGTCCAAAAAGCCCATATAAATAGTTCAAACGGTTTTTTTTCACATGTTAACCTTTAATATGTCAGTTTGATATGTGTTTTACATAGTTATTGCTTGAAAATGTGGCCTATTTGCTGTAAAGAGACAATAAATCTAGTAATTTCTGTTTTACAGCCAGCAGGGGTGTAGCTAAGACATCCTGGGCCTCTCTTGGCTTCTTTATCCTAGCACTCACCTAACTGTCTCGATCCTTTCCTCCCCAGTTCTCGCGGCGACTGCGACGTCAACCAGAACAAAGACACCTGCTGCAGGGAGCAGTACTTCATCAACTTCCGCGCTCTCACCTGGACGCAGTACTGGATCATCGAGCCGGCGGGCTACCAGGCCTTCAGGTGCACCGGAGGCTGCAAGCAGCCCAAGCGTAACTACGGCTATGGGGAGAGGCGCTGCACGGTGTCTGAGAGCGCCCCGTTACCCATCATGTATCTGGTGAAGAAGGGGGACTACACTGAGATAGAAGTGGCTGAATTCCCCAATATGATTGTGGAGAGGTGTGCCTGCACGCTGGACAACATCTCTATAGTATGAAATGATGGAAAACTGCTATAGTGATCCTATACACCTGGGACGGTTTCTAGGAGTATTATAGTGTCTTTTCATTGGGGTGTTGATGTATTTAATGGTTTTAAACAACACGTTTAGTACTTTCTATTTAAATAGACATTTATTAGGAGTTTCACACAAGGGGCAGTCCCGCTGCCATTAAGCTCCGCCTCCTTTCACAAGCACTTTTATATATTTTGTAAATTTTGACCCCCCCCCCCTTTTTTTTAATCTGAATTTGTGTGATTTGTTGTGTTGACTCTGCAGCCGTCATTCAGATTCTGTCCAATGTGTGATATATTTTCAAGCTGTACATAATATGGATGAGTTTATGTTTGGAAAAATAAAATATTTTGGTTCACTTAAGACTTCCTGGTCTTCCCTCTCCCTGCTGGCCGTCTGTCTGGCCCCATTCACATTCATGATCGCATTCACATGCAGTCACGTGCAGCTGCCTCCTGCTCTTTCACCTCTTTATTTACACTCATAGGAAATTGAAGAGCAGGGCAAATAATTTGCCTAATGACTTATAACATTTGTAACACCCAGGGGCCTCTGTCGTTGACAATGATGGTCGAACCTACTTGTAATGCTTTATTTGCAGTGGGAAGGGAGCGACACGGCCACATACAGAGAAACACCAAGTCAATTCACATTAAGCTGGAACGGGCTCCTCGCGTGTTTACATCAGACTTATACCGGGCCAAACGTTGGTAATCAGGGCCAATAGCTAATGCGCTGTTTGCAGTCTGAGTGGGGGGTCTTGTCATTCACTAATATGCTGCCGACATGCCGCCCCTGCCAGAGACAAGCAGCTGGCTGTCTGGAAGGGAAGCGGATTCCCGCCGTGCACCTCCAGCAACACCAGGAGGCCTGGGGCTAGAAACACAGGTGGTGCTGGGAACAGTCGGCGTCATGCGTACCCTGCTACCCGTTCACAAGGATCTGACCGCTGCGGCAAGGCTTTTCTTGCAGCTTTAAAGTAGATTCAGTGTAGCTCAGACATAAATGACCCATAAAGGTCACAGTCAAAACATGTAGACACAAGAAAATCATCAGCAGCGCACACAGCTGGCTTTATAAGTCACATAACTAGTTAAATGGAAATCACCTTATATGTATGTGTAGTGTAAACACACCTGTGCATAAGAAACCATACATTTATATCTATTACATAAATAAACATACATCTGAAGTGTAAATACATCTTTAGTCTGTAGAACAAAAACATCTGTATCTAAGGAATTAATCTGTTTTTGTATCTGTAAGTATAAAACCCTTTATCTTTAGTGCAAAACACCTGCATTTAAAGTGTAAAAACGCTTAAATATGTAGTATGAAGCTAAGCTAGCTAAGTTTCAAAACCCATATGCTGCATGAATAGTCTTGGCTATGTGGTATAAAAACACCAGACTCTCTAACATGAACACACCAGCATCTGCAGTATAAAACTGGTTTGGTTAGTCAGTATTGTGGTGTATATAGATAAGATGACAAAGGGACACTCTGAATAACTGAGCAAAACACAGATGATTAGTCCAGAGACGGGCTCGAGAACATTTCCAAGTCAGTGAACATCCCCCGGAGTCGAGTTAAATCAGTCGTTAAATATCGGAGAGACTGTGACACAGCTGTAAATCTGCCTGGAGCGGGCCGTCCTCAAACGCTGAGCGATCGCAGCTCTGGAGGAGTTCCAAGCTTCAGAGGCTGATACTGGAGAGACGGTGCAGACATCAACACTTTGCCGGAGCCTCATTCTGAGTCTGGCCGCTTCACCGGTCACAGCTTTACGAGAGGGTGGGAAGGAGAAAGCTACACTGAGACAGAGTCTGCAGTCCTGCGAGGCTCTGCTCAGACCCAACGATGCTTTGAGATGCAGCGCTAACATTAGCATGCTAACATGATCACAATTAAAAAGCTTGCACGAGGATGTCTATCTTTATAAAGTATGTTCAGCATCTTAGTTTTGTAGATATTTGTCATAAGCTCAGTTGTGACCTGGTGAAAACGCCTGAACGACAGGGGATCAGAATTATTATAATTCATCCTCTGGAGACCACGAGTGTCGGTCCACCTGACCTCACAGCAATCAGTCCAGTTTCGGCAAAGATATTTGGGTAACAACCAAATGTGTCAGCCTCATTGTGCTGCTAGAGGAGCCACACAAAGTCAGGAGGATTTATCCTCTGAGGACCATGAATTCCTGTACAATGTTTCATGCTAATCCATCAAACAGGTGTTGAATCATATCAGCCTGGGCCAAAGAGTTGGGTCCTGAGGTCAGCTGATTGAGGGTCACGTATCATACTACACAGCCATGTTTCATTTCACATATCCTGCCTGCAGTTAAGGATAACTGAAAGACAGTGGAATGAAACCTACGCCTCGCAAGTAGCGACACAAAAACAACAGTGTTACTGTTCTGGAGCGGCTGAGTCAAAGTCATCGACTCAACCCAACAGAGAATTTGCGTGAACGCACATATTTTACACTGTTATTGCTGCCAAATGTGCATCTATACTGTTACTTTGACATTAAATAGTCTTCTTTTGCCGCATTAACACACATTCAAGGAGAGCCCCAACTTGAAGACTTCACCTCTCACGCGCGCTGCAACAAAACCACAGAGTCACTGTATACCAGCTTCTTTAATCAGAGTTGAAGCAAAATTAAAAAAAAAAGAGAAGAAAATACAGTCCCAAGTTCTTCAAACACAAATATCAAAAACTGTCAGATAGAAAAGACAACAAATCTCAAAAAAGTCTCAAAGCTTTTGCATTGTTGGTTTAATCATAAAAGACCTGATATACATCCTGCAACATAAAGCGATAAAAATATAGTGTCTGTCTGTAGTCTAGGTTATACTGTAAACTCAAAGCTTGCATTCTGCTAGATTTGTGTGTCCGGTACAATAAAACAGGAGGGCACAAACTCTCCAGACATTTAAATATAGTGGACAATTCATCACACAGCAGTACTCGGGCAAACTAACACTTTCTTAATCACAATACAGTTAGAACTCCAAGTCAATTAATTCAGGAACATTCGTGCATGGTTGAAATAGTGGTGAAGTATTTACATGTTTATTAAATATGGACATGGGCAGGTAGAAAATGAAATTAAAACACACACACACACGCGCACGACCATGGTTGGTTTGTTTTTTTTTTGTCTGATCTACTGTAATGGTTGATTTCCCAGCTCTGGTGATGTTCGACACAAGCCAGGCGTCCTCGGCCAGCAATGTGGCGGGACGGGTTACGAGCAGTTGGAGGAGGAGCTGCCATTATTGCCGGGCCACACAGTCACCAACGTAACGACGCCTTTAATTCGATTTTTTTTTTTTTTTTTTAAAAAAGGGTTCGTTCGAGTTGTTTTTATTAATCTCAGAGGGTCTCCGTGAACCGCCGGTCGATGTGCTGCGATGCTGTGTAGCCCTTTAGGTTTGCTGGTGAAAATGAGTAAACCCTGCCTGCTCTCAGTCATGTTTGTGCTGACCTAGCATCAGAAATTTGTTTAAAATTGAAACAGTGGCGTCAATTTAAAAGAAAAAAAAAAAAAAAAAAAGAGAAAAAAAGATGCAATCCGACCGATCAGTGCCGTTTTTTTTTCCCTCATCAGAAGTCTACTGCACTAAAAGGAACCGTTTCTAAAGACAATCTAGGAAAACCACCCATCCTCCTGAGAATCAAGCGCAGTCAGTGCCCTAATATTCAAAATAAATTACAAGACTCATTTAAAAACAAATTAATTCAAAAAAGGCATAACGCAGTACTAAAATCAAATGGCTTAATTAGATCCTTAAAATGGCTTGGCCAAAATACTTTCTCAAAGCAGTGTACATTAGAGTGGCTGAAGGACTGACGCATCAGAGACAGGACACATGAAGGGAACAGCTGACTAATGAGGTGTAAACTGGGGCTGATGTCCTCACTGTTTGAAGTAGCAAACTAGGACGTTGCCCATTCAAAGGTCTTTTACACACCTTTGAACTGAATCAAAAGTCATAAGCCAGGGAGAATGTAAAAAAGCCAACGAGTTGTTTATTGTAGGTCTATGGAGTTTAGGTTACAGGATTGATACTGGGAACAAAAGACATAAACTTGCCGTAATAAACTGTTTGACAGTGGACTATAGTGACATAAACAGTCTAACAATATAATCACCTACCATGCTTCTCGCTAATAAGCCAAGGTTCCTTTCAATTCATTAAAAAAAAAAAAAAAAGAAAAAGAAAAGATATTTACAATTTGTAATTAAAAAAGCAAAAGAAAAATCACAGCACAGATAAAATGCACAACTCTGGAAAAAAAAAAAAAAAATCTGTAACACCCGCCTGGCTGGCAAAATGTTTCTGGTTCCTGATATTACAAACATGAGATTTCTTAAAAGCACGTCATTTAAAAGTGGCGAGGGGAAAAAAAAGAAAAAAAAAAGGAAATATACACCAAAAGAAATCAAACAGATGACTGAATGAGACTGAACCCACGTCGTACATGTGTATATAGATATATAAAGCTTGGGTTACACTCTGGTTGCCTGGTCGCCTCTCTGATGTGGAATGTTGTTGCTCCAGATCGCTTCAGTCTCCAGTTGGTGGGCTTTAGATCATTAAAAGTGGGAGAAGAAAATGAAAGAGTGGGCTGGAGGGATGCTCCGTGGCTAGCGGTGGGTCTCAGTGTCGGCCACCAGTCCGTTAGAACAAGTGTCTTAGTAATATCCAGGCTGGTACTGCTGGCTCCACGGCTTCTGGTTCCAGAACTGCACAGGGCACAGAGATGAGCAAAGGTTACTTTGTGTCTTTCAGAATGGGTAAACATGCATGTGCTTTGAGACCAGCGACCTTCAAGGCAGTGTAATATGAACACACTGTAGTATACTAATATTTACTGTTGCTCGGGAAAACACTGAATATGATGTTGCTCAATATGAGCTCGCTGTAAATAGGCTTTTTAAACTGAAACAGTGTTCAGACAAAGTCCCATATTTAACAACAGGTCCCAGAGCTCCTCTTTAACTTAACACTAATCACAAAGCACAAAACTACCGGATATGAGATGTTATGGGAAATGTTCTACCCTGGGAGTTTATCCTTGTATTGGTTTGGATGTAGCAGTGCAGTACGTGCAGGCACTTGAGTCCACTGAGTCATAATGAGACAGGTTTTCCATCAGAGTATCAAAAACACACCGCTGCATTTTTAATGAGGGCAATAAAACCACTTCAGGCTCCCCACAGAGCCGCACACTCTCCAGCTGCACTGCAGTTACTCGTTTGCTAACACAGGAAATCGTGGGACTTGTTTTATTTAAGTGAACGAGCATCCTCACTTCCTCTATCATCTCAGACCCTGACACTGTGTGACACTGACCCCTTGCTGCCAGCTCTGGTTGAAGGCCTGAGCCTTGTCCATGCCGTTCCTGTTGCCAAAGTTGCCGCTGTTCCTGTTGTTTCCGAAGTTGCCGTTCTTGTTGCCAAAGTTGCCGCGGTTACCGCCTCTCTGATGAAACTGGAGACGGAGAGTGGCAAGGAAATGATGATTGTGCAGTAGCCCACAAAAGCTGGATATGCATCAACAGATTTAAAGCGCTGCTTCTGACGTTTTAGGAGCTGTGGCGGTTTTTAATGAAAGTTGAAAACCACCACTACCATCAAATGTTAACAACATGTTTACTGCTCATTGCAAGGTGGATACAATGAAGCGGCATGATCGGACTCACCTGGCCGGGATGTCCCCTGTTTCCACCACGGCTCATGTTGCCTCCACCTCCCCTGTTCATGTTGCCTCTGTGCATTGGGCCTCCCCTGTTCATGGGCCCCCCTCTTGGTCCCATGTTACCCCTCATTGGGCCCCTGGGGGATCCACCCAGGCTGGGCATGGGTCCGCCACCCCGGTTGAAGTTCCCACGGTTGTGGAACCCTCCTCTGAAGGCCGGGGGAGGCAGGAAGCCGCGAGGCGGGCGGTTGAAGCCGCCGCGAGGGCCTGGAGCTACAGAGGGATCAGAGAGGTTAGGAGGACTCAGTCCTCAACTGGGTGAAACTGTGAACTACTCAATACAGACCACAGTAAGTCGTACCTCCTCTGAAATTGCCTCTGTTCTGGAAGCCTCCGCGGCCACCTCCCCTCTGTCCTGGTCCGCCGCGGCCAAACTGGTTCTTGCCGCCTCTGCCGCCACCACGCAGGCCACCACCTCTTTTTGGCGTTGTGCTTCCCTGGTTGGGCTTCTTCTCAGCTGGCAGTGCTGTCTTGCTCTCCTCTTTGTACTGTTCCAGCAGCTTGGCAGCCTCCTCCTTCTGCAGCTCAGCATAGATGACCTCATTGAAGCTCTCTCCCTCCTCGGGCAGAGAGTAGAAGCCTGCGAGGGGAAAATGAAACATGATGCAAAAAGAGACGACTCACAACGGAGAGGCAAGTTAGACGTGTGACTGCTATGTGCTTTTTATGGCCGAGCAGCTTTCTTACCTTTCATTTTGAGGATGGCGTGCTCCGGCACTTCCTTGCCATCACTCTCAACCTTCTGCTGAACTCTCTGCTTGTAGTCTTCGTCAGAGGGGCACACCACCACGGCCTTGCGCTGGAATCCCGCAAACAAGCACATCTTCCTCTTCTGGCCCGGGGCAGACAGGTTGGTCTGCGGGAGAGGACAAACAGGCTCAGTTATGCCAATATGGGTATCAGTAAATGCTGTGACCAGATTCGGTGCAGGTCACTTACGTGGTCCAGGATGTAGTTCCTCTTCTTGCGGGCGGCAATCTCGATAAACTTTCCCAAGAACAGCGGTGCTCGCTGGGAGATGGCGGTGAGTTTTGTGATGTCCTTCGACTGGCGTTTCAGGCTGTTGATCTATGTTAAATGATAAATTGCGGACATTAGAACCACCAGAACAGCAAGACAGAGACAGGAGGGCGTAGAGCATGTCCACAGTGTCCAGGGATAATAGCTGTTAACAACATTACGAGTACTGACCATCATCTTGTCCACGATGGTATCACTGCCCAGGATGTAATACTTCCCAGGGTTCTCCTGGACATGGTTCTTCACCCATGTTGTTTTCCCTGAGCCAGGCAGGCCCACCATCACTATGATCTACAAAACAGTGGAGAATTACAGTTGTGAAAAAATGATTTTAACATTCCCAAATATTACTCAGAATTGCCAGTAAACACACGTATCATCTTCACGAGTAATCGACGCTGCCACATCGCTGTGTTTACCTCACAGTCAGCCTTGGTCTGTGGCCCTTTCAGCCCCCGCACTCGCTCATCCACGGGGATCTGCTGCAGGAAGGTGTAGCCCTGGGGCTGCGGGAAGTATGGAGTCTCCATCTGGCCAAAGTTGAACTCCACAGCGCAGTTGTGGCAGATGATGTGGGGGAAGAGGGCCTGGCCGTTCAGAGAGTCCTTCTTTATCTGGAAAGCCACGGCCGGCTCCCCGCCATTCTTGGTGTAGGACAGCACCACGTCCTCCTCCTCCTCCTCAAAGTCCTGAGCAAAGACAGTCAGATGCACAGTGGTTACTGGTGTCAAAGAGGAAACGTGGACCAGTCAATCTGACAAATGATGCTTCATTTAAAAAAAATGACAGAGAGGCTGCAGTTCATTGTCATGCCCGAAACCTCATATCAAATATGACATGAGGTTCCTCCAGGTTCTGAGGGAACATGTGCAATGAACCTTTTCTACAGAGGTTCATCAAAAGCATCCGAGCCCCTTTAATTTTAATCTTTGGTTTAGTTTTTCAGCTACTTTAAAAAGGAACTGATCAAGCACGAGTGACTGTCATGTCTTACAATAAGGCAGCAGACGACATCATTCTCCTCAAAGGTCTCTCCAAAGTCCTCTGTCACGCAGTTGGTGGTCTTCTTGGCCTTCCCAGAGTATGCGTAAGAGTGCTCCTCCTCACCTACACACCGACGGGAAAATGCATGAAGTGACAAAAACAACGTGTGACAGCTGGCAGAGGGAATATTGCCGGATTAACACATCACGCCTCAGTCTCCCAGACCCTGTAACGGTGTGTGAATCATCTGTTGGCAGCAAGCCAGCCACCATTACTACAGTGGAGCCATTTTGCTGTGTGTCAACGTGCTATGCTGCTCATGCACCACTAGGGGGAACTGATGAGACAGACTGACTTTCACGGAGGATCGCATCCGCCTCGGGTTTAAGTGTCCTATAATTTGGCAGACCTTCAGGCACCACACACACACACTTCAGTCTTTAGTTTCACCATCTCTCACCCCCCCGATCTAATTAATACAATGCACTGTTGAGTCCATCAAAATACCGCATAGTATGAGAGCACGACAAGCAGCTGCAATGACCCGATCACCACTGTGGGCATCAGAGGTGTAATGACATCCCATAATGTTTAATGTGTGATGTGACCGAGTGGAACTGATCCGGCCAACAGATGAAGGACACGCTGCCAAGAGTCAATGGAAAGTTACAGCTGGACTCGACGCTCCGTTCCATTGACACTGCATGACACACCCGACAGTGGAATATGTAAATGGCTGTAGAGATGCAGCGTATGTATGGATACTAACCAAGGAGCAGGGTGCCAGTGGCCAGGGACCAGCCGACCTGCACGTCATGAATATCCATGTTCTTGCTGGAAATGTGCTTGACAGGAATTTTCTCTGTAATCTGGTGATGGAGTGGAGCACATGAGCAAACTCATCAGGAGTTGTTTCGACCCGCCCAGCTTATTTTACATCACATCTGTAAACACTGTTTACATGGGCCTAGAAACATTCACTGATGTGTAGGAACAGAACGTTGTACCTTCATCTCAAAGCAGGCTTTGCCTTTGTTCACACCGTAAGTGGCCTTGCCTCCGGACCACAGGTAAGCAAAACTCTCCATTGTGAGAGATGAGGCACTGTAACGGTCCCGAGACACCTTAAAGTGCAGGTCGCAGTTGTCTGCGGCACAGGAAATGAACAAAGGGTGGTTAATGCTCAACACAGCTGTCATTTGAATCTTCGCTGACAGGTCAACGTCACGATTACATCAGAACACCATTAAATGTAGCTTTTGCGTTCAAATCACTTACAGGCATCCAGGCAGACTTTTGTGTCGTCAAACTCCTCATCTTCCTCCTCCAGGGGCGGCACGGGAGACTTAAATGAGGCCCTGAGGAGAGATACCAACCAGCAGATTAGAGGACTGCAAGTCAAACACCACGGCATGGAACATATAGATGTCTTTGGTACCAGTTGCTGAGAAATATTTGGGGAGAGAAGTGGAAAGACAGACTAGGGGAATCCAAACAAAATAGAGGCAGTAAGTTGGGCAAGCGAGTCTCCAAACTTTTTGGATAGTCAGCTGTATTGTGGGCCTTGGCAGACATCACTTACCTTGTAGTGTCCAGCGAAATCTAAAACGTGAGAGATACACAGAAAGAAAAGCAGCTCCGCTAGCCTCAACATGCAAGGCTATGATTCTGGTAAACGTGATGAAAACCAAAGCAGACTCCTCCCCCTTTCAGATCAGTGTGTTTATGATCTCCAGGATTGCTGTGGGGTCAGTAAGCAGTGGAGGGTGCAGTTATATTTAACTTCCCATGTGTGGAGTTCTAGATGAAAAGGTCACGACTAACTCACTGTTCTGTGTAACTGTGCAGCACAAGCCGTCACCATGCTTAGCTGCTTGAGATGAGCAGTGCCGAGAGCCACAGCAACTTACCAACTCTGTAGCTTGAGAGCCTTTAAATCTGAGTCTAAGTGTAAGAAACTAGGACAAATGTTGTAGCGAGCGAAAACATTTCAAAGTTCCTGAAGCTTTGCTGCACCTGAGGCAGCGACACAGGTCCAGTGGGGTGATTATTAAGTCCGGAGAAAACAGATCTGGGGTTCAACATCCCATTTTTATTGTATCCGGAGAAATCCATCATCACCGTTGTCCTCCAACAGCCCTGAGTGCTGCACAAATGGTTGCTGAGGGGAGATTCGCTGTGGCTCTCGAGAACTTATGGTGCGAGTTGGAGCATATGTTCGGTGTGGTTAACCAGCATGCCACGCGCTGCCTGCTGCTCTATAGGCCTGCCCCAGGGTTTCACATACTGTAGATTATGGCTCTAAGTAACTGCTGTGGAAAATATTAAGCTAACGTGAAACTAAGGAAAACCTGGACTTTCAATTTGAATTTATATGATGTCCGATTAGAGAGGGGGGAGCCCTGGTCAGGCAACACAACTATTGTGTCCCCAACACTGTGTTGATGAAGAGCCCCGGACTTTTCCCGAAATGTAAAAAAAAAAAGAAAAAGAAAAATACGGTCGGATTTTTAAAAAAAGGGATTCCATCTCCTGCCAGTTGATCCTTACAGTGTGTCAACAGCGCAATGAAAACAAAACACTGACCAAGAAGTAGGTACATGTATGCACACATACATACACACACACCCATGCACACCATGCATAATGTCACCTGTGCAGGGGTAGAAAAAAGCCTTGCAATCTCTCTCTCTCTCTCTCTCTCACATACACACGCACACACGCCCTCTCTCACACCATGATAACATACACACAAGACATGATACATGAGACAGAAATAGCATTTTGACGTCATACAACTAAAAAAAAAGAAAAAAAAAGAAAAAAGACCACTGCGAGGCAAAACGATGGACGGTCAATAGCGAGCTCCTCCGTGGACGTTCCAAACACTTTTGGGAATTTTGCTACATCCTTGTGTGCTACCCTGCAGCAGTGGACCCTTCGCCCCGCGCCTCTCAGCTATTCCTCCCCACCCTCCCCTTCATTTAAAGTGCACATCTGCTACTTTCCTCTGGGTTTGTTCTCTTTGTGCAGCCTTGTTTCACCTTGAGGACACAATGGGCTTTCCAAAACAATAGGTGGCATGAGGAACAGATGTGACAATTCATAGAGACTTGAGAGTTGCACTTCTGCTACAGAATGCAGTTCATTAAAAAAGACACAAATGTGAGTGGGCAACTGTAAAAAGGTAAATGGTAAGGCTCTTAAGGTAGTCAGGGATGACCCTCAAAACATGTGTGAAAGTAAGGTTATTAATAAATAGTATAATACTTGGAAATGAGGGTTTTCCTCTTGCTAGTTATGTGCATTGGCACTTAAAGCCAATACAGTTCAACAAAGCTATGGATGGCGCTTCAGGGATGCTGAAGGCCATTTTTGCTCTGTCCCATCCTTACCAGCTGTATTTGTTCTCTTCAATAAATTCAAAGTAGCCCCTTCCATGTTCCTCCCGGCGTCTCTTAACACCCTTCTTATTCTTCTGATCAGCATTCGTGTCTTTGTCCGCATCCCCTTTGAAAATAGAACAAAGATATAGAATGAGGTGCTCCTTTTTATGTGAGAGAGAGGTCGGACTGGCAGTGGGGTTCTGGCCCACAAAGCCCGTTCATTAGTTACATCGTGTCGACCATAATCATCATTATTAAAAAAAAGGTGACTAAGAGGTAACACCTCATGATTACACTTAAACAACACAATCATACTGCATTTATTGTAACAGCTCTAATGACCAGATGGTGATTACAATGTAAGCTGGTCCAAATGAACATTGTGAACAGTGTTTGCTGGGGCTGGAAAAAAAAACAAGTCTCTGCAAATTAAAGGGATATTAACCCTGCAATAAGTGCAGAGGATATAGTGTTTCAGATATAGGTCTATTCCAGTAAGAGGACAAGTCTACTGTGATCTGGGACAAATCCAACATGCAAGGAAATGGGGAATCCTACATAGACTTGACTGACCCCGCCTCCCCCACATCTTACCCCCCCAATTACCTAGGTAGCCATTCATTGTAAACCCACATTATCGAAGTTCATTTCAACAAAACTTTCTATTCAAACCACGTACAATCTAGCCACGTGATACACAAGCAGATCAGCGCCTGCCAAACCCTCCGCACAGCTTTGATTAGCTTAGTTCAGGCGTTCCCAGCCTTTTACAATCAAACACGCGTGGTGTTGTATACAATCGTCCCATGTGTTAATATAGTTGTTTCCAGTACATCAAAGACTTGATTTCAATTGGCTTTACTAACGGAACTGGCCAACTGTCATCTGTGGACGTTAAATAGCAAATAGAAAACGAGCGTGGTTCAGTCGTTGTATAATAAAATACTTTCATATTTCAAACATGCTGTATTTACTTTATAAAGAATTTGGGATAATACGAGACTCTGCTGGCGCACCGCCACACGACAGCACGACCGCTTTCGTAGTGAAACGTCAATATGGGAACCACTGAACTAGCTAACCGGCTAATCGGCTAGTTAGCGCTGCACCACAGACACAAAGAAAATGACGTTAGCTGGCAAGCTAACATGCTAACCAAGCGAAACGAAAGGCCAGACTAAGCTACATTAGCTGCTTAATTCTCGCGCCATTCACTTAGTAATTGTAGCTTAGGGAATTCGGTTAAGAAATAATACTAGAGTCACATTTTGTGGACTGAACTAACGATAAATGAAATTACAATATGATTAACCAAGGTGGTGACCGATGCTAACGTTAAATTAGCCAACCGGCTAACTGTTTCGGTTCGAGGCTAACGCTTGCTACGCTAGTGAGGTCACGCTATCTAGCTCAACATGGACGCTCTGTTGTATGGTTACGCATTCAAATTTGGTCATTCCCAACCGGGTCCCTCCCGCGGTAGCATTAGCGCTAACGTTATAGCAAAACCGCCACCCAGCCACAGTCCATCCAGCCGGTCACATTTACAGAACCAATCCAGTGGACTCACCCTCTGTAGCCTGGTCTCCGGGCTCACCATCCTCTGCGCCAATTTTCTCCATGTCGTCCACATCTCCCTTGAGCATGGGATCCATCTCGTCGTCCTCGTCTCCGTCCCCGTCCCCGTCCTCTTCCCCCTCACCCATCTCTTCGTCCTCGGCAACGCCATCACCATCACCATCGCCCCCATTTTCCGGCTCTTCTTCTTCTTCTTCCTCCTCCTCCTCTTCCTCCTCGTTGGCCTCCATGCTTTCTTCTATCGGGCCATCGCCCTCTTCTTCTTCTCCCATGCCCTCCTGATCTGCGGCCTGGCCAAAACCTTCGTCCGCTGAAGCTTCTTGGTCCAGCGGGGAGTCTCCAGCGAGGGCCTCCGCGTCCAGCGCGGCCTGCAGGCGGTCCATTAGCTCGGCCTTCAGTCCCTTGTCCGAAAGATTACGCTTTTTCAGCTCGTCCTTCAGCTCGTTCACTTTCAGCTTTTTTACGTTAATTGAACTCATTGTGAAAGTTTGGCGGCAAAATGTATTAAATAAAACTCACGAATACGACGATAAATAAATAACTGGTCGCCCTTTGTTAACGGATGTAGCTCAAATCTGCGCCAAATGGCACCCGCGCTGTCCGACCAATCTTTCACCGGTAAAAGAGCTGTGCTGAGCCTGCGGTGTGGGGGAGGAGGATGACGTCCCCTACCGTAATTACCCAGAGAGCAACGCAGCTTGGCTGTACAGCCCGCCGACCATCTGTCACTGCCCTAATAACAAAACCATTACTGTAGACAGCGTTGTTATGGAAAAAGTGGGACAAAATTGTGGCGGAAGCATTTACGCACAAATAACAACCCGGTTTTTACTGAATTTATCTTCGTTTATTGAATGTATATGTCCCATGTTTGCAAAGAAATAAAGATATTTCATGATGTGTTTTGGAAGTTACATTTTGTAAAAGTAGTGCCCACAGGGAACAAAAGAAATGTGAATGAATGATAAAAACAGTGGAATAAGGCTCATAAATGCGAACAACTCTCCAATGCAGCTAGTTACTTTAACATTAAATCTACTGGTGGGAGAGTTAGAGAGAATCAAGAAATGGATCTTCACTTTGTTAACTTTTGGTAGACAACAAACATTGACAACTACAGGTCTACTATGGAAAAAAACAAACTAATAAATCTGGAACACCAAATTAAGGCATTTCTCAATTGCATGTTTCTGTAGAATCACAAAGACAGTCACTCTTCTGGAATCGCACTTGATGTTTTTTTCTCAAAAAATACTCCCTCGGCTTTAATCTGAATGCTTAGGTTGCTTGTCCTGGTTATTCTTATTGTAAAAAACATTTTGTAATGTCTTCTGTGGCTCTGGAGCTGAGTCCACTTAGACAAACTAACCCTGATGATGTCGTCAGATGTTCAAAGGTGGGGCTCCTGCGTTTTTAGAGCTTAATCCATACTAGAGACTAAAAGTCTGGATCTCACAGCCTCTGCTGCATAAATTGTGACCATTCTGTTGTGTTCTGTTCTGAGTGCCGCGTTTTATGGAAGTGCAGTGCTAAATCCAGAGAGTAACTCTTTTCTTTTATATATTTATACTGTGTAGGCCTTACCATATCATTCTAGAGCTGCAATATGCAGACTGTGTGTTTGATATTCCTTCACTGTACTTAGATAAAGTTACTTTCTACTTCTCTACTGCCACAAGGTAACCTCTAATTCCACTTAACAGTTACATCCTCATAAGGTCCATTATAGACCATAAATTGACATCAGATTGCAAAATGTACCTTTGCAGTGTTACATTGATGTGCCACTGTATCTGACTTCACTATTGCAATAAAGTGCATATGCATATGATTGCATATTCTGTGGGAAAGAAGCAACGGCACATGAAATCCATTAACAAACTGTGCAACGACAGCCGGATCTGTCAGACTGTTTGTGCGAACACTTGCTCCTTACCGCCTCCCCGAGGAGGGTCTAATAAATAGCCAAGTGAAATCATGAAGCGCTCTCCCGTGCGCTCACTCCTTCTCCACTCCACTCTCATCACTCCAGCTCTGACACCGTGTCTCCAGCCTCTTAGTTTGTCATATTTTTCATTTAAGTGCACTATGCATCAACTGTTTTTGATTTCTACCCATGGAGCTCTGGCAAACACAAATAAAAGTGCAGCCTTCCTTTGTTCGGATATCTTTTTAAATATTAACAAGTTGTCATGTCATCTCTGACTGGACGAGGAGAGAGATTTCCTGCCTTGGTCAGAGGAACACACCGGGTAAGTCAGATTTATTCGTCACGAAAGGAATTGGATCACGTTTGCGAACCCTCGCGTGCTTTTTATGGAGTTTCATAAAATAATCATATTGTCGCACTGCAAGAAAAAACAACATTTGGGTGTGGTTAGAGTTGTCCACGTCGATTGGCATCTAATTTCCCCACTGCCAAAGCCCACATACATCCTTCTTCTAATGATTCATTTCTCAGAGCTCAGAAGTGCAGCATCACTGTGCGCCCGCCGGCTTTTCTCCAAGTATTAACGGGAAAGACTGCCAACCCAAAGAGCGCCCTACTCCGGAGGGCGCCGGTGGGACCAGGGGCGACCCACATCGGAATATGTGCCAGAGAGCAGACGCTGTCCCGTCATACAGGTCCCTCCCTGGAACCGTCGGAGACCGAATCAGGAGTGCTATGTCCTCCGGTAGTGGAACTATATGGAGAGGCGCAATGTCGGTGAATCCTGGGTTCGGGAGGTCTGATAGGAAAGTTTCGTGCTGTGAGAAGTGCTCTGCGACCCTTGTTGCTCTCAAGAAGCAAGCTCTGAGTCTGGCTGTCCACCATCACTTCTCCTGCAAGGTCAGTAACCGTGACGCTCTGATGCAGCTCGTCTGGGATGTAAAGGACCAGAAATACACCTTGAATCAGACTTCTGGCTTTTAGATTCATCTTAACGAAGAATAAACTGTGGTTAAGCTGGTGTTTGGGGTCTCGGGGCTTTTCAGCAGGTGGTGGTGTAATAACTGATAGATAATCAAACAACAGAACGATACAAATGGATTGCATTCATGTAATTGCCCTCGTGGTGGGATTATTTGGTGTAAATTAGTACTTTGGTGTAAATTAAACCAGATTAAATAACCCCATTAATAATCCCATAAAGAGTAATTGTACTATATTAAATGAAAAGACAAATTAGCAAAGTTGACTGATTCCAGCACTTATATTTGAGTCTTTGCTGCTCTTTATGGTCTGCCTTTGATAGTGATTTGGAAATCTTTAGGGTCTGGAGTGTTGGGCAGATAAAACATGCAATATGAATATGCAGCCTGTGCTCTGAGAAATTGCATTTTCTCTGTTTTAAAGGCATTTGCAAACCAAAGCATTGACCAGTTGAAAAAAAAAGGCATGAATAATCATCATTTGCAACCCTAATATAGTTTTCATAAAACGGCCACTTTTAACACATTTTCTGACGTGTGAGCGCTGCATGTTCGTGTGGGCACATCAGTCTTTACAGCGCTGCCTCTGGGAGGTACGCACACCATCCATCTGTACATTTGTCACCACTAACATCCATCAAACACACTCCAATCGACAAAGTAAACCAGTGCCATTCCTGCGCAAGTGGTTTCAAATGGGCATGAATATTTCATCTCCGACATCCATGTGTCATCCCCGCAGTCCTCTCCATTGAGGGAAGGCTATTTATTTTTGTCCTCTTAAGTGGGATGGGGCACAGCTAGCCCCGTGTTTTTAGAGAGAGACCACATGCCTGAGCCGTGCGCAGCGTGAGCAGGACAGGGAGATGGGATCTTGTGGCCACAGACATGGTCAGAAGAAATCTGATAAGCCAGCTTGCTCCTTGCAGGTTTATTGATCTGGGTGCAATTTCTCAAAGGCATCACGACTCTGTAATGTCATCTTTTTAGATGGGCTCGTAATCTGGCTGAGATGGAAAGTTCAGCCGCCCATCTGGCTACTTCAGCACATTTCTGTCTTTACATATGTGCAATCACCTCTGTTTGAAAAATGCAACACACCCCAAGCTGAAACAGAACATTTTATGATGGAGTTTGGTTTTCTCACTAGGTTTTTTGTTTTTGCAAAATAAAGACAATATCAGGAAATACATGTGGCCTTTACTATCCCTGAATTATATTTTTATGAAATGCATACATGAAGACTCTGATGTTTCAGCACTTTTAGAGTTTTAGTGACATTTTACAGAGTTCCTACAGTACTGTTGGGTCACTGTGCTGGCAGTGAGAGAGCTGGATGTTGGCAGGTGCCAATCGCAACCCTAACAGGATGTGACACAAGAGTGTCTTTGTCAGGACGAAACGTAAAATGATAATTCAGTTTGTTTGATGCTCACTTTGTGAGATTTGACCAGCTCCGGTTCATGCTGGGAATGCATATGTCAAAACCCCTTTTGAAAGTCCAAATGAAACAGCACTTTGACAGCACGGAGCTTCTGTATCGTCGCGTATTTCAGAGCGAAACAGGAAAGGTGTTTGGAGAGCTTTGATTTGAAGGTTGTAACAAACATGGAGAGATGCAGCGATTCAGAGATGATGCCATCGTCAAGGCAAAAACACACCGACGTAGCAGGCTGTTGCTTACTAGCTAACTGATGAATCTTGGCTCTTTGCTGCTTAAAACTGAAGACTGATTGATGGGCGGCTGTCATGATGTGTATTGTTCGAATGTTGCTGCATTAAGTTTGCATTAGCACATGTTACACATTGATTTACAGGAGCAAAACATGATCATGATACAAAAATACAAAGATAACTAGTTAACTCTGAGCACAGTTTGACAGTGGATGTCACCTTAAGGGAATAAAAGGGCATTTTTCATTTCGTCTCATATTTTAACTCTTTCAAAAGTCACATTACTGCTTTTGCCTTTGCTGTGTGGTAACATGTTCTTCATGTTGTGGGCAGTTTCCAACAGAAATTCATGAAGTTTTTTTTTTTTGATGGCGGCAGTAGGATTAATCAATACTGACTTCATGATTACTTTGCTAAGTGCCAAGATTGCTTTCAGTGCCTTCTCAAGACTCCGTTTCCATATGCTAAGTGATCGTTCATATAATTCTCAAGCCAGAAATCAAACAAAGCAAATTAGCTCTGTTGTTCTGTCTTCACTAGAAGCGTGTGCTGAATCTCTGACTGAATTAGCTCAGGCTCTTCTGTGAAAGTAGAGCCATAAACTAAAGGCAGGTAACTACTTCAAACATGTAACTTCCGGTTTTGTTGCAATAAATAAAATTATTTCTGATTCTTCTTTGAAATTTTTTCAGGACTCCAGCGACTTGTCTGTGTTTCTTCATGACAACCTTCGGGTCCACAGTCGGTCCACCAATGAGTGCAGGGACAGAGAGAGGGAGCAGGGCGAGTGCGGAGCATGCGGCGTGAACCTGAACCAGCTCAAACAAGAGGCCGTCCACTTGGCTCTGAGCAGGGGTCAGTCATTAGCTAAGCCTCCCTTTGAACCCAGCTTTAGCAGCGCCACACTGCTGGGACAAAGTGGGACAAAGCATGGAGACAGAGCTCCGAGGGAAGCTGCCACAGCTGTGCATCAACAACGCAGTCGCGCCCACAGTCCTCACAGCCCAAGAAGCCCGAGGACGCCTCAGAGGACTCCTCAAACCCTCAGACGGAGGGGGCCAAAGCTCCCCAACCCTGATATGGACCGCTGGGTAGAGGAGCAGAAGCAGCTGGTTGCTTCTAAATCTGTGTCCAGCACTGATGGTGTCAGCATCTACCCTCACCATCAGGTACCCCTAAAAGCCTTCTCCTACCACTAAATCACACATAACACACCCCCAAGTGTGCATTCCCCCTTTAATGAGCTATATGGGTAAAGCACGTCTTCACGGGTGCACGTGTCAGCAAAGCAGTGATTCATAGCGCCTAATCGGAGCCTATTTAGATTCCATGGCTGAGGACGTTGTTTAAAAGTACTTTTGCTAATGGAATGGAATTGGGTCATGATTTACTCCTGTCATAAAATCCAGCCAGTCAAAAAGCACTTGTGATCAATAGGGGGATGGTCATATTTAACAAGGTGGATGGTGAAATATGCATTACTGTGATGGAGGCCACACCAGATTGAGGCTGCCCTCCCCTGTGTCCCAAATGAAAAAGGTTATAAACCTGTACAATGTGAGTGAGAGTGCTAGAGATGTTTTATATGATGTTGTGACTACTTTTGCCTCCGATCCATATGGACATAAGACAGATATAAATAATTGATTCCATCGGACCTGGCTGTCGGAGGTCATAACTGACACTTCGCTAAACCCATCCGTTGAAAAGCAATTATAGCTTAGCAACCGTTACTATGCATAATGAGGCAGTATTCACAGTGCTGGAGTGAGAGTCCTTAAAAATACTGAGAATGGCCACGTCTGGCTGTGTGTATCAGCCACGTAGACAGCTGAAACACGTTAAAAGCAATACGTTTACATTTTTACATACCTAACATGTGCAACGCTGTTTCTTTATTTCTATGTCTTCTACGGATCATCAGCTGGCGTTGGCTCTGACTTTTTCCCAGATACATTCAGCTTGAGTCTGACTGCGTTAGCATTAGGCCTATATCCAGTATGTAGCCATCATTTGCATATTCGAGGACCCTTCAACAAGGTTTCATCTGTTAAAACATGTCAGCTCGAAAAGCCACAAACTGCATTGTTATCCAAGCCATGGGGCTAGCATTAGCTTAATTAGCCGGCGTATAAAATCTGATAATGTCGGCTGGCATAATCGATGGCCACCAGCTAGAAACCATAGGCCAGCTTTTGTCTGCTCCCACCTGTAATCGAGGACCCATTGTTTAAATAGTGACAAGGAATTTGAAGGGTAAATCTGTCACTGCATGGCATAGCAAGAGTAACCGAAGAGGGTGGGGCTCAGTAAATGATCAATAGTCTTGAGAGCAATATTGTAATTAACCTGTTATTCTTAATCGACTCATCTAATCATATTTAGCAATAACAATGAGACAGCTTACTCAAACTGTCCCGAGCTTTGCAAGACTGTACACTGAATTAGCCAAGCGGGTCCAGTATGAGAGCAGATCAATACAGGTTTATGTGGGTGAGGTGAAATAATACGAGCAGAGTGAAAGTGGCGGATGAAGAGTGAGGAGAGAGGAGACGAAGAGGAGGGTGGAGGGAAGAATGGATGGCAGAGGAAGAGAAAGGGAAATGAAGTGTTGGAGACTGGAGGCGGGAGGAGGGAAGACCGGAGAGAAATGAGGATTTAAAGGGATGAGAGGATGGCGGGAGTAAAGAAGAGCAAAACAAGAGATAATAGAGAGAAATCAGAGCAGAGAGAAAGAGAAAGTGGAGAGGTTATGACAGGGGATATGAGTCAACAAGAGGGCAGAAGGACGGGCAGAGGGAATGCATACATTTTGGCTGCATATATTAACGTAGCCCTGTCTTTAGTCTCCTCCCAGTCCCCTTCCAAACATCTACTACTGCAGTCCTCCTATGGCACTAATTGGCCGTTTATAGTTGGACATTATTAGAAGAAAAAAAGCTGAGCCGACGTTGTTATCATGCCCTAAAAAGGGGCTGAGACATCGATGAGACGTGGAGCTACAGAGCGGGATGAGTGCACTGTAATTCAAAGTTGTTGGCTCGGTGGCCTGCGGCTGGGCTCGCTGACTTCATGTTGTAGCAGCGGAATCTGAATCCTGAATAGGTCATGTTGCACACACACGGCGCCGTTATGAATGAATGCAAAACACACACCTTGGAGCTACAGCCGTGGAAGTGTTAGAGTGGCTTCACATATTGACAGAGGATGTGTGTGTGTGTGTGTGTGTGTGTCAGAGGCAGTGACCGTATGTTTACTGCACCTCTTCAGCTCTGAGTCATGTTCTAAACCCAGACAGCAGTCACTACAGCAGTCACAAACCATTCCTCACACTCCACATGCAGCTAGCGCCATAATATAACTAATGGTGTGCGTTTAACCCTCTGTGCTATCAGCCAAGATGCCCTACTTAGACAGACGCACCCCACACTTGTCCCCAGAGTAATTCCCGTGATAATAGCCCCTCTCGGAGCGGGTGCAGGAGTGCAATTATAGATTTGGATTTTTATAATGAGCTCTCTTCTCTAACAGGCTGCAGATGATGCCGCATTGGGCTGCGGTGAAGCCGGGATCGTACAGACTACCTCAAAGATCCCTCACATATCCAGAGTGGTGACCATCGCAAACACTGCTGCTATGTCCCTTTTAGCCAGGTAAACATATCTCTGTCTGAATTAAAACAGGAATTGTTGTGCATGAAAATGTCCGTACTGGCTGTGCCATAAGTTTCAGTGGTATGACATACCACCCCCCGTCTTTCCTGTAGGGCAGCCGAGAAGCTTAACCTGACGTCCAGGAAAAAAGGCCAGGCTTCTGATCCAGCACCCGCTCATCTCTCCACCTGCTTCAGGGAGCTGATCCAGAAAAACCCACCGCCCGTCCCCTCCTGCCTGCTCCAAGCTGCCACTAGAACCAAGGACTCGCCCAATGTTGGCAAGGTAGACCATGGGACTTCAAATACCATGAGACTTACAGTGGTAAACACTGAAAAGCAATGCCAGTCATCCCAGCATTTCTTTGCAACTACCTTTGGTTTAATCCAAACCGAAGGAATTATGAATTGTAAATCTAAATTTAAACGCTGAATACTAATAATTAAAAGTAGGGCTGTTAAAAACAAGTATTCTTGTAAACATTTTTAGAAACTGGCAGTGCTGCTTGGTAGATTTTTATTTGAACGTGGCATGTATTGGAGTCAGCTAGTCCCCTCTGCTCACAGTTTTTATGCTAAGCTAATCACCTACTGTCTCTAGCTTCATATTTAGCATCCAGAAATGAGAGTTGTGTTGATCCTGCCTTGTCCTAAAGCAAATAAACATTTTCCACCAAATTTAAAAACCCTTATTTTAACAGTAGCTAACTATTTGTGATGTGAGAGAACCATCGTGGTCTGTTCTGTTCAGATGAAATCAATTTTTCTGGCTGCAATGCTAACGTTAGCGACAGTGATTCACTTACCTGTGGCTCTGTGCTTCTTTAACAGACCTTACAGCTCAAGGATAAATTTCACTCATCGTCACTTTTCAATATCGTCTCAGCAGTAATACTTCTATTCTAAAAACACACCCTTTCCATCATGGTTATTCACAGCAGCAGTAGCCTTCATCCATTAGCTGCACTAGAGGAGAGTGGTGCAGCTTGGGTTCAAAGTTCAACAGATTTCACCTCATGACACTGCGCTGCCGTTTTTACCGCATTGTGTGCAGTGCAGGGTTGTTACAGAGGGAAAGAATCCAAACTCAATAACGCAAGAAACTTTCCTTTATAATATGTGTTATTAAGATACATATATATGACATGCATTTAGTAATTATTCAAATATTCTCATTCGTAGTCATCTCGACTAGCCGTCTGCCAAGATAAATGTACATGTGATGTCAGAAGACACCATTCACTTGATGAAGAGCCTGTTACCGCCTGCGCTTTGTATCTTACTTCACTGGGATATGTAAATACACAAAACATGTCCACATTGGTGGTGTATCTTTAGAAGTGTAAACTACCATCCTAACCCACAACCACCACCTTGGAAGTGTTTCTACCACCCCTGTTGCAGAGTAAAGAGATCACAGTCAATTTGGAGGAGATCCTATATCACCCCTTCTTTATGATACAGTGTAATGTGGTGCTAATGTCTCCATCTTGTGCTTCCCCTCCCCTCCACGCCCCTCCTCTTGGGAGAAACTGGGGAGATCAATAAGGCTGCCCGCCCTCCCCTTGTCTCAGATAGATGGACTCTTGGGTTTAGTCTAGAGTTACAGATAAGGGCTCAGATAGACCCCGCTGCTAGCCACACCTGCCCGAGCACTCAGCCTCTGTGTGCCTCTGCGTGCCAGATTATATATGTGTGTGAGAGCAGAGGAGGATATTCTCTACTTGTAAATGGGTCTCTTGAATAATTTAACCATCATAAATAGAGTTTGACACATGTTCAATAGGGTTAGGGAGCCTCTGTTGCATAAGGTATTAAAATTATGTGGAGAAAAAAAAAATCCTTCACAGTCACTGGGAAGTTATCGTGTGGCAGATGGAGTATGGCTTTCAGGTTTTCAGATTGTCAGTGATGTCATCGTGCGTTAATGCAGTCCTGGACAATTTCAAGAAAACCACATTGGACCGGGCGTCATGGCGCACTGGGCTACTTGCAATCTTGCAGACCTGAATCCTGATTCTGAATAATTTTATAATTGGTTTAAAAACCTAAATAGAGCTTATTGCCTTTTGTGAGGTAAATGTTGCCCTGTCTCTCTGCAGACGGAGACCTATGAGCCTTGTTAAACGCTGTCAGACTCAGGATGTAACTTAATTTAAGACCTTAAAGCCTCTAAATCCAAGGCTTCCTGTAGAGAGCTGCATTAAGGAATTAATGTCATGACATGCGGAAATATAGCAGGAGGTACGCATAGCCATGCAGCTGTAAGTGCATGTATGGTTTCTGCACTAACTGAATCGACTGACTGTCTGCCGCAGCCAAGAAAAGACGTTCATCTCAGCTGAACATTAAAGAACAAAAATCTGGCCATTTTTGTATTTACACAAAACCGTTGATGGCCATGAAGCCAAAGAGCAGAGTGCCAGACGTGTTAAAGGGTAATTTGCCTAACTGAGGTGATGTCAACTGGAAACATTTAGAACAGCAAAGTACACCATCTTTGGCTCACCCTACCAATTCTCAAAACTAATCCGTTTTGACATTTACTACTTTGTTCTGCCTCAGTTTCCCTCTTCCAACTGAGGTTTCTTGCAACCCACATTGCATAAAATAGTATCTTAGCCTCCCATGGCTGAGCAGCAGGGGCTTAGAGCTGAAGTCTGACTATTACTTCGTTCTTTCTACCGCTACATTTGATGTCAGGCTCCTGAGTTAAAGCAAGGTAAACTTAAAGTCTTCAACCACCTTTCAAAAGCAGAAGACATTGAGGCATGTATACAGTCTCTATACTTTATATTTTTCTCTCTCTGCAACTCTTTGAATTTCATATGAAGATGTTTTTGAACCTTCCCTTTTTAAAACTCATTCTTTTTTCATGACTTTCCGTTTGTTGCTGGTATTTAAGTTCAAAAGTTAAAGTTACATGTATGCCGCTCACTTTCTAAGCTGGAGACCACTGGCTTCTTCTGAAATCACTTGCGTACACGTTGCTCTGTAAAAGCCCAGCACTCGCCTCATGCATTTCATCAATAATGGAATTCAACTTTCAAGGTGTCTCCAAGTAGTTTGAAATGTTTAGCCCTTTCCTGTATGTGTGTATACAGTATGAATACGGAAGTAAGTGAAATGGTACTGTTCAGTCTTCCCACTGCAGCCCCTCATTTAATCACCTCAGCCTGTTGCTGCTCACTAGCTGACTAAGCATTAGGTGGGTGCACTAGTATGCTAGTTAAAAGCTACTAGCGGGATACAATTAGCAGATGATTGATGATGGCACTAAGAAGCTAGGGGTCCACAGAAGTTACTGTCACCATGAAAGTGTGTGGGCAACAGTTGTTGAGAAATTTAAGGTTAGATCAAAGTAGTAGAACAACAGACAGACTGACATTTACCATCAAAAGAGGGGTAGACATACATTGGTCCCTAGAGCCACCACTGTATGTCTACTGCATTATATCTAAAATGGGTGTACGACGGTTCATAAGCTTCTGTGATTTTTCACCATACTTCCATTGCATTTGGTGGACAGGTCAAAGTCGTGCTGAGGGTGAGCCCGATGCTGTCAGAGGGCCAGTGCCAACCACCTGTTCTCCGGATTGACCAGTCCAAGAAAAGAGTCACCGTAATGGAACCAATCAGCAGAAGCCAGGCGCACGCCATGATGACGCTGGACAGGGAAGGCAAGAATCAGCTGAAGACCTTCAACGTTGACGCCGCCTATCCTCAGGAGTCGAGCCAGGTTTGGTTCTTCATCGTGTTTACAGCTCAGTGTAATTGAAACATGGTTTTAAATGTTGCCTCATTAACACTGATGTATTTTTACACGCTGACAGATACACACCGATAGTGTAGCATAAGTCTGGTGCGTTCTATGTTTTCTCATGTATTCACTGCATATTTCCCCACTGTACACTACACACCACGGTTGGTTTGCTCTCTCTGTCTGATGACCTGAAAACTGATAGGGCCTGGATAGCCACCATAATTACACAGTCCATCAATTATATTCAACCTTCTCCGAGCTCTGCTTACAGTATCTAAGCCCAAGGGAATTTACAGAATCAGTATGCATCCCTCCTCTGCTTCTGCTCTTTCATTTCATCGCATGTACTTTTTCAGTGTGGAGATGAATCACAAGATGCTCGCTGTCCTTTGTTCTCTCCAACCAGGCCGAGGTGTGTGCAGGCGTCTTGGCTGATGTCATCCGCTGCGTACTCAGTGGCAGCAATGGATGTGTTCTGGGTTTGGGATGCGCTGATGTGGGTGAGTAATCGGTCGCTGTGAGAGGCCATGGGTTAAAATCTTAAGATGAGAGTGGGACGCTTTTATCTGCGCTCAGGGGCCATCCACTCCCCAACCCCCCCTCCAACTCCCTCTGCTTCCATGTCCCACTCCTGCTATCATTCACCCTTTCTCTTTCACTTAAACTCCCTGTCTCTGTCCTCGCTCCCCGCCCTCTTATCAGTCTTGATACACATTTCCATCCTGTCTTCCTTTTATCCACAGGAGTGACAGAAAAGCGTTGCTGACTCCCTCCTACTCAGTCATTCATCTTTTACCTGTTACTTTGTAAATAAAAGCCTATTCATCAATTATACAAGATATGTTTTTTTTTAAAGCTTCCCATTGCATTATAGACGTGTCAGCATACTGCACAAAAAGACACAAATATTTTATTTTATTTTGGTGAAGCACTGAGCTCAGGGGGTACTGTAAACAAAATGGACACTAATACATGGCTATTAGAGAGATGGAGCCCTGCACTTAGGGTCGGTGAAGAGGTTTAATAGATTTGGCACACACGCACACTCACACACACACACACACAGGGTAAGGACAGGGTCTCCTTGGAGCTGCTTTTTCACATGACGCCACTCTCCGTAAATCTGATTGAATTAGTTGGCCAATACGAACTACATGTGGCCCACAGCCAGGGGATATCAATCTCCTCCACAGAATACTATTCTCTCTGAATAACAGCAGCCAGCTTGGTCTTTAATTGGAGTAAACCAATTCTCCTATCCTCATTCAATTAGAGTCGGGATAAGACAAGAGAGGGTAAAACAGACCCATAAGTCAAAACTAATGTGGGGCAAAAGTGCACTTGGAGATACAGTATGGGACCAGTCCAAAAGAAAAATATGTCAGTGGATGCGTTTCTGTAAATCTGCTCCATCTTTATTTATACATTTTTACCAGCTTGCGTTATATTCATATACTTAACATGTATATTGTATGTCCTGATACAATACAATGTGTTTCTAGGCTACCACGTGCATGTATATGTACTATATGTTTTATATGTGTGTCTGTGTATAGCATGGATACATATGTGTGCTCTGTTGTCTGCCTCAGGCTCCTGGTCCAGCATGGTGGGGAGTGGTGAAAGCATCCAGAAACTCGGGCTGATTCCCTGTGCCATCTCCTGGCTGTACAGTGCCATCGAGCGGCGGAGGGAGAAGACCTGGACCGATCTGACTGTATCAGTGTCTGCTATAGAGCTCTGCTGTGGAGAGGAGGATACACTGAGGGATCTGCTGGGGGAAGTCGTCCCCTCATTAGGCAGTGTCCAGGACAGCCCGAAAGCCCATATTAAAATTCAAGAGGACGCTGTATATGGGATTCAGGTAGAAGGGATAGATTTATTTTTTTTTATTATGAAAAAGGGTGCTTGTTAAATGAACTGCTGCTTACACTGTGTCTCTCCCAGTCTATCTGTTGGCTTGTCTGAACATTAAAGTGGCCGCTGACTCAAATTGTTGGTGAATTCCTTTAAAGAACATAACCAGCCTCAAAAGAAAGTTAGATAAAAAGAACATTTAATAGAGGTATTGTTATTGTTATATTTACATATATAGTCTAATCAAGGTTTGGAAACAAATACAGGTCTGTGTCTGTGTTGAAAATTCGGCTTTCCTTCATTGGCAATGCCTCAAAATGCCTCAATTTGAAAACTCACACACAAATAAGTGTTACTTTACACTTCTTTTAACAGCTGAGAACCAGAAAAATGAAATAGAGGATACTAGAAATCCTCTATTTCATTGCCCACAAAGCAAATATAATAAGGAGGTGTATCAGTAATATTAGAGATAATGTTTAAGATCCCTGCTATGTAAATGATAGGTTTTGATGTAAGTTAATGATAATGTTTATGTAGATAGCCAAATTGAATAATGCTCTACATACACTGTGAGAGGATAATACTGGTAGTGTGTGAAACCTATTAGGCTGCATAAAAGATTACATCTGATTGCATTATGACTGGGCAGCTTTCTCCTCCCTCGCACTGTTGTTTATCAATTGCAAGCCAGAGCCTCACTGTGCATTGCCTTGTTTCCCCATTGAATTCTAGCAAAATGAAACCTACCCGCTAACAAATAAAGCTGTTATTTCCAAACATTGTTTTCCTGACAAATGATATTACAGTAAATTCTGGAAATCTGTCAGAAAACGCGCATTTCTGACTTCAAACTGTATGACTATCCTCCTCTACCTCCAGCTACGGAACCACAACCGGGTAAAGGCCCCCACTGCTGAGCGTGCTGCGTCCCTCCTGGACGCGGCCATGGCGGCACGTCGGCACAGTGACTTCATTACATACCTGTCCCACAGCTCCATTATGTTCTTCACGCTCCATGTCCAGCCCCCTCGTACGGAAAGCAGCACCATTGGCAAAGGTTGTCATGAATTATTCACTTACCATGGCAGCTTGTCCCTGGTGAATATGGTGTTTCCCCATGAAATATTTTATGCAGTTAACCCTCAATTCACTGCTGATTTCATGCAGTTTAATATACATCTCATAATTCTTGTGTCCTTTATTTGGATATTTGAAAACATGCTGAGCTTTTTGCATTTACACTCTCTGCTTTCTGTTTTCTATTTGTAGGTTCTCGTGGCCCCACTAAGTTGACCATGATAGATGTGTGTAGTGGTATTAGGGGCATGAGCAAAAATAAACCTCCATATTCTGAACTGGGTCCTGTTGTTGTGTCTCTACTAAGCGGACATAAAACGACTCCCAACAAGTAAGAATGTAATATATTGATGAAGAGTTAAAAATGAGCTGAACCATGTTAGTCTTGTACGCTGGTTTCTAAAAATAATTCAATCTTTGCTTGTAAACCTATTTTATATTGACAAAGAAACTAAACAATTACAACAAGTTCAAATAAGCTTGGCTGCTTGGGGATTAAAATGACTAATGGACATTTGTCTTTGCATAGGGGTAGTAAGTTGACTATGCTCCTTCGAGAGTCCTTGGGCCATGTTAATTGCCATACCACAGTGATCGCTCAGGTTGCTGATTCACTGGCACACCTTCAAGAAACCTTATCCACCATCCAGCTGGCCTCTCGAATCCGGAGGACACAGAAGAGGACCAAGGTATTGTACATGCCTTTTAGCATCTTTCTGTGAGTGAGAGTATGTACAGATTATGTTATTGTTTTAAGGCACTGAAATATATTTTTGTTCTGCTCAGTTCTAAAACTAACTCCAGAATTCATCTTCATCCACAGCAGTCCACCTCATGTTCTCCATCTGGGAGGAGTTTGACTAAAGATTATGAGAGAGGGCCTCAGTCTCTATCCTTGCGGGCATTCCACTCCACTGATGAAGTGGATGTTGACATCCCTCGCTTCCGTTTGCGGGGTGAACTGGATGAGCGCTCCAGTAGTGACCAGTCCTGTGACACAGTCATCCAGCTTGACTCGGATGGTTTGGTCCAGTCCAGAACAACCTCAAGATTTGCACAACCTGAATTTGTGCCCATCATACCCTCTTTGCATCCTAACAAAGCTGACATGGATGACCCAGAGTTTACAGCTTTGCTTCAAGAGCTTCTGAGAATTCCTCAGCTGCAGGGAGAAAGGAAGAACGAGGAAACTGTTCAAGGGGATACTGAAGTGCTGAAAGTAGATATGAAGGAGTCAGGAAGGGATTGTCTTAAATGTGACACATTTGCTGAACTTCAAGAGCGCTTGGGCTGTATTGATGGAAGTGAGACAACATTGGATGTGCTCAAGTCTTCCTCAAAAGGACCTCCTGTTAACAATAATACAACAAAATCACAACCTCAGAGAGAAACAGGGAAACAGACAGACACTGAAGCCTCAGAAACACCACACACACTTTCAAGTCAGGGGTTAGGCTGTAATCAGACCTCTGTTGGAGAAAAGCAAACAGATGGTGCTTTCCCTGGGGACAGTTTTCAGAGAGAGGATTCAGGTCTGTATGACTGTGAGGAGTGCAGTGCAACCAGTTCCAGTGAGGAACTTCTGAATCAAACTCTCAGTCTTAAAAAGACCTGTCGCTCTGAGCTGCCCAAAAATGGAACACTGAAGTCAAATGATAAGCCTTCTTCTCAGGACTTTGATGTATATTCTCAGAGCGTGGCTGTCGCAAGTTCCCTTGCATTTCAGTCAACAGGTAAACAAGAAAATCCCGAAGCTGCTGATTGGTTCAAACCAGACAAAAGGACCTCACCAGTTGGCAAAAGCTCTCCAATATCTCCATCCTCCTCCTGTTCCTCTTCACAATCCTTGGCTACCAGTGTTATACTTGGAGATGTCGTACCTAATTGCCCAAAAGAGGACATTAAGGAAATGAAAGCCACCATAACAGTAACTGTTCAACAACCACTGGACCTAAAAGGTCAAGATGAACTTGTCTTTTCTATGGTGGAGGAGGTAACCATCAGTGGAGCAGTGAACCAAGGGAGGACAGGTGGAAACATAATTTGTATCAGAGATGCTGCCCAATCACAGGCAGATTTTCAAGGCTCTGCCAGCTCTCAACCAATCAGGATAATCAGCAATGTCAGCGAAGAATCTGCAGTTGCAGGTTCCTCTAATACAAACAAAACGTCTGTTGTTCAATCTGCAGGTGCAGAGGCTAATACTCAAAGGCCCCAGTGTCAATTCAGGAGGGAAAAGAGGTTCTTACCTTCATTCATAAATCCCATGCTGATTAATACCGATGTGGATTGTGAGTTGGATTTTGCAAAAGAAAAAGAAACTCCTGTCGACACTTTTACGGCAGTTAAGCTGCAGTCTGAGATCAGAGGGACTAATGTCGTATTGCCAGAAGATAGGAAGGCTCTTGAAAAGAGGAGAGAGGCGTTTGCCTCTAATGGACATGCCAAAAAGTCAGAAAAAGTATGTGACTCATCTTTTAGCCAAATGTCCTTTAAACCAATGGTTTTAGAAAGTTCAGCTTTCTGCAATGAAACTGCAGAAAACAAAATGTTTGGAAAGAGACAGAGAAACATAGATAAGAGCCACCCTAGAGACAGGGAGCATGTTTATTCCACTAACACTCCAACAGGCTCAGAGGAGGGAGAAAGCTACTCCAGACGTGTTGGGAATGCTCCCAAGAGATTTGGTGCTACAACTGGTTGCCAAGAAACCGCACCTGCTTCCTTTAAATCAGGTAGTTTACCTAGAGGCTGGCAAAATGCCAACCAGCAGGACAGCTACCATGGCGTTTACATGACAGACGACCACAAAGACCCAAGGGAGGTGACATCATCCACCCCTTGTAGTCCAGGGGTAACTCTGGAGAGAAGGCAAGGCAGACAACACTCCATAACGAACCACAGCCTTAAAGTCTCCTCTCCTCGGAAATATGGAACAGAGTTCAAACAGCATGCTAGCAGTGCACCCAGAAAGAGTGTTGAATCTTTGTTTGACTCCTCAAGTCTAAGAATGAATAATATGAGTGGGAGGCTGAAGTCACCCAATGAGGACAGCAGCAGGCTTTTCAGTGTCAAACTGGAGCAACTGTCTACCAGGACTAATTCCCTTGGTAGAACCCCAAGGGACTTCCCAACTCTGGATAGGGACAGTAGTAACACCTCAATGAGCTCTAAAGGAAGTTCTAAGGGAAGCAATGAAGGGGCTTGTAAAGGGGGTTACAAAGGACATAATGAGGGAGATGGTACCTCACCAAGGGCAAGCAGGAGTCCCAGGAAGAATACCTGGACTGACCAGGGTCATCATATCTTTCCCTCTGAAGACCCTGTAACTCAGTCTGCCAGACATACCCATTCTAAGCTCTCTGCTGTTGGGAAACTTAAGATGGCTAGCCCAAAAGTCCGCCGGCTGTCTGCCCCCAGCATCAAGAACCTCAGTCTTCCCCACAAAGCCCTGCGGCAGTCCATCAACCGCAGTGCCAGTCTTTCCCCAGACAGTAAAACTGTTAGCTTTGAGCGAACATCCTCTTTTCTCTCCTCCTCCCCTCCACGGTCTTTTCACTCCATCAGTCGGACTCCGAGCCAAAGCTCCACTTGCTCATCCACAAAATCTGCCATCCAGGGGTTTGTCAATGGCCGAATCTCAGACTTCCTTAAAGAAAGGGCCTCCAGCCCGACTTCAGGAGGACTGGACCTCATGACAACACTTCCCTCACCATACAGCCAAGTGACTGCTCCCCGTATGCCTGATCACCTGAGTGGGCATGCGAGTGACACTACGAGTGTGTTGAGTGGAGATTTGCCACCAGCTATGGGGAAGACAACCCTGCATTTCTCTAACAGAAACAGTATGGTGAGCAGTGGATATGACAGCATGATGAGGGACAGTGAAGCTACCGGCAGCAGCACCTCAAACAGAGATTCTGTGAGCGACAGGAGTGGCTCTCTCCTGAGTGTGGCTCGCAGCAGCCGATCATCTCGGAGGAGAGGCAACACAGGTAAAACATGTGGAATAACTGGCCTTTTATGAACTGAACTGGATGAATTATCCTTTTTTCTGGAATGATCAGAGTCTAACTAAGTGCTCTTGTTGGTTGTTAGATGTTAGTTTTGTAAGTGTGTCTAAAGTCTAAAGTTAGCATGAACTTTAAGCATAATTATGATTGTAATACAGCCACAATAATAGTTTTAGGTTGATTCATATATTTTTTTCTCTTATAGCAACAACTTGTTTCTATTGATTTCAGTACAGTATCAATCAATGTCTTTTACTTGTGTCATACTTTTTATTATTGTTATGTGATAATGCAGATAACAAGACTTTTATAATGAGATGTTTTGAGATCACAATGTTCCAATGGTCAGATCAAAAATGCCAAATCTTGTCATTTAAAAATCTTAGATGTTCAATATTTTAGAAATGTTAATCAATTCAATTTTTTTTTCCAAAAAACAAAAGTAATTCATTTTTAAGGGTGAGGTTTACATCTTATGAAACTTGCACAAATCTGCAATAAAATGTCTTGTGTACACATTCAGCTAAATTCCAAACCACAAACAATACAGTTTCTATGAATGGGACCTCCACTGTGATAGTTTTTGTTTTGTGATCTGGCCACATAACATATTAATGTGACATTAATTGGAGATGACACTCTTCTGGAGAATGCAGTCAGACATAGTTTCCTTACTGGCATTAAAAGCCTAATTGTGTAGGAGGTCACATCATTAATATATGAACCCAGTGATGGCACCTACTAATGGAAGCACAAACACAGAAAATGAAGTGCGATACAGTAAATTATAAAAATGGCTATATACCAGGGTGCATACTAATAATTCTTGCTGATGGATCTACACTGAGAAACTCCTCATGTGTGGAAAACAAGGTTAAGACAGTGAAAGCTGCTAATTGAGCAATTAAAAATGGAGGCAAAGCTTTTGCCGTATGACAATACACATTTTCAGTCATTATCTTAACATTAATTTGCTGATTAAATTCTGTCTCTGCTTAATTTCTCCTTAAATGTCTTCTTACATGATCAACATATCTAATTTCAGATTACAGCTGAGCTCATACCATCATCATCTATCTGTTCCTGTACTGGCAAACTGAGTCAATCAGAGTTTTAGAAGTTTTGTCTACCGTCTTGACATTTATGAAGGATATGGTTGCCCTGGCAAGCAGTGGCTTAAGAATACTCTATTTACAGCGCCAACCACCTTGGAGATCCACGAGCAGGTTCATTTGTATGTAAAAGTCTGACTTTAGATCAGGGGACTCCCACCTCTTTTTATCTGAGAGCTAATTCGACAGGATGAAAGTCGCCATGAGCTGCTCATGTCTCATATTATTTGTAACATTTATTCTTGTAGCTTATCTAACCCTTATCAGCTGAATGAGCATTGTGTTAAATCAAAACATTTTTTATTCAACAGCATGTACAGTTTTTTTCTGTATGAACTTCCTCACAGTTTCAACTTGTCAAGCTCCAACTGTCACAGTTAATAATGACACGAATGAGTCACATTCATTCATAACCGTAAAAAAAAAACCCATCTGTTTTTTATTTCTCCTGATAATATAATAAAAATAAATATTTTGCCTTTTACTGGCCTGGCTCCACCGTATATTTCACCCTAATCTAGTCTGTGCTTTTGGGCCTGTTATCATTGCCTAATTACTGACGTAACCAAACCTGACTGCAGTATAACCCCCTTTATCTGACAGCTGTTGGCCAATAGTTACTGTTTTTAGTGTGTGGGATGTCTGTGAATTTGATAGAAATTGAAACAGGTTTACCAAGTGACTTAATTATGTACATATACTCTGAACCTTTAGTCTCAGAAACAGTGAATGAGCTACAGGTAGCTTGCGAGCAATGTGTTGGAGAGCCCTGCTTTAGAACAAAACAGCATATTAACAACATAATGCCTTGTACTGTATATCTATTGCAAGAATAAATTGGTGTTGGTATAAATAAATTGAGTGAAGCTTTCTCTTTGTGCCAGTTCTGGCAATTGATTATACCGCTGTAACACAAAACTAAAAATCTGTAAGATCAAGGGTTGACAAGAATATAACTCTAGTTTAGAAACTGGGATTGAAATTAAGAATATCTCAGTAGTTTCAGCGTGTGTGTGCAGTAGAAAGCTTCAGAAACCGGAGAAGAGAAAGAAAACAAGTTGAGAAGCAGAGTCTCACTGCGCTTTCTGCCTCACCCTGCTGTAGGTACTCACCAGCGTCGTCTTTCCCATGATACACCCCTGTCCCTGAGACGCTCAGCTAGTGGTCTGCGCTCTCGCTGGGTGGATCGGGGAATCCCAGAGGCCTACGAGATCAAGGTCTATGAGATCGACAATGTGCAGAGGATGCAGAAAAGAGCAGGTGCTGGCAAACAGGTGCTGGGTTTATTTTTGATTTTTTTAAACAAGGTTGATAAAGGCATTACGAAACATATGACCTTTCTCAACCTCTGTTGGCAACCAGCGGGAATAGCAACACTGATAGAACATATCTCCACCCAAACTCTCTTTGGGTTTCTTAAACATGTTTCATCATAATTAAATCAGATTTGAACAAGAGCACAAGTGTAGTTTCTAATGAAGGTCTCTTTGGCAGTTTGCTGCCACAGGGTTAGGACTATGGACAGCGATCAACAGCTGGTTCCAGCTGAGAACCAATTAAGAAAATACATGGACTTGGTAGCAACAGAAGCTAACATTCTTTTAAAGACATAAATCCATTCTTGCTCTTTTTTAATAGCAAAGAGGAAGGTAGAAAACATTTCAGTCACTTAGCACAGTCACAGACAGCAGATTCTATTAGCTTTAGCTAAATAAAAACAGCTATTAATAAAGACAATGAAAAACCTGTGGCCATATTGACTCTGGGTCGAGCTAGCTTTGCTCTGACCACATCTGCTGTGAAGATCCTGTACACTGTACACTGTGGCAAAACAAGTATTATAGCCCAAACAGCATGCACCTCCTGCTGATTTCTGAATTATTATACATAAACTCTGACACGAATAATTTCTAATAGTTGCGTCTGAGTCTGACAACCTAAAGACCGATATTAGCCCCTTTGATTAGCTATTGTATTTAACTGCATAGGGATCTGCTGCAGCAGGGACAAGCTGCAGACTAATCAAGCTTTGTAAAGATAATAGTTATTCATTGCTAGTATTTGGCGCATGAATAGTGGAGCCTGTGGAAAATGAGGAGTAAAACTTTTATTTAAGAACACAAATTAAGATACAAATTAATTAATTAATTTCCTATGTTTCTACAGCTCATCCCACTTTGAGACATTTTAGTGTTTTACATTTGTCGTGTAATACTTCAGCTAGGAATTCAAGGATTCAAATGGAATAAGAGCAGCCCTGCCAAGCCCAAATCAAAAACTAACCTATCATCATGTTTTCTACTTCGACCAAAGCGTGATAATTGTTTTACACAGCTATTTTGAGTGCTGCAGGTTCTGTGTTCCACAGCCTGTAATTAGATCAGTTAATGCATCGCTTTGCAGCTTCTGGAGTGGCATAAGAGTTTGTCTGGTTCAATCCATCAGGAAAAAACTGGGGGAAATGAAAGCGACTGCCCACCATCACAGTGTCCTTGAGGAAGGCAAAGCCACTGCAGTGGCCGCAAATAAAGACTGTGTGTTGTGCTGGTCAGCCGCCTGTTTTTATGTGTGAGCTTAAAGTAGAAGAAGCATGAAGAATCACGTGCTCAGTGAAATGACCACTGGCAAAGTAAAGGTTAAATAAAAGAGTCTACCTCGCATTTAGAGCTGAAACCTGCTTGAAAACAAAACGCTGCGCATGTGGTGACGTAATGTCCCCATGACGGGCAGTCTGGCCCCACGAGACTATTCCCCGCCTCCACCAGTCTCAGGCACGGCAACTTTGATACAATTTTAATGACCACATGGGGGGAAATTGGGTCAATGCTGCAGCAAAGGACAAAGAAGAAGACTGGAGGTAAAACCAATAGAATGCCTTGTTGATCAAAGGTAACAGTAGGCTCTAGCAAAGACTGAGGAAACACTAAATTCAGTTAATTCATATTTAGATGTTTTTCTGTTGTTCCTCCTTAAAATGTGCATCTGTTGACCTTTAAAACTGTGCTTACATGTAATAGGTCAGTACAATCAGAGAGTAATTCTAATTACTGGCCCACAGGCCTGTCTTGTCTCTCTCCCCAGAGGTGTCATCTCTGCCCTAACATGGTCTTTATGATGTTGGGTGTGTAAAGAGGGGGGGGTGTTGAGCCTGCGTCTGTGTGTGTGTGCTGGATTCAATCAAACATTGCCTTTACAACGCATGTTCATATTTTTATGAGATCAAGGCTTTTATAAATCTATAATGTCCCACATGAATGTTAATAAAAGTAGTGAAATGTGTGTGTGTGTGTGTGTGTGTGTGTGTGTGTGTGTGTGTGTCTGCATCTGTACTATCAGGGGCCTGCATGCTTCAGTGCCAAGCTGAAGTTTTTGGAGCACCGTCAGCAGAGGATCTCAGAGGTCAGAGCCAAATACAACAACCTGAGGAGAGAGCTGGAGCAGGCCAAACGCAACCTCATGGTGGAGCCCACCAAGTGGAACCAAGAGTGTCAGTCAAACTATTCTGTTTTTAAAGAAATATGCATGCAACATAACAAATTTCCTTTTACAAACAAAATTGTTTTACCTGCAAAAACATTCTTCTTAGTAGCATCTTGTAACAGTGTGTTTTGAATTACTGAATTAACCACCGTGTGTTACAGAATTAACCCGCCTGGGTGGATCAGTACACACATTGAAAAATGACATGAATTAGTAGATTTTCAAGACAGTTGCAATAAATGTTTCTTTGACTGGTTAACTGATCATTGTTTCAGCTCCAGCTTCGGAGAAAAAAAAGCAAATAATGAGTTTTTAAGTATGGCAGCGTATCAGCAGGGTCAGCATACTGTAATATGTATCCAGAGCCCTTCATGCCATCATTATTGTTATATTGTCTTGCTGACAAAGCAAATCTTATAGAATTGGAGAGTCTTTGCATGCAAATTATAGTGTGTTTGTATCAAAACTGCATACATGGTGTTAGTTTTGATTTAGTGAAATCTCATCATGCTGTAAGGTTTGTCATCAGTAATAACCCTGTCACTTCCTGCATGTATACCTCGGCTCCAGCAATACACCGGTTAGTGCGTTTTACCCCGCAAACTGCTTCACTGTCACCTTGCTGTCCTTCAGTCGACCTGTGGCAGACCTTCGAGGTGGACTCCCTGGAGCATCTGGAGGCCCTTGAAGTGGTGACAGCTCGGCTGGAGGACAGGCTCAGTCTCTGCAAGGCCAGCGTCATGATGGTCACCAGCTTCGACTCCGTCAGGAGACGGCATAAGAGGCGGCGGCGAAAAGCGCCAGAGCAGAGAGCCTGTAAGGGAATCTGAGCTGGAGGAGAAGCGAGCCAAAGGAGGCTAAAGGGCGGGGTTTATCTCTAACTCATGTTTTATTGATGAGCACACCTGGGAACATATCACTGTTTTAGATGATGCATCACAAATTATGCTAGACACTTTATGCTCTCAACTACTACAACTACCTATGCTCCCTGTGAATTAACCAGATGCCACAAATTGGAGTTTTGCACAGTAACAACAGTTTTGCCTGCTTTTAAAGGTCAGTGGTCCAGAGACACAGCTCTGGTCCCGCAGCTGCCAGGAAATCTTCAGACACCTACAAAGGGATGAAACTTATTACAGTGTAATTTGGAACCATTTTTAGACACGTTTAGGAAATGCCATGCCCCTGAAGTGGCCTCTTTTTCTTTTATCTTTTAGAGACATGCAATTTCCCTCTTTTTGTCCTTTAAACAACCTTAAAGAAAGGTGCAGCACCTCATGCTAACTAGACATTTTTGTGTAGCTGAAGGACAAATACGGTAACCTTTCCTCTTTCCTCTGAGTGCACATCCTAAAAACTTAGTTGTAACATGATAGAGTTTCAGATACACTGCATTACTGGTTCTCTGGAAAGTTTTCATAATGTATTTGATTTAAATACTGTAAATACTGAACATTTATGCAGGGTTACTCACTGATCACTTTTGTTGGTTTGGTCTGATTTAACTAATTTGAAGCTACTGCAGGAAGATTCTATGCGCACCTCTTTTTAACGTCTTTCGCTCCCAGACACCCACGGGGCAACAGATTTCACCACACCAACACTTTGCATTTTTTTTATAGTTTCGTACATGTTGACGTTACTGTCGATTAGGTGACAAACCTCCGAGCAATCTCAGACTGATGAACTGATTCGTCTGCTTTAAAAAGTTGTTGTTTTCCAGTGAGTGAGTGAAAACCGAAATATGCCATTTTGTATATAGATTTTGGTGCTAAATACAATAATGGAAATAACCTTGTGTATTTCAGATCTTTTGGAACTAATTTAAAAAAAATGCTTCCAGTGATAAGAGAGGCAGGATTATTCAGTAAACTGTAGAAACGCGCCCTGTGGATGAGCTTTGGATTCTTTGAAGTTACTGCCAACTTCAGGACCATTGTGAATTCTTTACTGTCTTCAGGGGACGTGTAGTCAGTGATCAATACACTGGCTGCTAAAACACGTTAGTAAATGATTGGTGGCAGGATAAAAAAATGTGGATTCTGCTCCCAGTGTAATGGAGGAGTAATTACATTAAAGGCATAACGTCATTTTGTCTGAAGAGCTTCGTGGCTCTGAAGTCATTGAGCCAATAAGAGAGGATGGACTGATGCACGGTAATCAATGGACAATGATGCGTTTTCTACCTGGATCGATGCATTTAAACATACAGGGAACACACACACACACGCACACACACTCTTGACGTCTGTTTCGTGAATAGTCAGCATGCCGAACGTCACTGATAATAAATGACCACATCTCCAGGTTATTGTCTGTGTTTGGAGACATTACTAACTGTGCATCCTTTGATTTCCAACAATTAAAGTCATCGTGCAGTCCCAGCCGCCGCCTCCATCACGTTTGTTTCGTCTGTGGTCATCGCAGTGTGCGTGTGTGTGTGTGTGTGAGCGTGCGTGCAAGGATGAGGATGCGATTTGTGTCGTGATGCAAAGCAGCAACAACGGGATGACTTTTCATGCCGTCCACAGCAAGTGGAAAGGTAATGAGAGCGAGCAGAGTTGGGCCCTGGAGCGGGCCCAGTTATAAAGTCAGACTCATTACAGGAGAGAAAGAGGACACGCCAACTCACACGCACGCACAAAGACACACATCTACGTACACACGCACATATGCTTCCTTCCCTGACTTTGCCCTTCCTCTCTTTCTGCTCCACTTCCTCCACTTGAAGTGAAAACCACAGTCTTCCATTCATCCTCTCTCTCTCTCCCTTTCTGTCTCTCTCTGTCTCACACACACACACACACACACACACACTGAATATCTATTTTGGGTTGAAGATGTGGGACTTGCATCTGTTTAGGTTTGCACAAATAAACGGTTGTGCTATTCATCTGTACATTTTAAGAGTAAACTGTAGGAAAACGAAAGCTGTGCCACTTCAGGCATTTCAATCATAACCTCATTCAGCAAAGGAAACTCATTTTCCATGTTTAACAGCTCCGGCCCACATCTGATTTCCACAGTGACCTTTATTCAGCATGCTGTGATGATGGATTGATTCGTAAAACTGACGAATAATGTACTCAGTAATAAGTGAGCACACTTTTCCAGTTTCTTTACCTCAAAAACCTTTGGTGACATAATTGCTGTTACGTAGTCAAGTTAAACATCAGATATAGGGCTTTTATGGGTTTGAAACAGTGTCACCACATGTTTTCTGAAGCTAAACCCAATCACAAGATATGTGTCTCTTGATCAGTAATTCAATTAACAAAAACACTACTTGTATTAATAAATATTACTTGTGGTGCTGTGGGGCCTGAAGGAGCTCGTCCAACATCCAATTTCATGCAGGCGAGTGTGGTATGTGGTATTTTCTGTAAATAAAAGAGCTCTGATGTTTGGTGCAGGCTGTATTTTATACTCTCAAAACTAAAGAGTGGGTGCATGATGACAAGCAATACTTAGTGCTAATCAGGCTGAACATGACAAATGTCTGAGATGTTCCTCATCGGTCTGATAAATCTGCTGAATGTACATGTCTGTGCTGCTTATGTAACGGAAACAATGCAACGCACAGACCGTGTGCATTTTCACCATTTCCCTTGTAATCCGGTGTACGGTTTTGCAGCTTAACGCCCCATCATATGACCGCTTCAATCTGCCGTTACATAACCGCTGACACGCAGCCAGCAGCCAGTGTGACACATCTGCCAGGAGATGGCAGCCTCCTCCACATGCTTAAAGAAATGAAATGTGCCACGACGTGCGCGGACACATACATCCCGATTAGAGGGAGAAGCAGGGAAAATCCCCGGATTGGACCGTAAACAAGAAGCATGAGAGAGTGCGGGAGACGGACGGATGACAGGGTGAGGGTGCCGTGGTTCCTGCTGTGGGCCGACGTGGAGAAGGGAGAACGCGGAGACGCTGTTTCAGGGCGTTGATGTTCAGGAAACCGACAGTGAGACATCATCCAGCGGTGAGTGCGTCTCTCCATCCCCTGTCCTGTGCTGTGTGTTCCGTGTTATTGTGTGTCATCAACTTACATGCGACAAGGCGCAGAGTGGTTTTCATGTTTTCTGCCTGAGCAGGAGGAACTAAAAAACCCTGGAAAAGGCTTTATGATGGATGTCGTTGAGCACACAGGAAGCTCCTAATGTTACAGTATTATTATATAGGTGACATTATAGAAAAGCTGCATTACCCTCTGTTTAGACGTGCTATAGTTGCTATGGTGATTATTTATATAATATCCATGAGACGTAAATAAGGAAGACTCGTTGAAAATTCATGTAGGCAGAGGAAGAAAAAAAATAACGGTAAATTGAGCGCGAGGATCCGTAGCGCACGGAAGCGTCAGCGGCACGCGCCCCCGATGCACAGGTTCACTTTGCCTAACGCACACACGTGCACACGCGCGCACGCTCGGACGAGCTCGTGCTTTTTATTAACAGGCAGAACATGAACATAAGCCACAACAACAGCATACACACACAGCTGTTTGTGTGTGTGTGGATGTCACTGCAGCTGTAATGTCGTGCCGACTGGTTGACAGTGTTGTGGCAAAGCTCCAGTGATGCTGTGTAACGATGGAGGGCAGCATCATTTTGTCTGGGATAACTGACAAATATAAAAAACCATGGGAGTGTTTTTTATGTAATAAGGTCATTGATCTTGTTTGTGATGCATCGCTGCTCATCTTTTCTACAGAATTATCCTGATTAGGACTGTCAGTTTCCCTGCCCTCCACATTTGAGACTTGAAACTTCCTCAGGGCAGTTCATCATGGTGAACCGCCTTTAACATGACATGGCAAAGGAGGGAAGAGAGTTCATGCAAGTTAGCATGAAGAAAGAATGAAGGAAAACACGACTGATGAGCAAGTTTTGAAAAGGTAGTTGGACATCTTTGGAAATTTGGGCTACAAGTATTTGAGGAGCAATGGAAATGCTATGTGAATGTTTCTGCAATTTCTAACGCAACAAATGCAGCAGCTGCTGGGTCAGTATTCAAAGTTAAGTATAACAGTCATCTGGAGTCACTTTTTCACCATTATTATTGCAATGGTGCATCGACAATCCTGCCCGTGCACATTTGGGCATTGTCATCGCAGATTCCAAACCTTAGCAGGAAGCAAACATCAAAGTGTGTGTCAGAACCAAGCTTCATCACCACAGGATCCTCACCAGCTCTGACCCAGAGACCAAACAGCAGTCTGAGCAGTGCAAAAGCTGCAGTGTCAAAGAGGAAAGTCAGAGCATCTGGTCAGGAGGGAATGGTGATTGTTTTCTCCCAAAGTGTCCCAGGCTCAGACTGCCAGTGGAGAGCTCTGCTGCATCGTTTTGAGATGTATGATGGAGAAGTTATGCCATAAATGGCTTCAACTGTGTGTGATGGTGCTTTGGTTCAGGGTTTTTGGAGCTGCATGTGTCTACATGGCGACGGAAACTTCTTCCTCTTCTCTAAAATTGAATTTAAGCTGAACGGTCGTCGCTTTCACACAGAGAAGGAAGTCAAGAGGACGTCCAGAGCACTTTGCTGAGGGCGCTTTACAAGGTTATCTTAAGGGAGGAAGCGATCCAAGTCTGATAGTAGATCTGGGAGACGTGTATCACTGCACAAGGTGACTACTTTGAGGGGGAAAGTAGCCAAAATTAAATCCTGAATGTTTTCTTCTTGATAGAACCATTTACGTATTATTAGGATGGCACCTTGTTCAAATAAAACACTACACCCTTGTTTAATGTGCACATTTAACAAGAATATGTAAGTGTAACAACAACGCGCTGTGATCTTATGTGATGGTTTTGTCCTGGACTGTTTCAAACAGTTGGTGCAGCAATGTTGAACAGAGCTAGGCTAGCTGCTTCCCCCTATTTCAAGCCTTTATGCTAAGCTAAGCTAACCATCAACTGGCTCAGATGTGAGGGCAGGATCTTCTCATCTAACTCTTGGCAAGAATGCAATGAAGTGTATTCACTTAAATGTCCAGCTGTCCCTTCTGTGCAAGTTCTTAGCTATGCTAGAATGCTAGCTAGAGCTAGAATGAATGTTGACCTACTGCTGCCTTAAAGCTTGAAAACAAGTTAACCTACTTTGCCTCTTTGGAAAACGCTCAGGAGTACTGCTATGAATCTAAATGTTAGGTATAATAATATAATAGTGATGAGGGAATGTAAAGAATGTACACGCATTCACACATTTTATGTAGCTTGTAGCAATTCACAGGCAAAACCCAACAATGCGAAAACAAACCCAAAACTGCCATATCGTGTTTTGGTAAAACTGATGCTGATTTTCATCTTTAGCTTCCCCTGCGTTGTCTTAATTTAACTGTACACATCCCATCCATGAGTCAGTCCCCACTCCCAGTGTTTTCTACTCTGTCACATTCCATGTTGCAGAGTCCACAACGCTCATGTGACTGCGGACACGCTGTGTGAACACAGGGTATCGCGGAGCTCTCATGGCCTCAGACCGCTCAGGCTGAAAATCTAGGTTTCATGAGGTGGAAATAGATTTATCTACAGCGTTTCAGCCATTTTCCATGCGAGCGAGAAGAAGCTTGTAGTGGAGCTTATGTGTAAAATTGCACCAATCGTACACACATTTATCACGTGGTTCCCACTGAGGAGTCAAAGAGAGCTATAATGCAAGAGCATCAAAAGGAATGTAAGTCAAAAACACACAAGTCTTGACAAAAATACTGTGTTTGCTGTCCCTCTTTTATAATCACATGGACTGGACTGATTAGAGGTTAGAGCGACTGCCCTGTTAAAGGCCATTCACCATGATAATGTCAGCCTTTTGTCAGCAGTTACATGTAGGCCCTTGTGAACCTGCCTGTGAAACTAAATCCTTACTAAATGGAGACTTTTATCTCTATGCAGCCACCCCTGCGCTTCACACATATAAATTTTTTGAGGTGTCTTGAGGTTAAAACACTACTTTTTGCATCATTTGGTGTTGAAATGGTTTGAATGTTTCGAATGAGTAGATATAACACTTAAAAATCAGATGATTGGCTTCTTCATTATTAGCTGAGATGCTATAAAATATGCTACAAACATTCACGTGCCCCTCAGGATGAAGCATAATCAACTTGATGATCCTATGACCTTTTATCGAGCACCATCATCAGGTCAAAACTTACATTTATCATGTACTTTTGTTTATACCCAAATACCAACAAAAAACAAGTGGCATGCGCGTGATTCTCAGCTGCATTTTCCCAATTGGAAAAGGTCCACATGCTAACACGCTAAACTACCACACAGAGCCTAGCAAACAGTACAGGTGTTCAGCATCAGCAGCGTGTGTGAGCATGTTAGCGCGCTGGTGTTAGCATTTAGCTCGAAACACCGTCAGCGCAGCCTCACAGAGCTGCCAGCGCGGACTGTCGGCTACATTTGTCAGAAGCTGCTCCTCTTCACAGCCCACGTCATTGACATAAATCATAATCCACAAATACTAGTTAGAACATAACACTCCAAAGGTTTGCAAGAAATAAAATATTAAATAAAACGTTGACCCCCGCTCCTAAACCTCCCTGCCTGGTAGAACAAAGTGCGAGGATGGATTGTTGTATACAGAGTGTGGTCTGTCTGCATTGTAACTTACTCACTGCTGATTATTCTACTCCACAGACTATTATGACGTTATTTTAGAACTGGGGGTCATTCATAATGGAGCACTCTGTCATGGCTCAATGGGCAGTCGTGCTTTAGACACAAAGACAACCCTTTCACTCAGTGACATAACTGCCATTTCATCTGCAGCGCCGCTTCTTTTTGGCATTCAACTCTCTAATCTGTGCATGTGCCCTCTCCTTCTCAGAACATATTCCATGCATGAGGCATATGTTTTATTCTCTTTTTAAAATGTACTCTTTTGTTTTTTCTTCGGCAGCTTCCTGGGGACGTGGAGAGGAGGCTATGCTGAATTGTGTGTGTGAAGAGAGAAGAGGAAAAACACAGTTGACCAAAAGGAGGCCCTACAGAAGGTCTACAAAAACTGAGACTAGCATCCTGCACAGCCCAGCCTTCATGGACCATGGTGGACATTTCAAACCTGACTTTTCTTGACCACCCAGGAGAGGCGATGGAGGATTAAATCACATGCTCCGTCAAGAGTGATCACAAACCAGAACCTGCAGAGATCTTATCCTCCAGTGCTTGAGATACCTTTGAATTCCTTTCAGGAACTTGGAGCAAAGCAAAAACTTTTCATTGTAATTTAGCTATCTAAAGGAAAGAAGTGCTCTGATAAAAGTCATAAAGAATTAATGTATTTACACTGAGGTGTTTGAGTACAGACCCAGCTAGGACCCTCTGGAGGGCCTCACAGAAGCTTTTCAGGAACTTTGGAGGAGAACATTACTCCAGCGACGGAGGTGATGGGTAACAAGAACGCCATCCCGCCGAAAGGCCTTGACAGTGGGACGACACAGAAAGAGGATGGGTTGCTCATCGACAGTGCCACAGGTAAGATACTTTACTCCAAATGTGCTTTCTATGGTTCTACATTCAAGAGAGTGGTGCTTTTTCTGTTGTATCAGTTAATCACACTATAAAATACACATTTTCATTACAGCTCATTCATTAAAATGCCTCTCAAAGATAGTTAGGCAACTTATAATGACCCCAGACTGACTTTATTAATCTCATAGCTTAGCAGAGAGTCCCAGTGCAATGATAACAGTATTCTGCAGAGAACTGCTGATTGAAAGCTTATCATCCATCTGTGGACAACGGTTTCCCATAAACTGCAGCAGTGTTCCGGAAAAAACAGAGCTTAAGATGATCTGGATGATAGTAAGCTGTAAGGAGGCAACGGCCAATACTCTTGGATGTTTGTAATGGACAGTACAGCTGTAGCTGTGTTATGTAACGGTCGCACTGTACAGCTTCAGCTAATAGTGACTAATTGTCACATGCGAAGGGCTGACAGCCTGTCACCGATGGCAATCTGCTGAGGTAATAGAGAGTTTGTGAGTTAGCTTTAGGATCCACCACGTCTTCTGGGGCTGCCATGAAACACACACATGCGCACACACACACAGACACACTGCTCCCCTATGAGATAGAGCCTCAGATCCTCAGGCAGGCTTTTGTTGGCTGTTCATCACACTAAAGGTGACAGGCATTCATGGTCAGGGATGCTCAGCCCTGGAGCCGATCTGATGCGGCAGGATCAGTGGCATCTTATTAATCTATTTTAATGCATCATACACTATTTTGTTCCCAATGTTTTTCTTCTTCTTCTTCTTATCTAATGTTATTCTTGGCTATTTCACTTCCAAATATAACGCTAAATAAAGCTAAATAACCATAAAGATTGCAAACAGGGGAATAAAGATAGGAGCAATCTCTAAAGGTCACTAATCATTAGTAAACAAAGGATTTGTCATTGTCACAAAAGTAAAAAAGTATAAAAAAGACAAGTTGTGGTTTTAAGGGGGTCATTCGTCCCCTCATGTCTTAGCCCTTTTCACTTCCTGGAATCTTGTCATCACCGTGAGGTTGCCAGCAACCAGGGGAAAGTCCAGGAAGTGAGTATGCCTGGCTGAGAAACAGTCCTTGAATGCCTCAGGCCAGAGCCAGGCCGGCTGTTGAGACCACTGTTCTTTGGGCTTCATGCTAAGCTAAGCTAATCTGTTTGTTGTAGCTTCATGTGTAGAGAGCGGTGTCATGGATGAGAAAAAAACGTATTCCTCCAAGCAAATCAGATATCAAAATGACATCATCTGGGTTAGTTTCTCTTTTAAGGGTCATCATTTGTGTCACTGATTGATCATGTAAACCGCCGAGAAGTGCAGCACAGAAATACTGCAGCAAAGAAACTGCGATCAGAGTTAACAAATGGAGGCTGTTAGAAGTTAAAGTTATTATAAAACTCATATATTCAAGGAAATATTCAATACGTTTCATACCGGGGGTTTTTGTTTGTGTGGTATGTTTCCAGGAAGCATCTCTGGAGATGGACTTTCCGGCCCCAGCCCAGAGCTGCTGGCCTCTCTGCAGTCCCTCAGAGAAAACAGCGACTACACACTGCTACCACACTCTCTGCACCAGGTGTGTGTTTGTCTGCGTGTTGGTGAATGTTTGAGACAAAGCGGTGGGGGACTTATTTTCTCCTAAATCCAGAGGGAGTGTGTGCCTTTATTTAGTCAGGCAGAACAGCTTCACATGTGTATTACGCACATGCATCCATATGGTTGTGAGTTTCTGCATGCTTACATCTATGTTATGCAGTGTGTGCGTGTACAGCAGTCCTCCTATGTGACCCCTGTTTTCAAAGTCAATATTTTCTCAGTTAGCCGAGACAAAGATAACAAATCCCAAAGCTTGTGTTGTTCACGCGCTTCAAAATAGCTTGCTAAAGCATGCAAATGCACTGAGATAGCTCGGTTTATAATTTAAAAAGGTCAGCTGTCACTCCATGGAAACGCATTGCTCAAAGCAGCAGTAGTTACCGAAGCAGAAAAGAACATTTATGCAACTGCTCTGCTCTGCAGGTGCAGGGATTTAAACCAGCAACCCTCTGATGCTCTTTGTTAGTCCCCATGCTGCTACCTCTGACCCCAATTACAGCATTCAAACAGACATGTTAATAAGAGGTGTGATAAGTCTAGTCTGGTCCAGCCTCTGTGTTCAGCTGAAAAGCACCGCAGCAGTGGTTTCATGTTGCGTGTGCAATATTTTGCAGGCCACAGTCCTCTAACAACACTCAGACGATGTGATTCATTTGTCTCAGCCGTTCCAGCACCTTGAGCAGCTTGTAGTTGACTTTGTTTTGCTGCCAGCCGCAGTAATCGCGGAACAAAGGCGAAGCTGTTTTCCTTCAAAAACTAGGAAGTGAAAGGAGCGGTAACATTAATTTGACAAAAATATTGTGAGAGCAATCGTAGTGATTTTTTATGAATACACTACATTTGCAAGGAATGTGGTGTGAGTGATGCTACTGTGTTCAGCTCACATGTAGGGCCCACTTTTAGCAGAAACATGGTCAGCGTCTCTTATTCTCTATTAGACACGACGGTCCATATTTGGTCATATCTGCTAGCATCTGCTATTCTGGTGCACCAAGCGTTCTGTTGCCCGAATTCATTTGTTAAATAGACATAGCCAAAAGAAGAAGTAGTAGTCAGAGTAGTGACGACAAAAGAATCATTCACAGCAGCGGAGGAGGGTCTGAGTGGCTCAGATCAAGGCTTGCATGGAAGTACACCTCGGGCGTCAGTGGGGTCACGGGGCACCAATGACAGAACCCTAGCTTCTGATTAAATGTCTGATGCACACCAGCCTATTTTATATATGAAATGAAATATTACAATATTTTTCACCAAATATCTCAACAGTGGGATGACTATTGGTGCTTTGCTAAAATATTTACACAGTTTTTGATAAAAACTCGCCAGTAATTTGGATATATTGACTGAGGGTGTAAGGACAAACAATAGAACAGTCTGGTAAGTTCAGAAAATCACATCACTTTGCAGTAATGCATCCTCTAAAACCAGGAAAAGGTAAGTGACACACTCATTACATTCATTCCAGTCTGTGGATGTGTTCACCATGAAACCAACAAGGTGTCATGCACATAGAGAAAAAAATGTCACCTGCGCTGCGTGGGGGAACGGGAAACACCAGGGATGGGAAGCAAATGCAGACACTGGACCCGGGGCCGGCAGCTCAAACATTTTAATTCAACAAAGAACAATGCTTACTGGGTAAAGAGGCAGGCGGAAACCCAAATCCCAAATCTGAACATAAATCTGAAAATAAAAAAGTCCAGGAGTCCAGGAAAAGAACTTCACAAAAGGCAGATCTAAGTTCAACACTCTCACCAGTAACAAAGGGAGTGACGGACTATATACAGGCACAGGGGAGGAGGCGAACGAGACGCAGGTGAAACCGATCAACAAATGAGACACGGGGGTGAACAGGAAACAAGCACAAAGAGACATGAGAGAAAACACTCTACACAATAAAACAGGAAGTAACCAAAAACACAGAACTCAAACTCAAACCATGACCAAAAGGGCATTATTTCAAACAGGTGTCTTTTCAAGTAAATAAGCTGTTTTCTCACGCAGTCTGAGGGTAACAGTGGAGGGAGCGCAGCGCTCGTGACACTCACAACTGGATTGTTAAAGGTGAATTTCAAAATATTCAAGAAATACGAGACGCTGGTGAGACACAGGGAAACGTTATGGTCAGAGGGCATTCTGATTGACAGCCAGTGTATTTTTCTGGTTCCAGGTTTTTTGATTCATTCATGTATTTGAACATTATTATATCTGAGGCGCGAACATCCTCATCTCTAGATTTTCTGAGTCATATAGTCGGCTGCTTGTGCAGAGGAAGGTAAAAGCTGATGGGAGACACGTTAATCCGGACTTTGAGCAGTTGCATGTGACTTCGCGTCCCTGCATGGCTCTACATCGTGGTGTGTGACGCCGTCATGTGATCTTCGCCTTTGAAGGAATTTGGTTCATTTGAAACAAAAACATCTACGTTTGGTCAAACGGTCTAATCAGTGTCCAATCACTGTCAGTTCACAGGGCCGTTTCACACCGAGGCCCTGTCACATGACTTGTTTCTAAGTCAGAGAAATATGCACGATGGACAATATCGCCCTGGCAGACCTGTTTATTCAGTGATCTTGTTTCTTTTCAGATCGCAGAGGCCTACTCGCTCAAAGAGGACTGTATCCTTTCAAGTGCACACCAAACCCCTTTTTTTGTGATCCCTGCCCGTTGTGTTTTACAGCTGAGTCGTGACGTCTTCTAATGCATTTGGCATCACAAGTTCTTCAATTAGAGGCCTGCGCTGCAGCTGATGACACCGACACCGTAGCAATAAGCAAAGTGAAAACAAGATGCGTCAGAGGGCAAGAAACTTGCGTTGTTCATCTTTTGTTGAATGTTTGTTTGTTTTTCCTTCTGTCTGCCTCATGTGTTGGGCATTTGTCTCTTAGTCGCTGGGTGTTTCCCAGCCTTTGACTGAGAGTCCCGCAGGCTTGCTGTCGTAGTTTCCTCTGGCTCTTGTTTCTGCTGTTGGCCCGGCAACAGCTGTGGGCCTGTCTTGCTGCAAGGAGGACGGTGTGTGTTCGTGTGTTTATGTCTGAGGGAAGAGAAAGAGAGGCAGAGAACAAGTGAAAGGGGTTGATGCACCGGGAGGGTTTGTGAGACAGACGAAGAGAGATAGCCCTTCACAGTGGTCAACTAAATGTTGTTTGGCTAAGCTTAGCTAGCTTCCTTCAGTGAATAATGTTAGCCTGTCCTTTGCAATGCCCTGTTAACAGGCTATAACTTGGTGTAATTGGCTACTTTTAGCATGAATTGTTGCATAAATGTCACAAATCAGCATTTGTCTCATGGTTAAGATGAATCATATTCATACAGTATTAAGTCTGGATTAAACATTTCATTTTAATATCAAATCGATTCTTTCAGCACCTCCTGCAAATGTTGTTAATGTTAGTATTTAATCAAAACTGACATTTTTGATACATATACTGATACATTTGCTTTTAACCTGTGCATGTTGTGTCTTTGACCTACATTCAATCAATGAAGTGTAACCAAAAATGCAAAATAACAACAATAATTATATTATTATTAATTGTAAGAACTCAAACTGAGGTTAATTAGCTATGTTTAGATCCAAGATCTCAGTTGGTGTCTTTAATTAGCGATGCTACAAGATCCGTGGGCCATCCAGTTCCTCCAGCTGGAGAAGCTCTACCACGAACGTCTGCTGTCCAACCTCGCCACCCTGCAGGAGAGCTGGGGTACTGCATGCATCATAATGTCACTCTGAGCAATATGAACAGAAAAAGTGAGCGTGTGCGTGAATTTTGTAAGCGCCTGTGCTCCACATGTGTTCCCAGAGAGCGAGTGGAGAAAGAAGAACGCTGAGGGCAGTTTGCCCGCTGAGACGGACGCCATCAGTCAGAAGTACATCGAGACCCTGAGCCAGATCTGCAGGACACATCTCAGGTATGTCACAACACTTTCAATACGTATACACACAGCAGAAACATCCATTATGAACAGCTCAGCATCTCAACTCGATTGCTCTCATACCATTTCCTTGCATTGCCGTCATCACTGCCAGACACAAACCTTTTAGTGCCCATTTTGCTTTACTGTAATCGACCTGTCCTTGTCTCCCATGTGGACACACTGAGGATACAGACACACATGGGACTCATTGGCCAGAATCATTATATTCTGATGGGGCAGAAACAATTTCCGCAGGATAGTGGTTTCCACCAGACACAGAGAAACGCCGCAAGTCTGCATGCCAGACGCTCTCGTGTCCCACCTATCCTGTGACTCTTTTGGTATGTTATTACAGCCCAAAGTCATTTTGTGCAGGTGGATTTGATTTGGAGGAAAAGATGCCAAGTCTTTGAGGAGTTCATTTGCAAAAAAAAACCCCAAAACAAAACATAAAAGATTTTTAGATTCTTTTTTAAGTTTAAAAAAATCAACACCAGTTTGATTAATATTTCCTTGATTGCACAAATAAAAAAACAACACATCAAAACAGAGGTATCTGCTTTTGCAAATTAATCTTTTCTTACCATTCCTCTCGTTGTCGTTGCCTCTCTCTGCTGTCTGTGCTCTTCTTTTTCCCATCACTCAGACCATCCATCAGTGTGGAACAGGTAAGACATGTTATCCCCCCCCTTTCTATACTGATCTTTGCTCACACTCATTCAATAATAATTTATCCGCTTTGATAAATTATTATCAGCTCTGTTTGATTCAACAGAACACGCTGAACACACTGCTGAGAGACATTCAGAGCAACAACGAGACACTGCAATCCCGTCATGATAAAGGTAAACCCATGTCTCTGCAGATTTGCAGCTGAATGCTACCTGCATGCTAACATGCTCACAATGACAATGCATGCTGATGTTAAGTATGCATTGTAGGTTCAATATGTACCAAGTGCACCATCTTTCTTTATAAAACAGCCCCAGCCGAACAATGGTTAAGCGTACAAGTGTTTCAGGAGGCATTTATTTATGTTCAGCCTTCAACTCTTTTGAACACAAATGCACACTATCATCCTGAATCCTCCTTATGAGCCACCATAAGAGCTGCAAAATAGACAGATAAAATAAACACATTAGCTCTTACGAAAACAAGCATTAGCATATATCGTTGTTGTTTTAGCTAGCACCTTTCGCCGGTAAATTAACACAAATGTCACCAAAAAGAGCGGTATAAAACATTTGGAAACACAGTACCTTGTTCCCACTTCAGCTGGGCGCTTAATATCCAAAAGAAACCCTTAAATCACAAGGCAACGCTTTTAAAACACCCTTTCCTTGTTAATAACTTTCAATTGTCCGCATTCATATGTAAACTCCCTTTGTGTCAATATGCTGACTCACAGATCACAACTTCCTGTTCGCCAGTGAATTAAGGCTTCAAAATAAAAGGCCAAAGAACACACAAACAGAGAAAGCAATAAAATAAACCTTACAGGAAGTTAAGAGTCATTTACACTCCCACCAATCATGAGTAAATAATGAAACAGCGTACAGTTTACATTAGGCACGAATGATTTCAAACTGAAATGACCTTCACAACACAATTAATCCTTTAGAAAGTTAGACATTTAAACCATTAACTATTAACTGAATGGCATAGGTTAAGGGTGACACGAGTCATAGAGGTAGGACAGACTTAATCAGTCTCCAGTAGTAATACCAGCTTCTGGACTGGACGTTCTACTTCAGACATCTTGTGGAGACGCTCCCCTCCTTTGCCAAGATGCCTGTCACCGAGGCAGACTTTAACTCTCCTCACCAGTCCATCTTTGTCAGTAGTGGTTTCTGAAACTCTACCCAATCTCCACTCATTCCTGTGCATATCTTCTCCCCTCATCATCACAATATCTCCAACCTTCAGATTTCTCCTCGGAGTATGCCAGCGCTGCCTGAGAGCAATGTTGGCCAGGTATTCCTTTCGCCATCGACTCCAAAACTGTTCTGCCAGGTATTGAACATGTCGCCACCTTTTTCTTCCATACATGTCTTCTCTAATGAACTGACCTGGAGGAGGTAAGGCCTTGGCAGATTTCATAGTCAGGAGGTGATTAGGAGTGAGTGGTTCGAGGCTGTGGGGGTCACTGAGGTTGTTAACAGTCAATGGACGGCTGTTGACGATTGCCATAGCTTCATAGAAGAAGGCCCGTAGTGAAGCATCGTTTAGCCTACCAGAGGAAAGAGCAAGAGTGGACCTCAGGATGCCTCTCACTGTTCTGATCTGCCTCTCCCACACCCCTCCAACATGGCTTGAATGGGGAGCATTCATGCTGAACTCGCGTCGTTTATCAGTGAGAAATAAAGCCAGACGGTCTGCATTGACTTCCTTTAGAGCTTCCTTGAGTTCATTTTTGGCTCCGACAAAGTTGCTTCCTTGATCAGACTTGATTGGACGAACAGTGCCACGTATAGCAATAAGGCATCGTAAGCCATTTATGAGGGCGTCGGTGGACATGTCATCAAGCATCTCAATATGGATGGCTCGGGAGCTGAGGCAAGTGAAGAGAAGACCATACCTCTTGTTCTCCTTTATACCCTGCCTTGTGAAGAACGGACCAAAGCAGTCCATTCCGCAGAAGGTAAAGGGGGGTGATGGTTCCACACGTTCAGGGGGTAGATCAGCCATCCTTTGCTCTTCTGTTGGTTTCCGAAGCCGTCTGCAGGTGATGCATTGATGAATGTAGGATGCTACTGCCCGATTGATGCCAGGAATCCAGTAGCCATGGGACCTGATGTCATTAATGGTGAGCCTTGATGTTTCATCCTTTCGTGGTGATGAGCAATGATTAGCTTTGCAATGTGATGGTCTTTGGGAATGACGGGATGCTTGATGGGTTTGGGAAGAGTAGAGTTGTATAGCCTGCCTCCCACCCTGAGGACACCATCCTTGTTGATGAAGGCATCAAGTGAGTATAATGGATTTTGAGATGGTAAGGGAATCCCTTTGCTCAGCAGTTTCAACTCCTCTTGATACACCTTTTTCTGCAGGTCTTTGATTATGAGCTGTTCTGCATATTCTCGTTCTGTTACAGTGGTGAGACTATTTGATCTGTTTTTGTTGACGCACCTTAGTATGCGGGCAACAGCTCGAGTAGCCAGTGACCAAGATGAGAGCTTAGACAAGCGATCAGTGAGGCTTACTTGCACTAGAGCACTTCTGACCTCTGGATCTCCGATAGTTAACTCTGGAATCTCATCTGCTGGCAGCTTCAATTCCCTTTTCCATAAGAATTTGGGTCCAGTAAGCCACGTGGATGAATGAAGCTCACTGGGAGTCAGGCCCCTAGAAGCGTGGTCAGCAGGATTTTCGTTAGTAGGGACGTATCTCCATTGCTGAGGAGACGAGCTG